>CM068369.1:572292854-573012177 GCA_034769895.1 Magicicada septendecula | reverse complement strand
CATTTATTTTTTCTCATTATTGATACTGAAAATATAGTTACAGTACCATAATTACGTACTATACAATTATTATTATTATTCTGTACTGTAATATAAACTTATAGTTTAACTGTTTATATTACAAGGGTTACAAGATTAGACAGAATTAATGACAAAGAAATACAATGAAAATGAGAGAAGGAAGGACTATTGTATATAGAAGAAATGGCATTTGACACGAAACAGACATATTTGGAAAAAAAAGAATATGTGGATAGCAAGAATCATGGAATGGGATCCTAGGAAGAAGAAAGGGGTAATCCTGACGTTTATGAAAGGATATGAGGTACATAAAGCAGTATAAAAAGGCCTTAATGGTATAGACTCATGAGACAGTAGTGAAGCATGAACAGCTGTAGAAATATTAAGATCGTTATGATGATGATGATGATGATGACAGTGATAAAGAACCTTGAGTTGTATGATAGGTTTGCCAGTCAAACAGGTTTGGATGATTGACTACACTCCAATTGGGAAGTTAAACTGAAATTCTGTTCTGTCTTGGTGTCCTTGTACAATGCCTAAACCAAACACACAAACATTTAATAAAAAAAAAAAAAATACAAAATATGTCAATAGATTCAACCATGAAAGCAATCTCATGCTGATGGTTTCCAGACAAACAGTATGCATGAACATGTAGAAAATACAAAATTTGACTTTTAAATTAACTCAAAAAAAAAAAAATAATAATGTTCATTAGGGAAATTGGTAGTGATTATACAACTCTCTTTCTTTAATTATATTTTTGGATGCTGTGTAATAGTGGTTCTAGTTTTGGTGTACTCAATAGTGTCCTGTGGTGTTGCGAGAGAGCCAAGGTGATGTCTCCTCTCTTGAGTGATATAATGTATATTCTTTAGAAATACAGAAATGACTGGGTTACTTCAACAATAGAGAAGCCAGCAAGAGTGCCAAAGTGACATGGAAAATACTTTTAGAGCCGAGCTGGTGGATCAGTAGCAGTACTCACAGAGAAACCGATCATCATTACAATACAACACACACACTCCTAAGGAAGACGTCAAAGTAGATTTCAAAATGTAGGAAGAAGGCTGAGGAGGAATGGAACAGTTAACCTATGACATTGAATATGTATATATAATATATTGTTACGATGGTCTAACTGATTGTCGTATGGTACAGTGGAAAACAAAATACAAGACACCAATTATGTCACTTCACCAGCTTTAATTATCACAATTACATAGTTTGTAATCAACAAGATAATCTCTTACAACAAATCAAATAAAAATTTTTCATACAAAATAAAAATGTCTACTAATATAAAACACAATTGTCCTGCACAATTATAAAACAAATAACAATCCGCCACAATACTATAAACCGCACTCCAATAAATCGCAACTCAAACTGACTGCTAAATGCAGCTGTCATCATTTAAATAGATAGCAGAATTGTTCTACTACGCATCAGCAATAAAGGAAAACATTAGAGCATAATTCATTGTGGCCTTGACACAGTGCACGTGGCCTCGCGAATTCTGGCACAGTCTAGTTAATGCATACAACATTATAGCCGGTTTCAATGGAACATTCAAGAAATATGTAGATTGTTCTGTAATGTCATAACACTGCCCCCTCTTTAAGCCTGTTCACCCCGAACTGGCAAACCATCTCTGAAGTAATACTCGGCCAGGCGATCTACATAGCTGGTCTACTTCCAAAAGATAATTCTCCGGTCTTTCAAATTTAGTCTCGTGTGACCCGAACATCAAGTTCCCAGGAATATGAGTGTTCCACTCAACCACTAGTTTTGCGGGAATCACTTCCGTTGCATCAGGTACCTATACGCCTTTGGCTGGTCTAAGTCTGATTGGTTCTCATCAACAACCTCTTGTGTGACTTCATCTTCAGTAACATTTTCCCCGGGTTCTTCCATTAACTCAGGAACAAGCAAGAGTCTTGTGTCGACACCCACAGTTGGCTTTCCAATCACTTCTTTTGTCATTACACTTATTTGTACTTCCTCTGCTAGTTCTTCCCCCATTTCCGCTTGCAATAGGGAGGATTCCTCTTGACCAGACCTGTTGACTTTTTCTTTGGCCAATGCCACTTGGTTAATCGAATGGTTGGTAGACCCTGTCATTTTAGCCATGCAAAGATTCGTCTTCTCTTGGCCAACCCTCAGGACATTCTCTTTTAAGTCCACAACGAATCCGTAGGCATTCATAATGTCCGTGCCAAGAATCACTTCATCAACAATGTCTGCAACAAGCATTTGGTGGCTAAACTCGAGAAAACCCAGGCGTACACATACGTCTACCTTTCCTAGCACCTTGACGGGGCTTCCAGTCATAGTCTGTATTGTACAAGAGCTAATTAGAGGCTGGCGGTTGCTGACTAAGTCAGGGCGCACAATGGACACTGTTGCGCCCGTGTCAACTGTAAATGATGTTGGTTTACCTTCTGCAAATCCATTAATGATCAAGTTTCCACTGGTTTTATGTAGCGCGAAAACTGTGTGCTGTTCTGGGGCTTTACTTCTCCAATTGGTACGATCACTCTCTTCTCTCAGTATTTTCTTCTCCCAACAGTCTACCTGTAGATGACCATGTTTCCCACAGTTGTAACACTTCGGTCTTCTGTCTTTTACCCATTGTTCAAACCGTTGCGGTGCTCTTGAACTTCTTAATTGTTTATCCAACAACATTGTTTTTCTGCACCCATCATAACGGCAATGTAATACTCACACAACATTACAGCCGGTTCCACTGGAACATTCGAAAAACACATAGATTGTTCTGTAATGTTGTAACAATATTTTATATATATTATAACTCTACTTATATGCGTTATTGTTGTGTCGTGTTGTGTATGAGTACCTACCTGCTGTCCGATCTTGCGGATTCTTCCGGCTAGGGCGTGTGGATTTTGGATTTGAAGTTCGCAAGCTAGTAATCTCAAATTTATTGCAACAACACACAAAATAGGTTACTTTAAAGGGGGAGAGTTTTGTGAGACTGGTAGGCTTTATCGTACAACAATAAAACACTGTTATATGGGGTAATAAAACGTTGTTTATTACTCCAACAACACACAAGAAATAAATGGTTATTATATTATCAATTTCTTACAGTCTAAACAATGAATCAATGTTTTTCGATTGGTTAATAATTGAAAAGAAACTAAACTCGTTCTTTGGCGAGTTAATTGTAATTTAAATTTTAATTAATTAATTGATTTGATTTGATTAAATTTCTTTTACTAAATTGAATTTAAATGTTCATGAAACAAAATATAAAACTCTGAAGTTAATTAGAATAATTTTCCAAAATAAATTAGACGTGACAGTCTAGTTCACGTTATTTCATTTCTAGTGATTCGACTTCTATTATACTGCAGTATGAACTAAGGTTAGATTGTTAGTTAAGATTTGTATAGCGCTTTTATACTACTTCTATTTCTTAACTATAGCATACTAATGACTTAAACTGCAATACAGATTATCACAATGAATTTATTCTTAATTACTAGAGTCTTTGATTTTTGTATGGCACCTGAATTATTTGAATTTACAATGTTTTTAAATGAAAAATAGAAAATTTACTGTTGAAAAATAAATAAGTGGATTTTGCTTTCCTGTTATTGAAGAGGATGTCGTTCCGATTTTCCCTCGTCGATTCGAGTCCTTCGCTAGAGAAAGTAATCTGCTTAGAGCTGCTGGATTCGGTCGTGGAGTTCAAAATTTCGCAACACTCTGCTTCCTTGCTGTTTGTGAATATTTTAACGTCTGCGGCTGTCTGCTGGAACTGGTTCCTGTCCCTCGTCGATTCGCACGTTGCACATCAGTGTGTGTGTGTGTGTGCTTCGTTCGAGTGGTAGCTCTGCTCGTCAGCTGTTCACCAATGATTGAGACGGCCTCTCTGCTGTATTCTTGAAGTCTGGTGGATCTCTTGCGTGGTTATGACTAACTGGTAGTACACAATAAGCTTGGTTGATGTACTGAAGAGTATCTCGCCTTTACGCCACAATTACGAGCTATACAGTTGATCTGTGTTTATTGTGTTCATAATTGCGTGTGTGTTGACCACGTAGAGTCTTTTTGTTGATCTTCACCACTATAGTTACTAGACGATCGAAGAATTATGTCTTAACTTCGTGAGTACTGGCAGAAGAGTGATGTTTCAGCCTGAAAACACCGCGCTGGTCGGGGCTTGGGTCAAGTGATTTGATTGGCTGACACACTTTCCCTACTACATAAAATTTGAAATCCCTTGGTCCATGAGAATGAAGTTAGGTTCCCACAGACGGAGAAGTAATACTATTTTTAATACTACTATCCAGCGGAACCAAATTGTCGGTCCCGATTTCCTGTGCTTATTTAATTTTGCAATAACTTGGTTGCAAACCAAGTTGTGTGAAATCTAAAATATACAATCTGTCAGAAATTATTATCTTTATAACATACTAAAATCTCATTAATGTAACTCTATTTTCACAGAAGTTATTCAATTATATTTAATTAACTCTTTCATTTGTTAATTATATTGCGTAAAATTTGCACATGTCATTATTAATATTTCGGCAAACATTTTGGCTATCTTGGATTTCGCCTTAATTCATTAGTTTCCGAGATATTAATAATTAACAGTTTGGGTGTGGCCGCTTCCTTGTACAGCGAACTGATTACATAATGACCACGTGTGCGTCGCTTTACAAAGCATTATTTTCAACGCTGTACATTCAAATGGAGTTTTGACTGTTATAATTTATTTATATATGCTTTCAGTATGCAGGCAACATATAACCCCAAATAATTAATATTTGGTGCTGTTATAATATATATATATATATATATATGGAAACTATACATCTTAAAGAAGAGAATGTCTCAAAGTTTCTTAGAATATTTGAAAAATAGAGGCAAATAAAAAGACATGTTTTGTAACTTTAAATTTGAACAAAAAGTGCTTAGGTTAGAGTAGTAGACAACTCTCTATTTAGATAGCTAAGTGCATTAAATACAGATTTTTTCCTTTGAAAAGTGAGAAATTTAATTTGAGTAAAAAGGGATATGAAATATTCATGAGTTAATATGTCAAGCATTTTTCCTGATAATTATTAATATTGGTGTTACTTTCACTGTAAACTTACTTGTTTTATTCACTCAGACGACGTTTCGGAGTGGTATTCTCCTTCTTCAAAATTTTTCCTGAGCCACATATGGTCTGACAACATGTAGAAAGGAATTCCCCTGCTTCACCTCCCTGCTCAGAATAAAATTGAAATCATTCTGATGTGAAAACGGCCAAACCATTTACACTGACTTACAGAATGTATCAGTTCACTTATGAATCTTCAACACTAGGTTTGTTTGGTTTGGTTTGTTTATTTCCATTTAGTTACTTGATAAATCGGCAGGGTGTCATACTACATGAAGCATATCTCTGTCAATGTTTGACATCTGGCTAATAGCTAGTCTCCCAGTCAGCCTGCATGTGTCTTCATCAGAACAAGTCCTCTACTAACATTCCTACTTTCAGATACCCTGGGATTAAAGTTTGTGTCCACAGCAAAACATTTAAAATCTGACTATACTGATACGTCTGACTAAACTACAAACAAGAAGCAATTAGTATGCCTAATACAAATAGTAGCTTGATGGTATCTGGTATTTTATAAAATGTAACTAGTTTATAAGTAAATTACTTTCCACTTATACTGATTAGATTTACTGAGATGGGATTGGTAAGATTAAAGTTATCCGGGCTGTTTGACCATGGTCCATGGTTTATTGCCAAACCAAACGTTTCAACAGCTCCAATGGCTGCCATCATCAGTGGAATTTAAAAACATCCTGAACGTAGGGTGTTCATGTCAAGCACACAGTACTGTGGTATAGGCTGACGTGAACACCCTACGTTCAGTATTTTTTAAAATTCCACTGATGATGGCAGCCATTGGAGCTGTTGAAACGTTTGGTTTGGCAATAAACCATGGACCACGGCCAAAAAGCCCGGATAACTTTAATCATACAACTGACACCGGCCGTGAAAGCCTTAGGACAATGTTATTTGATTGGCAAGTTCATCAAATTGAAGTATGCAATTTGTAATTAAAATCAAGGTTTTCTTTGTTTTTTAAATTAACCCATAAAAAACAAAAAACAATGTTCATTAGAGAAATTGATAGTAATTTTATGACTATCTTTCTTTATATAAAATGACTCAGTGGTGGCTTGCGGCTCCAAGACTTCAGAGCTCATTAGAACAGTTACGAGGGTCATTCAAATATAAACCGAACTTTTGTTACACAGATTTATTGGTGACAGATAAAATTACAAAAAAAATATCTTATTTTTCTACATAGTTTTCTTCAACAGAAATACATTTTCTCCACCGGATAGGTAGCTTCTTGATCCCCTCATGAAAAAAAGAAGACGGGCGCTCCAACAGCCAATACTGCTATACTGCCATACTGCTCAACCCCTACATCGCTGTTGAATTTTCCCCTCCTAACGCTTCCTTCAGCACACCAAACATATGGAAGTCACACGGAGAGAAGTCTGGACTGTAAGGAGGGTGCTCAAGAGGTGTCCAGTGAATTTCAATGAGTTTATTGCGAGTTTGAGCTGCAGTATGCAGCCATGCGTTGTCATGGAGAAGCAGAATGTCGCGAATTGGTTGCTGGTGATAAGCGGCCCTAATGTCATCCAGCAGTTGGCAGTAGTATGCCGCATTCACCATCTTTTGATCGTGAAGGAAATCAATCAGCAACATACCTCTTGAGTCCCAAAACACAGTTGCCAGAACTTTCCCTGCTGACAGGCGAGTTTTGGCCTTGACCTGCGCCTCCTCCACTTGGCCTGTGATTTGCATTCTCCACTGTATCACAACCGTTTCAAAATTTTTTGGCCCAATCAAACACTTGTGTTCTTAATAGAGTAGCGTCTCCAAACTGTGCCTGGAGTCTGGTCCAAATCTCAGCTGATTTGACACCTTCATTGGCGAGAAATTGGATAATTACCTGTTGCACAACAGATGAAGGTACCTCGTGCTCAGACATTGTGCTACTGATGCGGGAATGTGTTCTGCTGGCGTTGCTGGGCGTTCCCTCACCTCCACACATCCTCACCTAACTACCTCAAGTGCCCCACCTCACTCACCATACTTTTTTGTTTTCTTCAACTCATATAGAAAACATGTTTATTTGCTTTGTCTATTTAACAAACCTTGTTTGTTTATTTTCCTTGGTTCTCTCCTATTACTCTCATTGCATTTTGATAGTCCCTAAACAGTTCTGTACATTTCTTCTATTTTTTTTTAACTTTTCCAGTTCTTCTGTCTTTTTACAAGGATTAAAAGTACTATCACTTATAACATAGCTGTTGAATATTAGTAATAAGATATATATTTAACTATATTCTCCTAGAAAATGAATTAATTCTTGTAACGTTTAGATGCCAGTGCCAATGAATCAGCTCACAATTTTACTGTCCTGAATCCATGGGCAGCACAAAAAAAGCCATGTCGTAGTTGTTCCATGGCTCAAAATTATTCCATGGATTCGTCAGAGTCTGAAACATACGTAACACAGAAAGTTCCGTATATAAAAAGAGTTTTCAAGAAGTTCTTTCCAATTTTATTTTCTAGCGGTAAGTGTACATATATATTGATGATCTGTATTACTAAGCACAGTGGTTGAAAGTGAATTTTGAATAAATTAATGTAGCAATGAAACCAAATTTTCAGGTTCTCTACAAAAAAACCGCCCTCAGCAATTCTGAGGTTCAATTACCAATACTTTTAGAAGTTTTGAAATATCTAATATAATGACACTTGCTCTTCATGCTTTCACAGTTTCTGAAGATTTATACAAACAAGTTTATTAAAAAAAAAATCAAAGAGTGGTGTAGCCAGGGTAGTTTTGTGGTGGTTGTTATTGACCATGATTTTCCTGTGGCAGCTTATGAACCAGGATTTTTTTCTTGTAAGAAAGGGAGGGGGGAGAAAGACGTGCTGCTAGTAGATGAATTGATTTGTAGCATTGTAGCATACTGTGTGTGTGTGATGTATCTCAATTCCTATCAAGCTGATACTGCCTGCCTGCAAATTTTACCTGTAAGACCTCATTGATGATCTTCCTGTGGGGAGGGGGGGTTCTAAGCACCAGTAACTGGTGCGTCTTGGCTATGCTACTGATGCAAATGTAGAATTAATTGCATTACATGTATTATTTTTTCAAACATTTGTAAAACATCAAAAAATTATTATTGCTGAAATATAATATGCAATTTTGTAATGATTGGTGTTGTGTATGGAAAAAACAATTCTGAATTGAATAACCCGGTTTTCTGTAAGTAATTTGTTCATTACTTCTGTAAATTAAGTATAATGCAATGCAGTCAGTTTAAGTATAAATAAGTGTACTTTTTAAAAGCATGCTGAAAATCTATAAACATTAAAGATTCACTCAGAAGTCTGTGATGTTTTTATATATCATGGTGAATTACTGGTGAATTTGCAGTTTTGATTTGATTTATCGATGTATTATGACCACAAGATAATCTTAGTTTATTGCAACTGATACAAATAATTATGAAAATAATTTTCTCACTGTCTATTGGTCTAATACAATTCTTTGCTGTACATGAAGACACCACATGCCACACAACCTAGAACTCTCAATTTTTGTTTACTGCTTTTTTGTTAGTTAAATTTTTCAAAACACATCTGCTCAAATAATTTGCCGCATATATTGATTAAGATCTTTATACTTAGTGTGAGCAACTTTAAATTTCATTAACTATGTCAATTAACTTGTTTTAAATTATTATAAATAAATCACCTTATATCCGTCGTGTGACTTCGTTACGTCGATTAAAATGACGCGTTTCGGAACATCTGTTCCATCATCAGGTAAAATCGCTCTATTGAGGTTGTTAAACGTTAAAAACACATGTTACACATAATTGTCCACTACGTAATTCACTTGCTTCCTAAATGGTGCGCACCACGACGAAGCCGATCGGACACTGAACTATTATCTGAGTGACTACGCCTAAGCAGGTTCAAAGCTGTATCGTATAGCGGGTTGGATTTAAAATTTAAGTGGTCATTCAATATGAAGTCTCGGCTGTTTATGTTATTATATGCTTTGTATATTTCGAACTCCTCTATTGCGTCCATGTAACGGCCTTTGTTGCACACATGTAGGGGTATTAAATTAGATTTAAAATCAGTATAATTATGATTGTGTAAGATTAAGTGGCGGGCAAAGTTGGACTTGATATTATTTAACAAAGTGAGATTATTTAGGTGATGTTTTGGTGTGTGTTCCTTAAATCGTTTGAGGAAACCTCTCCCCGTTTGACCAATGTAAAAACTGTTGCAGTCGTTACATGATAATTTATATATGCCGGATTTCTTTTCTAAAGGTATGGGTTTTCTATGACGTAGTATTTTTAATAGACTATTGTTTGTTTTGAAGGTAGCAGTAATATTCAATTTATTAAATGTGGAGGTTAGAATCTTTGGCATTATATTTGTGTATGCGGTAGAAATAAAAGTTATTTTTGTATCCTTATCTATTGGGGGCTTGGATTTTCGAATTTTATGTTTCTTGATGAGATTATCAATCAACGTGTTTTGGTAACCATTAGCTAAAGCTATATGTTTAATGGTATTCACCTCCTCACGGTAATCATCATCACTGAGAGGTACTGCCAACAATCTGCGGATAAAGTAATTATAAGCTGCCAACTTTTGCGAAAATGGATGATAAGAGTCAGCATGTATTGTCACATCAGTGATAGTCGGTTTTCTATAAATATTAAATTTCAATTTATTTACGTGTTTAGTGACAGACAAATCTAAAAAAATTCAATTTATTATCCACTTCAGTTTCCAACGTGAATTGAATGTTTTTATTAATATTATTCATATAATGTTTTAGGTTTTCGATCTGTCGTACAGTACCATTGAAAATTAGAAAGGTATCGTCTACATAACGTGCATAAAATATTATATCATTTTTGTATTTGTTATGTGAGAGCAAATGAGAGTTTTCATAAAAATTCAAGTAAACGTCAGCCAATAGACCAGAGAGAGGTGAACCCATGGCCAATCCATCGTCCTGAATGAAAAATTGGTTATTGAAAACAAAGTAATTTTGTTCTAAGATAGTTTCAAGTAAACCAATTAACTCGTTTATCGTCTGTATATTTAATTTATTATTCTCTAATAAATTTTTCTTTTAAGATATTTAGTGTTTCCTTTACTGGTATGTTGGTATACAAATTTACTATATCAAACGATGCTAACTTATAATTTGGTAGTATATCAACATTTTTACATTTATTAATAAAATCCGTGTTGTTTGTGACACTATGATTGTTCTTTAAATTTATGTTTTCTTTGATTACTTTGACGAGTTTTTTAGCTGTTTTGTATGCGGGCGCTGTGGTAAAATTAACGAGTGGTCTGACCGGTATGTCGTGTTTATGAATTTTGGGTAGGCCAGTGAGTTCGGGAGCTTTAGCATTAATAGGCTTCAGGAAGCGACGTGTGCATTTGCTAAACAAATTTACGCAATTATTGATTTTGTTATTCAGTGTCTTGACATACATATCAGTAGGATCAGATTTCAAGGTTCTAATATTATTGTTTGAAATAAAGTCGTTTACTTTCGTTTTATACACGTCAAAGTCCATGACAACAAGAGTATTCCCCTTATCTGCCTTAGTAATTAGAGCATTATTATCAACTAATTTAGCTTTTATTTGTTTCAATAACTTAAACTCGTTGGAAAATCTTATATGTTTCTGTAAACCATGAGGTGAATGGTTGTCAAAATTATGGTGTTTTATGGTATTATTAAATTTATTATTTATTATTACCATTTAGGAAGCAAGTGAATTACGTAGTGGACAATTATGTGTAACATGTGTTTTTAACGTTTAACGACCTCAATAGAGCGATTTTATCTGATGATGGAACAGATGTTCCGAAACGCGTCATTTTAATCGACGTAACGAAGTCACACGACGGATATAAGGTGATTTATTTATAATAATTTACTGTTCATACGTGACTTGGATACCAGAACTAATATGCATTTTAACTTGTTTTACCAGAGGTTTTCCCCACTGTAATATGTATACAGAGTAATTGAACAGTATTTCAGAATTGATACAGTGTGTCTTCTTCTACTGTGTCTTTGTATAACAAATACAATGGAAAATGTTTTAACTCAAAATATTTGTCAACAAGAGATATGTCTCAGGTCCCTATCAATGCTAATATTTTACAATTAGAGTTTGTACAGTTAACATGAAAGTTTTATCTACAAAATATCGGTTAATCCAAAAAATATAAATATAATATAAAAAAATGGTCGCGGTAAGTTCAAATACAATAGAGTATAGATTTTAGACAATTCTCAGGTAATATGTGCGTGTGTTCTTTTAATGAGACAAGGTGACAATTCACTACTGTGGCTTGAAAATTAATTTTCAATAGCTGCATAATAAATAAATTCATATGTGCACACCCAAAACAGTGAAAGATAAAAACTGTGAAAGTGATGAGGGTGCCGACAAACTTGACACAGAAAATGACTGAAAATTAATGAGTTCTTACTACTACCCAAGCTACTACCCATATGCTTTCATTGCTGAGGTGTGTTCGTCGATATTTAGAAGCCAACTTGGAAGGTGAAATGTTTGACCACATTGATAAATTACAACACTTTGTTGAAAATAAATTAGTGCAGAATTATGTGCAAAAGAAAATACCAGACTATTTTAAAAAGAATTTAACACTATCACTATAAGAAGTTTAAAAGACATACTACATTATTGAACAAAAAACTTAAATTGTAAGACTAAGTGAAGAACATCTACAGTGCATGTATACTAGATTTTCAGAAAAATTAACCATATTTTTTCCCAAATGTAACCAGAAATTATTCAGGAGGATAAATAGAAACATTTATATGTAAGTACCTTCTGAATATTCTTTACTGCTTTATTTTACTATAAAATATAGTAAGTAATCTATACAGTATTTGTTCAGTTTATCTCATTTTGTTTCACGGTTTTGTCTGTTTAACACACAATTTGGTTAACACAAAAAAACAGTTGATCCTCATTATATTATATTAAACGTTTTCCATTGTATGTTTTTTAAATGTTTAGAGTATGCTGAAAACACACATTACTGTGATGGAAAAACACAAGATATTTGTGTCACAGCAACCAATAGAAACCAAAAAACTGACATTGGAAAGAAAAATACAATTTTTATAGTTGAAAGAAATGTGTTCTTTACATAGATAGCCAATTTCCACTGTAAAAACAGAAGTTAGAAAAGAATGTAGCGGGAGATTAAAATTGTATGTTTTCAGATCATTCAGATGAACCTCAATTGTACACAGACTCACCAACTCTCTTGGATATGCAGAGAAGAATTTTACTAGAAATGGAAGAACATTTAACATTGAACAATTACACAGAGGCCTTTGAACAACTGCTAAATGAAACACAAAATGAGAAAAGTCCTAAATGTATAATTAAAAACTGTAAAGATATGTGGAAAAATGTCAAAACTAGTGTTAAAAGATTACTTAGCAATGGTCGCGGTAAGTTCAAATACAATAGAGTATAGATTTTAGACAATTCTCAGGTAATATGTGCGTGTGTTCTTTTAATGAGACAAGGTGACAACGATTTACATGAATTGTACATACATGCACTAAAGAGCTTTCTTTAAAACCTCTAATCAATGGGCGATTTCTTTAGAGTAAATCCTCTATTTGGACTTTTTCCATTGTAATATTTTTTTTCGCTTGACTTTCGATCCCTGGAATCTTGGATTGTCCTCAGAAGCTGTGAGTGACAGTTGAAAGACCTGTTGTTAGGTGTTTTTTTTTGTCCTTGACATATCTTAGTATAATATGTTTATTTTGATAGTTCGTCTTCTTTTTTCACAGCACTAAATTAATATATATTATTAAACTTTCACTTGTGAAACAAAGTAAGTTTCACAAGTGAAAGTTTAATAATCTATATTAGTATAATATGTATTGCATTTTTCCAACATGGACAATACTTTTCAAGTACAAAATGTTTTTGCCTTTACCTAAACCAGCTTTCAGTCATTCACTATAGAAACTAAATGACTACCACTCCTATATTGAAGACCTAATAATGATTGAAGAACTAAATATATAAATAAAATTAAAAAAGTCCGGAAACAACAGGACACGATGGACGTATGCAGAATTGTTTAAATATGGGGGTTTCCTTCTTCAAGTATGGATTATTGATCTCTATGTGTTGAAAAAGATAGTTACCCCTACCTACTTTTTAAAAAATGAAAAAACCAAGTGTAATAGCTATAGGGGAATATATTTGGTTCATACATTCTATAAAACACATACAAAAATAATACACAAGTGCCTAAAACATCTTATCCTAGAAGAACAGAAGGGCTTTAGAAGGTACATGCCTTGCTGCACAGACAGTGCTTTTATTATCTTTTATTTAATTGCTTTTATGTGCTTTTTATTGCAAATAATTAGGAAGCAACTTGAGTTCAATAAAGAAACAGATGTGAGTTTTATTGACTTTGGAAAGCATTTAATTGAGTAGACAGAAATATTTTGTTGTGGTTATAGGCAAACAGTGGTATCCACAACAACTTTTAGGAACTATAGGAGCCTGGGGCCTACCGGTTGTTGTTTATGGAGGTGAGACACGGACATTAGCAAAGAAGGAACAAGAAACACTAGGAAGGTTTGCAAGAAAGATTGTATGGTGTGTTTATTGCCTGGTTAAGTAAGATGATGAATAAGAAATAACCAGAAGATAGATGAGCTATTGAAGCTTGAAGACATTGTAAGATTCATAAAGGCTCAACGAATACAATGGCGAGGTCACCTAGAGTGGATGGATGATTACCACATGCGTAAGAAAATTCTGAGTGAATAGGTGCATAAAAGCAGAAAGATGGATTGACCTAAGATAAGATGGTTTGCATAATGTGTTGGAAGATCTCAGAAGAATGGATGTAAAGGGTTTAGCCAAGAATGGATCTCTCAAAGAATATCTTTTAGTCAAGGTGTTTGACAAGTTTTGGAATGTATCACGTACCCTTTTTAACACTTATATTAACAATATAGTGAATGAGTACCTAGATTCACTAGGAAAACTAACGAATTCTGGTTTTCAAAGTCACAAGACAGATTTTTTAATATATTCCTACTTCTATTTGCCGACAACTTTCTTTTTATTCAGAATAAAAAGCCTACTTTACAAAGCCAGTTTTAAATCTTATACAGATTTCTCAGCATAATAATATGGAAATCTCTACTGCAAAAAAAAATATGGACCTTGAGAGACAAATAATCCACAAGAACAACACAAAAATAATAATGATCACACTATGGACCTAGTAAACCATACAAAGTGTTTGAGGAATGCCTGCCATTACATAATAATGATCACACTATGGACCTAGTAAACCATACAAAGTGTTTGAGGAATGCCTGCCATTACATAATAATGATCACACTATGAACCTAGTAAACCATACAAAGTGTTTGAGGAATGCCTGCCATTACATAATAATGATCATACTATGGACCTAGTAAACCATACAAAGTGTTTGAGGAATGCCTGCCATTATATAATAATGATCACACTATGGACCTAGTAAACCATACAAAGTGTTTGAGGAATGCCTGCCATTACGTCATTTAATTTCCATAGTGGAGTAAAATTATTTGTAATTTTAGATATAAATGCAGATAAGATTTGAATTTGTAGTTTTATGAACTTGTGTCAGTCTCTGTACTGTGTTATTATGTTAGTGACATCTAAAACCTAGGAAGTAACATTCCTTGGAATGACATTCATAAGATGAGTTAAAAGGTGCACTAAACTTGACCACATAAAGCAAACTTGGATGGCAGTTTCATGGATTTCAAGTGGCAAACAGAAAAAAAAGGATGCCAGTTTCAAGACTGGGTAAGCATGTATAGATGTGTAAGCTATAGGACACAGATCTGTTGCCGGCTCTAGGAAGAGATGGCTGGCAGTTTCTTGCTTGTGCCATGACAAGAAGAAGAAGAAATAGCTGTGTTCTTGGATTTCGTTGTCCATGACGTGTCCGTTACTTAACTAAATATCACTATAATATTGACGACTCGGAACACAAAGTTTTTTATAAGTAAAAACGTAAAGTTTTACCTTACAGCCTAAACCGGCTTTCACCTATAGAAGGCTTCATCAGAGGCTTCATCATGAGCCTCTGATGAAGCCTTCTATAGGTGAAAGCCGGTTTAGGCTGTAAGGTAAAACTTTACGTTTTTACTTATAAAAAACTTTGTGTTCCGAGTCGTCAATATTATAGTGATATTTAGCTGTGTTCTGTTGTATTTTAACTACCTGCCTACATGACCCCCCCCCTTACTACTATACATACCTATACTAACAAAACCTTCTAACCCCTAGAGTATTTTTTACTCTAATGGAAGTTCTCAATCTACTAATCCCCAACTCCACCATAATGGCCTTTAGACATAATGGATATTTTTTAGTACAGGTGTGTATATAAGCAACTGTGGAAAGAACATTTAAAAAGAATGTCAGATTCAAGACTGGCCAAACATGTCTGGAAATATAAACCTACAGGACACAGGTGTGCAGGTAGACAGGAAGAGATGGTCGGAGGATCTTTGAAAGTGATACAGGCAGCAGCTTGTCTATTCTGTGATGTAAAGGTGATGATGATGATGAGATATATGTACTATTCAGGGGAAGATGTTGTAATTGCCAATAAAGCAGGATGATTTAAGTATAACAGAATACATATCTAATTCTTGGATTTCATTGTCCATGACATGTCTGTTACTTAACTAAATATAATTATTTCACTACGACTCGGAACACAAAACTTTTTATGGGTAAAAATGTAAAAGTTTTACCTTATAACCTGAACCGGTTTTCACTTTAAAAAAGCTTTCTCTGAAGAAGCTTTGTAAAAGTGAAAACCGGTTCAGGTTATAAGGTATAACTTTTAAGTTTTTACCCATAAAACGTTTTGTGTTCCGAGTCGTAGTGAAAAAATTATATTTACATATCTAATTGTCAAGTTGTTCATCTAGGTCCTTCTACTGGACTCTTGAATAAGAAAGGTTTTTATTTTTGTTCAAAGGGTTTCACGGCCAGTGCCATTTGAATTTAAACTAACTGCTGGGCTGTTTGGCAGTGGTCCAAAGTTTTTAATTAAACCAAACATTTCAGCAGCACCACTGGCTGCCATCTTCAGTGGATGAAATGAGGATGGATGAACCTTACGCGGGTGTCATACGTTAGACCACAGTACTGTGGTCAAGGCTAAAGATGTCCCATGCTAAAGCCTACCTCTACTTATAAATTTACTAAGTATCACAATCAGGTAATAATTATACCAATAGCCAATCAGAAAAAGAAGGTGTATGAGAGGCTAGCAATGCAGCCTGCCATAAAGTACTTTAAGACAGGCTTTCGCCTCACTAATTCATAGTGATCGCAGCATGCTTCTGAATCAAGAAAGGTTTTTATGTACTAGTACATTAGTTTATGAATAAAATAATTTTTGATAATTTTATTTTATACGTGGTTTATATTGTAATTGTTCAGTATTAATTATTGTTATTGTGGCATAATTTCTGCTTTCATAATTTTTATTGCAAATGTTTTTCTGTTTATTGTTTCTGTGAACAAACAGATTTTTTGGGGTCAAAATATTGTAAAAGGAAACTGCTAAGAGTAGCAGTAGTCTAGAAGTTGGTAGGATATTATTTTACATGAAGTTCACTCACTGTGCAGTAGTTTGAAAGAAACAATTCTCTTTGTCTACAATTCCTCTCCTGTGGACAGGTACTCTCCATTCCCACCGTACATACTCCCCACTGTAATAATACATTTATATTCACAGTACCGTTTCAGGTAATCCTATTTTTTTTCATATAATGTTCTTTGTAATTTACCCAATAAAACAAGTATGAATTTTTTATTGTGTACTCAGTTACTCTTAATTTTTGTACTGTTTTCATAATGGAGGTTGGAGTTTAATCAATGATTTGTGTGAATCATAAACTTTATGCGAACTCAATCTCCAGATCCCTCTGGATAGACCAAGAGATGGTGACAAAAATGATTACAGCATATCAGTACGCTTGATACTTTCTATAGAAATTCAACTTGAAAGTTTCTAGAAACAGAGTGAGGAGTGTGGTGACTTTCTACCGGTTCCCTTGGCCTCAAATGGCTAAAAAATTAATAAATAAAATGTTATATGGCTTTTTGATATGTTCAATTTGACAATATAAGAACTTAAAAAATGCAATTGTCAGACACTTTTTTCGGTTCCAAGTTGTTGGCAGATGATTTTAAAGTGCTGAAATAAATGTATTATTAATGTTATAGCAGTAGAGCTATTTCAATTAGAACTAGGCGTAAGATTGTTTACTCCAGTCGCAGATCTAACAGCTCACAACAGATTTATGTAGTTACTGGTGGTTATTTCAGAAACATCTGCTGATTTTTGGAATACAACTATATACTAGATAAACTCATAAATTATTTATTTATTTAATTATTATTTTATATTTATTTTTTTCGTATGGCCATCTAAGGACCACATGGCAATTTCATTTCTTTATTCTTTGTTCTTTTCCTTTTTCCAATATTCTTTCATCTTCCCACTGTGTCTCTTCTTCCTGTCTTCAGTCCACTTTGAACCTGCATTTTTATCTCTCCTACCCTGCATTTTGAAACCTGGTCAACAGTCTCAAAGGCGGAGGAGGCACCTCAGTTCCAAACGGCAGAGAGAGCGGAAGAACCTAGTGGAGTAAACCACGAAAAACAATCATTTCGGACTAACACTCCAATCTTACCTCGGAATTTGATTCCCACTTTTGCACTCTATACAATTTATTTATTTATTATTTATTCATTTATTTATCAGAAAATAAATAAATACTCTCTGTTACAACCACAGAAGTGCATAATACTCTGGCATGCTCCTCTAACCTTTCACGTGGTATGGCTGGATGTTGAAACCGGAATGTTTGTCTGGCTACTTGCAAAAATTTATAAAAATATATATAAAATTCAGCTTTATTGTTATAATGTTATAATACATTTATTTCAGCACTTTGAAATCATCTGTCGGCAACTTGAAACTGAAAAAAGTGTCTGGCAATTGTATTTTGTAACGGGACAGAATTGAGGGGTTTTCTTTATTGTGATTGTAAATGTAATACAAGGTTTACCCAAACAGGGCCTCAGTTTTGAACAACAAGCATTCTTTGTCGGGGCACAAAGTCGCACATTTTGTCAGCGCCCTGCAATAAGCACTGTTTCCTGAGGCGTTGGAATGTGAAAATGTGCGCGGATGATTGCGCCTCCGTTGGTAAAAAGCACGAATTTTTTAGCGAGCCTTTGGACTATGATACATCGGCCAGACTCGCTCCCAGGAAGTAGGACGACGTTTAACCAATTAGCCTGTCACGTGGTTGTATTGACGAATCCCAGAGCAAGCTGGTGAACCTGTAGCGGAAGTGGCCGTTAGAGATGCTGAGAGAACTAGGTTGTCGTCTCACCGCCATGGCGGTTGCCGGCTGTCTAATAGGCTCATGAGCCGAAAGAAATAATTTTAGTGTAGAAATGTAAATTTAAAAACCGTAAACAGTGCAAAATTTGAACACTGAAAAGTTAATCAAGATAAACGTTAAAGGTTCAAACAGTGAACACGATTCGGGCAAAAGAGTGAACAAAAATGGACTAAATTCAACACGTGGTCATCATGGATACAACTCCAGGAAAGTAATCATTGCAAAATCAACTAACAAAAAAATAATCAATTAAAAGCGCTAAATCTAAATGACAGGGGTAAAAAAGGTGTGAATGAAAGTGTGTGAGCAAATGCTAGGTTGCTGTATAATAAAAATATTTAAATAGTTATTAGCATAAGTAAATCACCATGTTGTTTTTTTTTGTTTTTTCTTTTGCATTTATGAAAAGTAATTATAAAAGATCAGTAATAGTTTTGAAAAAAGAAATGAAAAGCGAGTAAACTTAAGAAGGATATGAAGAAATGTTAAATAAAAAATGAGTTAAATTAACAATGCAAATGAGAGTTGAGTACGTTAATAATATAACCCTAAGTCACGCTTAGCATTCACAGGTTCGTGTGATGAACTCCTGGCCATGCAAGGTAAGCAATGAATTTCGTTATAAATTAAAAATGTGGTAGAGTAATATATAATAGTACAATTGGCGCATCCGAACTAGAGACAAATTTATAATTTTAATAAGAAATTAATAGTACAATTAATAGTAGTATAGTGGTCAGTATCCCCGCCTGTCACGCGGTAGACCGGGGTTCGATTCCCCGCCGGGGAGCCAGAGTACGTTAATAATATAACCCTAAGTCACGCTTAGCATTCACACACAGGTTCGTGTGACGAACTCCTAGCCATGCAAGGTAAGCAATGAATTTCGTTATAAATTAAAAATGTGGTAGAGTAAGAAATAATAGTACAATTGGCGCCCGAACAGGGACAAATTTATAATTTTAATAAGAAATTAATAGTACAATTGGTGCTCAAACTCGGGACAAGTTTTGCAAATTAAATTTTGTATAAAACTGCACCTACAGGTGAATACAAGCGTGATTTAGAAGTTGAGTAGTAATACGTATGAATTACCAAACAATGTTAGGTTAAGTGAGTGATAAAATGATTTTGAGTTAAGTGTAAGATGTTTTATATGTAAGTTAAGAGAATCATTTAAACGAAAATCAGTAAATTTATAAAAATGGCAGGAAATAACGAAAATGGTATAAATGAAATTGACGTAATTGTAGGTGACGAAGCCGAAAATAAATCGATGTTTGAAAGTATGTCAACTGAATCGACTGATAAAAGTGACTCAGGAATTCAAACAAGTGAAAGTAATTTTGACGAATCAAAAATAATGCATGAAGTTGAAATTCATTCAACACCTATTTCAATTAATCAAAACAAAAAAGTTGGTGACAGTAGTATGTTAAAAGATTTGTATAATTTAATATGTAGTATGAAAGAAAGTTCAGAAAAGCGACACAATGTAGTAAATAGTAACTTTAATAAATTGGAAGAGCAAAATAACGAATTAAAAAGCGAGATACATGAACAAAAAACCAAATGTGAAAGCAATTTCAGTGAATTAAAAAACCATATTAATGAGGTCAATAAGCGTTTTGAAAACACTAATGTAGAATTTGCCAGTAAGTTCAATGAATTAAATACCAAAGTAGATAGTTCAATAAAGAACATAGATATTAAAATTAGTGAGATAGATAATAATATGTCAGAAAGAATTGATAAACAAATAAACGAGAGTAACACAAAATTAGTAAGTACAATAAATGAGTACAACAATGAAATAGAATCTAAAATAAATAAATGTAATACTGACACGGAATATAAATATAGCAGTGTAGTGGTTAAGATTGAAAAAATGAATCAAAGTATTGATGAATATAAAAGTAATACAGACATTAAAATCAATGAAATTGAAAATACTTATAAAACGGAAATACAATCATTACAAGAGTCAGTTAATATAATAACAAAAAATAGCATTCAGTCCGAATGTATTAATGATAAGAAATTGTATTCAATTGAGCAGAGCATTAGTAGTGTTAAAGATGAGTTGAGTATAGCAATATACCAGAAGTTAAACAATATTACCGAACGAGTAGTAATAACGCGAAACGTTAATAATGAAATAGAGCTTGAAACTTTTTGTAGTGAGAATCATAGAGTATACCCGATGCAGTTTTTAAGTAGGGTAATAGAATTCAACCGGTTTAATAGCAGTAGTTGGGAAATAAAATTATTAAAGATTTTAAAGTGTTTTAAGGGTAGTTCCGAAATATGGGCGGAAGTACATAATACAGAGTGGAGTAGCTATGAAAAATTCAAGTCTGCGTTCCAGAATAAATATTGGTCCGAAGAGGATCAGGAAATTTTACGTAGTAAAATCATGGGAACTGGGAGTTTTGGGGGAATAAACAACAACATCACCATGCATGTAATGAGAATATTCAACGAGGCAAAGTACTTAGAACCGCCATTGCCGTTTTGGTCATTTGTTAGACATGTTAGTAAACACTTGCCCAGAGAAGTACAAATTACTCTAATGACGAGAGAGATAGCAGACATTAACGAACTAGAAAACATGTTAGATGTATTGCAAAACATTAGGGACCGCGAAATAGGTAGGCGTCCCAACCAACCAAGTACAAATAATAGAGGTCATTATATACCACAAAGAGGGTCACAACAAGTAAATGCATATAATAGACAAGAGAATCATAATAGAGATGGGGCTTGGAAATGTACAGGATGCTCGGGAAAGAACTACGCCGTCAGAAATTTTTGTTACAGGTGTAAGAAACCAAGACCGGGACAGCGGAGTGGAACTACATCGGCGCAGAACAATATACCACCGAGGACAGGAGATGACCGTGGAGTAGCATCAAGGAGTTGGGGGAACAGCAACCGGGACGAGAGGGGAAATCAGCAGGGCAGTACCACTGCCAGAACGGAAAACAGGCCGACAATGGGAGTCAGGACCACACCATTGTCCACAGACGACGACAGGGTCCAGGTAATTGAAGAATATAGGAACAATGGATATGACGAAGGAGGAAATGATGCGGAGGAAGACGACGCGGGAATGATGGAGACCAAAACCGGGTTGACAGAGGCAATCGTCAACGTAGAAGGTAAGAACTTTAAAACATTAATAGATACAGGAAGTGAGATATCAGTAATTTCAGAAAATGTAATGGTAGAACTACAAGGGGTAAATAAACATATTCCGTCATTACCAGTTGCGGGTGTAACAGTAGTGGGGGTAACCGGGGTATGGAGTAAAAGGGTTACTAGACAAGTACAATTAAATATATACATTAATGAAACAGAATTTGAAAATACTTTTCTAGTAGTTAAGGGACTGAGTTTAGATATAATATTGGGAAATGATTTTTTGGAGAGAAATAAAGCAGTAATAGATTTTAATAAGAGAATAGTAGAATTTAATAAGGGGAGTGAACCAGTCAGGGTTAATTTTAAGAGGGTGACAAATGAGATTAAAGTTACGGGAATAAAATTAATACATAAACGAGTAGGCGATGGAGACATAGAAACAAGAGTGAATATATGTTGAGAGAGTGAAAGTGTAGAGAAAGAGGAGAGAGAGATGTATTGCGACAGTACAAATAAGTGATGTACTGAGCATTGAATATAAAAATTTAAATTTACCTAATAAACTGTAAATAATTAATAATATATTAGAAATAAGCATGTCAGGGATTGCAAGCTTGGCTCAGACAAAAATATGAACAGGTGTTTCGACGTGCACACACACACAAATGTAACTGAAAGTGTGTACACCAGTATTTTGCTAGTGTGTGTGAACGCAGGTCTATGCAGGCGAGTTTACCACCCCAAGATGAATAAGTGCACAATTACTGTTTTTCCGTAATTATTCATAAACTATAAGTAAGAATTAAAATCCAAAAACACAATAAAATGTAATAAAATTTACTAAATACTGTGTACGAAAACCACGCGAAAGTGCCACACCGTACGAGTGTAATAGTGAAATAACTGTGTACAAATCGAAAGGGTTAAGTTGCAATGTCCAAAATTACAGTGAACATGTGTTGTAAAAATAGTTACAAGATAAGTATAAGAGCATACTTACAGGACTCTGCAATTCGCAGAAATATAAAAAATAGCGAATTTGACAAAGAGTGGGGGAACTGAATCCAGAGACAGTTTCTGACATGTCGATTTCGTACCACTGCAGGTGTCGACCAAGACATGGGTATAAATAGGACACGCAAGCTACAGTGGTTCTCTTTCTTAAATCATCCACGGTGCAGCGGGAGCTTATGCCCGTCCGCACAGCGTATTTATTTTTTTTGTAAATAGTTTAAATTTTCCAGTTACATACAACTATGTAACTAAGTTGTAGATACAATCATTTTAAATAATAACAGCAGTACATAAGAAGAATTACATAAGAAGATCCATTGACGTCAGAAACAGCACGAGGAGAGTTCCAGAGAGTGATACGACGCTGGACAAGAGAAGAGTTCCAGAGAGTGATACGACGCTGGACAAGAGGAGAAGAGAGACAGCCGATGCTGGACAAGAGGTGAAGAAAGACAGCCGACGCTGGACAAGAGACGAGGACAAATACCGATGGATCAAAATGATCGAGTATGATTGACGACAATAAGGTGATAAACAACTTATTTATATCCTAATTGTACAATGAACTCAAAGACAATTAAAGACATTTCTATTTTATTTAAAAGTAAGAGCCAATGTTTCTTGTAAAGTAGAATTAAAATCATAGATGTTTTAGAAATACGATTAACATAACAAGAGCTTAAATTAATATGAAATAAAATGAATACAAAGCATTTAAATGAAAACAATTAGTATTTGAGAAAAAACAGTACTGAGAAGCAAAAGATAAATTCAATAACTATTAATATTTTGAGTACATTACAATATATAACAAGAGATTTAAATATTGATATTTTGAAACACATTAATTGACTGAGTAGTCTGAAAATGAGATTTTTCTTTAATACAATAATTAGTAGAATAGAATATTTAGTCAGTAAGGATGTATATAGCATAAGCCTTACGGCATAATAACAAATAATAACGAATGTTTTAAATCGAAGTCAGTGCCATGTGCACAATTTTTAATAATATCAAATAAATTTGAAATACCGTTACAAGTTACATAGAGTTCTTATTGCAGATACACCTGAAACCCAATTTAAATGTTATATTGTTACATAATTTGTCAATCTTGAACGTGAGAACAGTCACGCCTATTTTATGTATACTGCGACAACACAAATTACTAAACTATTGGTGCATAGGATATGATAGTATGTGTATTTCAAATTACAAGTCTATATTGGAGGGTTTAAGATTATTTATTGTACAAACACAAGTTATAGTTTATATGGTATATTTGAAATGTACAGAATGTAATGTTTGATATAGAGTCTTTCTTTTAAAATGTTAAATAATGTTCATACACAAGACGTGATACGTTACATAAGAAGACTCCCACGATGATGTTGTTGAAGAGAAGGGCCGGTCTTTGCGGTGTAGTTGGTTCGTCAGGTGTGGCTTACAATTGACAGACGTTTTCCCAGAAACGTTTACAGCTGGGCTGGCATCCTGTAACAGCTTGGCTGATGTCCTGTAACAGCTGGGCTGGTCCTATAACAGTTGGGCTGATGTCCTATAACAGCTGGGCTGATGTCCTGCAACAGCTGGGCTGATGTCCTGTAACAGCTGGGCTGATGTCCTGCAATTCCCACGATGAATCCGACACTTCGCACACACAACGGTACTACGGATTTTATTACTCGCAAAACTTATATAGAGTTTAAGACCAAGTAATATCTCAGGTGACAGTGAGTTTAATCTAATAACGGTATATTGAGCTTATACCTCTCCGGCTTCTTCAAGTGTTCTCGTGAATACCAAGGTCTACCGCGATCAGCAGACCACCCTATGAGGAAATCTTGCACTAGCACGGAAACGTCTTGATGGAACTATTGCGTAACAATTTATGATACTGTCACTGCGGAAAATCTCGCACAGTGATACAGTTACACTCACTTCTTACACACATAATACTACAATATTAATATCGTGTGTAACGAGATAATATCAACTGTTATGCGTCACACGCGTTACTAACCCCGAAAAGTCTTAACAGATCCTTGCAAGCGGTAGAATCTTGTACAAGGATTGTATGTACCGTTCGCGGTAGCAGCAGTGAAAAACTGCCTATAATTTTACGCACAATGCGTTAAAACAATACTGTGTAGATGTACTACACACACAGTTCTGAGTCTTCCCGTTTCACTAACAACGAATAGTCTTTACAACACCTTGCAAGCGGTAGAATTCTTGTACAAGGAGTGCACGTCCCGTTCGCGGTAGATGGCGTAGAAGAACTGTTGTAATTATACGCGTACTGCGTTAAAACACTACTGTGTGCAGATGTACTACATACACAGTTCTGAGCCTTCCCGTTTCACTAACGACGAATAGTCTTTACAACACCTTGCAAGCGGTAGAATTCTTGTACAAGGAGTGCACGTCCCGTTCGCGGTAGATGGCGTAGAAGAACTACCTGTGTAACGACAGGCTTAAGAAAATTTCCAACCACCAGTCAGCATTCTATTGGTGGATGGAAGTCACATGGTTAGTATATAGTGACAATGCACTTTTCATGCAGTAGAGTGCATTTACTTTGTAACAGCATGCATAGCGGTAATCAGACTACCCGTATCTCATGCAAAACTGCCTACATACTAATATCATATATGAACGTAAACAATAGTCCGACAGGTATAGGGATTGTAGCGATACATATGTCTAAGTTCAGTTAATGTCAACACAACGATAAATACTTCACGCACCGCCCGGGAAACGTTTACCACTCGCGCACGCGCGCACATTTCCACAAACACAGTACATGAATAGCAATAAATAATAATGCACAGTTTTACTAAACTAAACCCTTATCCTTACTAATTACAATTATAACAACCAAACTTAACCATCTACCAATATAATATGAATGTCCATTGTCTGTGTAATATATGTGAACTTGCCCCGCATATCATGATCCTGTGATTCGTCGCAATACGTATTGTCAAAAGAGGAATGAGTAGAAAGAATTGACGATTCTAATACGCACATTGCGGCAGTAGAATATAAACAAACCATAAGAATTAAAAATAAGAAAGAAAATATGTGTGTAATTACTAATGATGTTTATAAAAAAGTAATTAACATTAAGGAGGAGAAGCAAATAAAGGTTAATAAAACATACCTTATTAATAGCAATATCCCTATTGTGAGACACACACACACTAGTAAGTCACACAAGATGACACATGTGAAACACTTAGGACACCACACTTACGGAGATAAATATCACTGTAGGTATAACAAGAAACGTATTAAATTGTCAAGACGAAACACTACACAAAACTGTGGTAAGTATGATGTTAGATATACGCACGATAATTATAAAGCGTACGATAATTATAACTGTAATTATAATAATTATGGTGAGTATTATCCTAAACGACGAATGAAAAAACCGTCGACAGCTGTTCACATCGGTTCACTCAACCAAACTAGGGACGAGAGAATTGAGAAAGAGCGAAGCATTTGTTACAAGAGAAAGAGAGAGAAAATGTTACCCTATGAACAGGTGACTTCTACGATACAAACAAACGTCGCAGTAATACAATGGAATGCGGACGTTGTTTACAGGAGGGAGAGAACAATGGTAAGCACGGCGACTATGTTACAAAGGAACAATATACGTCCGGTAGACGACGGACAATGCAATTGTTATAACGAGGGGTGTAAGAGCGAAATACACACTGAAATCAGAACTCAATACCTGAAAATAAATAATTATTTTTAAATGAAAAATAAAATAATATAACTATTAATTATTAATAATAAGAAATAATATGTGTAATAATATAAGAGAGTATAATTAAGAAATGTTAGTTATTAAGGATATGATAGCAAATAAAAAGAAATAAAGAATATTATTTGAAAGGGTTAATTAAGAAATGTATTATTGATGGTAAGGAATGCTATTGTAGAGAAATATTTAAGAAAGTAATGGTAAAAGATGTTATTGTTGTTATTGGTACAAAAGATAGGATTAGGGATGAGTAATCAATGCTATAATTGTCAGAACGACTGATCAAGCGAACACTTAATGGAGATACAAGGACACAGAAGAAAGCAAGAGTGAAAAGTCAATAGGGCAGAGAATACTTAGGATTAAGGACTTTGAGAAAAATATCGTTGTTTTCCAAGACAGTTCCTCTGTAACCGATCATGCGACACACTACAAAGCTAAAAGAGTATTCTGTTACGGAAGTGTATTTCAGGAAAGTAATAGTGATCAGAAAGGTAATGTTAAAGAAATGTAATAAAAGGTAATGAATGTTAATGAATTGTATAAGTAATGTATTAGATACAGTAATGTCATGTTAAGGAAAGAGTTAAGGAAGATTAGAAGCGAAGGTAAGAATGTATGAGTAAGATAATGTAAAATTAAGGACTGAATTTACACACATATGTAGGAATGCAGAGTATATGGAAGGAAAACAAAGGAGAGCTAATTGCAGTGGATTTTCTGGGACCACTACCATGATCAAGTCGAGGTGTGAAGCACATATTGGTATGTATCGATGTGTTTTCCAAGGCAGTCCGACTGTACCCAATTATGCGACCCACAACCAAAGTTGTTCTAAAGATACTACTGCAGAAATATATTCCGTTATATGGAAAAATGAAGAAGATACTCAGTGATCAAGGTGTACAATTCCAAAGTGAAAAATGGGAGAGGACGTTAAAGGAAAATGGAATACAACCTGTACTCACATCCATAAGACATCCTCAAGGAAACCTTGCTGAGAGAGTTAACAAAGAATTAGGTAAATATTTACAAATATATTGCCATGATTAACACAATAAATGGGCAGAATATTTACCATTTCTTGAAAAAGCATTTACGAAAATTATAGTGAAGCAACAGGATATACTCCCATGGAATTAGAAGAAGATAAGAAGCCAAACAGATTTTGGGCTAAGTATATAAACAAACCTAATAACCAAAATGTACCTGTACCAATACGTGTGAAAATTGAATACGCAAAGCAACGAATAAGAGAAAGAGGTAACAAGAGAGTAGAGAGTTTTAATCTAACTCACAAGCTACAACAATTCAACGTGGGAGAAAGTATACTACTCAAAGCAAATCCAGTGGGAAAACGGAGTGATAATACGGCGAAGAAATTCTTCAGACTTTATAATGGACCGTATACGTTAAGACAGCGAGTAGGACAACACACTTTCATTGTATATGATGAGATACAAAAGAAAGAAATTGGTAAATTCCACGCAACGTCATTTAGGAAGTTCTACACATGAAAACAACGAGGTCAATGAAACCAGTCAGATCAGCTGTTTGTTAAAGCCACCCTACTACAAGGTCACGAGCAGTGAGCGTACGAAGAGGGGAGGTAAGACATTTGTATACACTCCAATTAAGGGTGAAATGACGAATATTATTCTTTATTATTTGTTACATTTTTTTTGCAAATATAATAATAATAAATAAAAAAAAAATTATAATAAATAAATTTATTAAATTTTTTTTGTTACCAAGCAGAGGGATAATGCGACAGTACAAATAAGTGATGTACTGAGCATTGAATATAAAAATTTAAATTTACCTAATAAACTGTAAATAATTAATAATATATTAGAAATAAGCATGTCAGGGATTGCAAGCTTGGCTCAGACAAAAATATGAACAGGTGTTTCGACCTGAATCGACGTGCACACACACACACAAATGTAACTGAAAGTGTGTACACCAGTATTTTGCTAGTGTGTGTGAACGCAGGTCTATGCAGGCGAGTTTAACACCCCAAGATGAATAAGTGCACGATTACTGTTTTTCCGTAATTATTCATAAACTATAAGTAAGAATTAAAATCCAAAAACACAATAAAATGTAATAAAATTTACTAAATACTGTGTACGAAAACCACGCGAAAGTGCCACACCGTACGAGTGTAATAGTGAAATAACTGTGTACAAATCGAAATGGTTAAGTTGCAATGTCCAAAATTACAGTGAACATGTGTTGTAAAAATAGTTACAAGATAAGTATAAGAGCATACTTACAGGACTCTGCAATTCGCAGAAATATAAAAAATAGCGAATTTGACAAAGAGTGGGGGAACTGAATCCAGAGACAGTTTCTGACATGTCGATTTCGTACCACTGCAGGTGTCGACCAAGACATGGGTATAAATAGGACACGCAAGCTACAGTGGTTCTCTTTCTTAAATCATCCACGGTGCAGCGGGAGCTTATGCCCGTCCGCACAGCGTATTTATTTTTTTTGTAAATAGTTTAAATTTTCCAGTTACATACAACTATGTAACTAAGTTGTAGATACAATCATTTTAAATAATAACAGCAGTACATAAGAAGAATTACATAAGAAGATCCATTGACGTCAGAAACAGCACGAGGAGAGTTCCAGAGAGTGATACGACGCTGGACAAGAGAAGAGTTCCAGAGAGTGATACGATGCTGGACAAGAGGAGAAGAGAGACAGCCGATGCTGGACAAGAGGTGAAGAAAGACAGCCGACGCTGGACAAGAGACGAGGACGAATACCGGTGGATCAAAATGATCGAGTATGATTGACGACAATAAGGTGATAAACAACTTATTTATATCCTAATCGTACAATGAACTCAAAGACAATTAAAGACATTTCTATTTTATTTAAAAGTAAGAGCCAATGTTTCTTGTAAAGTAGAATTAAAATCATAGATGTTTTAGAAATACGATTAACATAACAAGAGCTCTAATTAATATGAAATAAAATGAATACAAAGCATTTAAATGAAAACAATTAGTATTTGAGAAAAAACAGTACTGAGAAACAAAAGATAAATTCAATAACTATTAATATTTTGAGTACATTACAATATATAAAAAGAGATTTAAATATTGATATTTTGAAACACATTAATTGACTGAGTAGTCTGAAAATGAGATTTTTCTTTAATACAATAATTAGCAGAATAGAATATTTAGTCAGTAAGGATGTATATAGCATAAGCCTTACGGCATAATAACAAATAATAACGAATGTTTTAAATCGAAGTCAGTGCCATGTGCACAATTTTTAATAATATCAAATAAATTTGAAATACCGTTACAAGTTACATAGAGTTCTTATTGCAGATACACCTGAAACCCAATTTAAATGTTATATTGTTACATAATTTGTCAATCTTGAACGTGAGAACAGTCACGCCTATTTTATGTATACGTATTGTTGCATATATTTGGCGCTCCAAGATCGTGGGGCTCCACAAATTTAAATTATATTAAATTTGCAATTTGTTACGTTGCAGTATGTGAGTGATGAGAGAGTATGGGAAAATAGGGCGGATAGATTTTTTAATGAGGGTGGAGTTGTAGGGAGTCCCCAGCGACAGGCGTTGTGGGCAGTTGTGGAACGTTTTATATCCAGTGCCGTTTTCAAAGAGGAGAGCAGTACAAGAGGAGTTGGACAAAATGATGGAAGGAGACATTATTAAGAGATTGATATCGCCATACTCAAATCCATTAGTAGTGGTAATTAAGAAGGATGGAAAGGTAAGATTATGTTTAGACGCTAGAAAAATTAACCAAATTATAATACCTGACCGGGAGTCACCGGAACCCATTAATGAAATTTTTCAGAAATTCAGCGGAGTCAAATATATGACATCTTTAGATTTGACAGCAGGATACTGGCAAGTTCCGCTAGCAGCAGAGAGCAGGAGATATACTGCATTTCTCTTCAATGGTAAGAATTATCAGTTCAAACGTTTACCATTTGGACTTAACACTAGTGTAGCAAGTTTCATAAAATGTCTAGATATGATATTACAGCCTAAAGACTTAGATTTTTCAACTGTATATGTTGATGACATATTAATAGCGTTACGAACATTTTCAGAGCATTTAGAACATCTTGAATATGTGTTAGATAAATTACAACAAGGGGGTCTAACAGTTAATTGGGATAAATCCAAGTTTCTACAAACAGAAATACAATTTTTAGGTTTCATTATTACTCCAGAAGGAATTCTGGCTAACCCTGATAAGGTAGAAGCTATTATGCGTTTTCCAGAACCGAAAAATATTAAGCAGCTACAAAGTTTTTTGGGACTTTGCAACTTTTATAGAAAATTTCAGAAGAACTACACGCAGACAACAGCAAGATTAAGTGCTGTATTACAGAAAAACAAACAATGGAATTGGGGAGAGAAACAACGGGAGACTTTCGAGGAGATAAAGGACAAATTTTCAAATATGATAATGATGAATCACCCTGATTTTTTGAAAACCTTTTATTTACAGACTGACGCCAGTAATGTCACCTTGGGAGCGGAGTTGTATCAGGAGGATAGCGACAAAGAACACCACACGATAGCCTTCACCAGCAGATCTCTCTTGGCGGCCGAACGTAATTACACAACTACAGAAAAAGAACTGCTAAGCATCGTGTTCGCCGTAGGAAAGTTCCGGACGTACATCTTGGGCAACCGGACAATTATCAGAACAGATCATAAGGCGTTGTCATTCCTGAACACATGCCGATTAACCCATAGCCGGCTAACCAGGTGGGTATTAACCTTACAAGAATATAACTTTTCATGGGAGTATATTAAGGGGACAGACAACAAAGTACCAGACACTCTTTCCAGGGTAGATGTCATAGAAAATAAAACAGGGAGGGATCTTAAGGAAATAGAGATTTTTTGGTTAACAAGGGAAGATAGAATTTTTGGTGAGGAATTAAGGGAGATTAAAAACATACAAAGATCAGAAAATAGATTGGGTAAAATAATCGCTAGTTTAGAAGCAGATGTAAATGGGTCTGAATATAATACACATTTCCAATTATATCAGGGAATCCTATTCAAGAAAGTAGAGGGGGGTGAACGTGATTGGAGGTTGGTTGTACCGGAAGAATTGATAGATAAAATTATTTGGGATTGTCATGTAATATATGGGCATTTTGGGGCAAAAAAGTGTACAAATGTGTTAAAAGAATCTTGTGTTTTTAAGAATATGGAGAGGCGAGTTAGAAGGTTGTTAAGAGTATGCGATTTGTGTCAGAGGTCAAAAGTAGTGAAGTATAGGGTAGAAGGGAAGATGAATTATATTAGAGTGGAAAGACCGTTTGACTTAGTGGCTGTAGATTTGTATGGGCCATTGCCCAAAGGTAGAGGTGGAGTAGTATATGTTTTTGTTATTTTGGATACTTTTTCTAAGTTTGTTAGGTTGTACAGCATGAAGAGAGCTACTAGCCGGGTGCTGAGTGAAAAGATCACCAAAGATGACATGATAAATGTAGGTAAGCCGAAGATAATTTTATCCGATCACAGACCCCAATTCATCAGCGGTAAGTGGAGACAGACTCTGGGCTGGGAAGGCATCATACCCAAGCATACGGCAGTATACCATCCACAGTCGAACTAGGCGGAGCGGGTAATGAGATAGATTGGTAGAATATTTCGGGCGTATTGTCATGCTAAACATACTGAATGGCCTTTGTACGTGAAGAAAGTAGAAGAATGGTTAAATAGTACTACCCACGATTCAACCGGGTTTACGCCCTATCAACTAATAAAGGGAACCAGGCCACCTAGAATATTAGAACAACTTTTTGAATATCCACCAGAGGAACGGACCATCGACAGAAATGTAAAAATCCAGCTAGCGAACGAGAGTCTACTCACCAAAGGGGAGAGGAGAAAACGGAGACATGACGAAAAGGGTAAGTGGACTAAATACGAGGTAGGACAATTAGTGTTGGTAAGGAGACATGATTTGTCTAGTGCACAAGAGAAAGAAATAAAAAAGTTTTTCCTGTTGTATGAAGGGCCCTATGTAATAGTGGAAATAAAGATGAATAATGCTTATGTATTACGCAACCAAGAAACGCAAGAGATAGTGGGTACACAGAATGCTATGAATTTAAAATTATATTGGTCAAATAAGAATTGAATTTTAATATGTTTTGTTTGTTCTCAGAAGGGATCCTCCCCCATTTTCAGGCGGTCACGAACTTACCAATCCTGACTGTGGGTTTTGGCACTTTGGAGGCGGACCATGGTTGGCGGAACTTCCTTCGGGTGGTGAAAACGACAATGGTCCGGCTCCACAAAATTGGTAACCAGTAGAAATTTAACGATATTATTGAACGGGGAGGGGGACCCCTAAGGTACGTGGTAAGAAAATATTTTTTACACTCAAGGCGCATAAAAAGGGTGCACAATACCACGTATCAACATTGCCTAAGAGTGTATTACAATAAAAAAGTAATGCAAGGCAATGGTTTCAAGTAAAATCCACCAGTGTCATTTGCAAATTCAAAAAAATTAGCAAATGACAGCAGTTTCAGAGTATTAAAAAAAAAGATGGGTTTTGTGGAGATGGGATTGGCGATGATCAGACGGCGGGTTTGGATAAATGGGAGAGTAAATTTTGTATTGCAATTAGTGCAAGGCAATGTAATTCAGTGGTAGAAAAAGGGGAATATGAATTCACGTAGTGTGTCTGGCCATCGCCTACCCCATCTCAACAAACCCCACCTTTTCGGGCGATTACAGTTGCATTAGCAATGAGTATAATAATTAGTTTCTAAGTAAATAATTATCAATACATAATTCGGAATGTTTATAATTTTGAATCTATGACAGTAGTTGTAATTATATTTAAGTGAATAATTGACCATATGTAAATATGAAGTTAATAGTGCGATTTAAATAAAATAAAATGTTTAATGTTTGAATAACATATTTTAAAAGAATTTCAGAGTTTATCATTTTAAATGATAAATTTGTAGTAACATATAATGGTTTACCTTTTGTGAATTGTAGTAGCAATGTGAGTGTAAACGAATTGTATGTCTTTTTAGTAGTTTCCCCATTTTCGGGCAGTCAACGGCTTCACCGAACCCTGACCGTGGATTTGGCTTAATATTCTAAATTGGTGAATTTAGAAATTTACTGGGGGGTAACTCAGGGGAATCTACATAACTATGGAACAGTGGCTATCATCGAAGGTGGTGATAGTGCCGTATTAAGGGCGTATGAATCATTATAGTAGGATTACTGGTGTCCTCGGACATCAGTAATGCTGAATTTTTATATAACGCTAAAGCAAGAACGGGGTAGGCAGCGTCTACCCCCAATAAACTTCCGTTCTTGTGGAAGCAACTGGACGCCACAGTCCAAGGGAGATCATAGTGTGTGTGGTAAGGAGGTTACTCAGGGGAGTAACGAATTAAAACCTTAAACTGACGTAAACTGAATGAGCTGATAAGCTAATTAAATGATTTTATTTTAACTCAAAAGATCCTATGCTAAAGGCAGAGAAGTTGTTCAGAAGTAATTGCTTCAAATATGTTATGCTCTGTATAATAATTTTATAAATGACTTTACTGATTTTGCAAAAGATTAATTCGAGGAGAGAAAGTGTTTATTCTATTTTGTTTATTATGTTGTATTATGTTTTATGATGTTGTACTATGATAGAGTGTAAGAATTATAAACATACTGTATGTCATGTATTTTACATTGTATAATTTTTGAAGTGTATCTAGGGTAAGGTCATTCACCCGACCATGAGACATCAGCTGATGACTGGTGTTAGATATGTAGTGTGTTCCTTACAATTGATTTATAGACTTTTGTTAATCAATATAATGAAATGATTAAATAATAAATTTTGTTAACAAAATAATTCTTTTTGGAAATTAAAATTTTTCTTGAAAAAAAAAAAAATTGTTCTTTGCAGTAAAGAAATCTATTTTAATTTTTTATGTTCACTATATGTAGAGAAGAGGTCAGGTGATATATGATGTTTATATTTTGATCTATTTTATAATCATGCGTAATTGTGTTTGAATAATTGGATAGGGACAAATTGTTTAGTTCATTTTGTATAACAGGAGAGTTAACTGGCAAATTAACAGAAGTTGTAGAGAAAATAAATGCATAAAGACTCTAAGTTTTGAAAATTGTTTAAATTAATTGAATCAAATAGTGTAAAGTAACATCCAATTGAATTTTTGATAGGGTACGTAACTTTATTTACCCATTGGAACCAAATTGGAATTTTATATTATAACAATTAAGGTGCAGATAGTGTGTAATTTAGTAACATAGTTAATCATAATTAATACAACAGTATAATCAGACATATTATAATCAAACATAATAATATTTTATTTTTATTTAGTCATGAATATGTGTACGCAGCCAGTACTTGCTAAAGGCAACCCAGTATGTATGTAAGGGGAGACATATCGGTTGAGGATCTGGTATGGTATAAGGCCAGTTTTTGATTTTGTGGTGAAATGATAAAAGGTTAGGTGGTATTATGGTGAGTACCTGTCCGATTTTATGGTGTTGGGATCTCGCCCAGAGAAGTCCAGTAATCTTGTTCAGGTGCAGCCATATTCGCTGAGCTAGGGGGGTAGTTTACCCATGATGTGTTTAGAAGTTAAAGGAGAGTTGTTGGCGCCATATCCTCACCGATCCTCTTAGGGTTAGCAATGAGAGTTTTTCTGTTTCAGCAGAAAACCTCTCATGGGGGGGGGTATTGGAACGGGACAGAATTGAGGGGTTTTCTTTATTATGATTGTAAATGTAATACAAGGTTTACCCAAACAGGGCCTCAGTTTTGAACAACAAGCATTCTTTGTCGGGGCACAAAGTCGCACATTTTGTCAGTGCCCTGCAATAAGCACTGTTTCCTGAGGCGTTGGAATGTGAACATGTGCGCGGATGATTGCGCCTCCGTTGGTAAAAAGCACGAATTTTTTAGCGAGCCTTTGGACTATGATACATTGGCCAGACTCGCTCCCAGGAAGTAGGACGACGTTTAACCAATTAGCCCATCACGTGGTTGTATTGATGAATCCCAGAGCAAGCTGGTGAACCTGTAGTGGAAGTGGCCGTTAGAGATGCTGAGAGAACTAGGTTGTCGTCTCACCGCCATGCTGGTTGCCGGCTGTCTAATAGGCTCATGAGCCGAAAGAAATAATTTTAGTGTAGAAATGTAAATTTAAAAACCGTAAACAGTGCAAAATTTGAACAGTGAAAAGTTAATCAAGATAAACGTTAAAGGTTCAAACAGTGAACACGATTCGGACAAAAGGGTGAACAAAAATGGACTAAATTCAACACGTGGTCATCATGGATACAACTCCAGGAAAGTAATCATTGCAAAATCAACTAACAAAAAATATAATCAATTAAAAGCGCTAAATCTAAATGACAGGGGTAAAAAAGGTGTGAATGAAAGTGTGTGAGCAAATGCTGGGTTGCTGTATACTAAAAATATTTAAATAGTTATTAGCATAAGTAAATTACCATGTTGTTTTTTTCTGTTTTTTCTTTTGCATTTATGAAAAGTAATTATAAAAGATCAGTAATAGTTTTGAAAAAAGAAATGAAAAGCGAGTAAACTTAAGAAGGATATGAAGAAATGTTAAATAAAAATGAGTTAAATTAACAATGCAAATGAGAGTTGAGTACGTTAATAATATAACCCTAAGTCACGCTTAGCATTCACAGGTTCGTGTGACGAACTCCTGGCCATGCAAGGTAAGCAATGAATTTCGTTATAAATTAAAAATGTGGTAGAGTAATAAATAATAGTACAATTGGCACATCCGAACTAGGGACAAATTTATAATTTTAATAAGAAATTAATAGTACAATTTTTTAATTTATTATTTGTCAAGTTAAATATATCAAAAAGCCAGACATAATGCTATAACATTTTATTCGTTATGTTTTTACCCCTCTGAGGGCTTGAAGGCGGCAAGGGAACCGGTAGCAAGTTGCCAGACTCCTCACTCTGTTTCTAGCAAGTCAAGTTTAATTCCTATACAAAGTATCTACCGTACTGAATTACATTACCATAAACATTTTCATCGCCAGCTCTTGCTCTAGGACGTTGATGTCCATAATAAACCAAGTCACATCAATATTGTTCATTAATATTATATTTTTTAAATTCAGTGTAATATTAATACTGCCAGTTTTTGTACAACACAAAATGTAGGTACTGTACCAAACATACATAAAGGTTTTTAATTCTTTTGTAAGGTTATTACTAAGCTGAATACAAATTTATCACCATCAAGCAATTTAATTTTGTATATTTTTATTTCCAGTTCATTACTTTTCTTTTTGACTTGGTTTAGAAAAATGGCGTTAAATGTTTTAATACTAGAAGAAATTGTTTATAACTGTTGGATGTTATGTGATGAACAAATTCCACGTTTATCTTCTTATACTTGAGTAAGTTGATCTTGCATGGGGCATTTCTGCAGTCCAATGTGGGTTCACTTAACTTCGCATATCTATTCATTTGATCTGATAATTATTTAGTTAATTATATTATCTCAGGGTTTGTTTCTATAGGCATAGTAACTAATTATTCAAGTGTGCTGAACTTGTACGTATCACAGTCTTCAAGTGTTCTCGCATATACTTAAGCTATAAGTCCGGGTGAGATATAACTTACCTAGGCGTTCACCTTCCACTCACACAGACAGCATTATATGACACTGACCCATGTTATCATTATATTATTAGTATTCCAACATTTATGTTGGACTTGAAAAGCAGCTGTTGATTTCAGACCAGTATTTGAAAATTATAAGAATGACTGAGTTCAACATGACACTGAAGCTCGTTATACCTTACACAGGGATCTCATACAGAGGCCATGATATTTTCTGAAGACCTGAGTTCCGACATATCAAAGGTTCTGATTGGTTGAAATTGCTTAATACATAAAAATACAGATGTGATAATTAAAAGCTTTGTTTAGGCTTTGCACAAAAATATTAAATCACGTGTGATTGTTATATGCAAATTTTACAATATCATTAAATACTCGGTATTTAAAACAGTACAAAAAACACTAAAATAACTTGAATAATTCATATGACATTAAAAACTGCAGCATCAATTATTGTTTATAATCTGTCAAAGTTTCAGTTTGATACGTTAACAAATAATGTAATCATTCTCTTTAATTTAATTTATTCCTGCACATGCGGACTCATGCACCAGGGATGAACATATTATATGACAAATGACAAGTTATGAAAAATTTTAGGTGTCTCACTTCACAGTCCTAAATCTAATACAATACTTACGGCTAATTAACAAAATTGAACAACTTAGTGCCTATACATGCTTATATGCGTGAAATAGGGATTCTACAAGATTTCTTTCTCATTTTGTTCTGCAATGTTTTATTGCAGTGTGTGTGTGTGTGTGTGTGTGTGTGTGTGTGTGTGTGTGTGTGTGTGTGTGTGTGTGTGTGTGTGTGTGTGTGTGTGTGTGTGTGTGTGTGTGTGTGTGTGTGTGTGTGCAAGAAGTAACAGAACATTTATTATGTAGAACCTGTAAGTAAATATTTAAGATTATTGTTTCAGACTACGTCATGAGATTTTTTAAAAGAGATGAAGAAGAAGCAGCAAAATTTGATGAGATCATTAATCGAACATATGTTGTAAGAGTAGTTGAGCCTGGTAAAAACAATGAAAGGGATCAAACTACGCCTTCAATATAACTGGATCCTATTGACGTGAATGATGTGCAGGTGCTAAGGCTTAATCGTTAATACAGGATCCAGATCATAGGTTAAACTGTTTGAAGAAACACAAAAGTCATCGACAATTGATGTTTCTACATTCTGTTGCTTATGACAAGAAAGACTGTCCTTTTGTACCATATAGTTGTGACAAAATGTGCAGCATTGTATATATAATAGCAGAATTGTATGTTGACTACTAATTAACTAATAAACATGCTAGTAAACTAATGAACTGGATTTTGTTATTTATATAATCAGGAGTGAGACCTTAAATAAAATATAAATTTAAAGAAAATTTTATGTGAAATATAGAGAATTTTGATATTGATCACATCTTCAAATGTTAGATCAAGTTTGTCACCAGTCTTCATCAGAGGATAACAGTTACAAAAGATATCAGACAAAATACCAAATTTTATTTTGTTGATTCACAAGAAACATAGTAATGTAAGAGTGATTACAAGAAAAGCAGCATATTAATTATGGATTTGTGTTAAGTCGGAGTGCATCTAACTGTAGTATTTTGAAAACTACCGGTAGTAAACTTCAGCTTATGAAAACATCTTTAATGTCTTGTGTAAAACAATGTAAAAAAACGTGCAGAAACATACATTTGCGGACATGCTCACTCACACACACACACACCACACACACACACACACACACACACACACACACACACACACATGCACAAAACAGTAAGGGTTTGATACATTTCACAGTGATTCAAAGCTTCGCAGCTGAATCATATTTTTCATAAAATGTAGATTGTCATTGTCCAAGTTTCGGACCTGTACATGACCACTGACTTAAGAACTGTTTCGTAGAGCAAAATCTTGGTTGTTCTGCATGACTGTATTTTTACATTTATATATTCCTTGTAGGGAGAAGTAACATATGTTAGGAACAGATATCCTTTCTTTTATTTCTTTGACCATAATGTTGTCCTCTGTAACTAGTGAGTCCAGGTGTTTACATTTTTCGACCTTTTGGAATTTGTGTCCTACAGTTACCAGGGGTGCTCTTCTCTCTTGCATTTTACACCATGTTTATATGTATTTCGTCTTTTCTGTGTTTACTTTTAAATTTGTTGCGGCCTCCTCTAGACTCAAGAAACCCTCTTTTAGATCTTGTTGGCTTCTTGAGATAAGAACTATGTCATCAGCATAAGCTAGACACTGCAGCAGTCTGTTAAATGTCATTCCCCCTGGGTTTATAGGCATTTGTCTTACCACTTTTTCGAGAGTCAAGTTAAATAGAATTGTACAGAGTACATTTTCTTGTCTAAGCCCCCTTTGAACGTCAAATTCCTCTGTAAGCTCTGCTTCTTCTCTCACCTTGCTTTGTGTTTCTTCCAGTGTCATTTTTACCAGGCTCACCAGTTTCCCCAGCAAACCAGACTCTTCCATTTCTTGCCAGACATATCTCGGAAGAAACACTAAAATTCAAACTAAAATTTTTGCACAGCAATTGGACACTCCATAGTTATTTGGATAGTCCATGGTGAGATTTTATTTTTATCTAATATAAATTAATTCTCTAATAGTAACAGTGAATCGGACAGATAATAAAGTTGTGTGTGTGTGTGTGTGTAAATGAGAGGATATTAGTACGTGTGAAAAGTATGCAGGCGTTTTATTAAAACTCTGCATGTATATATAAACTTAGATTAGTGCTATCTGGAGGAAATGACAACATAACCACTCCAAAATAATTTGTACTGTAGACCATTGCTTTTTTAATTCTGTCTCGATCACCATTCTCTTTTAATAACTTCCTGCAGAACAATGTACATCATATTGATTTTTCTTATCATGTCCCTCCCCCTCCCAAATATGTGGTTGTGTATTCAGAATCTGTAAGCACAAAAGCACATAAAATAAAAAGTTATAAGAACAAAATTATGTCATAAGAACAATAATCAATAACAAACCATTACCATCAAGAACTATTCTGATAGTACAGTATTAATGTAATGGTATAATCGATAAACAATTTAATGAATTTACTGTTCTAAAAAAGTGTGCTATTTGTAGATGATCAAATTATAATAAAGCACACAGAAAATGAAGAACAACATTACAAGTGTATGCTGAATACAGTTTTAAAACATGCTTAAGAAAAGATAAGTACAATGGCATTCTCCGGAAACCACACAATGTGTAGCAAAATCTGTATTGATAGTCAGATTCTACCACAAGTGTTTCATTTCCAATATTTAGGATGCATTTTTTGTAATACAGATATAGACATAAATTAAGTTACTTAGATGGAACTGTGCAGAGAATGTTTATAACCAAGAAAAGGACATTCAGCTGGATTTTTTATAAGGTGTGACTGTTTTAATGCAGCAATTATCAAGGTATTTCATTGTTAAATCTTATGTATAAGGTGTTCTAAAACATTTATTTATAGTTGGAACCTCACATAAATAAGAAAATTGTACTGTATGTAAGTATTAGATATTATGTAAGCATCAAGGTGGAGGAGGGATTCAAGCCTTGCTTACTTTTGATGACAAGTGGCTAAGGGGGTCAGAGGAATGCTTAGACAAATCAGATAAATATACACATGAAATGAGCTAATATTAGATAAATGGTAGTATCATTTCACACTAAAAAAGCTCTGAATGAACTAACACAAAAGGTACAGAAATCTGGTATGTAACAAAGAAATGTGGTTCATCCCAGCTTTGCAACCAACAAGACACCTGAAGAGCGGAGCGACTATTGAATGAATGTGTATGCCTGTGTTAGTGGTGTCTTACTGGTTTTGTAAACATTGTTCAGTTGTTCAGAAGATGTATTTAATTGCGATTGTGTGTGTGTGTGTGTGTGTGTGATAGATTGAACACTTGTACATTATATGTTGTATAATGTATTGAATATTTTGTTAAAGTGTTTTCTTTTTCACTACAAATTTATTCTCAGCCTATCATTTAATTATTTTATCATTCATAGTCAATTACTAAGCAGTAATTTAACCTTAGTAACTATATTTGTATGAGTAGTTCTATTAAAAAATAATATTAAGATGACTTTGCAAAAAAGCACCAAAACAATGCATTTGGAAGGACATGAAATTATATCGCCTGTTATTGACAAGTGTGATGGAGAATCAAGGAAAGGGGATATTTCTGTACACAAACGCTACAGCAAGTGCAGAATTCACAATTTAAAAAATCCGGTAAGAAAATAATACGTGTTTAAAAATTGCCTGGATCATTGTAAGTACTCCAGGAAAGTGCAGAAAAACCAGATCATATCACACTGCAGTAAACATAGAGCAGTTTGACAGATGTGTAATCACAAGAATTATTCATGATTTTTACATGGTACAGTAAAAAGTGCCAACAGTAGCAACATTTCTACCTGTTAATTATTATTTTTGTTATTAGTTGACTGTGCTTTATATTGCCATTAAATCTGTTTAGTAGTGTATAATTACACTTTCTAACCTTAAAACATGTTTATTGGTAGTGAACATTGATCTGAAAATTTCAAGCAATAAATGAAACAGATAAAGATAAAACATAATGGCTATATGCAAGTAAGAGAAACTCAAAACATACCAAAACTGTGTTAAACGTATTTTAAATGTGTAGTATTACAGTGACGCAGTAATGGGATGACGTCACCACACCGCATAGCCTACCTTGTTGGGTACCAAAGCTACTGCAACGTAATACCACTAGGGGTACATGAAGTGGGTCATTCAACAACACATGACAAAAAGATTATAATGACAGATTGCAGACCAATTAGAAAAAAAATGATTACAGATCCAGTCAAAGAAAATTCAACTGACTCCATTTTATTTGATTTCTTAAAAAAATTTTAAATATCCTGGATAGCATTTGTAAAAAACAACAACTCAGTGAAAAGACAGCTTTAGCTTCTGTTGCCTTCTACAAAGACAGAGGTGTTCTTTATTGTCTTCTTCTTCTTTATGTTTATGGGAAACAAATACCACCATAAGTTCAGTGAAGGTCCAAATTACGGATTTTACCTTGTAGTCTTGAACTGATTTAGAAAGCTGTGTGTGTGTGTGTGTGTGTGTGTTGATGGTGGTGCTGGTGGTTGTGTAGATATGTGGCATGTTAAAAAAATTAGTTACTTTGAAATTATAGTTTTTTTAATAATAATAATATAATTGTAAAAGTATTATTATTAATATCTTATAAATGGATATATTATCGATTCTATTTTTTAATGTAGAATAAAAAAACAATAGGATACTGTCTGTAGGAAAGGGCTGTGAACTAGATCCTGGGCACAAGAGGACTAATATACATATGTTTATACGCATCACTTATGTATATAAATGCTTATCATAATTTTATATTGGCAAAAGATTTATTTTTAAAATAGTCACTCCAGACTTAAATTTACTATTTTTGTCATGACTAAACATGCACTGCAATTATGTGTCTCTGCTACAATAAAGACATGTTATGTTTCTTATCATTACAGTGCCAATGCGAATCAAGGGCATTTCCAGAAGAAGGGTTGCAGAAATTATAAGGAAGCTCATGAGAAAATTTGGTTAGTTCAAGATTAAAGATAGTCTGATCTGCTTGCAAACCACTAAATGTCATTAGGGTACTGGTATCACATATGTATGTTATATATTTAATGCTGATTGCACAATTTTATATTTATAAAAGTTTTTTTTTAATATTTTATATTTTAAATGGTCATTCACATAGCATTTAAATCATACCGGACTTAGATTTAGTATTTTTTCTACAACTAAACATGCACAGTAATTATGTGTTTTTACTACTATACTTGTTATAGTTATGTTTGTTTGTTGTTATTACAGTGCCGATGCGAAACAGGTGCATTTCCATAAAAATTGCTGGAGACATTATAAAGAAGCTCATGGGAAAATTGGGTTAGTTCAAGATTAAACATACCCTGATTAATTCCACTACTATCCAGTCACTAGAGTAAACATTAAAAATATCGGTATGGAGAACCATACATGACTTCCATATTCTAAGATTTATATTTAAATCTTAATATCGCCTGCCAAGCGCGATATATTTTCTCTTATACATGATTTACATTAAAATGAAAAAATTTTAATTTTATTGCCTGGCAACAAAATTATTTTATTTTTAACAATTACCATTGTTTGAAAAAGTTTAAATAAATTTTCAAGTACTTTACTCTTGTTAAAACGTAAAAGGTTGCAGGTAAACTACCCCTTCCCCTTAACCGATCTTCAACAAAATCGAAAGTCCTTGAGACCTCTACAATTCAGGGACGTATGCAAAAAATTATTTGATTCTGTTTGAATTTGCGGCAGTTATCGTTTGCCATAGAAAATACGCTTGATAAAAAAACGTTGCAGGTAAACTACCTCTTCCCCTTAACCGATCTTCACCAAAAACAATAGGTCTTGAGTACTCTACAAATCAGGGCTGTATGCAAAACATTATTTGATTCTGTTTGAATTTGCAGCTGTTATCGTTTGCCATAGAAAATCCCTTGTTAAAAAAACGTTGCAGGTAAACTACCCCTTTCCCTCAACCGATCTTCACCAAAAACAATAGGTCTTGAGAACTCTACGGGCCTGATAATAAGTATGCCATAATAGAATTAAGCATTGTTATGCAAATAATCTTTTGATTCTGTTTGAATTTGCGGCTGTTATCGTTTGCCATAGGAAATACCCTTGTTAAAACATAAAATGTTACAGGTAAACTACCCCTTTCCCTTAACCGATCTTCACCAAAAACAATAGGTCTTGAGAACTCTACAATTCAGGGCTGTATACGAAACATTATTTAATTCTGTTTGAATTTGCGGCTGTTATCGTTTGCCAAAAAAAAAAATTTCCCTTGATAAAAAAAAAACTGTTGCAGGTAAACTACCCCTTTCCCTCAACCGATCTTCGCCAAAAACAATAGGTCGCGAGTACTCTACAAATTAGGGCTGTATGCAAACAATTATTTGATTCTGTTTGAATTTGCGGCAGTTATCGTTTGCCATAGAAAAAAAATCTACAGACACACACACACACACACACACACACACACACTTTTCGGAAAACGACTTTTTTTCATGTTTTGAGCGTAGTAGAATCAGAATCTGCAATAATCTCGAACACGATTTTTTTTGCCATCACCATACTTCCATTCCTTAAGGAATGTGGAAGTAAAAATAGATATCACATATGTATGGAAATGTTGCTCGTATAATTAATTTTGATAAAAGCTTTATTTTTAAAATATAGTCATTCACATACTGGTATTCACAATTTTTGCCATAACCAAAAATGCACAGAAATTATGTGTTTTTGCTACAATACATACAAGTTATGTTTGTTTGTTATTATTACAGTGCCAATGTCAATCAGGGGCATTTCCAGAAGAAAGCTTGGAAAAATTGCAAGGAAGCTCATGGAAAAATTGGGTTAGTCCAAGATTTAATATAGCCTGATTAATTCTGCTACTTTTCAGAGGTCACAACCCACTAAATGTCATTAGAAGTAAAATAATAAAAATGGGGTATCACATATGTATGTTTTGTAAGTAGATCAAAATTTATTCCTGGATTTTGTTGTTCATTACATGTACATTGATTAGCTAATTATAAACATATCACTACTGACTCGGATCACTAATTTTTTATTGATAAAATGTTAAACTTGTATAGGCTACAAGTTAAAAGTTTAACATTTTAGCAATAAAAAATTAGTGATCCGAGTCGGTAGTGATATATTTGTAATTTCATAATTTATATTTATAAAAGCTTTATTTTTAGAATAGTCATTCACATCTCATTCCATTCATACCAGACTTAGATTTATTCATCCTGATATTTGACTTGATAATGGTAGAGACACTGAAAGGTCTAGTCTGGAGCATGACAGGTAGCAGTTGAAGTATTACTCGTGAATTAAATGATTAAAATATTAAAATTGTGTAACCTACATTTATTTGGACGTCAATTGAAACAACTTAAATCTTGACGTTCTTGTGCAAATTAACCAAAGTGTCGTCTAGTGTACTCGGCAGAGAAAAACAGGTCAATGCAAATAACAAATACATATTTATAATTTCATATAAAACATTATTTTATTTTGTTTTACTCTGTCATTTTTGCTAAACTACCACATCAACAATTTCATATTTCTCTACATTTTGTACTCTGAAAACAGATTTTGAAATATAGTTAAAAATAATTTTCCGAATTTAATTCCAATCAATATTGAAGCCCTATCCTCATTTAACAAGTACAAACAAAATTTAATATTCTCTTCTATTATATTGAACACAGATTGTGACGATTTAATTGATAATAAAATCTTTAATAAATAAAAAAGTAATTTACTAGCAATTAAGTATTTTTAAATCGCACTATTAAACCTAAAGCCCCTGTACTAACTCAGAATAAGTATGAGATGTAAATGGAAAATCTAACTAAACAATTAATAAAAAAAAATCGAATTGTAAAAAGCTATTAATACCACAGTTAACCCTTTTGCTAGTCATCATGCGTTGACCTGTTTAATTCCAGACTCAACGTGTTTAGCGAGTCGTCTGTAACTTAAGAAAATATAAAAATCATAATGTTTGTAATTAGTAATTTGAAGGCACGAGTAGTAGTTAAAATAATTCACTTAAATTATATATGTATAATTAATGTATTGTTTCTTGTAATAATAATGTCACTTTAAATAAAAATAGGAACTATATTATCGCGGAGTACTTGCCCCGCTTCGTTGTAATGTGCCAGTCGAATCGAGAAAAGAGTGACAATGCAGCCGTCAGACCATACACACCTACGAGCGAGAGCTCTTCAAAAATGCATTGGTTAATTTTAATCTTAACTGTTAGCTACCACTACTAAACGTGGCAAGCAAGTTTAATATGTAAAATGTAGAAAGTTGTGTTAAGAAATGTAATAAGTTAAACAAAAAAATTAACAAGTAGTAAGCAAGATGACGTCTCCCCTCAAGAGGTAAATTCCAGTACAACTTTACACATGAAGATGTGACCTGCATAAACTTCACATGTGGACGTATACGATCTACGTGGATCTACACCAACTTTAACCAGCAGAACTTCAATCTCCTCAGTGAACCAGCTATCTAGTATGCGCCGAAGACACGACTCAGATGACGATGCCGACTTCCAGAATTCCCAAGAGTGACCCCCCAGGATGAGGTTACCCCAACTTATTGTAAAGGTGACTCGATAGCTTGCCTATCGAGAGTTAATTATACTTGAGACATAACTTACAGATGAAAGAGACTTTTCAAAGACTATAATTTTCTTTAAACTATAAATGAGACCAACTAAGAGTATACTGTAATATTGAATATCATACGTTGTAACGTTAATATGTAAATGTAAATTATAATCTCTTTAGTAGATAATACCATTCTTCAAATGGTAAAAGAAGTCTTGCAAGCACCTAGATGAACATAGTAATACTCAGACGTCTTTGCTATATATTTAAAGTAAACTCGGATCCGAGGTAAAAAGTACATGATCATTATGATCCCTAGTTTTTCTGAAAACCCTTTGAATATTTTAATCTAATTAATTATGTTATGGGATATTTTCATATCATTTGTTAATAAAGAGAAGTCATCTTATTGCACATGAAAATGAGTGCATAAATCAGTGATATACCTTCCCTTGTTTCCTAATAATTAGCTTAATTAATTTTACTTCCATATTCCTTAAGGAATGGAAGTATGGTGATGGCAAAAAAAATCGTGTTCGAGATTATTGCAGATTCTGATTCTACTACACTCAAAACATGAAAAAAAGTCGTTTTCCGAAAAGTGTCTGTGTGTGTGTGTGTCTGTCTGTCTGTCTGTAGATTTTTTTCTATGGCAAACGATAACTGCCGCAAATTCAAACAGAATCAAATAATTTTTTGCATACAGCACTGATTTGCAGAGTACTCGCGACCTATTGTTTTTGGTGAAGATCGGTTGAGGGAAAGGGGTAGTTTACCTGCAACGGTTTTTTTTTAGCAAGGGTAATTTTGTTTGTTTGGCAAACGATAACAGCCGCAAATTCAAACAGAATCAAATAATGTTTCGCATACAGCCCTGAATTGTAGAGTTCTCAAGATCTGCTGATTTTGGTGAAGATCGGTTAAGGGAAAGGGGTAGTTTACCTGTAACGTTTTATGTTTTAACAAGGGTATTTCCTATGGCAAACGATAACAGCTGCAAATTCAAACAGAATCAAAAGATTATTTGCATACAGCCCTAACTTGTAGAGTTCTCAAGACGTATTGTTTTTGGTGAAGTTCGGTTGAGGGAAAGGGGTAGTTTACCTGCAACGTTTTTTTAACAAGGGTATTTTCTATGGCAAACGATAACAGCCGCAAATTCAAACAGAATCAAATAATGTTTTGCATACAGCCCTAGTTTGTAGAGTACTCAAGACCTATTGTTTTTGGTGAAGATCGGTTAAGGGAAAGGGGTAGTTTACCTGTAACGTTTTATGTTTTAACAAGGGTATTTCCTATGGCAAACGATAACAGCCGCAAATTCAAACAGAATCAAAAGATTATTTGCATACAGCCCTAAATTGTAGAGTTCTCAAGACCTATTGTTTTTGGTGAAGATCGGTTGAGGGAAAGGGGTAGTTTACCTGCAACGTTTTTTTAACAAGGGTATTTTATATGGCAAACGATAACAGCCGCAAATTCAAACAGAATCAAATAATGTTTTGCATACAGCCCTGATTTGTAGAGTACTCAAGACCTATTGTTTTTGGTGAAGATCGGTTAAGGAGAAGGGGTAGTTTACCTGCAACGTTTTTTTATCAAGCGTATTTTCTATGGCAAACGATAACAGCCGCAAATGCAAACAGAATCAAATAATGTTTTGCATACGTCCCTGAATTGTAGAGGTCTCAATGACTTTCGATTTTGGTGAAGATCGGTTAAGGGGAAGGGGTAGTTTACCTGCAACCTTTTACGTTTTAACAAGAGTAAAGTACTTGAAAATTTATTTAAACTTTTTGAAACAATGGTAATTGTTAAAAATAAAATAATTTTGTTGCCAGGCAATAAAATTATAATTTTTTCATTTTAATGTAATATAATATTTTTCATTTAATACAGCAATAAAAAGGCAGGTAAGACACAGCCTGGCTGTTTGGCTGAAAATGATTTTAAATATAAATCTTAGAATATGGAAGTCATGTATGGTTCTCCATACCGATATTTTGTTAATTGTGTTGAGTTTAATTTCAGTTCGTTACAATGTAGGCAGCCCATATAATTGGCTGGTGTCAATTAGGATGGGTTCCCTGGATTTGTAACGTGGCAAAAAAGTTACAAAAATGTCCCACTCTGCTAATTAATAAAAAAGGTTGTAAGCATCGTGACATTAGCAAAGATACGTCACGCTGATAATTAAAATAATTGTTACGTAGTAAAATAGATAACTCTCGGCACTCAGTTATCTGATCTGTGCACTCAGTTACTGTATTTTATGTAACATTAATTTTCATAAAATGAATTTATTTTAAGATACGTAAATTAATACAATGATAGTCTGTATAACTTGAAATATCATTGTATGAAGCCAAATGCAAGTATGTACATGAATTTTAGTGCTTGTTGATCTGTTCAGTCTTTAACAGGTTTATATTGTGACAATCCAAGACCTGTAGTTTCTTGACTATGCCTGCATAGTATGTCAGTGTATGTCTGTCGTCACGGTAAAAATAAAAACATATACTCCTGCGTAAAGTAGACCCGGTTAATTACGTGTAAAGAATTTCGTAACTTAAAGTTGTTACCAAAAATAAAAATAATTTAATGGGGGAAAGTACGAGAATTAATTACTAAACTCAGACTGTTATAACCGTAATACACCTGTAACTTCTAAAGCGTGTTTTGTTGAATAAGATTCACCCTATGCGTCCGACTGGCTTCTCCAGTTAAAACCGGTTGAGAAAGATAGGCTGTGGCATTGTGTAGAGAACAATACGTGTGCGTAACCCCCTCGTTCCCATGCATACACCTACCTTGTCTTTGTTTACTAAATAAAAGAAGGTGACCTACATTCCAGCAAACAGCTGATCGGTGATTTAACATTGAAATATATATGTGTGGAATTTCTGTCTCTCCCTTAGAAGAGAAATTAATCTCTTCTGAATTATGCAAATGATTTACCCAAGAATGCACCTTGTCTATGTAGTTAGTGTGTAGTGTTGTAAAATCAATTTTAAGTACGTTTTAATGTGTTAGAAATAAGAAAAAAAAATGGCACAATTTAATCCGGATTTACTATTAAAGGACGAGCTGTCTTACGAAGCTCTTTTGCGTGGTCTACCCCATGCGAATGTAACAGTCGCGGAATTGCGTAAATCAATACGCGAAAGTGGATTTGATACACCCGCGCAATTAAGCAACCTAAGCGGACCTCGATTATGAGAGCGAGAGAGAAATTTGTAATGCCAAGTATAGTGAGCTAACCTTATTGTCTCAAACCCTCCAAGACGAGAAATCTCCGGCGATAATTTTGCGGACTACTCAGAGAATAGAGCATTTAACCCGGCGAATGAAAAATTTGTTGATCTGGCCTAATCTTACGGAAATACCTCCTGAAGTCCAAAACTTTGCTGACGAAGCTTTACGTCGATTACCCACTATTATCAATGAGTTAAGAAGAAAATCCGACTCGTTCCGAATGGATGAAATTGAGAAGTCCTTGAAGAAACTACACATCTCCCCAGTTCAATCCCCTACTACAGATCTACCTCCGCCTAACACTGATCGCGACTCACCCGCTGTATCGCAAATACAAGCTACTCACGAGCAATATCCTGATAGAGATTTAAATGCCCTCCTCCCAATCGTTTCCAGATTCGCCCCAGAACGCACGAATTGACCACCCCGAATGCATCATATCATCCTCCTAAAGGGATGCCAACCTTGAACTATAACACAGACCTATATAGAAAAATCACTCATCCTGTGGAGAAACTTTTAACTGAAATCCCTTACACTGATGGATTAAATGTCTCTAAACTACTAAATTTCATCAAATATCTCCTGCAGATAAAAGATCTACAGCAGCTGAATGATTGGCAAATTTTGCAAGTTCTGCTACCGAAATGTAAACCCCCGTTAAAGAATCGTGTGATAGAAGCATTAAGCTCTACACTTCCAGTAGAAGACCTACATACCTCAATAATAAAGTACTTTATTCCCACCAGAATTTATGAAGAACTTAAAAGAAAGACCGTACTACGAGTACAAGGAAATCACGAGAGATTAGCTCATTACATCTCAGATATCAGGGAGTCATCTCGACTACTACGTGTAGATTGGAATGAGACACAGATGGTCGAAACCATTTTAGTAGGACTGTCACCAGAGGAAAGATCTCGTTTAGCTTTGATAAATCGACCTAACACCATTGCGGATCTAGAACAATGCAGTATCCATTCTTCGAATGTATGGTACTCCGATCAAAATAGACATACGATGAAATCAGCAGAAACAAATAGAAATGAATTGCGAGCCCTAGAGCCCGGTGTAACAACCCTGCATGAAAGGCAAGTATTCAATAGACCTCACAATGTGCGCAGCCCTGGTAAGTTAAATGTAACACCATCTAAAACGGAAACAAGGTACCCTCCTCGCAATAAGCCCATCTGTTATAATTGCGGCAAATATGGACACATAAGAAAAAACTGTAACAGCAAGCAATTGGAACGTAAACACCCTGATCCAAAAACATGTAAGGCAGGGAGACCCGAAATCCTGTGTCTTCCGCAGCAACTCGAAATCTGGTGAACCTAAAGAAACGTATAAAAAAAAATTTTTATAACAAAAGAGGAAGGAAAAGAAGCTCTAAAGAAATAGATCCCTACGTAAGAAAGTTTCTTGAAAAATGTAACGCAATAAATAAATGTAACTGGACTAAAGGTCTATTACCCTTAATACAAGTTGACCTAGGTGTTACCTCCACAATCGCATTAATTGATTCGGGATCTACCAGAACCTTAATCAGTCAAGAGTTAGCAGATAAATTATCGAAACACCATCTAGTAAAATGGAGTCAAGCGGTGAATATAAAATGTGCTACCGCCAATAAACGAAATATAATAATAAAACTGAGCATTACCGTTAAAGTTAAAATCAAGAACCTAACCTGGGTTTTTACTATGTTAGTATGTAATGAATTAGGACCCGACTTAATATTGGGAGCAGATTTTATTAGTAAAACGGGAATGATTCTTGACATCTATGAGCAGAAATATTATTTTCGATTCGACCGTACACGGAAATATAGATTTGATTGTAATAATGACATACAAGAAAAAACTAGATCATCTACTGCACACGTAATACACCAAGAGTCTGAATTATCTCATCTAGAAAGTAGAGATAGAATGAGAATACAGAAATTAATAAAAGAATTTTCCTCATTTCTTACACCTAAGCTAGGACTTACGAAACTAATAGAATATAAAATCAATCTGAGCGATCAGAAAGTAATACGCCTACCCCCATACAAGTTGTCACCTCCCAAGATGGAAGTGATGAGAAACCATATCAACAAGTTGTTGGAACAAGGAGTCATTGAACCCTCTACGTCCCCATATTCATCACCCTCCTTTTTAGTACCGAAAGGTCACGATAAACACAGACTAGTTGTAGACTACCGGCAATTAAACAAACGAATAGAATTTGAATCTATCCCTCTTCCAGACATCCATAGTGCTTTTCATTACTTCACGAAAGCGAAAGTCTTTACGGTAATGGATCTGAATCAAGCTTTTCACCAAATACCCCTTTCGGAAGAATCAAAACGTGTAACCGCGTTTGCCGTTGCTTTTAACTTGTAACAATTTACTAGAGTACCCTTTGGAATATCTCAAGGAAGTTCCATATGTAGTAGATTATTAGAAAGGATATTTCACGATATTAAATTTAAATATGTGTATCACTATTTGGACGACATCGTTATCTATAGCGAATCAATGGAACATCTTAAACACCTACGTGAAGTGTTATCTCGGTTACAAAAAGCAGGATTAACTGTTAACCCAAAAGAGGTAAATTTTGCCGTCCAACAATTTTCATTCTTAGGTCACATCGTGAAAGCGAATGGAAAAGTACGCATCGACCCCGAACGAACCCGCGCTATTAGAGAATTTTCACCCCCACGAGATGCAAAAGGTATAGCCCGATTTTTGGGAATGGTAAATTATTTCCACAAGTATATTCCCCATCTTGCCGAAATAGCAGCACCGCTAAATTCCTTAAGAAAGAAGGGAGCGAAGTTTGAATGGAGCGCACAACATCAAAATGCGTTTGAACAACTCAAAGAAAGTATCATATCTCCCCCAGTTTTGCAACTAGCCGATTTCACGAAACCTTTCGTAGTGCAGACCGACAGTTCTAGTGTAGCGTTAGGTGCAGTCATCTATCAAGAGATAGAAAACAGTAGACTACCTATTAGTTATGCATCGCGAACCTTAAGCGACCAAGAAAGAAAATATTCCGCATATGAGTTGGAATGTTTAGCCATTGTTTTTGCATTTGAGAAGTTTAAACCCTTTCTAGAACATAAAGAATTTCTTTTGGAAACTGATAATCAAGCATTATCTTGGTTACTGAATCACCCTAAACAGTTAGGACATATTGGAAGATGGGTATTGAGGTTAAACTGCTACAAATTCAAAGTGCAGCATATTAAAGGTACACAAAACCTAGTCGCTGATACCCTGTCCCGTATGTTCCAGTCGCCCACTAATACTCCCGGAAACAAGGAGAATCCGGAAACAGCACTTGCTAACGCCGTAAATACTGAATTCCCCCTTGCCTTTACAAACATTGCCCTGTATCAACAACAAGACCCTTTTCTGAAACCGATTATAGAACAACTTGCGCAAGGTATTAAATCTGAGAAATACGTATTAAGTAAAAATGTACTATGCCACAAAATAAGAAACAGAAAGGAATTAAGAATAATCGCCCCTGATGTGATTAAGCCCATGCTGATGGAGTACTTCCATTCATCTACCATTGGAGCCCATATGGGAATCAATAAAACTATACATCGTGTTCAAAAGGAATATCATTGGAACAATATGAACAGCGAAATAGCTAGTTTCGTAAAGAAATGTAATTTATGTGCTCTCAGTAAACCGGCCAGAAATAATCAGGTAAGCCAATTAATTTCAGAAATCCCTAAGACCCCTTTCTCTAAACTTTATCTAGACTTTTCAGGTCCTTATCCACGATCGAAATCAGGTAATACTATGTTACTCATCTGTGTAGATTCGTTCACCAAATTTGTTTGGATGTATCCCATGCGACGAGCATTAGCGTCGACGACTGTAAAAATATTACAGGAAAGATTATTTAAAGACTACGGTATACCTGTACGTATAGTGTCAGATAATGGACCACAGTTTAAAGCGAAAGAATTTAAGAAGATGTGTTTCAAGTTAGGAATAGACCATATAACCACTACGGAGTATCCGACCGCAAGGCAATATTGCTGAAAGGTATCTACGAAACCTCAAATCTGCTTTAATCGCCTACCATGCGAACAATCATACGTCTTGGGACCAAAACCTATCCTGGATACAATACGCCTTTAATTCAGCTTATCACGAAGGTCACAAGTCGACCCCGTTTGAGTTACTGTATAAATACAAACCAAACCACCCCTTGTCCACTAAATGGAAAATACACGACCTGCTACCTCCGCAAATAAAGGATAAGCAGATTAAGCAAATATGGAATAAAGCCCGCGCTAATTTAAGAGCAAACTTAGAGAAATCCAGAAAATACCACGAGAGAAATATTCATAACAATTCAGTTAGGTACCAAGTAGGTGACTTAGTAATGTACAAGACTCACCCGACTAGTAGTGCAATTGATAAGACCACCTCTAAACTATCATACCGATGGTGTGACCCTTACCAAATCCAGAAGTACTTAACTCCAGTTACAGTAGCCCTGTACGAACCTGCGACTCGAAAATATGTGCGGAGAACACATATTTCGCAGATAAAATTGTATAAGAAGAAAAGAGGAAATAGCATAGCCAAAAATAGAAAAGGTAATACTAGGTAGTGAAGTATATTATACCTCAGTAACCTTGCTAAGTGTTAATCGTAGAATTTGGAAATGAGGCCTGATCAACCTGAGATCCAGTTCAGCGAAAGATAAGTAAATGAGTACTCAATGACCACTAAACTGAATTCTAAATAACAAAATATTTAGAAAATTACTCTATGAAGAGAGTAACTATAACCCAAAGAAAAAACCGGTAGTAGATTTAAGTAGTAGACATAAGAAAGAGTTTTGTGTTTTAAAATGTAGATATTAAGTGTGAATAGTATGTAGTAAAAAAAAAAAGGTAGTTTATAAGAAAATATATATGTATATTGTATTGTAGAGAAGAAATAAATGGGTATAACGCTTGCCAATAACTATGTGAGAGAAATTCCACACATTGACACCAAGCATACTCCGAGTCCCCAATTTTGAGTTAGGCTCACTAAAATTCTTAATGTGGATTTTAAGCGGTGGAGTATGTGACGATTTAATTGATAATAAAATCTTTAATAAATAAAAAAGTAATTTACTAGCAATTAAGTATTTTTAAATCGCACTATTAAACCTAAAGCCCCTGTACTAACTCAGAATAAGTATGAGGTGTAAATAGAAAATCTAACTAAACAATTAATAAAAAAAATCGAATTGTAAAAAGCTATTAATACCACAGTTAACCCTTTTGCTAGCCATCATGTATTGACCTGTTTAATTCCGGACTCAACGTGTTTAGCGAGTCGTCTGTAACTTAGAAAAATATAAAAATCATAATGTTTGTAATTAGTAATTTGAAGGCACGAGTAGTAGTTAAAATAATTCACTTAAATTATATATGTATAATTAATGTATTGTTTCTTGTAATAATAATGTCACTTTAAATAAAAATAGGAACTATATTATCGCGGAGTACTTGCCCCGCTTCGTTGTAATGTGCCAGTCGAATCGAGAAAAGAGTGACAATGCAGCCGTCAGACCGTACACACCTACGAGCGAGAGCTCTTCAAAAATGCATTGGTTAATTTTAATCTTAACTGTTAGCTACCACTACTAAACGTGGCAAGCAAGTTTAATATGTAAAATGTAGAAAGTTGTGTTAAGAAATGTAATAAGTTAAACAAAAAAATTAACAAGTAGTAAGCAAGATGACGTCTCCCCTCAAGAGGTAAATTCCAGTACAACTTTACACATGAAGATGTGACCTGCATAAACTTCACATGTGGATGTATACGATCTACGTGGATCTACACCAACTTTAACCAGAAGAACTTCAATCTCCTCAGTGAACCAGCTATCTAGTACGCGCCGAAGACACGACTCAGATGACGACGCCGACTTCCAGAATTCCCAAGAGTGACCCCCCAGGACGAGGTTACCCCAACTTATTGTAAAGGTGACTCGATAGCTTGCCTATCGAGAGTTAATTATACTTGAGACATAACTTACAGATGAAAGAGACTTTTCAAAGACTATAATTTTCTTTAAACTATAAATGAGACCAACTAAGAGTGTACTGTAATATTGAGTATCATACGTTGTAACGTTAATATGTAAATGTAAATTATAATCTCTTTAGTAGATAATACCATTCTTCAAATGGTAAAAGAAGTCTTGCAAGCACCTAGATGAACATAGTAATACTCAGACATCTTTGCTATATATTTAAAGTAAACTCGGATCCGAGGTAAAAAGTACATGATCATTATGATCCCTAGTTTTTCAGAAAACCCTTTGAATATTTTAATCTAATTAATTATGTTATGGGATCTTTTCATATCATTTGTTAATAAAGAGAAGTCATCTTATTACACATGAAAATGAGTGCATAAATCAGTGATATACCTTCCCTTGTTTCCTAATAATTAGCTTAATTAATTTTTGTTAATTGTGTTGAGTTTAATTTCAGTTCGTTACAACATAGGCAGCCCATATGATTGGCTGGTGTCAATTAGGATGGGTTCCCTGGATTTGTAATGTGGCAAAAAAGTTACAAGATAATTACTTAACTTATATTATATTATATTACTTAATTTATATCAAAAGTGACCCAGCATCTTACCCATTCTCTCATTCATACACATTTAATTTTTATTTTCCTCATAATAAAGAGCTCTTTTACTTTAAATTTTCATGATTGATTGAATGTGATACATTTACGTCTTTAACGACGTCACTGCTGCCCATGTGCTGCACTCCGCATTTTCATCACCATTTGTCCGAAAAATGTTATACTTCTTTAATTTTGATTCCACTAAGTTTAGTTAATGTTGCACTGTTTTATAGCTTTAGATTCCGTGTTTATTTCACATTTTATACTGGTTAAAAGATTTTTCCGGCTCGCGAGCCTGTATATTGAACCGCGTGGTTTGATCACTGTAGCAAGACAACCGACGCCAACTATCTTTTTCAAGATGGCCAGCCGTCTTCATCCACGGCAACTTGGTCTCCCATTGGCTACCAGGGGTATCACGTGACATGACAAATATTTAACACCGTATATAGTACATCCACTGTAACTGATCAACCAGCCATGTACATGATAATTCAACTGTACGAACGGGCAGTTCCGCGCGGTTTCGCATTCCAGAGTATCTGCTAGCAGTGCTTGTTGACAAATTTTCGGAACCAACATGTGGATGGGCATCACCTACAGGAATGTCTATTGTTACAGATTTAGGCCTTGTGTGGGTAACTACACCGCGTCATATTCACAATTAAAATTAAACCTATCGCACAATTCTGCCCCATTACACAGTTTAGCAAGTAAGCACGATGAAGTCAGAAGGCTTAGATTTACTATTATTGCCACAACTAAACGTGCACAGTAATTATGTGTTTTTACTACTATACTTGTTATAGTTATGTTTGTTTGTTGTTATTACAGTGCCAATGCGAATCAGGTGCATTTCCAGAAGAATGTTTGAAGAAATTTTAAGGAAGCTCGTGGAGAAATTGGGTTAGTTCTAGACTAAAGGTAGCCTGATTAATTCCATTGCTTTTCAGTAGTTCCAATTGACTAAATGTAGTAACAGAGTAAAACAATAAAATAGGTACCAGTATCACATATGTATGTAAATGCTGATCATAATTTTATATTTATAAAAGCTGTATTTTTAAAATAGTATTCACATCTGATTAAAATCATACTGGAATTAGAATTAATATTTTTACCAGAACTAAACGTGAACAGCAATTAAGTGTTTTTACTACAATACAGGGATGTTATGTTTATTGTTTTTACAGTACCAATGATAATCAGGTGCATTTCCAGAAGAATGGCTGCAGAAATTGCAAGGAAGCTCATGGGAAAATTGGGTTAGTTCAAGATTAAACATAGCCAACATACCTGAGACATTGCAGAGTAAAACTATAAAAAATATGTACCGATATGATATATGTATGTCACATATATAAATACTGATCATAATTTTTTATTTATAAAAGCTTTATTTTAACATATTGGTAGTCGTTCGCATCTCATTTAAGTCATACTGGACTTGGATTACTATTTTTGCCACAACTAAACATGTACAGCAATTATGTGTTTTTACTACAATACAGACATGTTATGTTTGTTTATTTACAGTGGCAATGCCAATCATGGGAATTTCCAGAAGAAGGGTTGGAGAAATTACAAGCAAGCTCATGGGAAAATTGGGTTAGTTCGAGATTTAATATAGCCTGATTAATTCTGCTGCTTTTAAGTGGTTGCAACTCACTACAGACTAAACAATACAAAATTATATGTTTACAGAAAATTCTGTAAAACATCTATTGTTATTTATAATGTCATTATAAAATACATGTGCTTTGAAGAGAATGAAACAAGATACTTTTATGTATATGTTTCAGTATTTAAAATTAATCTGTTCAGTAAACAGCATAACAAAATAATAACAACAGTAATAATAATAGTGATTTCCTTAAATAAGTAAATAACTTATAATCACTGTATGTTTATGTATATTGTAAAGTTGTGACAGCCAGTGGCTTACATAATAACAGTAATATGAGTAATAGTTGATCAGATAATGATCTGTTACAGATTGTACAGACAGATAATAAAATACAACTTAATGAAAGAGATAATGGTGACAATAGATAACCTCAACAACAATGTTTCTTTTGAAATCTGTGCTTTTGTTGTGTGCAACGTATTACTTTTTCAACATTGCAGACAAAAAATTTACAATACACAAGAAGAGTTATTTAGGTATGATCACATTTTTTTTTTTACTACAATACAGTATAATCATGTTTGTGTGTTGCTATTACAGTTCTAATCAGGGACATATCAAGACAAAAGGCTGCAGAAATTACAAGCAACCTCCTGGCACAACTCGGTTAGTGTAGGAGTAAAGATAGATTGGTTAATGATTATTAATCTAATGTAAGCATAATTTTAATGTTTTTCATGTTGTTATTTTGTGTGTAATACACAATACTTAATCATAATACCACTATTATAACATTATACAACCATAATTATTTGGTGTGTATACAGCACTCACACAGAATTTCTATGAAAAAAAGTAACGCTTTCAGGAAGTATTCTGTAGGTGAAAATAAGGAAAGAAGTTCATACAAACACAAGTCTGGAAACACTAATCAAAATGTAAAAGTATAATCCAAGATTCAAATTTTGCACAGATAATTAATTTCATGATAAAAGGCAGGGAATTCAGATAAGACAAACTTTTTTTTAGGCAATTTAATTACTGGCACTGCCTCTTGCATCCTAGCATCCTAGCTTCCACTGGCGCCAGTCTAAACAGTCCTGTTCTTTAAGTCCTCTTGCATTCATTATTGCATCTTCGATGTCCACTTTCCATGAATTTTTAGGTCTTCCTTTTTCCTTCTAGAGGGTGGAATCCATTCCCATACCTTCCTTGGCCCTCTCATCTGACATTATTTTTAGGTGTCCAAACCAACTGTCTTCTTGCTTCTGTTGTTTCTATAATGTCAAGGTCGATACCCATCACTTGTCTTATCTCTACATTTCTCACTGTATCTAGTCTTGTTAGTCTACAGCACCTCTGCCAGTAATCCATCTCCATAGCTCTTATTAAGGTAAATATAATTAAATCACTACCGACTTGGAACACAAAGTTTTTTATGGGTAAAAACGTAAAAGTTTTACCTTATAGCCTGAACCAGTTTTGGCTTTTAAAAAGCTTTTTCAGAGGCTGCTGCTGGGAGCACTGTCCTTCTTGTTCTTGGCGATCATATCAACTTTTGAAGGATCGATGTTGGTGTGTGGATGTTCGAATAATGCGTGGGATTTGAATTGTGTCTGTTCATTTAGGATGTTGTTTTTATGTGTTTTCATGTGTTTATATATTTCCAATTGTTCAAGAGTGTCTAGTTTTCGGCCTTTTGTGTGTACGTGTAGAATACCCATGTTATTATCGATGTTTTTTTATGTGTGGTTTGCTTCAATGAGGTGGTTTGCAAAGGTGGATTCGGTAGTGGAAGTGGAGTGTACCTTCAAAAGTCGATACCGTCGCCAAGAACAAGACTGACAGTACTCCAAACAGCAGCCTCTGAAGAGCTTTTTAAAAATGAAAACTGGTTCAGGCTATAAGGTAAAACTTTTATGTTTTTACCCATAAAAAACTTTGTGTTCCGAGTCGGTAGTGATTTAATTATATTTAGTTAAATTAACGGACATGTCATGGGCAATGAAATCCACGAATCTTTTTACCGATTTATTTCTTTTATTACTTAATTTCCCACAGTTCGGCTCCATATAGGCCTATACTTTCGATTATAGTTTTATATATTCTGATTTTATTTATTTTTTTGTTATTTGTGGACTCCAAAGCAGACTGTTTAATTGTTTTAGATTTTAATTAAATCTTAACAAAAAAAATAATTTTTAGATGACTTTAAAAAGGCCCAGTTTAATATTTAACATTCAGTTAATATAAACCATTCTATTGTACAGAATCTTCTCATCTTAATTATTATAGACAAGTAAATCTTCAATTTAGTTTATATTCTTAAATTCATTGAAGTAAGTGTAATAACAGTAAAGAAAGTTGCAAAAAACCTTATGTATAAACTACACACTGCCTGAGCCATTTATCTGTACACATATCACAAACAAATAAAGATACAAAATTAATTACTCAAAATAAATACAAGAGGATACAATATCAAGTAAAGCTCAATTTGATATCATTCCATACATTTTTTATATAGAAGAAAAGAATAAAATTATGACATGCTTTCACATTTTTAAGTTCAAAATTCTGTGTAATTAATGTAAAAGCCCCGCTCCCCCCAAGGGCTTGAGCCTGGCTGATATGAAACTGGATGGCTTCACTGTTTTCACGGTGATGTAAAATTTCCTTGTGTTTCACTGTAAAGCCTTTGGGTTCTGCTGGTCATGAACCCCATGCCCTTTGTTTCTGATGGGTTATGGTTTATCAGTTATGTCCCTCAATACTTTACTTTAAAAACAGCGTATAATATTGATAATTCTGATGGGTCTCTGTAGTTTTACATCATATTTGTAAACAGGTTTCAAAACCTGATATCATGTTACAAATGTTTAATACACAGTACATTAGCATAATAAGTCAGTTTTATGTATACTGTTCCTGTCAGTATTTCAGAGTTGACATCTCCTCTTTTAATTATAATAATATATTTGTATGAAGTGATAAAAATGTAAAAAAACATACAGTCTAGCTTGTTATTAGACAATAGAGCAGGAGTATGTAACTGTTTATTAGTGATATTGTAGGACATCAAACTGCATGCAAACATAAACCAACTCAACGCACATTAAAGTCACACTAAAAATCCATAATTAGTTTTTGAACAGAACCTACAATAACTATTCCACTAATTACAGAAACAAAAAATTTACAGGCATTGCACAAATGCAATGCACAGAGAAGGGCATTGAAAATGCTTCAATAAATCTAAAAAATATATATATTGCAACTATTTTTTGTTGGTGTGTTTTACTGGTATCGCCAATTTTTGGCAACAGCGAGTATTAATACTGTTCAGTTTACACACACAAAGACCAATGCAATTTTAATGAGACTTACCTTAACTGAATTTACTTTTACTTCTCTGCTATACTTATATTCTGTAGACCTGTGTGTGTGTGAGAATGTGATGGATGGGTATTATGTTTGAAATAATTATTTCTAACTCTTTAGTGATTATAAGAATTGTGTTTAATGTTCTTTTTTTTATTTACTTTAACTCTTTAAATGACTCTACTTCAATTTGCTCTGTTATCTTACTTTACTAATTACATAAATTTGTTTTTTATAGTCTCTGAAATTGTTCTCTTTCTTATTTACTGTCTTTTTGAATTCAAACTTAAATGTTTAATACTCTACTTGTTATTGTAGCTCCGGCGTCTATCTCATGGGCATTTCTGGGTTTGAATGTTCCAATTGTTCCTCTTCTTGTTCATCCAGTCTCCATGGTGTGGATATGTGTACAGATTCCCTGATGTGGAGTGTTCTCAGCTTCCCTGGATTCTGGTGTGAACAGCCTCCCTGATGTGGATATGTCCTCAGCTCCCTGTTGTGGAATTTTTACGTTCAGATGCTATTTTCACGCTATTGTTGATTTATTTGAACGGAGTCGCTTTCACATTAAGTTCGAGTGTTTTTAAGTTTAACTTGTCGCGTGATTTTACTCACTACGCACTGCTCGGGCTAGTAATTCAAAACCGATGTTCCGTACTAGTGTTTTACTGCAACTACTCGGACTGGTTGTTTAACATAGACTTTCCGAACTAGTGTTTTAAAGTGGACTACTCGAACTGGTGGTTTAATGCAGACTGAAGTGCTTTGAGCGCGTTAGCGACGTCGCCCTGTATTTTCTCGCTAGTTTAATGACACTCTACCCTTATTGGTTTATCAACTGTCACGGGTTGTTGCTCACGCTCTGATAGGTTCTTTTTAAACTGTTTTTACATTTGAAATATTGATACACAATTACACAATTCTTATTATTATACTTTCTTAACTCTATTTACTTAATCTTATACATTGTTTCTTATTATACTAAGCAGAGCATTGCTTTATGCACTGTATTTTCTATTTTGCTATACGCATATGTGACGGTTGTCATATTGTGACTATTCGTCCTGTCACAATATTTATGTTCATTCATTCTTCATTTACCAATGTACAGATTATAAGTTAATGTAGTTGTATTCATAAGCGAAGTTTTATGTATACTACGTTATTGACAACAAAGAAGTAGTTTCTATGGAAACTCACCGGTTACCATTTTCGATCACGCACCAGCGGTCGTTTTCAAATGTGCGACACGTCCTTATAAGCATTTTCAATGTTAAAATGTTGAGCTTTTAATATACTTATTGTCTAATACTTACCCAAATTAGAATTCAATAAAACAAAGTACTCATGGTTTCTGATCTACTTGATATTATTCCATGTGAATAAATATAAAAGTTATAATTACTGTCGATACATGTGATTTATTTAAATTAAAATTCCACAATCATTATATTACAACTGTGTCTCACCATTTTTCAAAACTTAGCACTTGATAATAGAAGCTGTACCAGTTTCCATGCCAATTGAAGATCCTTCCTCGTTCTTGCTTGTCTCTGGTCCAAATTGTTAATTGTCAGATGTCCATGTTGTCACCTCCAACTTCACATAAGCTTGTCACTGTGGCTACTGTACATATTATACAACTACAGATATGACTCCATCTACTCTTTAATTTTTAAAAATAAATACTTTTTTTTTGTATTGGCAATCTAAGGACCACATGCCAATTTCAATTTTGTATTCTTTTCTTTTTATCCAATATTCTTTCATCTTTTCACTATGTCTCTTCTTCCTGTCTTCAGTCCACTTTGAACCTGCAATTTCTCTCTCCTACCCTGGACTCCTTCCATTTTTAACATTTTGCCCGAAAAACTTCTCTTTCAATTGCTTCTTCTGGGTTTATATTATTTTTTTAAAATCCTTTTGGACTTCTTCATTCCAACTTGATGTTAACTTCTTTCCCCACAGACATTTGAAGATCTGCTTTGTTAACCTATTCCCGTCCATTCTATATAAATGTCCAAAAAATAATAGTCTTCTTTTTCTCATTGTTTCTGTTATATTTTCATTTCATCATTACTTCTTAATTTCCAACCTTCTGAAGTTTTGGTACATTGATTTTTAATTTGTATGTATCTGAAGTACATATAGGTTTATTTTTATTTTTAGGCTATACATTTCAAATCATCCAGTCTGCCATTGAAGCATGCCATGTTTGGCATGTGTCTAAGCAGCCCTGGTATATAATGTGTTTTATTTACAATAATTTCTTTAATTCTGCAACAATGTTTCTCATTCTTCTTGGCCTCTTGTCATCAGCCCATGCCGATAATTTTGTTCACAACAAGTTTCTAATGTGTTTTCCAATCTTTATCTAGTTTATCTCTTTTTCTAACTTTCTCAGTTCTTCTTTCCACGTTTGTTTTGCTGGTCTTGTTCGCTGACACATAAGCTGTAGTCCTAATTCATAAATTCAAGCACAGACTGCATCCCCAGACTCTTCTAACTTAAAATTTCTTATCCTCTCTCTTCCTGTTGCAACTTATTGGACCCTTTTCATATACTTCATCTTTACAGACTATGATTTGTTTTGACACAATTATACAGAAAACAAACAATAAATTGAATCCCCGCGCCAATCCCCTTCCGCCACACACCACCCCCACTTCACCTTCCACACAACCGTTACAAAATGCTGGCAGTCTGTTACCAAAGCTGAAGAAGGCGGATACTAAGCCGAAACGCGTCCGATAAAATAGTAAGTTTTTCACATGAAAAAAGTTCATTTTTAGTTAAGTGTAGTGCTGTGAAAGAAGAGATGAATAATCAAGACAACTATGATTTGTTTTTTTTTTTTTTTTTTTTTTTTCACTGAATAGTCTCAATTCATATCCAAAAGTTTATGATGTTCTATAAAATTGATTTAATTTTTCATATAACTTCCTGTTTATTTATAAATTTTGTATGCAATTTTAATGAATATACTTAAGTATTGCTACGACAGCATAGAACAATCTACGCGTTTATCGAATGCGCCAGAAAGATCTCGACGTAAGCGTGTGGTGTACGTGCTACTAAACGCATGTTGCGAGAATTTTCTCGACTATGCCAGCCTTCGCTCGGGCGCTCGGACTGTGTCAAGGCCGCAGCAATTACGTAGTTCGCGAGAGATAAGACGCAGTTTGGAAGCTTCTGGTGTGTGAGCGTAGCTATAAATACATCGCGTCACGGCCTTAGTTTTTCAGTTCAATGCGAGATTTTTGACTGTGCGTTTCGAGAGTATTAGTGCGATATTTTACAGAGCGGTTCGGGTTATTACAGTGTACGTTCAAGTAGTTATTAGTGAAGTGTTGCGTTTTGTATTCGGACGGTATAATTGTAATACAGTTGAGTTTTAATATTAGTGGACATTTTATTGCGTATGAACAATTTCATTTGATTTGTTGTAGACACTGTGTTGTTAATTACGAACTGTTTTACTATAACAATTAAAGGTGTGATTAGTGACTTAATTGGTGTCTTGTACTTATTTTGTTTCCACTGTACCTACGACGATCGAGTAGACCGTCGTAACAGTGGTGTCAGAACTGGGATAGAACGGTTAACAGTGGAAACAGTGGACGCTTTGTACAAGACGAGTGTGATTCGTAATTAATCAGTAAACATGGATCCCAGTCAGATGATGGAAACTTTACAAACACTGCTGCGGCAGACACAGGAAGAAGCAGAAAGACGACAAAAAGAAGAACGAATACAAGAAAGAGAAGAAGCAGAGAAACGACAAGACGAGAAAGCGAAAGCGAGACAGAAAACCCTCCTGCAGGAGGCAGAGGAACGGAAGCAGGAAGCAGATGACATCAAGGAGTTAATACAGCAGCAAAAGCAGACACAAGAACAAACCGCTGCAGAGTTGGGTCTCCTACGAGGTGAGCTTAATAAGCAAGTAACTAAAATATCGGAGGTACAAGAATCAATGACATTAAAAATAGCTGAAGTAGAAAAATCTGTCTTGACTGTGGAGGAATCGATGTCTACAAAAATATCTGTTATAGAAGAATCTGTGTCAAATAAAATATCTGCAGTAGAAAACTCAATGGCAAACATAAGAGAACAAATTAAAACTGAAGTTGAACAGTGCATGAAGATTCAACCAAAACAAATTTCTGAACAGACTGTATCAGTGATCAAGACAGAAAATAAGTTAACAGAGAAAGTCACTTTGCCTGCAGTAGGGACAGTTCATGTCAAAGCTCCAACCTTTGACGGAAGCACTCACTGGGCAACGTACCTCCGCCAATTTGAAGCTGCTGCATGCGCAAATAATTGGACAGAAAAAGACAAGGCTGTTTCACTTGTTCTTGCATTAAAAGGACCCGCGGCAGAACTACTACAGAAAGTGCCACCTGACAGCCAGAACACCTATGCCGAGTTGATAAAAGCTTTGGAATTACGGTATGGTGATAAACATTTGCGAGAGGTGTACTACGCTCAGTTGAGAACAAGACGACAACGTTCCGGGGAAAGTCTTCAAGAATTTGAAGCAAGTATCGACAGATTGATTAGATTGGCCTATCCTGAAGCACCAGAAGACTTCCGAATAAGGTTTACGGTGCAGACATTTATTGATGGCATCGGAGATTGTGAACTTCAGCAAGTGTTACGAATGGCAAGACACCGAGATAGCTCAGAAGCTCTTGTTCACGCCCTAGAGTTTGAAGCTGCCAAGTCAGCGTCCCGCTACATTAATGGGTTTGTGCCATCACGTTGCAGTCAGAAGATCCCTGTATCACATTACCGTTACGATGGGTGCAGAAAAACAGTGTTGTCAGACAAACAATTCAAAAGTTCAAGAGAGTCACAACGATTTGAAAAAGACAGAAGACCGAAATGTTACAACTGTGGAAAACGTGGTCATCTACAGGTAGACTGTTGGGAGAAGAAGATACAGAGAGAAGAGACTGATCGCACCAATTGGAGAAGTAAAGGCCCAGAACAGCACACAGTTTCCACGCTACATAAGATCAGTGGAAACTTGATTGTTAGTGGATTTGCAGATGGTAAACCAACATCATTTACAGTTGACACGGGCGCAACAGTGTCCATTGTGCGCCCCGACTTAGTCTGTAACCGCCATCCTCTAATTAGCTCTTGTACAATACAGACTGTGACTGGAAGCCCCGTCAAGGTGCTAGGAAAGGTAGACGTATGTGTACGCATGGGTCTTCTTGAGTTTAGCCACCAAATGCTCGTTGCAGACATTGTCGATGAAGTGATTCTTAGCACGGACATTATGAACGCCTACGGATTCGTTGTGAACTTAAGAGAGAATGTCCTGAAAGTTGGCCAAGAAAAGATAAAGCTTTGCATGGCTAAAATGACAGGGTCTACCAACCATTCGATTAAGCGAGTGGCATTAGTCGAAGAAAAAGTCAACAAGTCTGGTCAAGAGGAAACCTCCCTGTTGCAAGCGGAAATGGAGGAAGAACTAGCAGAGGAAGTACAAATAAGTATAATGACAAAAGAAGTGATTGGAGAGCCAACTATGGGTGTCGAGACAAAACTCTTGCTTGTTCCTGAGCTGATAGAAGCGCCCGAGGGTAAAGTGGCTGAAGATGAGGTTACGCAAGAGGTTGTTGACGAGAACCAAACAAACTTGGATCAGCCAGTGGTATTTAGGTCATTAGTACATGACGCAACGAGAGTGATTCCAGCGAAGCTAGTGGTTGCGCGAAAGATTCGCATTCCTGGGAACGTGATGTTCGGATCACACGAGACTGAATTCGAAGAACGGGAAAATTATCCTTCGCAAGGATGGCTACCTAGATCGCCTGGTCGAGTATTACTTCGAAGACGCTTTGCCAGTTCGGGACGAACAGGCTTAAGGAGGGGGCAGTGCTACGACAGCATAGAACAATCTACGCGTTTATCGAATGCGCCAGAAAGATCTCGACGTAAGCGTGTGGTGTACGTGCTACTAAACGCATGTTGCGAGAATTTTCTCGACTATGCCAGCCTTCGCTCGGGCGCTCGGACTGTGTCAAGGCCGCAGCAATTACGTAGTTCGCGAGAGATAAGACGCAGTTTGGAAGCTTCTGGTGTGTGAGCGTAGCTATAAATACATCGCGTCACGGCCTTAGTTTTTCAGTTCAATACGAGATTTTTGACTGTGCGGTTCGAGAGTATTAGTGTGATATTTTACAGAGCGGTTCGGGTTATTACGGTGTACGTTCAAGTAGTTATTAGTGAAGTGTTGCGTTTTGTATTCGGACGGTATAATTGTAATACAGTTGAGTTTTAATATTAGTGGACATTTTATTGCGTATGAACAATTTCATTTGATTTGTTGTAGACACTGTGTTGTTAATTACGAACTGTTTTACTATAACAATTAAAGGTGTGATTAGTGACTTAATTGGTGTCTTGTACTTATTTTGTTTCCACTGTACCTACGACGATCGAGTAGACCATCGTAACAGTATGTTATTACTGTAATATATTTTTAATGTCTTTCCATTCAGCCATTGACTTTAGCTGCTTGTGTTCCTTTTTCTCTGAGGTCATATGTAAATTTTAATTCTTCTGAGATACCATTTTAGTATCAAGCACCTCAGGTTACTTTTTACTTCCATGTTCCATAAGGAAATGGAAGTATGGTCATGGCGAAAAAAATCGTGTTTGAGATAATGGCAGATTCTGATTGTACTACCCTCAAAACACGAAAAAAGTCATTTTTCGAAAAGTGTCTGTGTGTGTAGAATTTTTCTATGTCAAACGATAACTGTCGCAAATTCAAACAGAATCAATTAATTTTTTGCATACAGTTCTGAATTGTAGAGGACTCAAGGCCTATTGATTTTGGTGAAGATCGGTTAAGGGAAACGGGTAGTTTACCTGCAACATTTTATGTTTTAACAAGAGTAAAGTGCTTAATTTTGATAATTAAAGTATCCTTAAAAGAAGGTCATAATAATCCACTGTAGAAAGGTAGATGAAATATCTATAAATGAAAAGGGTAGTTGAAGGGGGGAAGGGGGTATTTTCTATAAATTAGAATGGTAGTTGATGATGGAGAAAGTAAATTTTATAAGTTTTGTATGTGTAATACATTATTGACAACAAAGAAGTTGTTTCTATGGAAACATTTCATTTCACTTTAACAAAATTTTATATTTTTTCATTTTAATTTAAATCATGTATGAGAGAAAATATATCGTTCGTGGCAGATATCTCAATTATCTAATGTTTACATTTCCATTTTATTATTATGATTACCGCAATAAAAAGGCAGGAAAGCACACACACACACACACACACACACACACACACACACACACACACACACACACACACACACACACACACACACACACACACACACACACACACACACACACACACACACACACACACACACACACACACAATTCACGTTATTTCTGGCCTCACTCATGTTTATTTTCTTACATTTGCACGCTTTTGTTATCGATTTGCTTCCTGTGGATCGCTGGGCAGTGTAACTGCATGTGTTTACAGAGGAACGGTTCATAGACAGACTTTTCGTTTTTAGGGAATGAACCCTCTGCAAGATACTCAGGGTCCATGAGTGACTTCGGAGTGCTTTGGAGGAGGGATGATTATATGCGTAGTTCGGTTTCTTTATAAGAGTAAAGTAAGCCTACCTAATTTTTATGGATAAAGTGACTGAAAATAACATATTAAATGACTATTACAAAAATATCTATAAATAGTGAAATTAGTTTGAGGGTGGACAATATTTTTTTAGAAATTACCGAACCGAATTCAAGTAAATTATTTTAAACATAAATCTTACAACATGGAAGTCATGCATGGTTCTCCATACTGATTTTTTTCTGTGTAGTAGAATTAGTGTACACAGTCTAATACAATACGTTTATTATTAAAAAAAATTGCATTGGGAAGCTTAAACATTCCAACTTGGTTTAATTGTTGTTTACATGTGATTTGTAATAAGATTTGTCTACCTTTTTTAAATGGACATTGCATTTATGTTTCTTTGTCTGTTGCCAGCAAGAGTATCACGGGCAGGCAGAAAAAAACACTTCAACCCCTACACAGACATTTCCTTTTGGCTGTTTACATCGTAAGTTAATTATCTATAACATTTATACGTACTTGTAATATATTTCAGTTTTTTCTGTGTTAAAACAGTTGTTTGTCTACTCTTATTTGTTTTTAATTAGTGTTAATTTGCTAGTTGCCCATAAAACAATAATAAACAAAACAAACTCTCTGAGGGAGGAAGCAAGTAAATACACCTAGGGGAAGTTACTGAACAATAGTTCCATTGCATGCGTAAATGCTATGAACTGTTCAGATCTTGAACTGTTCCAAAATTTGAGAACTGATTATGTGTCTGGTTTATCAGTTGACAAAGTTTCTAAGCTACTGGTGTAGATATAAAATGGCACACAAATGAAACACCCAGAAAATTAAGAAAAAACAATTAAAAACTGGCACCAAATGAAGCACCATATTATCAGTGTTCTCTGCACAAAGTCTCAGAATCACTTACTTATACAATTCTACCTAAACCTAAAATCAAGTTAATTAATTTAACAATTTTATTAAGCAGTTTTTTTGCCCCCCAATTGTTTGTTCGGGGGGCTCATCACTGCCTCACAGTGCTTGGGTGCACTAACACCTGGTTCAGTGTAGACTAATTCTGTTCATTGCCCAGGTGTTGTCGAGGGGCTGAACTGTGACATCATCACAGTTATGATAGAATTGGCATCTCTATTCATGAGCCCTGATCTCTGGCTTACCGGGTGCCACTGGGCAACACTACCTACATGACTTACCTGCGCTGTGTGGCAGGTCCCAGTCAGATTTTGCTTGATGTTTTGATCTCGCTTATTATCATCTTGCAGTGAGCAAGGCTGGTTGATGTCCATTGGTATAGTTTGGACCTCCTCATGATCTTGGTGTGGCTTCCTCTTCTCCTTCCCTGCTGCAGTTGATGTAGATGTCTCTTCATAGTTGTAAGTTGAGGGCAAGGCTGGTCGTCTTCTGCGCTCTGATGTTGACTGTCCACAGTCCAGATTCAGAATATCTCTGATCAGTCCTCTTCTTCATCTCTACTCTTGTCTCTTCTCTGTCTCTTACAGTTATATATATAGTTGGTAATGACACAACTCACAAACATGCGTCACTTTAGTATCAGCCACTACTAGTATTTTTGAGGTTGTTCCAGGCATAATGAGAACCTTGTAGAACAAAGTATGTTTACCTATAAATGTATTGTACATTGATACAGAACATTCTAGTGTATTTTATAAATAGTGTCCATCTATATACATAAGTTATATATTCATTGTGGATAATGTAAATACATGTGAGCAACACAACCAACGTACTATTCAAATGACAAATAGTTTTAAGAATACCAATCACAATATCACTTAATATATTATACAATATTTATAATACTATTTTGACTGTGAGTTGGGGATTTACTAATATACAAGAATGCAGGGAGACCTCAAACTGCATGAAATTCTGAAAGTGAACAACGTGTTAAAGAATTTTGGTAACTGATCAAAGCATTAAACTAAAGAATATTTTATACACACTTAAAAAAACTTCTGTTTGTCTGATTGTTCATGATCTTTTAGGCTACAGGAAATTTTTGGCCCAATGGGTCCCTAAGAACTGACTCAACAATACAAAGCACAATGAATGGGTATGTCCTTGAACAAGCTGCTGCACTACTGGGCAGAACCAGACTCCCTCGACAGTACGGGGATGAAACGTGGATCTACCACCACAACATAGAAAGGGAAAGGGTTTCGGTGATATGGAAACTTCCAGGATCTTCAGTTACAAAAAACTTCAAGGCTGGCTGACAAACTTTGACATAAATGTTTATGAAGAAGATATATTAAAAGTTGTGTTATGTTGGGACAAATGTTTAAATTGGTTTCTCTTCTCTTCTGCTGGCACTAAAACCCCATATGGGTTATAGCCTTGTCAACGATTTTTCTCCATTCAGCCCATATCCATGTTCTTCTCTTCATATTACTCAGCCTTACTCTTATCTTCTCTTCCTTCACCTTCCTCTTGATCACCTATCTACTGGTCTCCATTCTAGAATTTTTCTGGGAATTCTCTGTTGTTCCATCCTCAATGTGTGTCCTACCCAGGCTATCCTTCTACTCTTTATAAACCTGTGTTAGCTTCATGTATTAGATTATTTATTTCATCATTCCTTTGTATACTCCACAAGCTGTCGGTATTTTGCACTGGTCCAAACATTTTTCTTAGTGTCTTTCATTCAAATATTTTTAGATACTGTTCATCTTTTTGTGTTAATATCCAGGTTTCACATGAATAATGTGAAAAAACTGGTTTGGGGATTATATTTGTAAAACAAGCAACAAATAACATTCATTTTTGTATGTAATTTAAAGTAGTTATAATAAAATTTCTATTTGTTCCACTCAAATGTACTTTACTTTTGGAATTACCCTCATGATATGAATTTGTTCTTTAATAATTAATGTACTATTTATATTGTGTTTTTATATTTTCTAATTGTCCCAGATGTTTATTTATTTGACTTTTGAAGATAAGATCTAATAAAGTTATATTATCTAAGCTTGGAAAACAAACTCATAAAATAAAAAGGGAAAATAGTAAAACATCCAAAATTAAATTAATTTTATATAAAGATATTCTACAAATTAAGTTAAGTTTCAACTCCATAATTACAAAACACTGTTCACAAACAGAAATCTAAAAATAGCACATAACAGTAATATCACAGATTACATGTATCCATTTCAGTTGATTTTAATTGGTAAACATTTGTAAATAAGAAATTTTGTTTTCAATACGGTATGTTTTTCTGATGATGAGTATCGTGAAAAGTATTCTTCTAACAAAGAAAAAGCATTTACACAGATAGACAGGTGCGCGCGCGCGCGCGCACACACACACACACACACACACACACACACCACCTACTCAGAATACTGCAGATAATTGAGAAACTATGTCTTTGTGATAATCGTGATAAGGGGTTAAGAATTCAATTTTAATAATTAAATTATAGTAACTAACATTTAATCGATGTTATATGGCCTCAAAAGACAAGGCAAGACAAAAGTTACTAGTATCTGATTTGATTGTACACCAGCAATTTAAATTTAGTCAAGAACTTCCGCCCCTTTTAGCTTTGTCCATAATCAAGATCTTCTACGCAGTTACTCTCTGATATTTCCAATATTACGCATTGCTAGACACACGGCACAGTTATATTTTTTATTGTTTATGATTCTCAGCTTGAATACAGTTCTACTTGGTTCTTCATAGTGTCTGTTACAGCCATATTATCCTTAGTAGTCTTCATAAACATCTTCTTAAGACTCATAAACGTTTGTTACTTATTACTCTGGAGATTACACTCATAATCTCCTGCTTCATTCTGTCATTGTGTATGACAGAGATTACACTCTGTCATAAAGACATTCTGTTTGTTACTTATTACTCCGGAGATTACATCTCCCTGCCAGTATTTAAAGTTATGCTGGTGAGTAATAAGATGGGCCCTCATTATAGATATAAGAACTTTGTTGTATATTAGAAAATTGCCAACACACATTCAAAGTAATATCATCAATATTATATGTATCTATATTAAGTGACTGGTACTGTTAGAACTGTTTGTCACTAGTCTAGTTCATAGGTTATGTTAAATATATTGATATACCATTACAGAATGTTACGCCATAGTGATTCTTAACATGCATTAATGGGGCTGTTCCAGACTTTACCAGTCCGCACGCACTGTGTTCAAGGCTGCAAACAATTATGCTCTAGTTTTCTGGCAGTGTTGACGCATATTATGGATTATTCTGGAATCTCAGGGGGGGATATAAATATAAGCATTCTGCGATGCTTAAGTTTAAGTGGTGATTTATTCAAGTGAAGGCTGAGTTATTGTCAGGCGATTTACACAGTGCGTTTCAAGTGGTGTATTAGTAAAAAGTGATTATAGTGTGGAATTCTTTGAAGGAAGCACAAAGGCACTTCACTCCACTACCGGATCAACCTTTGTAAACCACCTTATTGAAGCAAACCACACATATACAAACATCAAAACAACATGGTTATTCTACACATACACACACAAGGCCGAAAGCTAGACACTCTTGAACAATTGGAAATACACAAACACACAAAAACACATAAAAACGACATCCTAAATGAACAGATACAATTCAAATTGCATGCATTATTTGAACATTTCACACCCCACACACACAACATCAATCTTTCAAAAGTCGATACTGTCACCAAGAACAAGATGGACAGCACTCCCAGTGGCAGCCTCTGATGGAGCTTATAATAAGCGAAAACTGGTTCAGGCTATAAGGTAAAACTTTTACGTTTTTACCAATAAAAAACTTTGTGTTCCGAGTCGGTAGTGCTATAATTATATTTAATTATTTATAGTTGACATTATTATTTGTGTGGACAGATTAACTTGAATTGTTGTATGAGAATAATCTTGTTGAATAACTTGATGATTACAAACTGTTAATTGTGATAAAGCTAAAAAGCTGGTTTTTAGTGACTTCATTGGTGTCTTGTATTTTGTTTTCATTGTACCATATGACAATTAGTATTGTTGTAACAATATTTACTTACGGTTACATATGTTACTCACGGTATATTTACAATAACCAAAATTTATGTATATTGATGCACACTGTGTGTGGAGTGCACTAGAATGTACTGTAAACTGATAGGTAAACATAGTTTGTTCTACACAATTCAGGAAGAAACGCTCTGAGTTTTCTCAGCTTATTAATGACAGGGTCTGGGAATGATGTCATATACAACACTTTAACGAGTTAATGTGTTAGCTCCACGTTCTTGGAAGCCAATTCTTTACAACACTACAACACATTAAATACTTGGTGTGTGTATATGATGATGATGATAGGTGTAATCGAAATAATAATAACACTATGTAATTTGGTTGGAAATCATTTAAATATTTATTAAACAAAAATTCTTATTTGGTTGCGAATTAAAATCATTATTATTTGCTTGTGTGTGTAGTCTTAGCACACAACTAATTATTACATATAATTGATACGTTCGGATTACATCTAGACATATTATACAATCTTATACTCTAATACATCTTTATAATTATCTAATATTGCTCTCGGCTTGCTCATTAGTATGTTTATGATTATATTATCTAATTATTTTCTAATGATCTAATCTCTTTTGAATTTACTCCATATGCATTGCTTTCTAATAAAATTTACTAATTACTTTTATCCATTTAAATATCAAATTATAGCTTCAAAGTTATTGATTATAGTTAAACATTCTTAAACATTACCCTAATTATTATACAAAGAATATTTACATTTTATAATGTGAGTCTCGGTTTACAAGTACAGGGTTCTTTGTCACCTTATTGTTGTGGTAAATCGGCAGCATGTCCTCTTCGGTCCTAGGTCCTTGATACTTAATGCTCCTTTGTCATCCTGGAGTCCTGGATCCTCGTCCTTCGTCCGTCAGATTCTCGTACGCTGTATTACTGCATGTACTCGGCTGCTCCCTCATCTCCCGTCATGGCCTCAGGTAACAGGTGCTCTCACGGAAATGATGAGTAGTCGTGAAGATCCTGGCTGCTGCTGTGGTTGAGATACACGTTGTTGTCTCTGGGCAGAGCCTCCGGCTGCTACGGTAGTTGTACGTGAAAGAGTTGTACTCATAAAGCAGAGCCTCTGGCTGCGACTATGGTTGATTGAGAAAGAGAATGATGTTAGCACATCTCCTGTATTTATACCTAGGGTGCAAAAATCATGTTTCAACAATATTTTTCATGTCAGAGTCTGTCGAAGGCGTCACTTCCCCCACACGATTCTTGTCACACTTAATTCGCTCGTCATCGCGATTTGCGAAGTCTTTTGCACATTACCCGATATTCATTCTGTCGGTAATTTTTATGTGTTCACCATGTACAAACCGTTTTTCTTTATCTTAATTAACATAAGTGTGTACACAGAGACAGAGCAGCTGGCGTGATCCACCTGTTTCAACATGAAAGTTTGGTCGTTCAGATTGCGAGCTGAACTATTATTATTAACAATATGAATTATTTATTAATTTTAATTACTTTGTGCAATGCACAGTACTCTATACATTTGTATTTTTGCAATATATAAAACCAGAGGTAGACGGAGAAATAATCAGTCAGTCAGTATTTATTGTTAGTTCGATTAAGTTAGTTTTTAGTCAGTCTTTATTGTCTTTATTGAGATATCTGTTAAGTGAGTTACAGAATTAGTGTGTGTATTCAATACCACATTTGTGGATCAACATTATATTTGTGCTGTTTGTATAAATTACGATTGAGTCACTAATCGACATCCTAACTGTGAATCAAAATTTGTATTTTCTGAGCTGCATATATTCTTTTATAAATTGCAAAATTATTTGTGATTAGTGATATTTTTACATTCTTGGATTTTGTTCGTGTCCATTGATTACCTAAATATGAGTATATCACTACCGACTCGGAACACAAAGTTTTTTGTTGGTAAAAGTAAAAGTTTGAGCCTCTGAGGAAGCTTATAATAAGCGAAAACTGGTTCAGGCTATAAGATAAAACTTTGACTTTTAACAATAAAAAACTTTGTCTTCTGAGTCGGCAGTGATATAGGCCTACTCATATTTTTACAGTAATCTTGAGGATAATAGATTTCGCACAGAACAATAGAGACAGTAACTGAAACAATTATAAGATTTGTTCAATACTTCTAATACAGTATTCTGGCACTCACCAAGGACAACGTTCACTAAGTCAGGAAATACACTAGTCTACGGTTAATGTCGCTTATGACCAGTGGCAACTAACAGGCAAAATTGTTGGTTGTTATGTGCAAAATTCATTTAGTTACAAAGCATGACATAAATTTTAAAATAAATTCCTATCACATAAATCAGGCATTTTAGTTTTTATCATATTCTTGCCATTGTGCTGTAGAATATTACAATTAAAGTTATTATAAATTTTAGTTTTGAGCAATTTTATAATTCTATAACGTAACACCATAACATACAGTACACCAGTATACACAGGGTTACATTATGTTCACTAGGAAGGAAGGTTCATGCTGAGGTTGCACCCTTTCTTTCCTCATTGTTCATTTACAGCCAGTAAAGAGCGGGAGAAAGGTAGTTATGAGCTGAACACACACACACACACACTGCATCTACATTTCTGTCTCATAGGAAAAAAACTGGCTTGCTGTTACCAAGTGATTGTGTAATAAAAAAGGGCAAGAATTGTTCGCAGACCATGATGGCAACTATAGTTATTTAACTATAGTTGGTTTGTGCAGACTGTGGAAGCCTCTTTCAGTTAATTAACAGTTACCGGTAGTCTATTATCATTAAAATACAATTTACTCTAATATTACAAAATGTGTAAATAATGTACAGGTAGTGGCTGATTGACTGATGGTAATGTACTGCAAATTGACTGATGGGTCTGCGGCTTTGCAGTACTTATTATAAATGTGCTGAGATCCATTCATTGATTGTTTTAACACTTAGTGGATGGCTACACTAATGGAAAAACATGCTATTGTATTTGCTCTTATAAGTTAAGTAGCAAATTTTTTTGCATATATATATATATATATATATATGTGTATTATATATTTTATAATGACTTTACCTCAAGATGTTTTCTCCCTATTTGGAATATGTTTCGGGAAGCCTTGTGTTCCCATCTTCAGCCTTCCGAATTTTGAGCCTTTTGAGGTATTTATGTGTTGGCTGGTTGTTGCTTTGGTTTCCTGTTGATCTCTGGTGCTTTAAAATGGTATTATTGTGTGTGACTGTGGTGTATATATTAGTATTTTGTGTATTTTCAATGCTGAGTGCTTTGAAAATTGTGTCATGTTTTGTATTGATTTGTACTTGTTCCGGTATTAGTTTGTTTTGTGTTTTATGTTTATATATTTGTAAATTTTTCCAAATGTTCATTATGGTCCCTTTGTGTGGTATATGTTTTATTAGTGTCATATTGGTTATGTCTGGGAATTCATGTCCAATGTTTATTGCATGTGTGGCCAAATTAGATTTATATATTTCTGGTTTTTTGTATGCATTAAGTGTTCAAAATAACGTTTTTTCAGCTTTCAGTTTGTCCTATGTAACATTTATTGCAATCTTGGCATTCGATCTTGTATATACCATTGGTTGTGTATTATCTTTGTTGTGTGAGTTATTTAGTTTTTGTAAATTATTTTTATTAGTTTTGTATGCTATTTTGATATCTGTGTTTTTAAATAGTTTTGTTAGTTTTGTCATTTTATTATTTATGTATGTGAATGTGGCCCATTTTTTATTGTTGTTATTAATTATGTGTTGTTCATTTTGATTCATTCTTAATTGTTAAGTTTTTATTTTATAATTGATTTGATTTTTCTATTTTGTTTACAGTATTTTTATTGTATCCATTTTCATAAGCAATTTGGTATATTATATTTCTTTCTTTGTCTGTTTCTTGTTTGTTTAGGGGAATTTTGTACATTCTGTTAAATAGTGAATAGAAAGATGCCATTTTATGTTGTGGTGGATGGTCAGAATGGTTAGGTATAATGATGTTAGTAGATGTTGGTTTTCTGTATATTGCATATTGTATGTGGTTGTTGTTTCTTGTGATGGTTATGTCTAAATAGTTGATTTTGTTATGTTTTTCTTTTTCTTCTGTGAATTGTATTTTTGGATGTATGTTATTGATTTGTTTTAATATGTTATCTGCATTTGTGTTTTTGTTATTGTATACATATAGCCCATCATCTACATATCTTATCCATATGCCATTTGGATCAAATGAATTTATAATATTTTGTTTTTTGGTGTCTATGTGTTGTAAGAATATTTCTGCTATTATGCTAAATAATGGAGATCCTATTGCTAAACCTTCTTGCTGTTTATAAATTTTGCTATTAAATTGAAAGTAATTTTGTTTTAGTATTAGTTGGTAGACTATACTAACTAATAGTTTATTTCAGTTATATGTTGTGTGTCTTCATTTTGTTCTTTAAGTTTGTTTATTATTATGTCTATTGTTTCATCTAATGGGATGTTGGTGTACATGTTTGTGATATCATATCATGTGAAAAATGTATTTTCATTTTTATTTATTATTGTTAGTTTCAGTGGCGGCTCGCCAGGTGACGCAGGTGAAGCGCTGCTTCACCTAAAATAACTGGTTCAATGTGTTTCTTTTTACACAAAATTATTTTCAATTTTTAGTAAATTTTATGTTTAAAAGTATTTTTTTTAATTAAATTTCGTCTGTATAATAATTAAAATAACATTTACAAGCGATGGAAATAGGTTACAGAAGCTGAACTTCGCTGCGATCACATACAAGCCTACTGGTGGCGGAAAGCGCTGAGATCGTAGAAGCAGCTTTCTGTACCTGGAATGCTGCATCAGTTAATACGTAACTAACAACGCTCGGTTTATCACGGTTGCCATGACAACGTATTCCGTACTCAATGTTCCCCCCCACACACGTGAAGCAGTTTCGCTGGCTGTTTCTCAGTGGTGTACAGGCAGTGCTTTACCTATCCAGCGCGTTTGTTTTGTTCGTTGTTCGTGGTGTGTGAAGTTTTTACAGAATGTTTCCTTCATATGATCCTGTATGTGTTTTATTAGAAACACCATTTTCAAGATGGAATAATGATGATAAGAAAGACTTTTTAAGCTGTGAAAAACCTATGTCTATATTGAAAGTAAATAAGGTTGCAAAAATAAAGGACAAGGTGTACAATCGCAACTTTAAACAAAATTGGTATTCAACGTTCGAGTGGTTGTGTGGCAGTTATTATTTAAATAAACTTTTTTGTATGCCCTGCTTAATTATTAGTGTTAAATCAAGTGCGTGGAATAAGAACGGCTTTGATGATTTTGGTAACGTTACTCGTGCTCTTTCCAAACATGAAGGTTCTTCTGAGCACATGCGTTGTGCATTGAGTTTATCAAAATTAAAGAAAATTTAAGTACTATCGAGGATGCTTTGAAGGAAAATTCTAGGTTGTATATTAAACTCTTCAATGACAACGTTCGGCTTAACAGACGTTTCATGCATCTTCCTATTCGTGCAGTTCTTTACTTGGGTAAACAAGAATTAGCATTTCGCGGTCACCACGAAGAGTTATCATCTATTAATCGCGGAAATTTTAAAGAACTGCTAGAAACCTTCGTTTCGATAAGCTCTGTAGATATTCAAGAACACTATAAAAAAATCTCACCCGTCTTTGCCGGCAATTCTAAGACTATTCAGAATGAAATAATTGACTGCATTTCACAATATATTGATGAGCACATCGCAAAGGAAATAAAAGATAGTACATTTTTTTCAATTCAAGTGGATGATTCCACAGACATTGTCCACAAATGTCAATGTAGCATCATAATTAGATACGTTATTCCCGGAGGAAAGCTGGTGGAAAGATTTTTGGGATTTTATGATGTTAGTTCCAGTCGGACTGCCGACGCACTGTTTCACGTTGTGTCAAGGTCCCTCGAAAAATTTGACTATAAATCAAAACTTATTACCCAGTGTTTTGATGGCGCAAGCGTTATGTCAGGAGAATTAAATGGTCTTCAGGCAAAAATCAAAGAAGTAGTGCCACAAGCGGTTTTTGTTCATTGCATGGCGCATCGTTTGAATTTAGTGCTACAACAAAGCTGCAACAGCATTTCGAAATGTCGGATATTTTTTGCGACTGTTAACGGTTTACCCTCTTTTTTCTACAGTTCTGCTAAGCGAACTTACGCAGTAGACACAGTCGTTGGAAAACGAATCCCTACTTCCGTTATTACGCGATGGAAGTCTAATTCAAAAATTGTGAATACTATATACAACGAATGGGATTCATTAAAAGAAGTATTCACTAAAATTGTGAACGATTCAAATTATGATCAAACATCAATTAGGCAGAGTGATGGCTTCTTAAATAAATTTAATGATTTTGAATTTACGCTTTTGGTTGTCATTTTTAATGAAATTTTTGGAGCCACGGATGTTCTCTTCAATGTGCTACAAAAGAAGTCATTTGACATTAATTTCTGTATCTCGCAAGTTAAAAATACTCAAACACTCATAAATAGCAAAAGAACTGATGATGCATTTATTAAAATTTTCGATTTAGCTGCTTCAAAAACAACAATTCTAACTGAATACCATGAGTTGAAGAAAAGAATTACACTCACACGTGATCAACTTTTTGAAAAATACAAAATTCTGTATTATGAAATTTTAGATAACCTTTCAGTACAAATAACCACACGTTTTAATGATATGGAAAAGCTTCAGTTTGTTACATTAATGGATACTTCAAAGTTCGTAACGTATTCTGCAAACTTTCCCACGGATGCATTAAGTAACTTAAAGGTGTGCTACCCTAATCTGTTTACCGATTTCCAAAGACTGAAAAACGAATTACAGCTTATTTATGAGGATAAGCAATACAGACAAATGGAACCACTAAATTTTATGGAACTTTTAGCTGACAACAGGAACATCTTTAAAGAAGCTTACAAACTGTTTTGTTTAATAGTAACTATTCCATCCACTAGCGTTTCCGTAGAACGAAGTTTTTCTAGTTTAAAAAGAATAAAATCATACCTGCGCAATACAATGACAGAGGACAGACTTACTAGCTTATCAAAAATTTCCATAGAAAAGGAACTGTTAAACGAATTAATTAATGTACAACCATTTTATGACGACATTATCGACAAGTTTGCGTATTTGAAAGAGAGGAGAATTGACCTTGTGTTCAAGAAATAAAATGCAAGCCTGTAAGTACTTACTATTTTTAACTACTATAATTGTAAATTTTATTAACATACTTTACTTTTGTCTCCATATGTTATTAATGATTCCAAAACAGGAAGAAACATATTCACATAATTTATGGGGGGGGGGGACCTTCCACCGATTCTGCTTCACCAATCCTCGAAGCCACGAGCCGCCACTGGTTAGTTTGTAAATTAATTCGTATGTATTTTTATGTTATGATGATTATTTGTTAGATGGTTATTTTTTAGTTTTTGTGCTATTATTTTTGCTATTTTGTATGTAGGTGCTTTTTTGAAGTTGATTAATGGACGTATTAGGTTGTTTAATTTGTGTATTTTTATTAGGCTATTCATTTTAGGTGGTTCTGGATTTGTATAGACGTCTCACGTCTATTTGTATTCTTGAATATGTTTTTAGCTGTTTTTATTAGTTTTATTATTTGTTTAAGATATTTTTCTGTTGGGTCTTTATTTAGTTGTGTGGATTTATGTGTGCATTTATTATTGTTGATGAAGTCTTCAGTTTTTCTGATGTAGTCTGTTTTGTCAATAATTACTGTTGCTTGGCTTTTGTTTGCTTTAGTTATTATTAAATTATTGTTCTTTACTTTATTTTTGATTTTTTTTTATTGTTTTATTGTCCTTCTTTTGTTTAGACTTGTTTTTCATTTCACTAGTGATTATTTTTTTAATTATATGTGTTGCTTCTGTTCGTTTTTCTTCTTGTATATTGTCTTCTGTTAGGTTAATGGCAAATTCAGTTTCTACTATTAAATTTTCTAGTTTTTGTTTATGTTAAGAGTTAGGTTAGTTTTTGACATATTGTTTAAATATTCTGTTTCTTTTTTGTTAAATTCTGTATTGCTTAGGTTAATGTCATTATAAAATATATATTATATGTGTCAAGAAACGAACTGTAGCAGAAAGTGTGTGTGTGTGTGTGTGTGTGTGTGTGTAATGTTGTGATATTATTCAATATAATTTCTTCAGCAAGTAGTTTCACCATGCGTTTTTGTTGTTTCAACATCTGACACATGTTTCACTAAAAAACATCAGCATCATCAGAGGTTGGTAAGTAAATCAATAATAATCAAAATAATTCTGATTTTATTTGTTAAAATAATCTGGTGCTGAAACAACAAAAACACAATGCACTACTTGCAGAAAAAACTATATTCAATAATATCACAATATTATATAATTAGTGCAAGAAACGTTGAGTTACATATATAGAAAATATGTGTGAGTGTGTGTGCGCGCGCGCGCGCACGCATGTTGGCTTTATATTGTGAGTTAGATTAAAGTGTGAATTGTTTGGGTGTTGTGAAACTATAAATTATGGTCAGTTTATGATACTCAAAAGACTTGTCTAGATTGTACGCGTATTTCAATTCACTATGTAGGAGCACAAATTTACCAACATCACCAGCCTATTGTTTCATGGTGAGCTAACATTTTCTCTAACATCTATGTTGATGTCAATAAACATGCAATATGCTGCACATAATGTGACAGGTGTATTCTTATTTAATAAAATTTAATTCACTACTATAAAATGCACACAGAAACAACCACTGTTCTCGTCCAAAGTCAACTGGAAAATACCAAGATGTAGCCATAGCAAGATTTCAAGTGATGTGACACCACATTTGAACTACAGCATGAAAAAATGCAAGTGCTGCCATTGACAATGCAGAATTTTTATATATATCCACATGGAAAAAATGGCTACTTTGTGAAAAATGCAAGTGTAGATTGTCACCGGACAAAAGGCTTGCCGCATGACAAATGGCGCCAATTGTACACTCTAGTGTTTTTGGTGGCCCTAAAAAGGACCTGTGGTGAGAAGGCTGATGTTGGTAGTGCCGCGCTGAGATGATCGGTGGCTGCGCCCGCTGTTTGTGGTGCACTGCAGTCCTCCTCTTCTTTCGGCATCGGTTGTAGAGTCGACTGCTGACCCAACGAAATCCATCGCTGGCGCGGGAACTGGAGGGCGAAGACGCAAGAACGCCGGTTCTATTCTTCGGCCGTTCCTTCCGGCTGACTCCACGCCAATGTCGTCCAAGAGAGGAGAGGAGATGAAGTGTGTCCGATGGCGTGGCGATGAAGAGTGTCAAAATTTTCTGCCGGCCCGGGTTTTATGCACTAACCAGGATCACTGATTGGCTCGCTCTGAGCACGTAGTTGGTCATGTCTCGGCTGCTGATCCCTGAGTGGCTCGCTGTATCCACCGCTGGTAACGGAGAGCAGATGTTCACATACCGCTGCCATCACAAGATGTAACTTAATGTATGCCAATTGCTAGTAAAAACAATTTTTCAAAATGACTGAATTGTCCTCTTTGCTTTGCTTTATGAAGTTCATCACAATGTAAGATAAACACCACAAAGCCAGAACAAGTTACAAATGTGTCAGAACTTCAGGTTTAATCAAGAAATGTGCCTGTTCATTCTTGTTTATGCTACAATATTCTAGAACATTTTATATCATCGCATTATCAGTTGTGACTTATATAAACTGAATGTCACAAGTACTACTGTACTACTGCAACAATAATACGAGATTGTAGTTAAGATAAACATTAATTTGAATAAATTAAGGGTGTATCAGAATATCTTCTTCATCTTCTTCATGCCTTAAACTCTTTAGTCTGTTCTGGCTCCAAACTGATTGGACCATCTCTTCTTGGGTCTTCCCAGGCTACTCTTCTCTTTTGGGTGATACAATAAGGCTACCGTCGAGAATCTGTCACTACCCATTCTCCTAATGTGTTGTTTCCAGCTTTCTCTATACTTATTGATGATTCCGTTTACGTCTTCAATTTTCAGTTCCTCTCTTATCTGATCGTTTCTTTTCATATCTAATTTTGTGTACCCACCTATGGGATGCAAAAATTTCATTTCTGTAGCCCGAATTCTTGATATTTGTCTAGCAGACATTGTCCACATTTCTGAGCCATAAGTATGAGTAGGAACTGCCATGGATTTGAATAATTTTATATGGACTCTTTCCATGCCTTGTGTTTTACAGCATGTCGAAGAGTTCTTGTTATCTCTGAAAATTTATTAATTTTCTCATTAATATCTTCTTCTTTTTTGTATGAGAGCTTACAGCTTAAATAGTTAAATTTTTAGACTTGTTCTATAATTTTACTATGTAAAACAATTTTAGATATAACTGACCATGTTTCTTTAAAAGCCATACTTTTTGTTTTTCTTTGGGGGGGGGGAAGATATTTCCATATTAAATTCTTTTGCATCGTTATTTAAGGAGTGGGACATCCTTTGCAGGTGTATTGGAATATCAATTGACAATATGAATCTCCTTAATCGAACAACTGATTAATATAATATCATACATTCATGTTTGTAGGGACTAATATCAATAACAGTACATTTAAAGTTATCACACTATATACTAAAGGCTATTAGAGCATTCATAGTACTGAATGATATTTGGAATTCAAGATCCTCCTCAATGGATACCAAAATACATCCTATTCAGTGACATTAGAATCAACACTTCAAAATAAAGTTGAAAAGTAACCAAAACAATAAACCACCAAAGATCATTTAAATCCTTGGTGTTTTGTAACGTTTTAATTGATCCCTGTTAATATACTATTCATCATCATGGGTTTGTACTTATCTCAACTGTACCACTATAAATCTCCTGTAAATAAACGAGTATAACATGAGTAATGTAATAAAGAAAACAAATAATCTTACATATATACAAATTTATATCAGTTATTATTTGTTTTCAGAAAAAATCCACATAATTTAGATTACCTGTATCTAGATAATACAACCAGTTTGTTTCACTCACATTTTGATATAAAGAAGAACACCAAAGTACTGATACATGGCTGGAAGAATTCAGGAAATTCTACATTTTGTAGAATCGTCAAACATGGTAACTTTTTTATAGCAGTGCTTTTTAGAAACCAATAATTAATCAGTATCTTATTCAATTATTTAATGTGTGTGTGTGTGTGTGTGTGTGTGTAATTCGAGAAGTTTCCACAAATTTCAGTTTTGTTTGTCATAACAGCATTCACCTTTCTGTCATTCCAATGACCTTGTTTAATAATAAACTATTTCTGATAATAGTGTATATCTCTAAACTATTTACTTCATTATTTATATTCTTTTCTCTATCCAGTATTCTGGTGGAGTAGTTTCCTATCAATATTCTATACACAGTAAAAAATAAAAAATAATAATGCCAATTACCTCAAGTACAGATGGAGTGAACTGACACTTTTGCCGCATTGAAGCAGATGTAATTCAGTGAAGTTTGAGGGTATCAGAATTTGTGTCGTCTCTAGTTATACTACTGGCTAAAAATATTTAGCATTCAAGGTCACAGATGAAACCTTAGAGGCTTTCCCTTCTATGCTTCTTTACCAAGCACACGCATGTACAGTGCCATTTTTAATTGAGATTTGTAACTAAACAGTAAAGAGATTCACGTCATTTCATATGAAGGGAGAACAGAAAGTTGTAGAGATGGTATTAGTAGGTGTGCCTATGAGAGGGAAAAGTGACCTTGAACATGAGAAATAATTGAGCAATTCTATAGTAGCTGGGCGGTTGTCTGTGTCAGTCTGGGGTGCACATCACAGTGGAACCCAAAGTACATTCAGCAGTGCGTCCCCCAATTTGTGGGCTGGCAACCGTGAGGTGAGAGTACAATGTTGTAAAGCAAGGGAGGAGTGCCAGATTTGAGGCTCTAGGCCAAGTTTTCTGAGCCCCCACTCCCTGCGGCTATGACTTTGAAGTAATATTATATGTACTGCAGAAGTAATTTGATGTCAGATTAATACTATCAATTTTAAAACCAGTAGGCTACTATAAAAAAGGTTGCTTTCAGACTTAGCTTATTTCAGTCTTAACTAAGCTTATTCAGAAATTTAACACAAAAATTATTTTTTTTTAACACTAATAAATATCAACAAAACAACACGCTGCCCACCACACAAAGCTAAAAACCTTCTTTACATTCAAAACAAAATAAAAACAACCTCAAATCACAAACTGTTCAGTCACAACGCAGTTAAACAATGATAACAAACAAGGGTGGTACCACAGTCATGTAAATTTGGGGGCAAATATAGCAGAAGTTCAAAATTTGTATGCGCAGATTAGTTTTCAAGGATGTCAACGTCTTAAAAATAAGTGAGCAATATTTAAATAAGAACTGTCTTCCGTTTGTATTATTAACAAAAATTGATCATTTAATTTCAAAAAATCACATACTTAAATAAATCAAAGTGCCTCCTACTTTTATAAAAATACTACCATTAAAAAAAATATATCTGTAGCTTGTGGCAGCCCCCTCTGAGCCTGCGGCCTAGTCGGCCTAGTGGTAAATCTATAGCAATAAATCAGCCTAGTAATAAATCTCCCAGCACTGCAAGGGAGGACAAGGAAATGACTGCGGGCTTCACAGTGGGCAGGTGAGAAAGGTCCTGTGTCAGTTCCATAGACAGAAGAATAGCCAGAGACCTCTGCTTCTAGTTCCTTAGACATGTGGAAAGCCTGTAGTCCTATGGCATTGTTCAGGCCTGTGACCATCTTGGAGAGGCTCGCTGGTTAGCACCGCACATAAAAATTATTATCACAATAGCAGAGTTGGGCTTTTCTGTGCAAGTGTTCATGAGTTGAGGAAACGTTTCATGGTAACTGCTAGATATCATTCCCATCAGTGGTGGCAACTGTTTTTATAGTGTAATATCAGTATCAATTGCAGAGAGTTTGGGCAGTAGTAGTATTGGTCTGCTCCATCCTTTAGTCACACTCAGTCAAAAGTAACTGTCATCCTCTTTTTCCTCTGAAGCTGTTATGATGAGCATCTTGGATCAATCTCTGTTATAGTCCAAGCACAAACTGTGTGTGAACAGAAATCAAAATACAAGGTGAGCTGTACTTGTCTATCATCATGAATTTCATTATATCTAATAAGGTGCTACATTGCTGTTAAGGCTAAAAAAAAGTATTCTTGATTATTTGTAATTAGTGAATAGACATCTAACCTTACTTGGTGACCCATGAATATCACATTACGGTAGCAACAGAATGAGAAAGAGCGAATATCATGAAAGTGTTTCAAACTTGATTTGTATTTCATTTTCCAAATCAAGTTCTTGGAAAGTGAAATTAACTAAATAAAATTTTAGTGAGTTTTAATTTTCTAAATAAATTTTTTTTTCATAACAACCCCATACAACAATGTATAAGTTTCATACTAGTAGTAGTAGTAGTAATAGTAGTAGAAAATTTTCTGTTGGTACTGAATATTTTAATTTTAATTTGGTACTTGACATTTTATATTTTTCGACTTTTATAAAAATATAACATAAAAATGTTACAGAAAGAATTATTACAACCATCCATAACCATTTATGTGCGTGTGTGTGTGTGTGTGTGTGTGTGCATACCATATTATCAAATTATTATAAGCACTTCTGCAAGCATATTGTGTTTATTTTGTATGAGTAATATTTATATGAATTTCAAACATGTATACAAACATTACTATTGACAATGCTATAAATATTTTAACAAATAAACTGAAAACAAACAATGAAAATGACATATACGTTCAATCAACGTTTTAAATAAAAATTATTTTTAATATAATAACAAACTATACCACCAAACAGATGGTGGCCTTGCTATGTCAGTCCCAACCTCCACTATCATATAGGAAATCTTTCTACAAAAATTTGATAAAGAAGTAATAAGTACAATAAAATTGAATGCCCTATTAAGATGTTACTTTAGATATGGTGATGGCACTCTGTACGTATCCCAAAATAATGGCATAAACATTACTAATTTATTAAACTCTACTAGTGGTCGCCCAGTGGTCGAAATTCGACCGTAATTCATTAAATTTTTAAGTTTGAACGTTATTGAGGTTCTTTTGTCAAAGAGTATACCTCTATAATCATTGCATATAATTTTTTTGAATTTTGTTCTATTACGTCAGCTGCGAGCATGTACAAATACGTCATTAGCGTGTGTTGTTTGCCTTAATTCCCTGCAATACCTATGAAATTTAAAATTTACTGTTAGTAACAGTTGAAAAAAAACACAATTACAGCTTGTATTCGTATTTATTTTTTGATATAATTCATTGTCAGTTTTAATTTTTTCATGTTATTATTGAATCAAATAAACGCTAATAAAAATGAGACTTGACATTCATAGAAGTATAAGATACATTGTTTTCAATTCCAGTGGATTACATTTCATTTTTGGTAAGGTACAAAATTCGAAAACAGTTTGAAGATTATCTGCTACAAAGCTTATATAATTTTTTAATTTTTTTTTCTATGCATTAATTTTCGAGTTATTTGAAAAATATGAAAGATAGGAAGAATGAGGTTTAGCTTGGCTAAGCCATATTTAAAAAGCAATAACGTGTTTTTTTACATTTCCTTGGGTTTTTTTATTTCCATACTGACCAGGTTTCGCCAAGGCTACACAGTTATTTTGCCTATCTTTTTCGAATTATATAAAATTTAAATAAAAAATTAATAAAAAATAAAAAATACGTGCCTCGTATTTTTTCATATATTTTTCATTAAATCAAAAAAACCGGGCGGTTAAAAAAATAAATGTTGTCCATTGAACTTAAAATAGTTTGAAAGTGAATTAATGATTCAGAACTTCTGTGTAAACGATGTTTTTTGTAAAAACTCTTTCATCATTTGCTAAATGCCCTTGGCCATTATATTCGGAAATATAAAATCTCAAACCATCGAATGATCGAACTCTACTTGCTGCGACGTACAATTGACCATGTGTAAAAACTGGCTGCCTCAATAAAATTCCAATTTTTTCGAATGTTTGTCCTTGAGACTTATTTATTGTCATCGCAAATGCAGGTATAATTGGAAATTGAGTTCTTTGAAAGTTAAATGGTAAAACAGTACCGGAATATGTTAAATTTATACGTGGAATCAAAATTCTCTTATTGCGTGCGGTTCCAGTTAAAACTTCGCAATCAATAGCATTACGATGCATACACTTGATGCGCATTCTTGTTCCATTGACTAATGCTTCCTTTGTATTTAAGTTTCTGATCAGTAAAACGATGCAATTAACTTTCAATACTAACTTATGTGGTGGCAAACCACTAATAGTCAAAGAATTCAAAAACTCTACTGGATAGTTATTGATTTCATTGTCATCATCACAAATTATTTTATCGTAGCTATGATATGTTTTCTGTTCACCTGGTATTCGATTAAGTATATCAGTATTAATAAAAGTACAATCATCATTTTTAGGTGCTAAAATAACTGACTTCAATATGTTATCTGAGAGTATGTTTTCGGAAATATTTCCATACACCTCATTAATAATATTATTTTCATCTCCTATTAATTGCTGAGGTATTTCAATAATATTTTCACCAAACTGAGGGAATTGTGGGGCTTCATCATTACCAATTTTTTTCAAGAATTCGACAAATTCTATTTCACTTGGTAAGGCTCTCATATTTTGAGTAAACGCTACTTTATGAAAATAAACAAATTTATGCCAACTCGTGACACAATTTTCAATTAAAGTTGCACATGATCCATGTGGGACAACTGGTAAGATTTGCCGAAAATCACCGCACAGAAGTATCGTTTTCCCTCCAAATGGTTTATGTTTATCATTTTCATCGCATAGATCCTGCAATAATCTATCTATAATTTTCAACACTTGCAGTGGGCACATAGAAATTTCATCAATAATTATCAATGATGATGAATTTATGTAACGTCCATAGCTACTATTTGCGGTAATATTCGCTACAGAATTTTCCAAAATGGGTATAGGCAATTTAAACACATTGTGTAAAGTTCTACCTCCAGTAATAGAGTTGAAGCTATGCCACTGAACGCTGTTGCAATGCAACTAAGATTAAGCGAATTTAATTTGTGAATGATTCCTGTTTGTGTGAATGTTTTTCCACAACCTGCATGAGCGGTTAAACAAAAAACATTAGATCCAGTATCATGGTGCAAAACTTCATGAATCACACGATCAATTAGATTACGCAGTTCAATATTTGCAGTTTCATAATGCTCAGAAAACAGAAACTCTTGTTCTATTGGATCAATAGCATTTGCTTCGTCTGTTCTCTTCATTATTCATTATCATTTGAAGCAATGCCGCGAGCATGGCACGCTTCAACAAAAGAAGTGTGTATAATTTCATTGTATGTTCTAACATCCTCAAATGATTTTGGACCACAGACATGTAATAAAAACAATCGTAAATGGAAAAGTTCGATGTCTTTTGGTGATACTACATACTCGTATATGCGTGTAATGATTTTATCACCTCCACGCCTTCTCTTCTTCCATTTTTTTCGGGAATCTTCCCACACATAATGCAAGGAATTTCAATATACTTATATTCATGATGGATCTGATCGATTCAATTCAAAAAATGCTAATAATTTTGTTTGTCTTGCATTTTCAATTGCTTGACGTTCTTGCCCTTCTCGAAAGTAAACATTCTGTCTACGCGGTAAATGAAAGTCAAGTCTAACGATGACATGTGATTGAAAATGCATTGGTAATTCATAGATGCGCCATACAGCTTCAGTTGATCCGACATAACGGCCATTTAAAAATTTTTTAACTTCATCAATTTGTATTTCTTGACCTGGTTCATTTCTCTCTGAACTTAATTCAACAGGTGCACTGTCATAGCCTTTATACACGTATTTATAAATGTATTTAACACTTTTAACTGTAGTGCATACTTCAACATTTATATGGCAATTAAATTTGGCAAGTAAATACGGATTGTATGGTACAACATAACGATTGTCGAGGCAACTACCGCGAACTTCAGCATTAATACCATTATCACGCCTTCTGTATAATGGATATCCATTTAATGATTCACATGTAAATTCATTAAATCGTTTTGGATAATCTTTTGTGCATTTTCCATCTCTCATACATACAGAATTTGGATTAAGTACACCGCATGGACCATGCATCATGTGTTTTACAAAATATTCATGTAATGTAGGATGTGTTTGAATGTTAGGAATCTCCACAGATACAACTTTATCAATATCGGTAGCGTTAACAATTTTATCTTGCTCATTTAAAGAGAGCAAAATGTGAACATGAGGCAATCCTCTCTTTTGAAACTCAATTGTATAAATGAGTGCTTCAACTTTACCGAAGATTTTTTTTAGTGTAAGGCCCTCAATTAATGCTTTCAGTTTGGACTTGAATACACGCACAACAATATCAGGTCGAAAATTAGCTGACTCACCTACACCAATATTGCTAACTATTTCAGGCCAACTTGGATTGCAAGTCATTGTAATAAACAAAGAAGGCTTTCCGAAATGTTGTACAATTGACATTGCATATAAATAATTCTGATACATATTTCTTGGAGATCCATTGAATGAAGATGGTAAAATTACTCTACGGCCAACATTATTGGCATTGGGGTTCAATTCTAAATAATCTGTTAAATTGTTGTAAACTTCAAACCTAAGACTTGTTTGATTTTGTCGAATGAAATGTAACCTTGTGCCCTCTATTCTCACATACATATCAATTATCCACTGCAGAAATAATTTTTGTGAATGGTGCAACATGCTAAAATCTTCTCTAATTGCAAGTCAATAGGCTGCATACTGAAGCATGGTTAATTTATTTCTGGGCGCTCTTGAATTAGATGTAGTTGGTACATTATGAGAAATATTGATATGCCACCCAGTATCACCATTTGGAAAAAGTAATGGATACGCTAAAGGGTCCAATGATGAATCCAAAACAAGAGATATTTTTAATGGTACCATTAACTTTTGAAAACGAAACCATATTTCGTTCAAAGGGTGGCTCACCATCAACTGTACTAAATACTACTGCTACATCAGTTTGAACTGCATCATTATAACGGCGTAGATCTAAATCACGATTTACTTTAATGAGCATACAAATTTCTTTATTTTGATTTTCAACTCTCTGACAATGATCTTTCATTGCAATGAATGACCGAACGAAAGGATTAATGCGTTCCAATTCAAGAGAGATTTCGCGCATTATATTGTTATTGCATGTTTGATTATAGTGTTCACGTAATCTATAATTGACAGCAGTGTCAACATCATAAAAATATAATTGCGCATAACATGGTGAGCGACCATATCCAGCAGTCATTGGACCTGATCTGTGATAAAAAACATCATGTATTTTAAAATGATACACTCCACGCGTAACTGTATCCGAAATTTTAGCTTCTGAGCTAACCATAGCAAATGATGAATTGTATTTACAAATGTTTTCAAAATAATTTTTTGACTTTCTTTTTATTGAAGGTTCATTTGAAGTAAGTCCATCATACAATGATTTAAAGTATTCATTTTGACTTAAGGCTGGTAATATTGCTTTACCCTTATGACAACATGAAGTGAATGCAGTCCTTTCACCTAAAGTGACCTCAGATTCGAAATGTTTTGCATTGCAAAACCTGCATTGTAAATGCATTAATCCACAATCAAAAGTATTAAAATTTCTTGGAATGACATTCAGTGCGCATGTAAATGTATCCCTCAAAATAGTTTCATCATTTTGTATACTATTTACACTATTTAAATTTGCATTTGGTCTATTATCATTTTGACTTTCACGCGCATATATATTCCTTCTTCTTTGTCTCTCACTCCGACCCGTCAATGTTCTATGTCGAGGCATAATGTGAATATCTGAATATAAAAAAAAACATGTAATGAAATTACTGAAACTAAGATTAGACAGGGTTTAATTTAAAAATAATAAAATGTACTAGCTTTTTTGAAACCACCAATAATAATTAGGCGAGAGTAAGTCAATTCAAATTGCTGCTACAAAATTTTCCTTTTGCAACAGGTGTATATTAAGCAAGCTGTATTTCACTTTCAACTGCACATTAATATATAAAACACAGATATCTAATATACAAAATATAAAATAAACGCTTTTTTGCCTTGACATACACTCCACAGACTATTGAAGAAGGAACATTTGAAATCACACAAAATTCACAGCTCATTCAGTCAATCTGTCAGTAATTATTTGTTGGCAACATTTTAAAATTCTTTGGCGACAATCTCTACTCTGTGCGACTGTTTGACCATAGACTATTATGTGTTTGACATTGGTAGTATGAACGTAAACAAATGACATACTATTATATGTTTGACATTGGCAGTATGAATGTACACTAAAATGAAAAAATTATAATTTTATTGCCTGGCAACAAAATTATTTTATTTTTAACAATTACCATTGTTTGAAAAAGTTTAAATCAATTTTCAAGTGCAAATGAATGTTTTATTTTATTTAATTTAATGTATTTGTAACACATATTATATATAAATTTTAGCTTTCTGCACTCCTTCTCCATATAAACTTTAACTATGCCAAATCTCACACTCCTCCGTGCGCGCAATATGCTTAAAAAGGGGTACAAAGTTTTCTCTTCACGTATTAATATATAGATAAATAAATTCATGACAAAATAAAATTCACATTAGAATAACAATCTAATAAATTAATTAACCGAGATCTAACCATCATGGGTGGTGCTGAGGAGGGCCAGGGTGGATCTTTTAAAACTTTCAGTATTACCATACATTAATTCTTTTTATATACACACTAGGATTTTTAACATAATCATAATATTCTAAGTAAAAATATGTATTGGTGGTATAGTATTCAGTATTACCATTTATTCGGTTTACTTTCTCATATTTAGGCCTACTAACTTCTTAGTAAACAAATTCGTTCGCGATATAAATCCTTGGACACTTATCCTTAGATCCATAGGATCAAGTAGGCCTATTGTGTTAATGATTTTTTCCTCACCACTAGAACAGTTTTCCATAACCATAAAAAATTTTCTACAACAAACACAGTAACTTTCCTTGCTTAATTTTCGGCCATGTTTTAAATAAATGATTTGTCTAGCACAAGCTTAAAATTCAATGCTCCTGATGTAGGTATTTTTTCAAACATTATGAAAATTGATTGAAAATTCCAAAGAAAAATGAATATTATGTGGTATTTGAAAACAGTAAACAGATTATGGGACATACAAAGTATGGACAAAGAGTGCATATTATATGGGATAGCCTAACAAGAGGGGCTGTTTCAGTGGGATTTTACGGTAATTCTATACGTTTCTTGCTAATTCAATAAAAATTCATGTACAAAAAAGTACAGAAATGAGGAAGGTTACATGAGTAGAGTTAATTATTTAGAATTTAGAACAATTTTTTCTACAATTAAGTATCTTTGAACAATTAAATATACAAGTCTTTTCTAAAATTAAATATTTTTGGAACAAATTAAGTATCTGCAAAGAACCAAAGGATGATTAATTTTGTTGGTGAAAGAATAGTTTGCTTTATTGCATTGGTTTTCCAGAAGAAAAAAAAATAGTTTGCAGAAAACAACGTAAATTATGAAAATGGATGGAGGTTTACTAAATTGTTGTGCAAAGTGAAAGTAGAAAGAAATCTTAGTAGCACTGGTATACTAGTAGTGCAAAGATTTCTTAGTAGTACTAGCTCCATAAATATCCTAGAACACGGGTTCCCAAAGTGAGGTCTGCAGACCCCTGAAGGTCCGCGACAATTTTTCACGTCTGCGGACACTTTTAAGAAAAAAAATAGAATATACCATAATTTTCTCCGATTTTTATAGTCTAAAATCTAAATTTTAGAATCTTAAAACAATTAATAGAAGATTCCAGTATTTTTCTTTTGGTGCAAACTAATTGTAATAGTAAAGTAATTTTAAACTAATGGCTTTAATAATGTCTTTAAATCATGTCATGTAGCAGATCTCTTTGTCAGCCGAACTGACTAGAGCGCCACATCAATGCAGAACTGATCACGCTGTGTTAGTCCATGTATAAGCACTGTATCTAAGCAAAACATTTTTCCATGTAGCTGGTTTCACGCCTAAGTAGCTGGATTTCAACACTTGTGGGGCTGGAAAGACAGAGCCAAGGTTGGCAAAGTTAAGAAATAAACTTGATATCGAGAGTGACTTCATATTAAAATTATCAGACATTAAATCTAATATTGCAGAGCTAATTGTTCAAAAGCATCTTCATTGTTCATATTAAACTATGTTTGATAACATTAATATTATTATTTTGCATGGTAAGAGAATTTTGATTTTAATATATTTTAATTAAAATATAAGAGCTTGTATCATATTTACTGTTTGTTTTATTTCATAACTCAGACGGAGTCAGTGAAAATTTAATTTTTCAAGGGGGGTCTATGGACTGAAAAGATTGGGAATCACTGTCCTAGAATGTTTTATGGTCCCCTAGTATGCACAAACAAATACATACTTGTAGTCAGAAGTACTGTATTGTTTAACAAAATAGTAATAATTAATATATGTAATCAATGTTTACTTGCTGATTATTCCTTCTGTATAAAGCTGGTTAGTTTTCCCATATGAACCTGTCTTTAGACCAAAGTCTTCACTAGTACAAAACAGTACGCACTTTTTCAAACAAAGTACCGTAAAGCAAAAGAAAAAAATAATTCTTCTGAAAGACTTACAAATTTTTCACTGCCTTCATAAAAAAACCTATCACACCTGCAGGCTGTTCATTGGCTGTTGCCACAGATCTACTGTACTTACTGATTATGTTATAGCCTGACAACTTTGAAAAAAGCCATCACCTGTTTCAGTACACACAGGGTGGAGAAGTAAGGCTCCTCCCTCTCCCACTTTCTCTGTCTTACCTTTCTCCCCCCTTCCCTTACTAATCAATGCCCCTTCCACACAGTTGCCTTGCGTCACATGACTTTCTTCTATAAATTTTCTTCCATAAATGTCCCAAGTGTGTCAAAAATGTTTATTCTGCACAGGTTGTTTTCAATGTTGTATACCTATAACCTTATATGTTTGTTACAAGGTTTCAGTATTGTGAGTTATAGAGAACATTTATTAAAATGCCAAAGCAAATTAATTGGTTCAGGAATTTTTCATCCAAGTATGAATGATAAAAGCCACAGGACTTTTTAGGAAGCCAAACTTGTCTTTCTTAGTTGTCTTGATTGTTCATCTCTTCTTTCACAGTACTATCACTTTACTAAAAATGAACTTTATCTTGTGAAAAACTTACTTTTTTCGTCGGACGCGTTTCGGCTTAGTATCCGCCTTCTTCAGCTTTTAGTCAGACTGCCATCATTTCGTAACGGTTTTTGTGTGGAAGGTGTAGTGGGGGTGGTGTGTGGAGGAAGGGGATTGGCGCAGGGATTCAACTTGATGTTTGTTTTTTGTAAAATTGTGTCAAAAAGTGTATGTGATTTATATTGCAATTGATCGTTGAGTATGTTGTTTGGTTGTGTTGTGTGGTGTTTATATATTTCGTATTGTTCAGTTGTGTTGAGTTTTCGGCCTTTAGGTAAGTAATGTAAAATTTCAAGATTGGTGTCTATGTTGGTGTAACTATGGTTTTCTGTGTGTATGTGTGTGGCAAATGCGGAGTGTATATTGTTGTTGGTTAGAGCTTTTAAATGTTCAGAATAACGGGATGAAAAAGATCTTCCTGTCTGGCCGATGTAGAAACTATTGCAGTCATTACATTTTAATTTGTAAACACCTGTTTTGTTATATTTGTCTATGTCTGTGTTTGTATTATTGATGTGTTTTGTAATGGTATTGGTTGTTCTGTATGCTATTTTGTATTTGTGTTTTCTGAATGTGCATCAAAAACAAAAACAACAAAACACAAAATACCATCAGCACACAACACAATAAATACATCACACTCACATACCACAACTCCTACACACACAAAATCGCCAACACATTCAGAAAACACAAATACAAAATAGCATACAGAACAACCAATACCATTACAAAACACATCAATAATACAAACACAGACATAGACAAATATAACAAAACAGGTGTTTACAAATTAAAATGTAATGACTGCAATAGTTTCTACATCGGCCAGACAGGAAGATCTTTTTCATCCCGTTATTCTGAACATTTAAAAGCTCTAACCAACAACAATATACACTCCGCATTTGCCACACACATACACACAGAAAACCATAGTTACACCAACATAGACACCAATCTTGAAATTTTACATTACTTACCTAAAGGCCGAAAACTCAACACAACTGAACAATACGAAATATATAAACACCACACAACACAACCAAACAACATACTCAACGATCAATTGCAATATAAATCACATACACTTTTTGACACAATTTTACAAAAAACAAACATCAAGTTGAATCCCTGCGCCAATCCCCTTCCTCCACACACCACCCCCACTACACCTTCCACACAAAAACCGTTACGAAATGATGGCAGTCTGACTAAAAGCTGAAGAAGGCGGATACTAAGCCGAAACGCGTCCGGCGAAAAAAGTAAGTTTTTCACAAGATAAAGTTCATTTTTAGTAAAGTTGTCTTTCTTATCTATATGTATTTATTTGCACATGTCTCAGGAATGTGTAAGTCATCATCTGATTACCTTCAGATATCATATCGTAAAATAATCCATGTTATGAATTTAGATAAGACTGTTTACAAGAACTGTGAACAGATGGTTAAATGAGTCATGAATTTCAAAACTGTGCAAAATGTAAGTATTCGACATCGCCAACTGACTGTTCTTCAAAAGGAAGGATAACTCTTTGTTAAATCATGTACAGATTATTAGTATAACCTAAAAGTCTGGACTGTTCCCAAATACTTCAGATCTAATGTTTACTTCAAAATTTTAAGTGTAATTAGATGATAATTCATAGAAATTTCAGCGTCAATTCAGGCATTTTAAAGATACAAGATTCAATAAACAATATAAAGGTAAAATTTTATATGTGCAGCTTTATTGATATACCGGTAATTAGAAGTTCATTGTATGAACAACGTAGATTCTTCATATGTGGTAATTAAGAATTTAAAGAATCTGATCTCCAGGCATAATAAGAAAAATAGTAGAGTAACCGAAAATTTATCTGCTCTTCTTTAGCTACTGGAAAATTAAACTGCATCCTGTAGAGGTCATTTTTGGTCTTTACAAGGTCAACACTCTACTTAAAGAAACACTTGAAATTAACAGCCTCAAAGAAACTTAACAGCCTGTCTTGAAATAACAACGCATGAAAGGTAATTGCCTAAAAACATGAGAAAATATTGCCGGAGAATTAACCTGTTTTAATAAAAGTGATTACAGTAGAGTCTCGCTTATCCGACATAAACGGGCCGGCGGAACGTCGGATAAGCAAAAATGTCGGATAATATGGAGGTGTTAAGAAAAAGCCTATTAAAGGTCAAACTATGTTATAATTTCAAACTATGTTATAATTTTACACATTACGAACCTAATAATCATGTTTTACAACAAAACAACAGAAAAAATAAACTTACAGTTACAGAATTGTCTGAAGTTAAATACACTTAAAAAATTCAGTCCTGTGATGATTTAAAGAAATTTTTGATCATAGTCTGCTTTCCTGACGAGTGCCGTTTCTTCGCTGCCAAGTCTCGCCATCTTTGCAGCATCATTATGTCGATTCCTGTAGCTTTTTCTTGTTGCTCAATGTATTTAATTGCAGTTTCTAGAGCCTTAACTCCGTCGTTATGTAAAATTGTGAGAGGCTTAACAGTTGGTGCTTGATCTTGATCTTCAATTTCGTTGTCATCACAATTGACAAGAGCGACAATTTCTCCATCAGTTACATACTGATCATCATCCTTCACCCAACTTTCGATTTCTTGCAAAGATGAATCCTCACATCCAGGGATACGTTGCAGTAAAGGTAGAATGGTTTCTTCGGTTTCATCTGTGCTTTCCGTTTCCATACTTTCATCATCGCCTAGCAGCTTCTTCCATGATTTGGCAATTGTTGCAGCCCTTACGTCAGCCCAGGCCCTTGCAACCCAATAAGCAACATCCTTTACATTGATGCGTTTCAATTTTTCAATCATGTCTTGTCCTTCTTCAATTTCTTCTATCACTGTGGACAGTAGCTTCCTGCGATAGTTCCTTTTTATCGTTTCCAAAATGCCCTGATCCATAGGTTGGCATATGGCGGTTACATTGGGGGGCAGAAACATTGCCTTAATGTCACCATCTTGAAGTTCCTCTGCATCAGGGTGCGTTGGAGCATTATCTACCAACAAAACTGCTTTTCTGAGTAAATTATTTTCTATAAAAAACTTCTTTGTTGAAGGAATGAATTCCTTAAAAAACCAGTCTTTGAAAATTTCACTGCTCATCCATGCGCTTTTCTGACTGTAGTATTTTACAGGAAGAGCGTTTTTTGAAACTGTTTTAAAGGCTCTAGGATTTTTGGACTTTCCAATCATTGCAAGGTCCATTTTGAGGTTTGCTGTAGCATTGCTGCAAGCTAAAATTGTCAGCCTTTCCTTACTATGCTTGTAGCCAGGGGCTGCTGCTTCAGTTCTGGCTGCAAGACTCTTACTAGGTAAGATTTTGTAATTAAGGCCTGACTCATCACAGTTAAATATCTGATCACCTGTTAGGCTTTCAGTTTCAATAAATTCCTGAAATCTTTTCTTGAATGCTTCCATTTCTTCAAAATTCTATGATAGTTTTTCACCACAAACACTTAACTGACGGATAACATAGCGTTTCTTCCATCGGTCAAACCAACCAACACTTGCTGTGAAATCTGGGTCCCCTTCATTGAATTCATTACGAAAATGCAACGCCTTTTACTGTAAAATAGGCCCTGAAATAGGCACACCTTTGTCCCTGAACTGTGTAAACCAAACATACAAAGCTTCACTAACTTTTTCATAGTCACATTTTTTCATAGTTTTTTTTTCTTTTAATGTACCCTCCGTAACTCTTGATGCACACCATTTTTCTATTTCTATTCGTTTTTTTCCAGTCTCCTACTGTTACCCGTCCAACGCCAAAGTCGTCAGCTACCTTCTGCATTGTCTCTCCCTTGTCCAGTCTCTTGATTGGCTGAAGTTTTTGTTCCATCGATACAACTACTTTCTTTCTTTTTGTCGCCATACTTGCATAAATTTCAACTTTTAAACAACACAAGAACGTTTGTCAAATTAACACACACAGACACATACGCATGTAACAGATGATAAACCGATCCGCATACAATGATAAACTGCGCTGCACTGAGTAGTGAGTTGTGACAGTGAGTGAGTGAAGGTGGGGTGAATGACAGACACATGAGTCATAATGTAGACTGTACAGTCGGGGTAACTAATTAGCTGCAGTAGAGTCAGGAGCAACAAAAAATAGACTATGTTCTCGCTCACAACTTGCAGTTCTTGTTGCCAATTAATGCGTTTTGTTGTTGTTTTTTTGCGGTGGGACGTCGGATAATACGGAATGTCGGATAAGCGAAGGTCAGATAAACGAGACTCTACTGTATGTTAAACATGAGTATCGGTAATAGATAGTCATAATTGCTAACCATAATCAGGAGTGAAACATGTTTTAAATACACAGTATATAGAAAATTTCCTCAAATGAAATTAATAATTTAAAATAATTTTACTAACCAACTTTTCCAACATAAAAAGGCAGCATTTAATTTCATTATATAGGTACAAATATGTGCTAAAAGCACATTATTTATGGAACAAATATGTACCAAATATACTTGCAGAAATAATTATTATTTGATAATATATTATACAAATGCTGAAAGAAATATCAAAGAAAATGTATAATTATATATATATATATATATATTATATTATATTATTGTTTTATACATTATTACAATTATTTATTATCATTATAGGCGTTTGTTGAAAGTATATTAATAAAACTTGGCAAATATTCCAGCATATGTGGAACATTTGGATGTGAACGTGATTGTGGTCGACTGGCGGAGGCTGTCATTGAAGCACTACCTTTCAGCTCACAACAGAATGCATTTAGTAGGGCAGACAGTAGCGCAGTTTCTGGACTTCTTGTGGACACTTGTACCTAATGAGTCTGTTCATGTCATTGGGCATAGCTTGGGCGCTCATGTTGCAGGCATTGCCGGATATTATGTGAAGACAGGAAAGATTGACAGAATTACAGGTTAACTGAATTACTTTAGACATTGTTTGACAGTGATTGTGTGTGTGTGTGTTAAGCCTTTTATGGTGACTTATCTGTTGTAGTAAGTTTTTGGGTACAACTGTGTTTGAAGTTTTTAGAGTGCTAACATTTTGGTCCATAAGCCCATGACATTTTGAAGGCATACTGTAGGCCTATTTGCTTTACCTATGGAGAACATTATACAGTAAAACCTCTCTAATTCGGATTATATGGGGCGAAGCCTAGTCTGAATTAGAGAAAAATCCGAATTATAGAATATTTTATAGAAATTCATACTACAGTATAGGTAAAGTGCCGTAAAAATAAATATCAAAACTACGTAAATATTAATGGAAATTTAAATTTATTGTACTCACAAAATGGATAACTAAATTCACATAAACAACAATCTTTCACCATCAGTCTTTTCAAGTTAAGTTCGCGCGCAAAAAGTTTATAAGTAATGCACACCTGCAATTATTAATGTACTTAAATATTAATGGAAATTTAATTTTATTGTATTTTACAAAACAGGAGAATAAATAATTTCATGATACCAACAAAAAAACTTCACTGACAGTGTTTTCACTTTAGCACACAAAGAGTTATGTAATATTAATGGCTGGTCCCTGAAGTTGACGGTTTTGATTCTTCCCGAACTGAAGCTACAGGCTTAAAAAAGGTTGAAATTGTAGACTGTTTTGCCCTGTTGTATTGTTTTTTAATAATTTCTTGACACATTTCTTTGATGATTAAATAGTATTTTTGAAATTCTGGGTCAGTGTCAATAAAGTTAATAACTGCATCGAGATTTTCCTGCACCTTGGAAAGTGTAGGCTTAGGAACATTATTGTCGTCCTCTTCATCGTCACTATCATCTCCAACTTCTTCTTTCTGACCTTGCATTTGATAGACGATCTCTTCCTCTGTTAAATTCTGGTAGCCTACGTCATCTTCATCGGCACGCAACCATTCTCTTATGTCTTCAGTGTTGGTAGCTCCAAAAGCACCTGCATAATCTTCATCTTCCAAACCTTGCAGGTCGATCTCTGGCTCTTTATTGTACAAAATCTTATTCCATGCATTGCATAATGTAGATATTTTGATCTCATTCCAGCTGTTTGCCCAATTATAAATAGCACTTTTAATACTGTATTCCTTTATTTTTTTAAGAGTTTGTTCGCACCTATTGTCCATTTCTTCATCGTCCATAAAAGATACCATGCATTCGTCGAGTTGTTTACGTCTGTAAAGGAGTTTGCAACTGAGGATTACTCCCTGATCCATTGGTTGGATAAGCGAAGTCGTATTGGGAGGCAAGTACATTGTAGCGGGTCGATTTTTGGGTGTTTTATTTTACCGTATGGGGCAAGTATATTTTTATGTATTTCGTTTTGGGCGGATTATCACTGTGCAACGTATTTGTGCGTATAACAGTCAATGTAACAGAACAGTGAAACAACGTAAGACGCAGTTGTTGTCGAGGAATGCGGCAGAGTATCTGCACCTCCACAAAATTCTGAGAACTTTGTACCTGTGTGTGGCAGCGCACATACGCAACTGCTCAATCACGCTCCAAGTGACGCTCTGGCAAAAAACTAAGATGGCCAGAGAGGGAAATTTTCATCCTTCATTTGGTTTCACTACGGAAATGCTGTGTTAAGTCCCACCCACTTTTATGACATTAGCCAGTGCCTATTTGAAATCGTCTGCTATCGTCACTCCAACAACTACGTGACTAGTATGAGTCGAAACTGGGACGACTAACTGGAAGGCATTGATGTCCGTCGTCTTGACTAAAATGCTCCCGGAGTGGGGAACGGAGAGACGTCGGCAGTTCGTTGTCGACTCCAGCCTGCGCAGGCCGCCCGTCAACCGGGCTCGTCACAAATTTATATATTTTAACAGTAAAAAGTTTAATAGGAGAAAAGTTTATGTGACCACGGTCGAGTTTAAAAAGATTAAAGAATGTAACTGTATAATTTTCGGAAAATAAACAACAAGAAATTAGCAGAAGATGAGTGCGCGCACGAACCACGTAGTCGGCGGTTTTTCAGTAAGGGCTGGGGCTTTGTTATAAAGGGTTATGGGGTGTTAAAAATGTTTTGGGGTTGCAATTAATAAATTTCATGTATGTGTGAGAGTGAAAATTTGCAGGCTGGGCTCTATCTGTATGTCTTTTATATAGTGATCACTAAGGTAAGATAGTTGAGTAAGTTAGTCTGTAGAAGATGCCAACAGAACAAAGAAACATGTAACTTAATCTGTAAAACAATGATCAAGAGTTTTTGAACAAAATTTAAATATGATTCTGAATAATTAAAAAATCTAATTTCTCTTCCAAAATGAGTTGTGTCAGTGCTTTGCATAACCTATAGACCATGCTTGTATCTAGGTACATGTGACCGAACCCTGGGACCCTGTAAGTTTTCGTAACGGTAAGTAACAAATTTAATTTGACATTTAATTATAATAATAAATGTGATCGGTCAGTAAGTCACAATGGCGCCACGAAACAGGCACGAATATAATTAATTATAATTAATTAATTGAATTCCGCATCGACAGAGATACAAGCGTGTTCTAGGTTAGCATAGCGACCTAGCATTATATTACAAAATTTAAGTAATGACACCATTTATTTAATTAATCCGTTTAAGCAATTTATATAATTTAATTTACATTAACAATACAAAATGTCAGAGAACGAGAATAAAATAAATGAAAATAGCGTCGAAAATTTCGACGACTCAGACATTAGTAACTTTGAAATACATTCGACTCCCAGTGCGAGTCAAGAGAAAGCAGAGATAAATTTGAGTGACCAGAGTAATGTAACTGAAGATTCGGGTGTGCAATTAACCCCGACTTCAACAAAATGTAACGCACAATTTAATAGTGAGGTAATGAGTATGTTACAATTACTTTTAGAACAAAATAAAGAAATGAAGAGTGATACAAATATTAAATATAATGAACTGAAGAATGATTCTGACGCTAAATTCAATATATTAAAAAATCTGAATAATGAGTTAAAAAATGAAATACAAGAAATGAGTAAATGTGTAGAAAGTACTAATGAAACGATAAGATCCAGTTTGAATAAATTAGAACAGAGTGTGGAGCGAATGGGAGTACATGTGATGAGGACAGAGAAAAATAAAACAAATGAAAATTGTAATGACAAATGTAAAAATATGATACCAGAGAAAGAGTTAATAAATGATAACAATAATGTTGAAAATAATGAGAATAATAGTAATGTATTTGAAGAATTAGTATCGGAGACTGATACGGTAAAAATAAAGAATGAGAGTACTGATGAGTTGGTGGAAGGTAGGGATTATGAGATGTTAATGAGTGTTTATGAAGTAGAGAGAGAGTGGAAAAATAATGTTGTGGTAGAGTGGGGACAGAGGGCAAATTTTCCCTTTATTATTTATGATGTTTATGATGATTTATTGAGTCCACAAGTGTTGTGGTTGAAGGGCAAGAGTCCCGTATTGGTAGATGAATTGAGGTGTTTATTTTTGTGGAGTAATTGTGTACCCTCTGTCCGGAATAATTGTGAGAGTGTGATGTGGTGTTATGAAGAGAGAGAAGTAAATAGAGAATGGTATGTAACAGAATTGTATAATTTGAATAGAAAGTATGATGAATGGAAAGAAGGCTTAGAAATATATTTGAATAATAATGATTACAATGATTTGATAAAAATAATTAGACCGATAGTGAATGAATGTAATGACGGAGACTTAACAAAAATACCTAACGTAGACTGGTTTAATGAGTATTCTGGTAAAATGAGTGAATTTGGTTGTTCTGGTTATGACACACAAAGTAACCATTTGTTTGTAAATAAAAAGCAACAGTGTTATATAAAACCAAGGTTGATTTGGGACGATGGAGGGTAGACTGTAAGACAATAAAAGACAATTAAACATTTTGTTTTATGGTTGTTTGACATGGCAGATTTGGACATCTGAAGTGAGATACACTTGAACAGTTTTGACGTATATTTTGTAAATAATAGTGAATTCATTTGTGTGTATTGTGAAATGTAATGTGTATATGTTTTAGAAAATGTTGTATTAATAATAATAATATTATTAATATTTTTGCACTCTAATTAAATAACAAAATAATTATGAAGACAATAGTTAATGATTTGTAGAAGGTTGATAATAATGGAAATATGTTATTTTAATCATCAAATGTATATTTAATTTTAATAATCAAATGAACTAAATAAGTTGAGATGTGTAGATAGTGTGATTGAATATTATATGTTTGAATTTTATAAGGTAATTAAATTGTCTGGTGAGATTTTGATTTAATAATAATTAATAAGTAAATAAATGTTAAATGGTCTATTTTGTGGAACATAATGATTAAAAATATGTATTAATAATAAATTTAGAATTTTTGAAAATCTGATTACAACACAGGATAAATTCATCATGATGATAAATAAAAAGAGTTAATGAAAAATTTTAAATAATAATGTTTATAAATTTTTATATAAATTATTTAAAAGAGAATTGTTTGTTTGATGTATGCTAATAATCCAGGTTTATTGCTATTTGTGTATTGTGTTATGTGATGTTTTAAAATAGTATTTTCATTATGTGTGTAATTTTTTTTCTAAGCCAATCATTAGACGCCTGGCAGGCAATCGACATAATAGAAGTAAGTGTTGATAATGTATTACATGTATTTGTTCAATTTTAAGATGTAGTTTCATTGTGTTTTTATTATGTTAGGATATCAGCTGATCAACAATACCATGTCACTGGTATATTGGTTTGTAAATGTTACAAGTAATTAATGTTTAGTGGGCTACAGATATTTTGAAGTAAAGACAAAAAGAATATGAGAAATAAAATAACAATTTATGCAAATTAATAAAAGATAATTCATGGGTGATAAATGTTTTATGGGACATGCAGACCTGTCCAAGTTGAATTAAAAGCTGAATGTGAGGTTGAAATGATGAATATGATGTAATGTTGTTTTTGAGTTAATGTATATGTAATAGAATCTTGAGAAATATTGATATTGACACAGTAGTTGTGGAGAATTTATGTAGAGTTTTGAATGATATATATTTATGTTTATAATTAATGAGGTTATTTTGTGTATTTGTAGTGAGGTAATGAGATTGAGATTTTTGGGGATGGCAAGTTTGTATTAGGGGGTAGTGTATTTGGGGAGTCCGCAACAAGGGTTGGGACGGGATAGGGACCGATTGGCGCCGGAAAGGGTTACCTAGGGGGAGTCCAGGGACCAACATAAGGGGATGAGTTTTGGGAAGGAAACACGTATCCTATGTACAAAGGGTTAGAGAGTATTTTTTTATATATGTAGAGAAGGCGGCGTTTTGAGTTAAATGGTAAGTTGGGGTTTAGAGTGTCCTGATTAGTAGATATTTTGGTAGAGATGGGTGTCATGGGAGTTGAAGTTGATGAATATTGGAGTCAAAGGGGTAAAGATTATATATGTAGACAGAATAAATGAGAATAAATGATTTACATCACCCACAGTATATTAAAGTAAGATTGTTGAAAAGGCAGAGAGATTCATGATAAAGAATGTGCAATTGTTTATTTTTTTTCACCAGTGACAGAATTTTGATAGAAGTGAAAATAATATAATAAAGTCAAGAATTGTTTGTTTTAAATAATGTAAATGTCAATCTGTTTATTATTTGTATTAATATTTTGTTTATTATAAATATTCTATGTTATTATGTTTTGTATTTCAAGGTAGGATATTGAAAATGTTCAAGGTGTTTTCAGAAATCATACATAACATATGTAGGTCAAGGGTTTTGTACTTGACCTAGTTATGATCAGCTGATGAGTTCATACACCTACTAAGCTTGTAGAGTAGGAATTCAATTTTAATTTGTTTGCTTGATTAATTCAAACTAATCTTTGAATAATTTTAATAAATGTTATTTAACCAATAAATTTAATAAATATTTAATGAATAATTTTTTTGAATTTTAAAATTTTGAAAATTTTAAATTTTTTTGGAAAAAAAAAAAAAATTTTTTTTTGATTTGTCGCCTGCCAGCGAGTGAATATGTTAGATAATTATTATTTTATTGTGTATGTATTAATGATGTTTCTTTTATTGTATTGCTTTATATTGGTAGGCTATAAATTGTTCTCATGCTAGAGTAAGGATGTATTTGTATTAATAGGAATGTCTAGGTTAAGTCAATTGTAACAAAAAATTAGAAAAAAGAGGAAGAGAATTTTTTGATAAACGATTTTTTTGAATATTGAATTTTTTGAATTTATAATAAATTTTAAAAGGAAGTTTTTATTTTAATGTGTTATGATAATATGTAATGTTAATGTGTGTGAGCCCAGTATCTGCTAAAGGCAGCCCAGCTTGCAAAAAGGGGATCCACATCGGCGGAGGAGCTGGGATAATTTTAGCCCGGGATTGAGGATTTTGGGGGTAGCATGTTAGAAGGCGAGGTGTGCTGTGGTGCGAGTCTGATCGATTTCTCGGTGTTGGGATCTCTTACAGAGAAGTCCAGTGATCTCGTTCAGATGAGTCCATGGTCGCTGAGCCAGGGGGGTCGTGTACCCATGCAGAGTAAGAACCAGGGGGTTGTTGGCACCAGTTTCTCACCGGTCCTCTTCGGGGTCATCGATGAGATTTCTTCTGTCGTGGACAGCAGAATTCTCATCGAGGGGGTATTGTAGCGGGTCGATTTTTGGGTGTTTTATTTTACCGTATGGGGCAAGTATATTTTTATGTATTTCGTTTTGGGTGGATTATCACTGTGCAACGTATTTGTGCGTATAACAGTCAATGTAACAGAACAGTGAAACAACGTAAGACGCAGTTGTTGTCGAGGAATGCGGCAGAGTATCTGCACCTCCACAAAATTCTGAGAACTTTGTACCTGTGTGTGGCAGCGCACATACGCAACTGCTCAATCACGCTCCAAGTGACGCTCTGGCAAAAAACTAAGATGGCCAGAGAGGGAAATTTTCATCCTTCATTTGGTTTCACTACGGAAATGCTGTGTTAAGTCCCACCCACTTTTATGACATTAGCCAGTGCCTATTTGAAATCGTCTGCTATCGTCACTCCAACAACTACGTGACTAGTATGAGTCGAAACTGGGACGACTAACTGGAAGGCATTGATGTCCGTCGTCTTGACTAAAATGCTCCCGGAGTGGGGAACGGAGAGACGTCGGCAGTTCGTTGTCGACTCCAGCCTGCGCAGGCCGCCCGTCAACCGGGCTCGTCACAAATTTATATATTTTAACAGTAAAAAGTTTAATAGGAGAAAAGTTTATGTGACCACGGTCGAGTTTAAAAAGATTAAAGAATGTAACTGTATAATTTTCGGAAAATAAACAACAAGAAATTAGCAGAAGATGAGTGCGCGCACGAACCACGTAGTCGGCGGTTTTTCAGTAAGGGCTGGGGCTTTGTTATAAAGGGTTATGGGGTGTTAAAAATGTTTTGGGGTTGCAATTAATAAATTTCATGTATGTGTGAGAGTGAAAATTTGCAGGCTGGGCTCTATCTGTATGTCTTTTATATAGTGATCACTAAGGTAAGATAGTTGAGTAAGTTAGTCTGTAGAAGATGCCAACAGAACAAAGAAACATGTAACTTAATCTGTAAAACAATGATCAAGAGTTTTTGAACAAAATTTAAATATGATTCTGAATAATTAAAAAATCTAATTTCTCTTCCAAAATGAGTTGTGTCAGTGCTTTGCATAACCTATAGACCATGCTTGTATCTAGGTACATGTGACCGAACCCTGGGACCCTGTAAGTTTTCGTAACGGTAAGTAACAAATTTAATTTGACATTTAATTATAATAATATATGTGATTGATTAGCAAGTCACAACATAGTTTTGATTTTTCCATCGCTGCTAGTCAATAAGTTACCGGAGGGATGAGCAGGAGCATTGTCTAATATCAACAAAGCTTTAACATCCTCTTCTTTTATTTTTAAAACATCTAGCTGGATTTTTCTAACCTCTGGCACAAAATTATGAAAAAACCAATCGCTGGAAAATTTCTGAGTAAACCAGGTAGTCTTGTTTGCTTTGTAAATAACTGGTAGGCTTTCCATAATGTTTTTAATTGCTCTAGGCTTAGCTGATTTTCCAACAACGACGGATGTTAGACGGTGAGACCCATCTGCGTTTGCACATAAGAGAGCAGATAGTCTTTGTTTATTTACCTTTCGGCCTGGTGTAGTATTGTCCATTCTATAGGCTGAGTATTCTGAGGAATGGATCTCCAAAACAAGCCTGTTTCACCACCATTATAAATTTGGGAAAGAAGAAGTTTTTTATCAGTAATTACTGCTTTAAGTTTTTGGCGAAACGGTTCGACACTAGAAACATCGGAACTTAAACTTTCCCCAAATATTTTCCAGTTTACAATGGAATGCCGCTGCCGAAATTTAAAAAGCCATCCCGTACTAGCTTTAAAATCAGTTTCTCCAAATTTTGAGCGAATCTTTCTGCCGCTGCCTGTAATTCTACACCTCTAACTGGAACACCAACTGAACATTGCTGCTTGTACCAAGTGTATACAGCATCGTCAATAGTACTGAACTTTGCTGCAGTCGTTCGTTTTCTTTTAACAATATTCACATTTGGCGTATCTTGCTTTAAAACAAAATTGGAAATTATTTTTCTGTCTTTTTTTATATCATAAAATGTAGACTTACTAATTCCAAACTCGTTTAAAATATTCTGCACAGAATAACCTGCGTCTATTTTACTCAACACTTTCTAAATATCACTATAATATTGACGACTCGGAACACTAAGTTTTTTATAAGTAAAAACGTAAAGTTTTACCTTACAGCCTAAACCGGCTTTCACCTATAGAAGGCTTCATCAGAGGCTGTCGTTACTAGCGCTGTTTGTCTTGTTGTTGGTGACGAGATAGTTTTTCGAAAGATCGAAGCTGTGTGTGTGTGGTGAGATGTGTTCGAATAATGCGTGCGATTTGAATTGTGTCTGTTCGTTTAGGATGTCGTTTTTATTTGTTTTTGTGTGTTTGTATATTTCTAATTGTTCTAGAGTGTCTAGTTTTCGGCCTTTTGTGTGTACGTGTAGTAGTTCATGTTATTGTCGATGTTTTTGTATATGTGTGGTTTGCTTCAATGAGGTGGTTTGCGAAGGTAGATTCTGTAGTGGTGTGGAGTGCTTTTGTGTGTTCAATGTATCTCTGTTTGAAGCTACGTCCTGTCTGGCCTATGTAGAATTTATTGCAATTTGAACAATTTAGCTTATATACACCGGGTAGGTCGAATTTGTTTTGTGCTTTGGGCATGCGTTTTGATAGTGTGTGTTCTGTTTTGTTAGTAGTTTTGAAAGTGATTCTGTATCCTGCTTTTTTGAATTTGTGGGCGATTTTTTCTGTTTGTTTGTTGATGTATGTTGTAACACAACTATAATAATAATAAAGTATTTGTTGTGGTGTAGTAGTGTGAGTGCAGATACGCACCGGTATCTACGGTAATGTTGTTTTCTATAAAATGTTCTAATTATAACTATTATGGTTATTAGTGTAATTGTATTGTCTAATAGATGCGTATTAATGGTTCACTTCTCCGATTTAAAATGTTTCGCGCACTCTGTTATATACCTCCCTCACTTACCACACGTAGATAATTTAGTCCTGTTCAGTGACGGTTCTGCTGAAATACATACACTTTACATACAAATAAATATTCAGGTTGAATATTCAATATGGTTATCACATACCATGTAAATGATGTAATATCTAAGTAATGTTATGAATTATTAGATCTATTCAAACTCTTCTGCCACCTTGGTAGAACTGATTAAAAATAAATGAGTTAATTTAAATCTGAAATGATACTCTTTTTCACTGGTAATAAAAGTGGAGGTTTATTAACAATTCAAGTTATTATAAAATTTTCTAACAATTAACAATCAATGACTAACAACCTTTCTGATAATAATTACAATTAATAAAATTCAAAATAAGACTCTGTTCAGCCTCAAAGCTGGTAAACCTGTTAGTTGTACAATAGTTTAATTTCAAGTGGTTATGTTCTCTTGTATCAGTGAATTACCATATTCGTAAGGTTCTTTTAGGTAGCATGATACCAGGCACAAGATGTAATATTAATAATGATATAAAATTAACAATAATTAATAATAAACAAACAAATATAAAAATCGAAAATTAGTACCATATATTTGATAGTTATGGAATTATCGTACGCGGGAATGCGCACGCAACCTACAGTACTTGTTCAACAATTACCAAGCTCGTTGGCTTGTACGATTTTTAATGTATTACTTTATTTTAATAATTCGTTTTGATAATTATTTACTTGCAAGAGAAAAATTCATTAAAAAAATCTTGTTATTATTTCCATCTGGTTTGGACTTTACTTGAGAACAGACTTGTAACAGTGAAATTGGCAAGTTGCCGTTACGACTTTAAGGTTACCTTACAACGGATATTGTTATAATGGTTAATTATTTTTTAATATTTATTATTTCTTAATCTAGATATAAACACATTATTCGTAATATTTTGATGTGTCATTATCAGTATTACTTTTATTCTTTTGCATGAAAGTTAAAAAACGTTTACTTTAAAACATCGAAAAATCAAGAAAACAATTTTAGTCAATTGAGTGACTATTGGTATTACTCGTATTTAGTCATAAATGCTTCAAACATAATTCTTTAAATTATGATAAATAATTAAAATATTTATTCAATATTTTAATAATTGTGAATTAATATTTCTTTAAATTCTGATAATTCAATCATAGTTTTTGATACTTCGCTTTTTTCTGACTTGCGTAGTACTAACCTTGTTTGTTTACGAAAATATTATTTTTGTTTCAAAGTTATTTAAAATAAAAAAATTGTACTCCCTGGTTTTATCTTTCACAACACTCGCAAGTACGATTGATATCATACACTATCGTACTTGAATAAAATTGCACTCCGCACATTTCACTCGTATATATTGGTGTAGTTTATTGGTTATGTGTATGTGAATTACTTATGTCTCTTGTATCGCGCACAATTTGAAAATTAAAACTTCATCATGTCGTCGAGTGACGTGACCTCTCCGTCGAAAGACTGATCGTGAACTGTGATGCTTCTTCGAAGCGTCTCCTGCTCGTCTGCCAAAATTCATTCATTTGATTGGCTGAAAAAACTATACTCTCCGACCCAAAGCCCTTTGTTTTCTTAAAATATTTAATTTTTTACCAAATTTGACTTTGTGTTTGAGGCTTTGTGACGTCAGCACTGGTACAAAAATTTAATTGAAAAGTTTAAAATCACAATAACTTTCTTAATCTATGTCCTATCGTCAAATGGTTGATGTCAGTGAATTGCAGACATCATGCTCTTCAATTTAAATCTAAACATGATTATTTTCTGTCCATCACTTCTATCACTATAAAGATTTTATTAATTATTTATGGTGTATCTTATATTTATAAGTCTATTACACCAAATTTAATTATTTATATTAAAACACTTTTTAAATAAACGCTCTGAGTCCATATCTCAACTGGTTTGATTCAAAACTTGGGAATAATTGTTCCCTAAACAATATCTCATTATGGCGTCTTTAGGCGTCCATATTTGATTTTTCATAAATGTATTTAAAACTAATTTTTCTTATTTAACACTAGTAATATTGCAATTTAACAATACTAGAAACGTCTATTTACATAATTTTACACTAGAATATTTGTACATGACTGTATTTAATCTACTATTTACATTGTTTTAGTCCCCTCCTATCTCTCTTATACAATTGTTACCTTATTTCTGGTTTTTTATATATAAATTATATCATGTACTAATTGTAATTAGTGTACACTCATTGTACCCAATTCACTCCATATAATGGTTAGCTTTTAGCTAACTCAGAACCCTTCAATTTTTCAGTAATGGGTCTGTTTACATTGTGTCATATCATGGTAGTCATTTATTTTTATTAAAACAATAATTAAACTGTTATTGTTACACTTGGTTTGGGTTTCCAAAGTAGTATTAGACATTATTCTGACTCTTGATAATGTTTTCATTTACTTTAAAACAAGTTTATATGTTACATTTTTCATAAGTAACTTGCTCCTCATAGTTTGTTTACATCTGGGTTCCTTCATTATAGTCATTTGGTTTTTAATTATTTGTATATAAAATGATTGTTTGCATGGTCATAGTCTGTTCTCAAAGTAGCATGAGGTTTTCCTCTTAATACTGGTAATACTCTTAACAATCTGTGTTCAATCTTTAATACAGTATTTTTCTTAACTATTTTGTTATACAATAGTTCAGTTTACTTCTGGTCATACGTACATAGTTAGTTTACAATATTTTGGTTACAATACTGTTATTATTATGTTCAGAATCTGTTCTCAAAGTGGTACCAGATGTTTATCTAACTACTGGTAATACTTTTATTAACATTGGTATCTGTTTTGATATTGTATTTTGTCTAACTAAATTGGTATAATTGTTCCATTTCTCCTATCTCTGTGCCATCATATTTGATCTGTTTTATTTACATTGTGTTGCAACATAATACACTGTTTATTAGGGTTTATTATTATTTATAACAAATTCTTGATTGATATCATAGTTGATGGTCATTTATTTACATTAACATGTATGATTTTCTGTGTCATAGGTGTCTTCCCTATGGGGTTATGTAACACTGTACAACATGTTTTAATGCAGTATTTTGCTCCTACTAACATGACTTCAGTATGGTATCTTACTATAATACTTTAATTATTTTGTTACACATGTTTATACAACTCCTTCTTCAACAATAACACAAATCTTTTGGTATTATTTACAATATCTCTCTGGTCATTGGTTGAATTTAATTCCTGTCACTTTGTTTGATACATAACAAAGGTTTTTTATTTATGGTCAGTTCTCTATGAACAATAATATAATTGTTCGATTTTGTTCCATTCTGGTGGTCTTTTGATTATCTATATAGATCACAGTCTTTATTAAATTAGTCACACTAATTGTCTGTGTTTATTTGACTATTTTAATTCTTGCTGTTTCACTATGAAATTAACATATCTTCTTACACTATAAACTTCATCACTGGGATTGTTTGTGTGGTTTATTCAGTTGAAATTAGTTAACTATTCACAGGTTTCACATCTATATTAAGTACTCACTGTAATTGTTTGTGGTTCCTTAAATGTTAAACACTGTTTTTCCTTTCATATTTGATAATCACCATTCCTTTGGTCACTTATATAGTCTCTAGTACACTTGGTTCATGTTGAGTCCTTGCATGATCTATCCATCTTCTTCTCTCTTCATGGTACGCTTCCTTGTCCTTCTTCTTCTTCTTCTTCTTCAGTATTTTCATTGTAGTCACTATCTTTATTTGTTTTCTTCTCTGTTGGAGTTTATTGGTCCTTATTTTGTTGGTTCCCCTCACTGTTGGATCCTATTGGGTCTGGTTACTGATATTTTGTTTTGGCTCATGGTCATTTTCTTTCTTCATTTCGTATTTGATGTTGCTATGTTAATATTATCTTCATCATCGTTGGATTTTTATATTAATATATTTGTAGATACACACTTTTATATACTTGGGTTTATTTATCTAGACATACTTCCATGCTTTTCTCTTACTTGACGTTATATTAGCTTATTTTATGTAACTACCATATTTGGTAACGTTACATATGCCTTCCTATAAGAATTGATTAATTCTGAGTTATTATACTATATTTTCCATTGAAGAATTTATCAATTGTTGTACATTCCATGTCGATTCACATGTTTTTTCCATATATCCCTTTACTTTCTTCTATTTGAATCATATTTATTTCTTCTCTATGTAATCATCTCCCTTGTTTATTTAGTTCCCTAATTCCCTAACATAAGTTTAGCTGGGGCAGTTTAGAGCGGCTCACTTTGGCTATTCAACTCTACTGGCCGTACTAACTTCAATAAATATGGAGGCAAATCATCTCCTTCAATAATAATAAATGATTGCTGGCATTACTCGTCAGTCAATTCATCTCAAATCAGCAAAATAATAATAGTGGTCGTTCTTCCGATAAATAATAAATATTCTTGGGATTAATTCACGCATCTGCGGTTTATACATTGTTATACTCTCTTTTCTTGATTCAACTCAACTAAATTCTTCACATATTATAGGGATAGTTTGTTTTACACTTCATCACTGGTATACTCTCATGATTATCTTCGTTAGTATATTACTTTTCATTCTTCTTCATCATAGATTAATCTCTTCATTTTGTGTCACATTGAACGTCGTCTCGTCATATTCTTCATTTCAGGTTTTATTCTTCTAGATATAATTCATAAGTACATTTATTTTTCTCCTTTCTCATGGTTTTATTTGGTATTTATATTCCATGTGGTATTGGCTTTTCTCTAGTAAATACACTAGAAACAATGTGGTTGTGTGTGGTGGTTTGTCTACATTAATACATTTCTTTGGGTTTATTCTTCCAACTTCTCTTTTGCTCCTTCTTCCTTTTTCAATAGTACGGGTAAGATGTTAAAATTTTACTGGTTGACGTGGCTCTTGGAAATAATCGTGCCATAGATGTTGTTTGTCTGTCTCGTATGTTGCTCCTTCTTTATGGTACGCTATTATTTATAAATACAATGTTCTGAATCCTTTACATAAATTCTTTGGGAGCATGTTTTCTCACATTATAAAATTACAATATATATTCAATGTTCATTACATAGTTATACAGTTACTTCTCATTTGATATAAATACACAATAATCTTCATAGTAATAATACATCTTTTTCTTTATTCAGCATCTATCTTCATAATCATACTTTCATTTTTCACTTCTTAAATAACAATAATCTTCATGGCCACATTTCATTTTTCATCTTGATATAGTCAACAGTTATATTCATAATTATACTTTCATCTTTCATAATAAACATTTTCATCCTTCACATAATATCCATAATAAAATAATTCTTACCGCTATCTTTTCACTTTTAGTCCCATATTTTAATTGTCGATATGTCTTTTCATTAAAGTTTGATTGTAAGTATTACTGGTTATCATAATAGTCGGTCCCATAATTCAGTGTATATTTTATGCATTTTAACCGTAATCGTCGTTCTCCTCTCTTCTTGTCGATCGGACTTCTTTAGCATCCATACTCCTGTCCGTTCTTGACCTATATCGGGCTATCATCTGGTTTTTCCATTTGAAAGCTATTAGGGCTGTGTCTGCCTTCCTTTCTTCTGTCTTCTTTCTCTCTCTCTCTTCAATATACTTGTTTCCATTGTTCTTCTGGTAGCTGTCAGTACTGATGTTTGGTAACTCCCTCAATTTGGTTTGGGTACCGTCATCTATCTTCTGATTGGGTACTTCCGTTAATTGGCTCCTCTTCTTCCGCAGTTCTCTGATCTCTCTGGCGTATCCTCCGACAATCCGGTCCCATTTCTCTTGGTAGCCTTCCTTTTTCTTAAAGTATCTCACTCTTCTTTTGGAAATACGTGGTTGAGATATTCTGTTGGTCATCTTCTTCTTCTTCGTTGTTACATAATCTTCCTCCTCGTCCATCTCCATGATACTCCTCCGATACTCCTTCCTGAAGACCCTTTCTTCATGGTTGATAATTGGTAAATTGACCACATTAATCAAACCATTTCTAGTCATTTCAATTAATTCTTTTGTAACTCTTGCCTTCCTTGGGCGCATGGTTCTTCTTTCTTCTATCTTCACCTCTTCCTTTTCTTTAATTATTTGGATCTTCTTTTCTCCACTCTCTTTAGGCCCTGGACTCGCTTGTTCCATGTTTTTATCTTCAGGTAGTTCTTCGACTTCCATTTGATTGTCTCTCTTCGGGTTGGATTGTTCCCTCTGTTCTCTCTCTCTTCTTAATTTTTCTGTGTATAATCGGTTGTCTTCTTTTAATGATTGGAGGTTTTCATCCATCTTCTTGATCAATTCTTCCCTTGTGGACTGGTTCTCCTCCTTAATGGATTTCAGGTCTTCCTTTAGTGACCAATTGTCTTCTTTCAACGACTCCATCATTCTTCTCATCCACTCTTGAAACGCTGATTCTCCTGCTGACATCTTGTTATGCCGGTAATGTACCTGCTGTCTTTTCACGGATTGGGGTGATTAGGTTACTGGTTATGATATATTTTCCCTAATCCGCGCTCACACGTTGGGCGCCAATCTATAAAGGTACTTTATAGATACAAGTAGATCTGTAGTAAATATAGTGGTGTGATAGTGTGAATGCAGATACGCACCGGTATCTACGGTAATGTTGTTTTTTATAAAATGTTCGAATTATAACTATTATGGTTATTAGTGTGATTGTATTGTCTAATAGATGCATATTAATGGTTCACTTCTTCGATTTAAAATGTTTCGCGCACTCTGTTATATACCTCCCTCACTTACCACACGTGGATATTTTAGTCCTGTTCAGTGACGGTTCTGCTGAAATACATACACTTTACATACAAATAAATATTCAGGTTGAATATTCAATATGGTTATCACATACAATGTAAATGATGTAATATCTAAATAATGTTATGAATTATTAGATCTGTTTAGACTCTTCCACCACCTTGGTAGAACTGATTAAAAATCAATTAGTTAATTTAAATTTGAAATGATACTCTTTTTCACTGGTAATAAAAGTGGAGGTTTATTAACAATTCAAGTTATTAAAAAATCTTCTAACAATAAACAATCAATGACTAACAACCTTTCTGATAATAATTACAATTAATAAAATTCAAAATAAGACTCTGTTCAGCCTCAAGGCTGGTAAACCTGTTAGATGTACAATAGTTTAGTTTCAAGAGGTTATGTTCTCTTGTATCAGTGAATTATCATATTCGTAAGGTTCTTTTAGGTAGCATGATACCAGGCACAAGATGTAATATTAATAATGATATAAAATTAACAATAATTAATAATAAACAAACAAATATAAAAATCGAAAATTAGTACCATATATCTGATAGTTATGGTATTATCGTACGCGGGAATGCGCACGCAACCTACAATACTTGTTTTACAAATACCAAGCTCGTTGGCTTGTACGGTTGAAATGTATTACTTTATTTTAATAATTCGTTTTGATAATTATTTACTTGCAAGAGAAAAATTCATTAAAAAACTTTTGTTATTATTTCCATCTGGTTTGGACTTTACTTGAGAACAAACTTGTAACAGTGAAATTAGCAAGTTGCCGTTACGACTTTAAGGTTACCTTACAACGGATATTGTTATAATGGTTAATTATTTTTTAATATTTATTATTTCTTAATCTAGATATAAACACATTATTCGTAATATTTTGATGTGTCATTATCAGTATTACTTGTATTCTTTCGCATGAAAGTTAAAAAACGTTTACTTTAAAACATCGAAAAATCAAGAAAACAATTTTAGTCAATTGAGTGACTATTGGTATTACTCGTATTTAGTCATAAATGATTCAAACATAATTCTTTAAATTATGATTAATAATTAAAATATTTATTCAATATTTTAATAATTGTGAATTAATATTTCTTTAAATTCTGATAATTCAATCATAGTTTTTGATACTTCGCTTTTTTCTGACTTGCGTAGTATCAACATTGTTTGTTTACGAAAATATTATTTATGTTTCAAAGTTATTTAAAATAAAAAATTGTACTCCCTGGTTTTATCTTTGACAACACTCGCAAATACGATTGATATTATACACTATCGTACTTGAATAAAATTGCACTCCGCACATTTCACTCGTATATATTGGTGTAGTTTATTGGTTATGTGTATGTGAATTACTTATGTCTCTTGTATCGCGCACAATTCAAAATTAAAACTTTTTCATGTTGTCGAGTGACGTGACCTCTCCGTCGAAAGACTGATCGTGAACTGTGTTGCTTCTTCGAAGCGTCTCCTGCTCGTCTGCCAAAATTCATTCATTTGATTGGCTGAAAAAACTATACTCTCCGACCCAAAGCCCTTTGTTTTCTTAAAATATTTAATTTTTTACCAAATTTGACTTTGTGTTTGAGGCTTTGTGACGTCAGCACTGGTACAAAAATTGAATTGAAAAGTTTAAAATCACAATAACTTTCTTAATCTATGTCCTATCGTCAAATGGCTGATGTCAGTGAATTGCAGACATCATGCGCTTCAATTTAAGTCTAAACATGATTATTTTCTGTCCATCACTTCTATCACTATAACGATTTTATTAATTATTTATGGTGTATCTTATATTTATAAGTCTATTACACCAAATTTAATTATTTATATTAAAACACTTTTTAAATAAACGCTCTGAGTCCATATCTCAACTGGTTTGATTCAAAACTTGGTAATAATTGTTCCCTAAACAATATCTCATTATGGCGTCTTTAGGCGTCCATATTTGATTTTTCATAAATGTATTTAAAACTAATTTTTCTTATTTAACACTAGTAATATTGCAATTTAACAATACTAGAAACGTCTATTTACATAATTTTACACTAGAATATTTGTACATGACTGTATTTAATCTACTATTTACATTGTTTTAGTCCCCTCCTATCTCTCTTATACAATTGTTACCTTATTTCTGGTTTTTTCTATATAAATTATATCATGTACTAATTGTAATTAGTGTACACTCATTGTACCCAATTTACTGCATATAATGGTTAGCTTTTAGCTAACTCAGAACCCTTCAATTTTTCAGTAATGGGTCTGTTTACATTGTGTCATATCATGGTAGTCATTTATTTTTATTAAAACAATAATTAAACTGTTATTGTTACACTTGGTTTGGGTTTCCAAAGTAGTATTAGACATTATTCTGACTCTTGATAATGTTTTCATTTACTTTAAAACAAGTTTATATGTTACATTTTTCATAAGTAACTTGCTCCTCATAGTTTGTTTACATCTGGGTTCCTTCATTATAGTCATTTGGTTTTTAATTATTTGTATATAAAATGACTGTTTTCATGGTCATAGTCTGTTCTCAAAGTAGCATGAGGTTTTCCTCTTACTACTGGTAATACTCTTAACAACCTGTGTTCAATCTTTAATACAGTATTTTTCTTAACTATTTTGTTATACAATAGTTCAGTTTACTTCTGTTCATACGTACATAGTTAGTTAGTTTACAATATTTTGGTTACAATACTGTTATTATTATGTTCAGAATCTGTTCTCAAAGTGGTACCAGATGTTTATCTAAATACTGGTAATACTCTTATTAACATTGGTATCTGTTTTGATATTGTATTTTGTCTAAATAAATTGGTATACTTGTTCCATTTCTCCTATCTCTGTGCCATCATATTTGATCTGTTTTATTTACATTGTGTTGCAACATAATACACTGTTTATTAGGGTTTATTATTATTTATAACAAATTCTTGATTGATATCATAGTTGATGGTCATTTATTTACATTAACATGTATGATTTTCTGTTTCATAGGTGTCTTCCCTATAGGGTTATGTAACACTGTACAACATGTTTCAATGCAGTATTTTGCTCCTACTAACATGACTTCAGTATGGTATCTTACTATAATACTTTAATTATTTTGTTACACATGTTTATACAACTCCTTCTTAAACAATAACACAAATCTTTTGGTATTATTTACAATATCTCTCTGGTCATTGGTTGAATTTAATTCCTGTCACTTTGTTTGATACATAACAAAGGTTTTTTATTTATTGTCAGTTCTCTTTGAACAATAATATAATTGTTCGATTTTGTTCCATTCTGGTGGTCTTTTGATTATCTATATATATCACAGTCTTTATTAAATTAGTCACACTAATTGTCTGTGTTTATTTGACTATTTTAATTCTTGCTGTTTCACTATGAAATTAACATATCTTCTTACACTATAAACTTCATCACTGGGATTGTTTGTGTGGTTTATTCAGTTGAAATTAGTTAACTATTCACAGGTTTCACATGTATATTAAGTACTCACTGTAATTGTTTGTGGTTCCTTAAATGTTAAACACTGTTTTTCCTTTCATATTTGATAATCACCATTCCTTTGGTCACTTATATAGTCTCTAGTACACTTGGTTCATGTTGAGTCCTTGCATGATCTATCCATCTTCTTCTCTCTTCATGGTACGCTTCCTTGTCCTTCTTCTTTCTTCTTCTTCAGTATTTTCATTGTAGTCATTATCTTTATTTGTTTTCTTCTCTGTTGGAGTTTATTGGTCCTTATTTTGTTGGTTCCCCTCACTGTTGGATCCTATTGGGTCTGGTTACTGATATTTTGTTTTGGCTCATGGTCATTTTCTTTCTTCATTTCGTATTTGATGTTGCTATGTTAATATTATCTTCATCATCGTTGGATTTTTATATTAATATATTTGTAGATACACACTTTTATATACTTGGGTTTATTTATCTAGACATACTTCCATGCTTTTCTCTTACTTGACGTTATATTAGCTTATTTTATGTAACTACCATATTTGGTAACGTTACATATGCCTTCCTATAAGAATTGATTAATTCTGAGTTATTATACTATATTTTCCATTGAAGAATTTATCAATTGTTGTACATTCCATGTCGATTCACATGTTTTTTCCATATATCCCTTTACTTTCTTCTATTTGAATCATATTTATTTCTTCTCTATGTAATCATCTCCCTTGTTTATTTAGTTCCCTAATTCCCTAACATAAGTTTAGCTGGGGCAGTTTAGAGCGGCTCACTTTGGCTATTCAACTCTACTGGCCATACTAACTTCAATAAATATGGAGGCAAATCATCTCCTTCAATAATAATAAATGATTGCTGGCATTACTCATCAGTCAATTCATCTCAAATCAGCAAAATAATAATAGTGGTCGTTCTTCCGATAAATAATAAATATTCTTGGGATTAATTCACGCATCTGCGGTTTATACATTGTTATACTCTCTTTTCTTGATTCAACTCAACTAAATTCTTCACATATTATAGGGATAGTTTGTTTTACACTTCATCACTGGTATACTCTCATGATTATCTTCGTTAGTATATTACTTTTCATTCTTCTTCATCATAGATTAATCTCTTCATTTTGTGTCACATTGAACGTCGTCTCGTCATATTCTTCATTTCAGGTTTTATTCTTCTAGATATAATTCATAAGTACATTTATTTTTCTCCTTTCTCATGGTTTTATTTGGTATTTATATTCCATGTGGTATTGGCTTTTCTCTAGTAAATACACTAGAAACAATGTGGTTGTGTGTGGTGGTTTGTCTACATTAATACATTTCTTTGGGTTTATTCTTCCAACTTCTCTTTTGCTCCTTCTTCCTTTTTCAATAGTACGGGTAAGATGTTAAAATTTTACTGGTTGACGTGGCTCTTGGAAATAATCGTGCCATAGATGTTGTTTGTCTGTCTCGTATGTTGCTCCTTCTTTATGGTACGCTATTATTTATAAATACAATGTTCTGAATCCTTTACATAAATTCTTTGGGAGCATGTTTTCTCACATTATAAAATTACAATATATATTCAATGTTCATTACATAGTTATACAGTTACTTCTCATTTGATATAAATACACAATAATCTTCATAGTAATAATACATCTTTTTCTTTATTCAGCATCTATCTTCATAATCATACTTTCATTTTTCACTTCTTAAATAACAATAATCTTCATGGCCACATTTCATTTTTCATCTTGATATAGTCAACAGTTATATTCATAATTATACTTTCATCTTTCATAATAAACATTTTCATCCTTCACATAATATCCATAATAAAATAATTCTTACCGCTATCTTTTCACTTTTAGTCCCATATTTTAATTGTCGATATATCTTTTCATTAAAGTTTGATTGTAAGTATTACTGGTTATCATAATAGTCGGTCCCATAATTCAGTGTATATTTTATTCATTTTAACCGTAATCGTCGTTCTCCTCTCTTCTTGTCGATCGGACTTCTTTAGCATCCATACTCCTGTCCGTTCTTGACCTATATCGGACTATCATCTGGTTTTTCCATTTGAAAGCTATTAGGGCTGTGTCTGCCTTCCTTTCTTCTGTCTTCTTTCTCTCTCTCTCTTCAATATACTTGTTTCCATTGTTCTTCTGGTAGCTGTCAGTACTGATGTTTGGTAACTCCCTCAATTTGGTTTGGGTACCGTCATCTATCTTCTGATTGGGTACTTCCGTTAATTGGCTCCTCTTCTTCCGCAGTTCTCTGATCTCTCTGGCGTATCCTCCGACAATCCGGTCCCATTTCTCTTGGTAGCCTTCCTTTTTCTTAAAGTATCTCACTCTTCTTTTGGAAATACGTGGTTGAGATATTCTGTTGGTCATCTTCTTCTTCGTTGTTACATAATCTTCCTCCTCGTCCATCTCCATGATACTCCTCCGATACTCCTTCCTGAAGACCCTTTCTTCATGGTTGATAATTGGTAAATTGACCACATTAATCAAACCATTTCTAGTCATTTCAATTAATTCTTTTGTAACTCTTGCCTTCCTTGGGCGCATGGTTCTTCTTTCTTCTATCTTCACCTCTTCCTTTTCTTTAATTATTTGGATCTTCTTTTCTCCACTCTCTTTAGGCCCTGGACTCGCTTGTTCCATGTTTTTATCTTCAGGTAGTTCTTCGACTTCCATTTGATTGTCTCTCTTCGGGTTGGATTGTTCCCTCCGTTCTCTCTCTCTTCTTAATTTTTCTGTGTATAATCGGTTGTCTTCTTTTAATGATTGGAGGTTTTCAACCATCTTCTTGATCAATTCTTCCCTTGTGGACTGGTTCTCCTCCTTAATGGATTTCAGGTCTTCCTTTAGTGACCAATTGTCTTCTTTCAACGACTCCATCATTCTTCTCATCCACTCTTGAAACGCTGATTCTCCTGCTGACATCTTGTTATGCTGGTAATGTACCTGCTGTCTTTTCACGGATTGGGGTGATTAGGTTACTGGTTATGATATATTTTCCCTAATCCGCGCTCACACGTTGGGCGCCAATCTATAAAGGTACTTTATAGATACAAGTAGATCTGTAGTAAATATAGTGGTGTGATAGTGTGAATGCAGATACGCACCGGTATCTACGGTAATGTTGTTTTTTATAAAATGTTCGAATTATAACTATTATGGTTATTAGTGTGATTGTATTGTCTAATAGATGCGTATTAATGGTTCACTTCTTCGATTTAAAATGTTTCGCGCACTCTGTTATATACCTCCCTCACTTACCACACGTGGATATTTTAGTCCTGTTCAGTGACGGTCCTGCTGAAATACATACACTTTACATACAAATAAATATTCAGGTTGAATATTCAATATGGTTATCACATACAATGTAAATGATGTAATATCTAAATAATGTTATGAATTATTAGATCTGTTTAGACTCTTCCGCCACCTTGGTAGAACTGATTAAAAATCAATTAGTTAATTTAAATTTGAAATGATACTCTTTTTCACTGGTAATAAAAGTGGAGGTTTATTAACAATTCAAGTTATTATAAAATTTTCTAACAATAAACAATCAATGACTAACAACCTTTCTGATAATAATTACAATTAATAAAATTCAAAATAAGACTCTGTTCAGCCTCAAGGCTGGTAAACCTGTTAGATGTACAATAGTTTAGTTTCAAGAGGTTATGTTCTCTTGTATCAGTGAATTACCATATTCGTAAGGTTCTTTTAGATAGCATGATACCAGGCACAAGATGTAATATTAATAATGATATAAAATTAACAATAATAAATAATAAACAAACAAATATAAAAATCGAAAATTAGTACCATATATCTGATAGTTATGGAATTATCGTACGCGGGAATGCGCACGCAACCTACAGTACTTGTTTTACAAATACCAAGCTCGTTGGCTTGTATGGTTGAAATGTATTACTTTATTTTAATAATTCGTTTTGATAATTATTTACTTGCAAGAGAAAAATTCATTAAAAAACTCTTGTTATTATTTCCATCTGGTTTGGACTTTACTTGAGAACAAACTTGTAACAGTGAAATTGGCAAGTTGCCGTTACGACTTTAAGGTTACCTTACAACGGATATTGTTATAATGGTTAATTATTTTTTAATATTTATTATTTCTTAATCTAGATATAAACACATTATTCGTAATATTTTGATGTGTCATTATCAGTATTACTTTTATTCTTTCGCATGAAAGTTAAAAAACGTTTACTTTAAAACATCGAAAAATCAAGAAAACAATTTTAGTCAATTGAGTGACTATTGGTATTACTCGTATTTAGTCATAAATGCTTCAAACATAATTCTTTAAATTATGATAAATAATTAAAATATTTATTCAATATTTTAATAATTGTGAATTAATATTTCTTTAAATGCTGATAATTCAATAATAGTTTTTGATACTTCGCTTTTTTCTGACTTGCGTAGTATCAACATTGTTTGTTTACGAAAATATTATTTATGTTTCAAAGTTATTTAAAATAAAAAATTGTACTCCCTGGTTTTATCTTTCACAACACTCGCAAGTACGATTGATATTATACACTATCGTACTTGAATAAAATTGCACTCCGCACATTTCACTCGTATATATTGGTGTAGTTTATTGGTTATGTGTATGTGAATTACTTATGTCTCTTGTATCGCGCACAATTCAAAATTAAAATTTTTTCATGTTGTCGAGTGACGTGACCTCTCCGTCGAAAGACTGATCGTGAACTGTGTTGCTTCTTCGAAGCGTCTCCTGCTCATCTGCCAAAATTCATTCATTTGATTGGCTGAAAAAACTATACTCTCCGACCCAAAGCCCTTTGTTTTCTTAAAATATTTAATTTTTTACCAAATTTGACTTTGTGTTTGAGGCTTTGTGACGTCAGCACTGGTACAAAAATTTAATTGAAAAGTTTAAAATCACAATAACTTTCTTAATCTATGTCCTATCGTCAAATGGTTGATGTCAGTGAATTGCAGACATCATGCGCTTCAATTTAAGTCTAAACATGATTATTTTCTGTCCATCACTTCTATCACTATAACGATTTTATTAATTATTTATGGTGTATCTTATATTTATAAGTCTATTACACCAAATTTAATTATTTATATTAAAACACTTTTTAAATAAACGCTCTGAGTCCATATCTCAACTGGTTTGATTCAAAACTTGGGAATAATTGTTCCCTAAACAATATCTCATTATGGCGTCTTTAGGCGTCCATATTTGATTTTTCATAAATGTATTTAAAACTAATTTTTCTTATTTAACACTAGTAATATTGCAATTTAACAATACTAGAAACGTCTATTTACATAATTTTACACTAGAATATTTGTACATGACTGTATTTAATCTACTATTTACATTGTTTTAGTCCCCTCCTATCTCTCTTATACAATTGTTACCTTATTTCTGGTTTTTTCTATATAAATTATATCATGTACTAATTGTAATTAGTGTACACTCATTGTACCCAATTCACTCCATATAATGGTCTGCTTTTAGCTAACTCAGAACCCTTCAATTTTTCAGTAATGGGTCTGTTTACATTGTGTCATATCATGGTAGTCATTTATTTTTATTAAAACAATAATTAAACTGTTATTGTTACACTTGGTTTGGTTTTCCAAAGTAGTATTAGACATTAATTCTGACTCTTGATAATGTTTTCATTTACTTTAAAACAAGTTTATATGTTACATTTTTCATAAGTAACTTGCTCCTCATAGTTTGTTTACATCTGGGTTCCTTCATTATAGTCATTTGGTTTTTAATTATTTGTATATAAAATGACTGTTTTCATGGTCATAGTCTGTTCTCAAAGTAGCATGAGGTTTTCCTCTTACTACTGGTAATACTCTTAACAATCTGTGTTCAATCTTTAATACAGTATTTTTCTTAACTATTTTGTTATACAATAGTTCAGTTTACTTCTGGTCATACGTTGTAAAGAAAGAGAGACTTTTAGGTGTTAAGATGCGATGATGATGCCTCACGTTGCGAGCGTCAATTTGTAAAGAAAGAGACTAAATGGACGTCCTCGTTTTCGTTTAAGCCCCACGTTGCAGGCGGCAATTTGTAACAAAATGAAATATATAGAATGTGTCGAGTACGTGTTTAAATAAGTTCCACGTTGTTATGTGCCAATTTGTAAAGAGACTAATATGTGCCGGTGCTAGCGAAAATGTCCGTCTTATTCAAACCCCACTGTTGTAATCAATTTAGTAACGAACTGCTTGTTAATTATGTGAGGACGTATGTAATAATGTATGATACCAGCTGGAGACGTCAAATTATAAAGAGATCTTGTCTATGAGTGTAATTAGTTATAAGAGACTCCGGTGTAACAAACGGCAAGTAGTACGTTGTAGGTGGCGATTCGTAACAATTAAAATGCTGTTACCTGGTTTAATTAATATGTTATTAACTAATATACCTTGCGGTTGTGATCAGTGAAACCCTCAGAACACAGATTATTAAGTCCACAAACTTAGAATTATATTCCTGAATTTATAATGGTAGTATTCTGTAGACTTAATTTAATTCTCAGTGGTTGTTTAATATGAGCAATATATATGGAGTATTTACTGAATGTAAGTGGTTTTTGTCTCAACCCTAGTCCCGCAACGATAAAAATTTCATTCAAATTTAGTATGGCAAAACCCGTTAGTTCAGCAATCTCCCGTCTCACCAGCTGCAAACTTGGAGCGCTGTTATTATAAATAATTGTGCGTATAGGTTAGTTATTCTGAGTGTTTGTATCCCTCTGTTAATAAATTATTACGCCAATTACATATAGTATTTTCTCTGCAATAATTAAAACGTTATCTCATACAACAAATGTACTTTATTTATTTTTCTCTGGTATTTAACCAGTTACGTTGTCTCAGACAAACAATAAGACAATACAATCGACTATCCCAACATGTATCGATTCTTAATTATTCGAATTCTAAAAAGAAAAACATATACTTTGAAAATAATGACAAATAATTCTTATACCAGGGTTCGTGTAGTTCTTTGAACCATTAGTAAGGCCAGGTAAAACGCATAATTAAGGTTGTTCAATTTACAAAATAATATTATTTACTTAAATTACAATGGAATGAAAATAAGTTGTTTTTTACCAAACCGACGAAACTTCGACTGGCGGTGAACGTTTGTCAACAGTGTATCTGGTCAAAATGCGGGTTATCTCGTCTTCCTCCAGTGGAACTGCTCTGATTTTCAATAAAATTGATGATGGTGTGTATTTGGTAAATTCTCAGGAGATCTTCTGGCTTCTATTCTTCTTTTGCGGTCTTCACAAGTCTTGGTCCCAGTGAATTGGAATTAGGATCTCAGCTTCTGCTGCCAATGAAGGTTCTTTCGTCCAACCGAGTCTTCTGTATTTCCAATAATCCCGTTAATTCAGGTTTTAACTCTTTACTGGTCTTCGATTTATAGCATGAAATGGTTTAATACCAAATTCTATTTAGTGAATGAGGTGAGATGCTTTCAATTCTCTTTTATTGTATTCATTGATAATTTAGAGGGTTATTTAATTTGTATGATTCATTAACATTCAAGTATAATTGTTTTGCAAAATGCTTTTTCAATTTTGGTATATATTTTCTTTATATTTATTCATATATTTTAAACATATCGGTCCATCTCAATCTAATAGCTTGTAACAATCAGTACCATCTATTCAAAATCAACAAGTTACTAAAAATCAGTTGCCTTAACAACCAGGTTTTCTATATATCCTTGAGCCGGCATTATAGAATATTACTACTCCTTTCCAATAAAATACTCCATGCTTGGATTAATATTGAATCACATAAAATTCTCCCCTAACCTTCCTTATTAAACAGTAAATGTTTTACTAGAGTTTCGTTGGACTGGGTTTACTAAAAAGGTATTAATTTCCTTTCACTAATATGGAATTTAGGCCTATAGATTCATTTACAACCATTATAACATTATTTGGTTTTTAACTTAATTTTCTTTTTTACCTGACCTACTGTACAATTAATTATTGATTACCTAGTTAATTACATGAATTTCAATTTACTGGTGGTTATTTGTTTTTACATTAATCAATTGGTTCTGGAACCCTTTATTAATTTATGACATAATTGTCAGAACTACTTGTTAGACTTGAAACACTGGTCACACTCCTGATCCAGTTTATAAACATTAATTAGAACAACAGTATCTTTCAATTTTATACAATACTGACAACTTAGTACAGTGCCTAACATTGGTAACTATACTGTGCTGTATAAAAACAAATCTAATATAAAATATAAACATAATTATTGAGTAAGTATTATTATCAAACAACATCATTTCATTTTTAACACATTCAACATACAATATAAATATTCTGTAGACCTTAACATGTCACAGTACAAAACAAACATTTCATTACATCCAATCATTCATTGGTCTGGCTCTTTTACATTTAATATTAGTCATTGCCTCCTTTTTACGTGAGGTCCTTCTCAAACATATGAACTATCGAACAACCTTAAGTCAGGGTATGGTCTTTGACCATATTTCATTCAGTCTTTTATGTAACGTTGGGGAACCTCAACTATGTTGCGTTACAATGTACATAGTTAGTTAGTTTACAATATTTTGGTTACAATACTGTTATTATTATGTTCAGAATCTGTTCTCAAAGTGGTACCAGATGTTTATCTAACTACTGGTAATACTCTTATTAACATTGGTATCTGTTTTGATATTGTATTTTGTCTAACTAAATTGGTATACTTGTTCCATTCGCCTATCTCTGTGCCATCATATTTGATCTGTTTTATTTACATTGTGTTGCAACATAATACACTGTTTATTAGGGTTTATTATTATTTATAACAAATTCTTGTTTGATATCATAGTTGATGGTCATTTATTTACATTAACATGTATGATTTTCTTTTTCATAGGTGTCTTCCCTATGGGGTTATGTATCACTGTACAACATGTTTTAATGCAGTATTTTGCTCCTACTAACATGACTTCAGTAATACTTTAATTATTTTGTTACACATGTTTATACAACTCCTTCTTAAACAATAACACAAATCTTTTGGTATTATTTACAATATCTCTCTGGTCATTGGTTGAATTTAATTCCTGTCACTTTGTTTGATACATAACAAAGGTTTTTTATTTATTGTCAGTTCTCTATGAACAATAATATAATTGTTCGATTTTGTTCCATTCTGGTGGTCTTCTGATTATCTATATAGATCACAGTCTTTATTAAATTAGTCACACTAATTGTCTGTGTTTATTTGACTATTTTAATTCTTGCTGTTTCACTATGAAATTAACATATCTTCTTACACTATAAACTTCATCACTGGGATTGTTTGTGTGGTTTATTCAGTTGAAATTAGTTAACTATTCACAGGTTTCACATCTATATTAAGTACTCACTGTAATTGTTTGTGGTTCCTTAAATGTTAAACACTGTTTTTCCTTTCATATTTGATAATCACCATTCCTTTGGTCACTTATATAGTCTCTAGTACACTTGGTTCATGTTGAGTCCTTGCATGATCTATCCATCTTCTTCTCTCTTCATGGTACGCTTCCTTGTCCTTCTTCTTTCTTCTTCTTCAGTATTTTCATTGTAGTCACTATCTTTATTTGTTTTCTTCTCTGTTGGAGTTTATTGGTCCTTATTTTGTTGGTTCCCCTCACTGTTGGATCCTATTGGGTCTGGTTACTGATATTTTGTTTTGGCTCATGGTCATTTTCTTTCTTCATTTCGTATTTGATGTTGGTATGTTAATATTATCTTCATCCTCGTTGGATTTTTATATTAATATATTTGTAGATACACACTTTTATATACTTGGGTTTATTTATCTAGACATACTTCCATGCTTTTCTCTTACTTGACATTATATTAGCTTATTTTATGTAACTACCATATTTGGTAATGTTACATATATATTTTTTTTTTTTTTTTTCATACTGGTTATGGTATATTTTCCCTAATCCGCGCCCCACGTTGGGCGCCAAGTTGTAACACAACTATAATAATAATAAAGTATTTGTCGTGGTGTAGTAGTGTGAGTGCAGATACGCACCGGTATCTACGGTAATGTTGTTTTCTATAAAATGTTCTAATTATAACTATTATGGTTATTAGTGTGATTGTATTGTCTAATAGATGCGTATTAATGGTTCACTTCTCCGATTTAAAATGTTTCGCGCACTCTGTTATATACCTCCTTCACTTACCACACGTAGATAATTTAGTCCTGTTCAGTGACGGTTCTGCTGAAATACATACACTTTACATACAAATAAATATTCAGGTTGAATATTCAATATGGTTATCACATACCATGTAAATGATGTAATATCTAAGTAATGTTATGAATTATTAGATCTATTCAAACTCTTCCGCCACCTTGGTAGAACTGATTAAAAATAAATGAGTTAATTTAAATCTGAAATGATACTCTTTTTCACTGGTAATAAAAGTGGAGGTTTATTAACAATTCAAGTTATTATAAAATTTTCTAACATTTAACAATCAATGACTAACAACCTTTCTGATAATAATTACAATTAATAAAATTCAAAATAAGACTCTGTTCAGCCTCAAGGCTGGTAAACCTGTTAGTTGTACAATAGTTTAATTTCAAGAGGTTATGTTCTCTTGTATCAGTGAATTACCATATTCGTAAGGTTCTTTTAGGTAGCATGATACCAGGCACAAGATGTAATATTAATAATGATATAAAATTAACAATAATTAATAATAAACAAACAAATATAAAAATCGAAAATTAGTACCATATATTTGATAGTTATGGAATTATCGTACGCGGGAATGCACACGCAACCTATAGTACTTGTTCGACAATTACCAAGCTCGTTAGCTTGTACGATTATAATGTATTACTTTATTTTAATAATTCGTTTTGATAATTATTTACTTGCAAGAGAAAAATTCATTAAAAAACTCTTGTTATTATTTCCATCTGGTTTGGACTTTACTTGAGAACAAACTTGTAACAGTGAAATTGGCAAGTTGCCGTTACGACTTTAAGGTTACCTTACAACGGATATTGTTATAATGGTTAATTATTTTTTAATATTTATTATTTCTTAATCTAGATATAAACACATTATTCGTAATATTTTGATGTGTCATTATCAGTATTACTTTTATTCTTTCGCATGAAAGTTAAAAAACGTTTACTTTAAAACATCGAAAAATCAAGAAAACAATTTTAGTCAATTGAGTGACTATTGGTATTACTCGTATTTAGTCATAAATGCTTCAAACATAATTCTTTAAATTATGATAAATAATTAAAATATTTATTCAATATTTTAATAATTGTGAATTAATATTTCTTTAAATGCTGATAATTCAATAATAGTTTTTGATACTTCGCTTTTTTCTGACTTGCGTAGTATCAACATTGTTTGTTTACGAAAATATTATTTATGTTTCAAAGTTATTTAAAATAAAAAATTGTACTCCCTGGTTTTATCTTTCACAACACTCGCAAGTACGATTGATATTATACACTATCGTACTTGAATAAAATTGCACTCCGCACATTTCACTCGTATATATTGGTGTAGTTTATTGGTTATGTGTATGTGAATTACTTATGTCTCTTGTATCGCGCACAATTCAAAATTAAAATTTTTTCATGTTGTCGAGTGACGTGACCTCTCCGTCGAAAGACTGATCGTGAACTGTGTTGCTTCTTCGAAGCGTCTCCTGCTCATCTGCCAAAATTCATTCATTTGATTGGCTGAAAAAACTATACTCTCCGACCCAAAGCCCTTTGTTTTCTTAAAATATTTAATTTTTTACCAAATTTGACTTTGTGTTTGAGGCTTTGTGACGTCAGCACTGGTACAAAAATTTAATTGAAAAGTTTAAAATCACAATAACTTTCTTAATCTATGTCCTATCGTCAAATGGTTGATGTCAGTGAATTGCAGACATCATGCGCTTCAATTTAAGTCTAAACATGATTATTTTCTGTCCATCACTTCTATCACTATAACGATTTTATTAATTATTTATGGTGTATCTTATATTTATAAGTCTATTACACCAAATTTAATTATTTATATTAAAACACTTTTTAAATAAACGCTCTGAGTCCATATCTCAACTGGTTTGATTCAAAACTTGGGAATAATTGTTCCCTAAACAATATCTCATTATGGCGTCTTTAGGCGTCCATATTTGATTTTTCATAAATGTATTTAAAACTAATTTTTCTTATTTAACACTAGTAATATTGCAATTTAACAATACTAGAAACGTCTATTTACATAATTTTACACTAGAATATTTGTACATGACTGTATTTAATCTACTATTTACATTGTTTTAGTCCCCTCCTATCTCTCTTATACAATTGTTACCTTATTTCTGGTTTTTTCTATATAAATTATATCATGTACTAATTGTAATTAGTGTACACTCATTGTACCCAATTCACTCCATATAATGGTCTGCTTTTAGCTAACTCAGAACCCTTCAATTTTTCAGTAATGGGTCTGTTTACATTGTGTCATATCATGGTAGTCATTTATTTTTATTAAAACAATAATTAAACTGTTATTGTTACACTTGGTTTGGTTTTCCAAAGTAGTATTAGACATTAATTCTGACTCTTGATAATGTTTTCATTTACTTTAAAACAAGTTTATATGTTACATTTTTCATAAGTAACTTGCTCCTCATAGTTTGTTTACATCTGGGTTCCTTCATTATAGTCATTTGGTTTTTAATTATTTGTATATAAAATGACTGTTTTCATGGTCATAGTCTGTTCTCAAAGTAGCATGAGGTTTTCCTCTTACTACTGGTAATACTCTTAACAATCTGTGTTCAATCTTTAATACAGTATTTTTCTTAACTATTTTGTTATACAATAGTTCAGTTTACTTCTGGTCATACGTTGTAAAGAAAGAGAGACTTTTAGGTGTTAAGATGCGATGATGATGCCTCACGTTGCGAGCGTCAATTTGTAAAGAAAGAGACTAAATGGACGTCCTCGTTTTCGTTTAAGCCCCACGTTGCAGGCGGCAATTTGTAACAAAATGAAATATATAGAATGTGTCGAGTACGTGTTTAAATAAGTTCCACGTTGTTATGTGCCAATTTGTAAAGAGACTAATATGTGCCGGTGCTAGCGAAAATGTCCGTCTTATTCAAACCCCACTGTTGTAATCAATTTAGTAACGAACTGCTTGTTAATTATGTGAGGACGTATGTAATAATGTATGATACCAGCTGGAGACGTCAAATTATAAAGAGATCTTGTCTATGAGTGTAATTAGTTATAAGAGACTCCGGTGTAACAAACGGCAAGTAGTACGTTGTAGGTGGCGATTCGTAACAATTAAAATGCTGTTACCTGGTTTAATTAATATGTTATTAACTAATATACCTTGCGGTTGTGATCAGTGAAACCCTCAGAACACAGATTATTAAGTCCACAAACTTAGAATTATATTCCTGAATTTATAATGGTAGTATTCTGTAGACTTAATTTAATTCTCAGTGGTTGTTTAATATGAGCAATATATATGGAGTATTTACTGAATGTAAGTGGTTTTTGTCTCAACCCTAGTCCCTCAACGATAAAAATTTCATTCAAATTTAGTATGGCAAAACCCGTTAGTTCAGCAATCTCCCGTCTCACCAGCTGCAAACTTGGAGCGCTGTTATTATAAATAATTGTGCGTATAGGTTAGTTATTCTGAGTGTTTGTATCCCTCTGTTAATAAATTATTACGCCAATTACATATAGTATTTTCTCTGCAATAATTAAAACGTTATCTCATACAACAAATGTACTTTATTTATTTTTCTCTGGTATTTAACCAGTTACGTTGTCTCAGACAAACAATAAGACAATACAATCGACTATCCCAACATGTATCGATTCTTAATTATTCGAATTCTAAAAAGAAAAACATATATACTTTGAAAATAATGACAAATAATTCTTATACCAGGGTTCGTGTAGTTCTTTGAACCATTAGTAAGGCCAGGTAAAACGCATAATTAAGGTTGTTCAATTTACAAAATAATATTATTTACTTAAATTACAATGGAATGAAAATAAGTTGTTTTTTACCAAACCGACGAAACTTCGACTGGCGGTGAACGTTTGTCAACAGTGTATCTGGTCAAAATGCGGGTTATCTCGTCTTCCTCCAGTGGAACTGCTCTGATTTTCAATAAAATTGATGATGGTGTGTATTTGGTAAATTCTCAGGAGATCTTCTGGCTTCTATTCTTCTTTTGCGGTCTTCACAAGTCTTGGTCCCAGTGAATTGGAATTAGGATCTCAGCTTCTGCTGCCAATGAAGGTTCTTTCGTCCAACCGAGTCTTCTGTATTTCCAATAATCCCGTTAATTCAGGTTTTAACTCTTTACTGGTCTTCGATTTATAGCATGAAATGGTTTAATACCAAATTCTATTTAGTGAATGAGGTGAGATGCTTTCAATTCTCTTTTATTGTATTCATTGATAATTTAGAGGGTTATTTAATTTGTATGATTCATTAACATTCAAGTATAATTGTTTTGCAAAAATGCTTTTTCAATTTTGGTATATATTTTCTTTATATTTATTCATATATTTTAAACATATCGGTCCATCTCAATCTAATAGCTTGTAACAATCAGTACCATCTATTCAAAATCAACAAGTTACTAAAAATCAGTTGCCTTAACAACCAGGTTTTCTATATATCCTTGAGCCGGCATTATAGAATATTACTACTCCTTTCCAATAAAATACTCCATGCTTGGATTAATATTGAATCACATAAAATTCTCCCCTAACCTTCCTTATTAAACAGTAAATGTTTTACTAGAGTTTCGTTGGACTGGGTTTACTAAAAAGGTATTAATTTCCTTTCACTAATATGGAATTTAGGCCTATAGATTCATTTACAACCATTATAACATTATTTGGTTTTTAACTTAATTTTCTTTTTTACCTGACCTACTGTACAATTAATTATTGATTACCTAGTTAATTACATGAATTTCAATTTACTGGTGGTTATTTGTTTTTACATTAATCAATTGGTTCTGGAACCCTTTATTAATTTATGACATAATTGTCAGAACTACTTGTTAGACTTGAAACACTGGTCACACTCCTGATCCAGTTTATAAACATTAATTAGAACAACAGTATCTTTCAATTTTATACAATACTGACAACTTAGTACAGTGCCTAACATTGGTAACTATACTGTGCTGTATAAAAACAAATCTAATATAAAATATAAACATAATTATTGAGTAAGTATTATTATCAAACAACATCATTTCATTTTTAACACATTCAACATACAATATAAATATTCTGTAGACCTTAACATGTCACAGTACAAAACAAACATTTCATTACATCCAATCATTCATTGGTCTGGCTCTTTTACATTTAATATTAGTCATTGCCTCCTTTTTACGTGAGGTCCTTCTCAAACATATGAACTATCGAACAACCTTAAGTCAGGGTATGGTCTTTGACCATATTTCATTCAGTCTTTTATGTAACGTTGGGGAACCTCAACTATGTTGCGTTACAATGTACATAGTTAGTTAGTTTACAATATTTTGGTTACAATACTGTTATTATTATGTTCAGAATCTGTTCTCAAAGTGGTACCAGATGTTTATCTAACTACTGGTAATACTCTTATTAACATTGGTATCTGTTTTGATATTGTATTTTGTCTAACTAAATTGGTATACTTGTTCCATTCGCCTATCTCTGTGCCATCATATTTGATCTGTTTTATTTACATTGTGTTGCAACATAATACACTGTTTATTAGGGTTTATTATTATTTATAACAAATTCTTGTTTGATATCATAGTTGATGGTCATTTATTTACATTAACATGTATGATTTTCTTTTTCATAGGTGTCTTCCCTATGGGGTTATGTATCACTGTACAACATGTTTTAATGCAGTATTTTGCTCCTACTAACATGACTTCAGTAATACTTTAATTATTTTGTTACACATGTTTATACAACTCCTTCTTAAACAATAACACAAATCTTTTGGTATTATTTACAATATCTCTCTGGTCATTGGTTGAATTTAATTCCTGTCACTTTGTTTGATACATAACAAAGGTTTTTTATTTATTGTCAGTTCTCTATGAACAATAATATAATTGTTCGATTTTGTTCCATTCTGGTGGTCTTTTGATTATCTATATAGATCACAGTCTTTATTAAATTAGTCACACTAATTGTCTGTGTTTATTTGACTATTTTAATTCTTGCTGTTTCACTATGAAATTAACATATCTTCTTACACTATAAACTTCATCACTGGGATTGTTTGTGTGGTTTATTCAGTTGAAATTAGTTAACTATTCACAGGTTTCACATCTATATTAAGTACTCACTGTAATTGTTTGTGGTTCCTTAAATGTTAAACACTGTTTTTCCTTTCATATTTGATAATCACCATTCCTTTGGTCACTTATATAGTCTCTAGTACACTTGGTTCATGTTGAGTCCTTGCATGATCTATCCATCTTCTTCTCTCTTCATGGTACGCTTCCTTGTCCTTCTTCTTTCTTCTTCTTCAGTATTTTCATTGTAGTCACTATCTTTATTTGTTTTCTTCTCTGTTGGAGTTTATTGGTCCTTATTTTGTTGGTTCCCCTCACTGTTGGATCCTATTGGGTCTGGTTACTGATATTTTGTTTTGGCTCATGGTCATTTTCTTTCTTCATTTCGTATTTGATGTTGGTATGTTAATATTATCTTCATCCTCGTTGGATTTTTATATTAATATATTTGTAGATACACACTTTTATATACTTGGGTTTATTTATCTAGACATACTTCCATGCTTTTCTCTTACTTGACATTATATTAGCTTATTTTATGTAACTACCATATTTGGTAATGTTACATATATATATTTTTTTTTTTTTTTTCATACTGGTTATGGTATATTTTCCCTAATCCGCGCCCCACGTTGGGCGCCAAGTTGTAACACAACTATAATAATAATAAAGTATTTGTCGTGGTGTAGTAGTGTGAGTGCAGATACGCACCGGTATCTACGGTAATGTTGTTTTCTATAAAATGTTCTAATTATAACTATTATGGTTATTAGTGTGATTGTATTGTCTAATAGATGCGTATTAATGGTTCACTTCTCCGATTTAAAATGTTTCGCGCACTCTGTTATATACCTCCTTCACTTACCACACGTAGATAATTTAGTCCTGTTCAGTGACGGTTCTGCTGAAATACATACACTTTACATACAAATAAATATTCAGGTTGAATATTCAATATGGTTATCACATACCATGTAAATGATGTAATATCTAAGTAATGTTATGAATTATTAGATCTATTCAAACTCTTCCGCCACCTTGGTAGAACTGATTAAAAATAAATGAGTTAATTTAAATCTGAAATGATACTCTTTTTCACTGGTAATAAAAGTGGAGGTTTATTAACAATTCAAGTTATTATAAAATTTTCTAACATTTAACAATCAATGACTAACAACCTTTCTGATAATAATTACAATTAATAAAATTCAAAATAAGACTCTGTTCAGCCTCAAGGCTGGTAAACCTGTTAGTTGTACAATAGTTTAATTTCAAGAGGTTATGTTCTCTTGTATCAGTGAATTACCATATTCGTAAGGTTCTTTTAGGTAGCATGATACCAGGCACAAGATGTAATATTAATAATGATATAAAATTAACAATAATTAATAATAAACAAACAAATATAAAAATCGAAAATTAGTACCATATATTTGATAGTTATGGAATTATCGTACGCGGGAATGCACACGCAACCTATAGTACTTGTTCGACAATTACCAAGCTCGTTAGCTTGTACGATTATAATGTATTACTTTATTTTAATAATTCGTTTTGATAATTATTTACTTGCAAGAGAAAAATTCATTAAAAAACTCTTGTTATTATTTCCATCTGGTTTGGACTTTACTTGAGAACAGACTTGTAACAGTGAAATTGGCAAGTTGCCGTTACGACTTTAAGGTTACCTTACAACGGATATTGTTATAATGGTTAATTATTTCTTAATATTTATTATTTCTTAATCTAGATATAAACACATTATTCATAATACTTTGATGTGTCATTATCAGTATTACTTTTATTCTTTCGCATGAAAGTTAAAAAACGTTTACTTTAAAACATCGAAAAATCAAGAAAACAATTTTAGTCAATTGAGTGACTATTGGTATTACTCGTATTTAGTCATAAATGCTTCAAACATAATTCTTTAAATTATGATAAATAATTAAAATATTTATTCAATATTTTAATAATTGTGAATTAATATTTCTTTAAATTCTGATAATTCAATCATAGTTTTTGATACTTCGCTTTTTTCTGACTTGCGTAGTATCAACATTGTTTGTTTACGAAAATATTATTTATGTTTCAAAGTTATTTAAATTAAAAAAATTGTACTCCCTGGTTTTATCTTTCACAACACTCGCAAGTACGATTGATATTATACACTATCGTACTTGAATAAAATTGCACTCCGCACATTTCACTCGTATATATTGGTGTAGTTTATTGGTTATGTGTATGTGAATTACTTATGTCTCTTGTATCGCGCACAATTTGAAAATTAAAACTTCATCATGTCGTCGAGTGACGTGACCTCTCCGTCGAAAGACTGATCGTGAACTGTGATGCTTCTTCGAAGCGTCTCCTGCTCGTCTGCCAAAATTCATTCATTTGATTGGCTGAAAAAACTATACTCTCCGACCCAAAGCCCTTTGTTTTCTTAAAATATTTAATTTTTTACCAAATTTGACTTTGTGTTTGAGGCTTTGTGACGTCAGCACTGGTACAAAAATTTAATTGAAAAGTTTAAAATCACAATAACTTTCTTAATCTATGTCCTATCGTCAAATGATTGATGTCAGTGAATTGCAGACATCATGCGCTTCAATTTAAGTCTAAACATGATTATTTTCTGTCCATCACTTCTATCACTATAACGATTTTATTAATTATTTATGGTGTATCTTATATTTATAAGTCTATTACACCAAATTTAATTATTTATATTAAAACACTTTTTAAATAAACGCTCTGAGTCCATATCTCAACTGGTTTGATTCAAAACTTGGGAATAATTGTTCCCTAAACAATATCTCATTATGGCGTCTTTAGGCGTCCATATTTGATTTTTCATAAATGTATTTAAAACTAATTTTTCTTATTTAACACTAGTAATATTGCAATTTAACAATACTAGAAACGTCTATTTACATAATTTTACACTAGAATATTTGTACATGACTGTATTTAATCTACTATTTACATTGTTTTAGTCCCCTCCTATCTCTCTTATACAATTGTTACCTTATTTCTGGTTTTTTCTATATAAATTATATCATGTACTAATTGTAATTAGTGTACACTCATTGTACCCAATTCACTCCATATAATGGTCTGCTTTTAGCTAACTCAGAACCCTTCAATTTTTCAGTAATGGGTCTGTTTACATTGTGTCATATCATGGTAGTCATTTATTTTTATTAAAACAATAATTAAACTGTTATTGTTACACTTGGTTTGGGTTTCCAAAGTAGTATTAGACATTAATTCTGACTCTTGATAATGTTTTCATTTACTTTAAAACAAGTTTATATGTTACATTTTTCATAAGTAACTTGCTCCTCATAGTTTGTTTACATCTGGGTTCCTTCATTATAGTCATTTGGTTTTTAATTATTTGTATATAAAATGACTGTTTTCATGGTCATAGTCTGTTCTCAAAGTAGCATGAGGTTTTCCTCTTACTACTGGTAATACTCTTAACAATCTGTGTTCAATCTTTAATACAGTATTTTTCTTAACTATTTTGTTATACAATAGTTCAGTTTACTTCTGGTCATACGTACATAGTTAGTTAGTTTACAATATTTTGGTTACAATACTGTTATTATTATGTTCAGAATCTGTTCTCAAAGTGGTACCAGATGTTTATCTAACTACTGGTAATACTCTTATTAACATTGGTATCTGTTTTGATATTGTACTTTGTCTAACTAAATTGGTATACTAGTTCCATTCGCCTATCTCTGTGCCATCATATTTGATCTGTTTTATTTACATTGTGTTGCAACATAATACACTGTTTATTAGGGTTTATTATTATTTATAACAAATTCTTGATTGATATCATAGTTGATGGTCATTTATTTACATTAACATGTATGATTTTCTGTTTCATAGGTGTCTTCCCTATGGGGTTATGTATCACTGTACAACATGTTTTAATGCAGTATTTTGCTCCTACTAACATGACTTCAGTAATACTTTAATTATTTTGTTACACATGTTTATACAACTCCTTCTTAAACAATAACACAAATCTTTTGGTATTATTTACAATATCTCTCTGGTCATTGGTTGAATTTAATTCCTGTCACTTTGTTTGATACATAACAAAGGTTTTTTATTTATTGTCAGTTCTCTATGAACAATAATATAATTGTTCGATTTTGTTCCATTCTGGTGGTCTTTTGATTATCTATATAGATCACAGTCTTTATTAAATTAGTCACACTAATTGTCTGTGTTTATTTGACTATTTTAATTCTTGCTGTTTCACTATGAAATTAACATATCTTCTTACACTATAAACTTCATCACTGGGATTGTTTGTGTGGTTTATTCAGTTGAAATTAGTTAACTATTCACAGGTTTCACATCTATATTAAGTACTCACTGTAATTGTTTGTGGTTCCTTAAATGTTAAACACTGTTTTTCCTTTCATATTTGATAATCACCATTCCTTTGGTCACTTATATAGTCTCTAGTACACTTGGTTCATGTTGAGTCCTTGCATGATCTATCCATCTTCTTCTCTCTTCATGGTACGCTTCCTTGTCCTTCTTCTTTCTTCTTCTTCAGTATTTTCATTGTAGTCACTATCTTTATTTGTTTTCTTCTCTGTTGGAGTTTATTGGTCCTTATTTTGTTGGTTCCCCTCACTGTTGGATCCTATTGGGTCTGGTTACTGATATTTTGTTTTGGCTCATGGTCATTTTCTTTCTTCATTTCGTATTTGATGTTGGTATGTTAATATTATCTTCATCCTCGTTGGATTTTTATATTAATATATTTGTAGATACACACTTTTATATACTTGGGTTTATTTATCTAGACATACTTCCATGCTTTTCTCTTACTTGACATTATATTAGCTTATTTTATGTAACTACCATATTTGGTAATGTTACATATATATATATATTTTTTTTTTTTTTTCATACTGGTTATGGTATATTTTCCCTAATCCGCGCCCCACGTTGGGCGCCAAGTTGTAACACAACTATAATAATAATAAAGTATTTGTCGTGGTGTAGTAGTGTGAGTGCAGATACGCACCGGTATCTACGGTAATGTTGTTTTCTATAAAATGTTCTAATTATAACTATTATGGTTATTAGTGTGATTGTATTGTCTAATAGATGCGTATTAATGGTTCACTTCTCCGATTTAAAATGTTTCGCGCACTCTGTTATATACCTCCTTCACTTACCACACGTAGATAATTTAGTCCTGTTCAGTGACGGTTCTGCTGAAATACATACACTTTACATACAAATAAATATTCAGGTTGAATATTCAATATGGTTATCACATACCATGTAAATGATGTAATATCTAAGTAATGTTATGAATTATTAGATCTATTCAAACTCTTCCGCCACCTTGGTAGAACTGATTAAAAATAAATGAGTTAATTTAAATCTGAAATGATACTCTTTTTCACTGGTAATAAAAGTGGAGGTTTATTAACAATTCAAGTTATTATAAAATTTTCTAACATTTAACAATCAATGACTAACAACCTTTCTGATAATAATTACAATTAATAAAATTCAAAATAAGACTCTGTTCAGCCTCAAGGCTGGTAAACCTGTTAGTTGTACAATAGTTTAATTTCAAGAGGTTATGTTCTCTTGTATCAGTGAATTACCATATTCGTAAGGTTCTTTTAGGTAGCATGATACCAGGCACAAGATGTAATATTAATAATGATATAAAATTAACAATAATTAATAATAAACAAACAAATATAAAAATCGAAAATTAGTACCATATATTTGATAGTTATGGAATTATCGTACGCGGGAATGCACACGCAACCTATAGTACTTGTTCGACAATTACCAAGCTCGTTAGCTTGTACGATTATAATGTATTACTTTATTTTAATAATTCGTTTTGATAATTATTTACTTGCAAGAGAAAAATTCATTAAAAAACTCTTGTTATTATTTCCATCTGGTTTGGACTTTACTTGAGAACAGACTTGTAACAGTGAAATTGGCAAGTTGCCGTTACGACTTTAAGGTTACCTTACAACGGATATTGTTATAATGGTTAATTATTTCTTAATATTTATTATTTCTTAATCTAGATATAAACACATTATTCATAATACTTTGATGTGTCATTATCAGTATTACTTTTATTCTTTCGCATGAAAGTTAAAAAACGTTTACTTTAAAACATCGAAAAATCAAGAAAACAATTTTAGTCAATTGAGTGACTATTGGTATTACTCGTATTTAGTCATAAATGCTTCAAACATAATTCTTTAAATTATGATAAATAATTAAAATATTTATTCAATATTTTAATAATTGTGAATTAATATTTCTTTAAATTCTGATAATTCAATCATAGTTTTTGATACTTCGCTTTTTTCTGACTTGCGTAGTATCAACATTGTTTGTTTACGAAAATATTATTTATGTTTCAAAGTTATTTAAATTAAAAAAATTGTACTCCCTGGTTTTATCTTTCACAACACTCGCAAGTACGATTGATATTATACACTATCGTACTTGAATAAAATTGCACTCCGCACATTTCACTCGTATATATTGGTGTAGTTTATTGGTTATGTGTATGTGAATTACTTATGTCTCTTGTATCGCGCACAATTTGAAAATTAAAACTTCATCATGTCGTCGAGTGACGTGACCTCTCCGTCGAAAGACTGATCGTGAACTGTGATGCTTCTTCGAAGCGTCTCCTGCTCGTCTGCCAAAATTCATTCATTTGATTGGCTGAAAAAACTATACTCTGTGACCCAAAGCCCTTTGTTTTCTTAAAATATTTAATTTTTTACCAAATTTGACTTTGTGTTTGAGGCTTTGTGACGTCAGCACTGGTACAAAAATTTAATTGAAAAGTTTAAAATCACAATAACTTTCTTAATCTATGTCCTATCGTCAAATGATTGATGTCAGTGAATTGCAGACATCATGCGCTTCAATTTAAGTCTAAACATGATTATTTTCTGTCCATCACTTCTATCACTATAACGATTTTATTAATTATTTATGGTGTATCTTATATTTATAAGTCTATTACACCAAATTTAATTATTTATATTAAAACACTTTTTAAATAAACGCTCTGAGTCCATATCTCAACTGGTTTGATTCAAAACTTGGGAATAATTGTTCCCTAAACAATATCTCATTATGGCGTCTTTAGGCGTCCATATTTGATTTTTCATAAATGTATTTAAAACTAATTTTTCTTATTTAACACTAGTAATATTGCAATTTAACAATACTAGAAACGTCTCTTTACATAATTTTACACTAGAATATTTGTACATGACTGTATTTAATCTACTATTTACATTGTTTTAGTCCCCTCCTATCTCTCTTATACAATTGTTACCGTATTTCTGGTTTTTTATATATAAATTATATCATGTACTAATTGTAATTAGTGTACACTCATTGTACCCAATTCACTCCATATAATGGTCTGCTTTTAGCTAACTCAGAACCCTTCAATTTTTCAGTAATGGGTCTGTTTACATTGTGTCATATCATGGTAGTCATTTATTTTTATTAAAACAATAATTAAACTGTTATTGTTACACTTGGTTTGGGTTTCCAAAGTAGTATTAGACATTAATTCTGACTCTTGATAATGTTTTCATTTACTTTAAAACAAGTTTATATGTTACATTTTTCATAAGTAACTTGCTCCTCATAGTTTGTTTACATCTGGGTTCCTTCATTATAGTCATTTGGTTTTTAATTATTTGTATATAAAATGACTGTTTTCATGGTCATAGTCTGTTCTCAAAGTAGCATGAGATTTTCCTCTTACTACTGGTAATACTCTTAACAATCTGTGTTCAATCTTTAATACAGTATTTTTCTTAACTATTTTGTTATACAATAGTTCAGTTTACTTCTGGTCATACGTACATAGTTAGTTAGTTTACAATATTTTGGTTACAATACTGTTATTATTATGTTCAGAATCTGTTCTCAAAGTGGTACCAGATGTTTATCTAACTACTGGTAATACTCTTATTAACATTGGTATCTGTTTTGATATTGTACTTTGTCTAACTAAATTGGTATACTAGTTCCATTCGCCTATCTCTGTGCCATCATATTTGATCTGTTTTATTTACATTGTGTTGCAACATAATACACTGTTTATTAGGGTTTATTATTATTTATAACAAATTCTTGATTGATATCATAGTTGATGGTCATTTATTTACATTAACATGTATGATTTTCTGTTTCATAGGTGTCTTCCCTATGGGGTTATGTATCACTGTACAACATGTTTTAATGCAGTATTTTGCTCCTACTAACATGACTTCAGTAATACTTTAATTATTTTGTTACACATGTTTATACAACTCCTTCTTAAACAATAACACAAATCTTTTGGTATTATTTACAATATCTCTCTGGTCATTGGTTGAATTTAATTCCTGTCACTTTGTTTGATACATAACAAAGGTTTTTTATTTATTGTCAGTTCTCTATGAACAATAATATAATTGTTCGATTTTGTTCCATTCTGGTGGTCTTTTGATTATCTATATAGATCACAGTCTTTATTAAATTAGTCACACTAATTGTCTGTGTTTATTTGACTATTTTAATTCTTGCTGTTTCACTATGAAATTAACATATCTTCTTACACTATAAACTTCATCACTGGGATTGTTTGTGTGGTTTATTCAGTTGAAATTAGTTAACTATTCACAGGTTTCACATCTATATTAAGTACTCACTGTAATTGTTTGTGGTTCCTTAAATGTTAAACACTGTTTTTCCTTTCATATTTGATAATCACCATTCCTTTGGTCACTTATATAGTCTCTAGTACACTTGGTTCATGTTGAGTCCTTGCATGATCTATCCATCTTCTTCTCTCTTCATGGTACGCTTCCTTGTCCTTCTTCTTTCTTCTTCTTCAGTATTTTCATTGTAGTCACTATCTTTATTTGTTTTCTTCTCTGTTGGAGTTTATTGGTCCTTATTTTGTTGGTTCCCCTCACTGTTGGATCCTATTGGGTCTGGTTACTGATATTTTGTTTTGGCTCATGGTCATTTTCTTTCTTCATTTCGTATTTGATGTTGGTATGTTAATATTATCTTCATCCTCGTTGGATTTTTATATTAATATATTTGTAGATACACACTTTTATATACTTGGGTTTATTTATCTAGACATACTTCCATGCTTTTCTCTTACTTGACATTATATTAGCTTATTTTATGTAACTACCATATTTGGTAATGTTACATATATATATTTTTTTTTTTTTTTCATACTGGTTATGGTATATTTTCCCTAATCCGCGCCCCACGTTGGGCGCCAAGTTGTAACACAACTATAATAATAATAAAGTATTTGTCGTGGTGTAGTAGTGTGAGTGCAGATACGCACCGGTATCTACGGTAATGTTGTTTTCTATAAAATGTTCTAATTATAACTATTATGGTTATTAGTGTGATTGTATTGTCTAATAGATGCGTATTAATGGTTCACTTCTCCGATTTAAAATGTTTCGCGCACTCTGTTATATACCTCCTTCACTTACCACACGTAGATAATTTAGTCCTGTTCAGTGACGGTTCTGCTGAAATACATACACTTTACATACAAATAAATATTCAGGTTGAATATTCAATATGGTTATCACATACCATGTAAATGATGTAATATCTAAGTAATGTTATGAATTATTAGATCTATTCAAACTCTTCCGCCACCTTGGTAGAACTGATTAAAAATAAATGAGTTAATTTAAATCTGAAATGATACTCTTTTTCACTGGTAATAAAAGTGGAGGTTTATTAACAATTCAAGTTATTATAAAATTTTCTAACATTTAACAATCAATGACTAACAACCTTTCTGATAATAATTACAATTAATAAAATTCAAAATAAGACTCTGTTCAGCCTCAAGGCTGGTAAACCTGTTAGTTGTACAATAGTTTAATTTCAAGAGGTTATGTTCTCTTGTATCAGTGAATTACCATATTCGTAAGGTTCTTTTAGGTAGCATGATACCAGGCACAAGATGTAATATTAATAATGATATAAAATTAACAATAATTAATAATAAACAAACAAATATAAAAATCGAAAATTAGTACCATATATTTGATAGTTATGGAATTATCGTACGCGGGAATGCACACGCAACCTATAGTACTTGTTCGACAATTACCAAGCTCGTTAGCTTGTACGATTATAATGTATTACTTTATTTTAATAATTCGTTTTGATAATTATTTACTTGCAAGAGAAAAATTCATTAAAAAACTCTTGTTATTATTTCCATCTGGTTTGGACTTTACTTGAGAACAGACTTGTAACAGTGAAATTGGCAAGTTGCCGTTACGACTTTAAGGTTACCTTACAACGGATATTGTTATAATGGTTAATTATTTCTTAATATTTATTATTTCTTAATCTAGATATAAACACATTATTCATAATACTTTGATGTGTCATTATCAGTATTACTTTTATTCTTTCGCATGAAAGTTAAAAAACGTTTACTTTAAAACATCGAAAAATCAAGAAAACAATTTTTGTCAATTGAGTGACTATTGGTATTACTCGTATTTAGTCATAAATGCTTCAAACATAATTCTTTAAATTATGATAAATAATTAAAATATTTATTCAATATTTTAATAATTGTGAATTAATATTTCTTTAAATTCTGATAATTCAATCATAGTTTTTGATACTTCGCTTTTTTCTGACTTGCGTAGTATCAACATTGTTTGTTTACGAAAATATTATTTATGTTTCAAAGTTATTTAAATTAAAAAAATTGTACTCCCTGGTTTTATCTTTCACAACACTCGCAAGTACGATTGATATTATACACTATCGTACTTGAATAAAATTGCACTCCGCACATTTCACTCGTATATATTGGTGTAGTTTATTGGTTATGTGTATGTGAATTACTTATGTCTCTTGTATCGCGCACAATTTGAAAATTAAAACTTCATCATGTCGTCGAGTGACGTGACCTCTCCGTCGAAAGACTGATCGTGAACTGTGATGCTTCTTCGAAGCGTCTCCTGCTCGTCTGCCAAAATTCATTCATTTGATTGGCTGAAAAAACTATACTCTGTGACCCAAAGCCCTTTGTTTTCTTAAAATATTTAATTTTTTACCAAATTTGACTTTGTGTTTGAGGCTTTGTGACGTCAGCACTGGTACAAAAATTTAATTGAAAAGTTTAAAATCACAATAACTTTCTTAATCTATGTCCTATCGTCAAATGATTGATGTCAGTGAATTGCAGACATCATGCGCTTCAATTTAAGTCTAAACATGATTATTTTCTGTCCATCACTTCTATCACTATAACGATTTTATTAATTATTTATGGTGTATCTTATATTTATAAGTCTATTACACCAAATTTAATTATTTATATTAAAACACTTTTTAAATAAACGCTCTGAGTCCATATCTCAACTGGTTTGATTCAAAACTTGGGAATAATTGTTCCCTAAACAATATCTCATTATGGCGTCTTTAGGCGTCCATATTTGATTTTTCATAAATGTATTTAAAACTAATTTTTCTTATTTAACACTAGTAATATTGCAATTTAACAATACTAGAAACGTCTCTTTACATAATTTTACACTAGAATATTTGTACATGACTGTATTTAATCTACTATTTACATTGTTTTAGTCCCCTCCTATCTCTCTTATACAATTGTTACCGTATTTCTGGTTTTTTATATATAAATTATATCATGTACTAATTGTAATTAGTGTACACTCATTGTACCCAATTCACTCCATATAATGGTCTGCTTTTAGCTAACTCAGAACCCTTCAATTTTTCAGTAATGGGTCTGTTTACATTGTGTCATATCATGGTAGTCATTTATTTTTATTAAAACAATAATTAAACTGTTATTGTTACACTTGGTTTGGGTTTCCAAAGTAGTATTAGACATTAATTCTGACTCTTGATAATGTTTTCATTTACTTTAAAACAAGTTTATATGTTACATTTTTCATAAGTAACTTGCTCCTCATAGTTTGTTTACATCTGGGTTCCTTCATTATAGTCATTTGGTTTTTAATTATTTGTATATAAAATGACTGTTTTCATGGTCATAGTCTGTTCTCAAAGTAGCATGAGATTTTCCTCTTACTACTGGTAATACTCTTAACAATCTGTGTTCAATCTTTAATACAGTATTTTTCTTAACTATTTTGTTATACAATAGTTCAGTTTACTTCTGGTCATACGTACATAGTTAGTTAGTTTACAATATTTTGGTTACAATACTGTTATTATTATGTTCAGAATCTGTTCTCAAAGTGGTACCAGATGTTTATCTAACTACTGGTAATACTCTTATTAACATTGGTATCTGTTTTGATATTGTACTTTGTCTAACTAAATTGGTATACTAGTTCCATTCGCCTATCTCTGTGCCATCATATTTGATCTGTTTTATTTACATTGTGTTGCAACATAATACACTGTTTATTAGGGTTTATTATTATTTATAACAAATTCTTGATTGATATCATAGTTGATGGTCATTTATTTACATTAACATGTATGATTTTCTGTTTCATAGGTGTCTTCCCTATGGGGTTATGTATCACTGTACAACATGTTTTAATGCAGTATTTTGCTCCTACTAACATGACTTCAGTAATACTTTAATTATTTTGTTACACATGTTTATACAACTCCTTCTTAAACAATAACACAAATCTTTTGGTATTATTTACAATATCTCTCTGGTCATTGGTTGAATTTAATTCCTGTCACTTTGTTTGATACATAACAAAGGTTTTTTATTTATTGTCAGTTCTCTATGAACAATAATATAATTGTTCGATTTTGTTCCATTCTGGTGGTCTTTTGATTATCTATATAGATCACAGTCTTTATTAAATTAGTCACACTAATTGTCTGTGTTTATTTGACTATTTTAATTCTTGCTGTTTCACTATGAAATTAACATATCTTCTTACACTATAAACTTCATCACTGGGATTGTTTGTGTGGTTTATTCAGTTGAAATTAGTTAACTATTCACAGGTTTCACATCTATATTAAGTACTCACTGTAATTGTTTGTGGTTCCTTAAATGTTAAACACTGTTTTTCCTTTCATATTTGATAATCACCATTCCTTTGGTCACTTATATAGTCTCTAGTACACTTGGTTCATGTTGAGTCCTTGCATGATCTATCCATCTTCTTCTCTCTTCATGGTACGCTTCCTTGTCCTTCTTCTTTCTTCTTCTTCAGTATTTTCATTGTAGTCACTATCTTTATTTGTTTTCTTCTCTGTTGGAGTTTATTGGTCCTTATTTTGTTGGTTCCCCTCACTGTTGGATCCTATTGGGTCTGGTTACTGATATTTTGTTTTGGCTCATGGTCATTTTCTTTCTTCATTTCGTATTTGATGTTGGTATGTTAATATTATCTTCATCCTCGTTGGATTTTTATATTAATATATTTGTAGATACACACTTTTATATACTTGGGTTTATTTATCTAGACATACTTCCATGCTTTTCTCTTACTTGACATTATATTAGCTTATTTTATGTAACTACCATATTTGGTAATGTTACATATATATATTTTTTTTTTTTTTTCATACTGGTTATGGTATATTTTCCCTAATCCGCGCCCCACGTTGGGCGCCAAGTTGTAACACAACTATAATAATAATAAAGTATTTGTCGTGGTGTAGTAGTGTGAGTGCAGATACGCACCGGTATCTACGGTAATGTTGTTTTCTATAAAATGTTCTAATTATAACTATTATGGTTATTAGTGTGATTGTATTGTCTAATAGATGCGTATTAATGGTTCACTTCTCCGATTTAAAATGTTTCGCGCACTCTGTTATATACCTCCTTCACTTACCACACGTAGATAATTTAGTCCTGTTCAGTGACGGTTCTGCTGAAATACATACACTTTACATACAAATAAATATTCAGGTTGAATATTCAATATGGTTATCACATACCATGTAAATGATGTAATATCTAAGTAATGTTATGAATTATTAGATCTATTCAAACTCTTCCGCCACCTTGGTAGAACTGATTAAAAATAAATGAGTTAATTTAAATCTGAAATGATACTCTTTTTCACTGGTAATAAAAGTGGAGGTTTATTAACAATTCAAGTTATTATAAAATTTTCTAACATTTAACAATCAATGACTAACAACCTTTCTGATAATAATTACAATTAATAAAATTCAAAATAAGACTCTGTTCAGCCTCAAGGCTGGTAAACCTGTTAGTTGTACAATAGTTTAATTTCAAGAGGTTATGTTCTCTTGTATCAGTGAATTACCATATTCGTAAGGTTCTTTTAGGTAGCATGATACCAGGCACAAGATGTAATATTAATAATGATATAAAATTAACAATAATTAATAATAAACAAACAAATATAAAAATCGAAAATTAGTACCATATATTTGATAGTTATGGAATTATCGTACGCGGGAATGCACACGCAACCTATAGTACTTGTTCGACAATTACCAAGCTCGTTAGCTTGTACGATTATAATGTATTACTTTATTTTAATAATTCGTTTTGATAATTATTTACTTGCAAGAGAAAAATTCATTAAAAAACTCTTGTTATTATTTCCATCTGGTTTGGACTTTACTTGAGAACAGACTTGTAACAGTGAAATTGGCAAGTTGCCGTTACGACTTTAAGGTTACCTTACAACGGATATTGTTATAATGGTTAATTATTTCTTAATATTTATTATTTCTTAATCTAGATATAAACACATTATTCATAATACTTTGATGTGTCATTATCAGTATTACTTTTATTCTTTCGCATGAAAGTTAAAAAACGTTTACTTTAAAACATCGAAAAATCAAGAAAACAATTTTTGTCAATTGAGTGACTATTGGTATTACTCGTATTTAGTCATAAATGCTTCAAACATAATTCTTTAAATTATGATAAATAATTAAAATATTTATTCAATATTTTAATAATTGTGAATTAATATTTCTTTAAATTCTGATAATTCAATCATAGTTTTTGATACTTCGCTTTTTTCTGACTTGCGTAGTATCAACATTGTTTGTTTACGAAAATATTATTTATGTTTCAAAGTTATTTAAATTAAAAAAATTGTACTCCCTGGTTTTATCTTTCACAACACTCGCAAGTACGATTGATATTATACACTATCGTACTTGAATAAAATTGCACTCCGCACATTTCACTCGTATATATTGGTGTAGTTTATTGGTTATGTGTATGTGAATTACTTATGTCTCTTGTATCGCGCACAATTTGAAAATTAAAACTTCATCATGTCGTCGAGTGACGTGACCTCTCCGTCGAAAGACTGATCGTGAACTGTGATGCTTCTTCGAAGCGTCTCCTGCTCGTCTGCCAAAATTCATTCATTTGATTGGCTGAAAAAACTATACTCTGTGACCCAAAGCCCTTTGTTTTCTTAAAATATTTAATTTTTTACCAAATTTGACTTTGTGTTTGAGGCTTTGTGACGTCAGCACTGGTACAAAAATTTAATTGAAAAGTTTAAAATCACAATAACTTTCTTAATCTATGTCCTATCGTCAAATGATTGATGTCAGTGAATTGCAGACATCATGCGCTTCAATTTAAGTCTAAACATGATTATTTTCTGTCCATCACTTCTATCACTATAACGATTTTATTAATTATTTATGGTGTATCTTATATTTATAAGTCTATTACACCAAATTTAATTATTTATATTAAAACACTTTTTAAATAAACGCTCTGAGTCCATATCTCAACTGGTTTGATTCAAAACTTGGGAATAATTGTTCCCTAAACAATATCTCATTATGGCGTCTTTAGGCGTCCATATTTGATTTTTCATAAATGTATTTAAAACTAATTTTTCTTATTTAACACTAGTAATATTGCAATTTAACAATACTAGAAACGTCTATTTACATAATTTTACACTAGAATATTTGTACATGACTGTATTTAATCTACTATTTACATTGTTTTAGTCCCCTCCTATCTCTCTTATACAATTGTTACCTTATTTCTGGTTTTTTATATATAAATTATATCATGTACTAATTGTAATTAGTGTACACTCATTGTACCCAATTCACTCCATATAATGGTCTGCTTTTAGCTAACTCAGAACCCTTCAATTTTTCAGTAATGGGTCTGTTTACATTGTGTCATATCATGGTAGTCATTTATTTTTATTAAAACAATAATTAAACTGTTATTGTTACACTTGGTTTGGGTTTCCAAAGTAGTATTAGACATTAATTCTGACTCTTGATAATGTTTTCATTTACTTTAAAACAAGTTTATATGTTACATTTTTCATAAGTAACTTGCTCCTCATAGTTTGTTTACATCTGGGTTCCTTCATTATAGTCATTTGGTTTTTAATTATTTGTATATAAAATGACTGTTTTCATGGTCATAGTCTGTTCTCAAAGTAGCATGAGGTTTTCCTCTTACTACTGGTAATACTCTTAACAATCTGTGTTCAATCTTTAATACAGTATTTTTCTTAACTATTTTGTTATACAATAGTTCAGTTTACTTCTGGTCATACGTACATAGTTAGTTAGTTTACAATATTTTGGTTACAATACTGTTATTATTATGTTCAGAATCTGTTCTCAAAGTGGTACCAGATGTTTATCTAACTACTGGTATTACTCTTATTAACATTGGTATCTGTTTTGATATTGTACTTTGTCTAACTAAATTGGTATACTAGTTCCATTCGCCTATCTCTGTGCCATCATATTTGATCTGTTTTATTTACATTGTGTTGCAACATAATACACTGTTTCTTAGGGTTTATTATTATTTATAACAAATTCTTGATTGATATCATAGTTGATGGTCATTTATTTACATTAACATGTATGATTTTCTGTTTCATAGGTGTCTTCCCTATGGGGTTATGTAACACTGTACAACATGTTTTAATGCAGTATTTTGCTCCTACTAACATGACTTCAGTATGGTATCTTACTATAATACTTTAATTATTTTGTTACACATGTTTATACAACTCCTTCTTAAACAATAACACAAATCTTTTGGTATTATTTGCTATATCTCTCTGGTCATTGGTTGAATTTAATTCCTGTCACTTTGTTTGATACATAACAAAGGTTTTTTATTTATGGTCAGTTCTCTATGAACAATAATATAATTGTTCGATTTTGTTCCATTCTGGTGGTCTTTTGATTATCTATATAGATCACAGTCTTTATTAATTTAGTCACACTAATTGTCTGTGTTTATTTGACTATTTTAATTCTTGCTGTTTCACTATGAAATTAACATATCTTCTTATACTATAAACTTCATCACTGGGATTGTTTGTGTGGTTTATTCAGTTGAAATTAGTTAACTATTCACAGGTTTCACATCTATATTAAGTACTCACTGTAATTGTTTGTGGTTCCTTAAATGTTAAACACTGTTTTACTTCCATATTCCTTAAGGAATGGAAGTATGGTGATGGCAAAAAAAATCGTGTTCGAGATTATTGCAGATTCTGATTGTACTACACTCAAAACATGAAAAAAAGTCGTTTTCCGAAAAGTGTCTGTGTGTGTGTCTGTCTGTCTGTCTGTCTGTCTGTCTGTCTGTGTGTCTGTCTGTCTGTAGATTTTTTTTCTATGGCAAACGATAACTGCCGCAAATTCAAACAGAATCAAATAATTTTTTGCATGCAGCCCTGATTTGCAGAGTACTCGCGACCTATTGTTTTTGGTGAAGATCGGTTGAGGGAAAGGGGTAGTTTAACTGCAACGGTTTTTTTTTAGCAAGGGTAATTTTGTTTGTTTGGCAAACGATAACAGCCGCAAATTCATACAGAATGAAATAATGTTTCGCATACAGCCCTGAATTGTAGAGTTCTCAAGGTCTTTTGATTTTGGTGAAGATCGGTTAAGGGAAAGGGGTAGTTTACCTGTAACGTTTTATGTTTTAACAAGGGTATTTCTTATGGCAAACGATAACTGCCGCAAATTCAAACAGAATCAAAAGATTATTTGCATACAGCCCTAAATTGTTGAGTTCTCAAGACCTATTGTTTTTGGTGAAGATCGGTTGAGGGAAAGGGGTAGTTTACCTGCAACGTTTTTTTAAAAAGGGTATTTTCTATGGCAAACGATAACAGCCGCAAATTCAAACAGAATCAAATAATGTTTTGCGTACAGCCCTGATTTGTAGAGTACTCAAGACCTGTTGTTTCTGGTGAAGATCGGTTAAGGGAAAGGGGTAGTTTACCTGTAACGTTTTATGTTTTAACAAGGGTATTTCCTATGGCAAACGATAACAGCCGCAAATTCAAACAGATTCAAAAGATTATTTGCATACAGCCCTAAATTGTAGAGTTCTCAAGACCTATTGTTTTTGGTGAAGATCGGTTGAGGTAAAGGGGTAGTTTACCTGCAACGTTTTTTTAACAAGGGTATTTTCTATGGCAAACGATAACAGCCGCAAATTCAAACAGAATCAAATAATGTTTTGCATACAGCCCTGATTTGTAGAGTACTCAAGACCTATTGTTTTTGGTGAAGATCGGTTAAGGGGAAGGGGTAGTTTACCTGCAACGTTTTTTTATCAAGCGTATTTTCTATGGCAAACGATAGCAGCCGCAAATTCAAACAGAATCAAATAATTTTTAGCATACGTCCCTGAATTGTAGAGGTCTCAATGACTTTCGATTTTGGTGAAGATCGGTTAAGGGGAAGGGGTAGTTTACCAGCAACCTTTTACGTTTTAACAAGAGTAAAGTACTTGAAAATTTATTTAAACTTTTTGAAACAATGGTAATTGTTAAAAATAAAATAATTTTGTTGCCAGGCAATAAAATTATAATTTTTTCATTTTAATGTAATATAATATTTTTCATTTAATACAGCAATAAAAAGGCAGGTAAGACACAGCCTGGCTGTTTGGGTGAAAATGATTTTAAATATAAATCTTAGAATATGGAAGTCATGTATGGTTCTCCATACCGATATTTTCCTTTCATATTTGATAATCACCATTCCTTTGGTCACTTATATAGTCTCTAGTACACTTGGTTCATGTTGAGTCCTTGCATGATCTATCCATCTTCTTCTCTCTTCATGGTACGCTTCCTTGTCCTTCTTCTTTCTTCTTCTTCAGTATTTTCATTGTAGTCACTATCTTTATTTGTTTTCTTCTCTGTTGGAGTTTATTGGTCCTTATTTTGTTGGTTCCCCTCACTGTTGGATCCTATTGGGTCTGGTTACTGATATTTTGTTTTGGCTCATGGTCATTTTCTTTCTTCATTTCGTATTTGATGTTGGTATGTTAATATTATCTTCATCCTCGTTGGATTTTTATATTAATATATTTGTAGATACACACTTTTATATACTTGGGTTTATTTATCTAGACATACTTCCATGCTTTTCTCTTACTTGACATTATATTAGCTTATTTTATGTAACTACCATATTTGGTAATGTTACATATATATATATTTTTTTTTTTTTTCATACTGGTTATGGTATATTTTCCCTAATCCGCGCCCCACGTTGGGCGCCAAGTTGTAACACAACTATAATAATAATAAAGTATTTGTCGTGGTGTAGTAGTGTGAGTGCAGATACGCACCGGTATCTACGGTAATGTTGTTTTCTATAAAATGTTCTAATTATAACTATTATGGTTATTAGTGTGATTGTATTGTCTAATAGATGCGTATTAATGGTTCACTTCTCCGATTTAAAATGTTTCGCGCACTCTGTTATATACCTCCTTCACTTACCACACGTAGATAATTTAGTCCTGTTCAGTGACGGTTCTGCTGAAATACATACACTTTACATACAAATAAATATTCAGGTTGAATATTCAATATGGTTATCACATACCATGTAAATGATGTAATATCTAAGTAATGTTATGAATTATTAGATCTATTCAAACTCTTCCGCCACCTTGGTAGAACTGATTAAAAATAAATGAGTTAATTTAAATCTGAAATGATACTCTTTTTCACTGGTAATAAAAGTGGAGGTTTATTAACAATTCAAGTTATTATAAAATTTTCTAACATTTAACAATCAATGACTAACAACCTTTCTGATAATAATTACAATTAATAAAATTCAAAATAAGACTCTGTTCAGCCTCAAGGCTGGTAAACCTGTTAGTTGTACAATAGTTTAATTTCAAGAGGTTATGTTCTCTTGTATCAGTGAATTACCATATTCGTAAGGTTCTTTTAGGTAGCATGATACCAGGCACAAGATGTAATATTAATAATGATATAAAATTAATAATAAACAAACAAATATAAAAATCGAAAATTAGTACCATATATTTGATAGTTATGGAATTATCGTACGCGGGAATGCACACGCAACCTATAGTACTTGTTCGACAATTACCAAGCTCGTTAGCTTGTACGATTATAATGTATTACTTTATTTTAATAATTCGTTTTGATAATTATTTACTTGCAAGAGAAAAATTCATTAAAAAACTCTTGTTATTATTTCCATCTGGTTTGGACTTTACTTGAGAACAGACTTGTAACAGTGAAATTGGCAAGTTGCCGTTACGACTTTAAGGTTACCTTACAACGGATATTGTTATAATGGTTAATTATTTTTTAATATTTATTATTTCTTAATCTAGATATAAACACATTATTCATAATACTTTGATGTGTCATTATCAGTATTACTTTTATTCTTTCGCATGAAAGTTAAAAAACGTTTACTTTAAAACATCGAAAAATCAAGAAAACAATTTTTGTCAATTGAGTGACTATTGGTATTACTCGTATTTAGTCATAAATGCTTCAAACATAATTCTTTAAATTATGATAAATAATTAAAATATTTATTCAATATTTTAATAATTGTGAATTAATATTTCTTTAAATTCTGATAATTCAATCATAGTTTTTGATACTTCGCTTTTTTCTGACTTGCGTAGTATCAACATTGTTTGTTTACGAAAATATTATTTATGTTTCAAAGTTATTTAAATTAAAAAAATTGTACTCCCTGGTTTTATCTTTCACAACACTCGCAAGTACGATTGATATTATACACTATCGTACTTGAATAAAATTGCACTCCGCACATTTCACTCGTATATATTGGTGTAGTTTATTGGTTATGTGTATGTGAATTACTTATGTCTCTTGTATCGCGCACAATTTGAAAATTAAAACTTCATCATGTCGTCGAGTGACGTGACCTCTCCGTCGAAAGACTGATCGTGAACTGTGATGCTTCTTCGAAGCGTCTCCTGCTCGTCTGCCAAAATTCATTCATTTGATTGGCTGAAAAAACTATACTCTCCGACCCAAAGCCCTTTGTTTTCTTAAAATATTTAATTTTTTACCAAATTTGACTTTGTGTTTGAGGCTTTGTGACGTCAGCACTGGTACAAAAATTTAATTGAAAAGTTTAAAATCACAATAACTTTCTTAATCTATGTCCTATCGTCAAATGGTTGATGTCAGTGAATTGCAGACATCATGCGCTTCAATTTAAGTCTAAACATGATTATTTTCTGTCCATCACTTCTATCACTATAACGATTTTATTAATTATTTATGGTGTATCTTATATTTATAAGTCTATTACACCAAATTTAATTATTTATATTAAAACACTTTTTAAATAAACGCTCTGAGTCCATATCTCAACTGGTTTGATTCAAAACTTGGGAATAATTGTTCCCTAAACAATATCTCATTATGGCGTCTTTAGGCGTCCATATTTGATTTTTCATAAATGTATTTAAAACTAATTTTTCTTATTTAACACTAGTAATATTGCAATTTAACAATACTAGAAACGTCTATTTACATAATTTTACACTAGAATATTTGTACATGACTGTATTTAATCTACTATTTACATTGTTTTAGTCCCCTCCTATCTCTCTTATACAATTGTTACCTTATTTCTGGTTTTTTATATATAAATTATATCATGTACTAATTGTAATTAGTGTACACTCATTGTACCCAATTCACTCCATATAATGGTCTGCTTTTAGCTAACTCAGAACCCTTCAATTTTTCAGTAATGGGTCTGTTTACATTGTGTCATATCATGGTAGTCATTTATTTTTATTAAAACAATAATTAAACTGTTATTGTTACACTTGGTTTGGGTTTCCAAAGTAGTATTAGACATTAATTCTGACTCTTGATAATGTTTTCATTTACTTTAAAACAAGTTTATATGTTACATTTTTCATAAGTAACTTGCTCCTCATAGTTTGTTTACATCTGGGTTCCTTCATTATAGTCATTTGGTTTTTAATTATTTGTATATAAAATGACTGTTTTCATGGTCATAGTCTGTTCTCAAAGTAGCATGAGGTTTTCCTCTTACTACTGGTAATACTCTTAACAATCTGTGTTCAATCTTTAATACAGTATTTTTCTTAACTATTTTGTTATACAATAGTTCAGTTTACTTCTGGTCATACGTACATAGTTAGTTAGTTTACAATATTTTGGTTACAATACTGTTATTATTATGTTCAGAATCTGTTCTCAAAGTGGTACCAGATGTTTATCTAAATACTGGTAATACTCTTATTAACATTGGTATCTGTTTTGATATTGTACTTTGTCTAACTAAATTGGTATACTAGTTCCATTCGCCTATCTCTGTGCCATCATATTTGATCTGTTTTATTTACATTGTGTTGCAACATAATACACTGTTTATTAGGGTTTATTATTATTTATAACAAATTCTTGATTGATATCATAGTTGATGGTCATTTATTTACATTAACATGTATGATTTTCTGTTTCATAGGTGTCTTCCCTATGGGGTTATGTAACACTGTACAACATGTTTTAATGCAGTATTTTGCTCCTACTAACATGACTTCAGTATGGTATCTTACTATAATACTTTAATTATTTTGTTACACATGTTTATACAACTCCTTCTTAAACAATAACACAAATCTTTTGGTATTATTTACAATATCTCTCTGGTCATTGGTTGAATTTAATTCCTGTCACTTTGTTTGATACATAACAAAGGTTTTTTATTTATGGTCAGTTCTCTATGAACAATAATATAATTGTTCGATTTTGTTCCATTCTGGTGGTCTTTTGATTATCTATATAGATCACAGTCTTTATTAAATTAGTCACACTAATTGTCTGTGTTTATTTGACTATTTTAATTCTTGCTGTTTCACTATGAAATTAACATATCTTCTTACACTATAAACTTCATCACTGGGATTGTTTGTGTGGTTTATTCAGTTGAAATTAGTTAACTATTCACAGGTTTCACATCTATATTAAGTACTCACTGTAATTGTTTGTGGTTCCTTAAATGTTAAACACTGTTTTTCCTTTCATATTTGATAATCACCATTCCTTTGGTCACTTATATAGTCTCTAGTACACTTGGTTCATGTTGAGTCCTTGCATGATCTATCCATCTTCTTCTCTCTTCATGGTACGCTTCCTTGTCCTTCTTCTTTCTTCTTCTTCAGTATTTTCATTGTAGTCACTATCTTTATTTGTTTTCTTCTCTGTTGGAGTTTATTGGTCCTTATTTTGTTGGTTCCCCTCACTGTTGGATCCTATTGGGTCTGGTTACTGATATTTTGTTTTGGCTCATGGTCATTTTCTTTCTTCATTTCGTATTTGATGTTGGTATGTTAATATTATCTTCATCCTCGTTGGATTTTTATATTAATATATTTGTAGATACACACTTTTATATACTTGGGTTTATTTATCTAGACATACTTCCATGCTTTTCTCTTACTTGACATTATATTAGCTTATTTTATGTAACTACCATATTTGGTAATGTTACATATATATATATATTTTTTTTTTTTTTCATACTGGTTATGGTATATTTTCCCTAATCCGCGCCCCACGTTGGGCGCCAAGTTGTAACACAACTATAATAATAATAAAGTATTTGTCGTGGTGTAGTAGTGTGAGTGCAGATACGCACCGGTATCTACGGTAATGTTGTTTTCTATAAAATGTTCTAATTATAACTATTATGGTTATTAGTGTGATTGTATTGTCTAATAGATGCGTATTAATGGTTCACTTCTCCGATTTAAAATGTTTCGCGCACTCTGTTATATACCTCCTTCACTTACCACACGTAGATAATTTAGTCCTGTTCAGTGACGGTTCTGCTGAAATACATACACTTTACATACAAATAAATATTCAGGTTGAATATTCAATATGGTTATCACATACCATGTAAATGATGTAATATCTAAGTAATGTTATGAATTATTAGATCTATTCAAACTCTTCCGCCACCTTGGTAGAACTGATTAAAAATAAATGAGTTAATTTAAATCTGAAATGATACTCTTTTTCACTGGTAATAAAAGTGGAGGTTTATTAACAATTCAAGTTATTATAAAATTTTCTAACATTTAACAATCAATGACTAACAACCTTTCTGATAATAATTACAATTAATAAAATTCAAAATAAGACTCTGTTCAGCCTCAAGGCTGGTAAACCTGTTAGTTGTACAATAGTTTAATTTCAAGAGGTTATGTTCTCTTGTATCAGTGAATTACCATATTCGTAAGGTTCTTTTAGGTAGCATGATACCAGGCACAAGATGTAATATTAATAATGATATAAAATTAACAATAATTAATAATAAACAAACAAATATAAAAATCGAAAATTAGTACCATATATTTGATAGTTATGGAATTATCGTACGCGGGAATGCACACGCAACCTATAGTACTTGTTCGACAATTACCAAGCTCGTTAGCTTGTACGATTATAATGTATTACTTTATTTTAATAATTCGTTTTGATAATTATTTACTTGCAAGAGAAAAATTCATTAAAAAACTCTTGTTATTATTTCCATCTGGTTTGGACTTTACTTGAGAACAGACTTGTAACAGTGAAATTGGCAAGTTGCCGTTACGACTTTAAGGTTACCTTACAACGGATATTGTTATAATGGTTAATTATTTTTTAATATTTATTATTTCTTAATCTAGATATAAACACATTATTCATAATACTTTGATGTGTCATTATCAGTATTACTTTTATTCTTTCGCATAAAAGTTAAAAAACGTTTACTTTAAAACATCGAAAAATCAAGAAAACAATTTTTGTCAATTGAGTGACTATTGGTATTACTCGTATTTAGTCATAAATGCTTCAAACATAATTCTTTAAATTATGATAAATAATTAAAATATTTATTCAATATTTTAATAATTGTGAATTAATATTTCTTTAAATTCTGATAATTCAATCATAGTTTTTGATACTTCGCTTTTTTCTGACTTGCGTAGTATCAACATTGTTTGTTTACGAAAATATTATTTATGTTTCAAAGTTATTTAAATTAAAAAAATTGTACTCCCTGGTTTTATCTTTCACAACACTCGCAAGTACGATTGATATTATACACTATCGTACTTGAATAAAATTGCACTCCGCACATTTCACTCGTATATATTGGTGTAGTTTATTGGTTATGTGTATGTGAATTACTTATGTCTCTTGTATCGCGCACAATTTGAAAATTAAAACTTCATCATGTCGTCGAGTGACGTGACCTCTCCGTCGAAAGACTGATCGTGAACTGTGATGCTTCTTCGAAGCGTCTCCTGCTCGTCTGCCAAAATTCATTCATTTGATTGGCTGAAAAAACTATACTCTCCGACCCAAAGCCCTTTGTTTTCTTAAAATATTTAATTTTTTACCAAATTTGACTTTGTGTTTGAGGCTTTGTGACGTCAGCACTGGTACAAAAATTTAATTGAAAAGTTTAAAATCACAATAACTTTCTTAATCTATGTCCTATCGTCAAATGGTTGATGTCAGTGAATTGCAGACATCATGCGCTTCAATTTAAGTCTAAACATGATTATTTTCTGTCCATCACTTCTATCACTATAACGATTTTATTAATTATTTATGGTGTATCTTATATTTATAAGTCTATTACACCAAATTTAATTATTTATATTAAAACACTTTTTAAATAAACGCTCTGAGTCCATATCTCAACTGGTTTGATTCAAAACTTGGGAATAATTGTTCCCTAAACAATATCTCATTATGGCGTCTTTAGGCGTCCATATTTGATTTTTCATAAATGTATTTAAAACTAATTTTTCTTATTTAACACTAGTAATATTGCAATTTAACAATACTAGAAACGTCTATTTACATAATTTTACACTAGAATATTTGTACATGACTGTATTTAATCTACTATTTACATTGTTTTAGTCCCCTCCTATCTCTCTTATACAATTGTTACCTTATTTCTGGTTTTTTATATATAAATTATATCATGTACTAATTGTAATTAGTGTACACTCATTGTACCCAATTCACTCCATATAATGGTCTGCTTTTAGCTAACTCAGAACCCTTCAATTTTTCAGTAATGGGTCTGTTTACATTGTGTCATATCATGGTAGTCATTTATTTTTATTAAAACAATAATTAAACTGTTATTGTTACACTTGGTTTGGGTTTCCAAAGTAGTATTAGACATTAATTCTGACTCTTGATAATGTTTTCATTTACTTTAAAACAAGTTTATATGTTACATTTTTCATAAGTAACTTGCTCCTCATAGTTTGTTTACATCTGGGTTCCTTCATTATAGTCATTTGGTTTTTAATTATTTGTATATAAAATGACTGTTTTCATGGTCATAGTCTGTTCTCAAAGTAGCATGAGGTTTTCCTCTTACTACTGGTAATACTCTTAACAATCTGTGTTCAATCTTTAATACAGTATTTTTCTTAACTATTTTGTTATACAATAGTTCAGTTTACTTCTGGTCATACGTACATAGTTAGTTAGTTTACAATATTTTGGTTACAATACTGTTATTATTATGTTCAGAATCTGTTCTCAAAGTGGTACCAGATGTTTATCTAAATACTGGTAATACTCTTATTAACATTGGTATCTGTTTTGATATTGTACTTTGTCTAACTAAATTGGTATACTAGTTCCATTCGCCTATCTCTGTGCCATCATATTTGATCTGTTTTATTTACATTGTGTTGCAACATAATACACTGTTTATTAGGGTTTATTATTATTTATAACAAATTCTTGATTGATATCATAGTTGATGGTCATTTATTTACATTAACATGTATGATTTTCTGTTTCATAGGTGTCTTCCCTATGGGGTTATATAACACTGTACAACATGTTTTAATGCAGTATTTTGCTCCTACTAACATGACTTCAGTATGGTATCTTACTATAATACTTTAATTATTTTGTTACACATGTTTATACAACTCCTTCTTAAACAATAACACAAATCTTTTGGTATTATTTACAATATCTCTCTGGTCATTGGTTGAATTTAATTCCTGTCACTTTGTTTGATACATAACAAAGGTTTTTTATTTATGGTCAGTTCTCTATGAACAATAATATAATTGTTCGATTTTGTTCCATTCTGGTGGTCTTTTGATTATCTATATAGATCACAGTCTTTATTAAATTAGTCACACTAATTGTCTGTGTTTATTTGACTATTTTAATTCTTGCTGTTTCACTATGAAATTAACATATCTTCTTACACTATAAACTTCATCACTGGGATTGTTTGTGTGGTTTATTCAGTTGAAATTAGTTAACTATTCACAGGTTTCACATCTATATTAAGTACTCACTGTAATTGTTTGTGGTTCCTTAAATGTTAAACACTGTTTTTCCTTTCATATTTGATAATCACCATTCCTTTGGTCACTTATATAGTCTCTAGTACACTTGGTTCATGTTGAGTCCTTGCATGATCTATCCATCTTCTTCTCTCTTCATGGTACGCTTCCTTGTCCTTCTTCTTTCTTCTTCTTCAGTATTTTCATTGTAGTCACTATCTTTATTTGTTTTCTTCTCTGTTGGAGTTTATTGGTCCTTATTTTGTTGGTTCCCCTCACTGTTGGATCCTATTGGGTCTGGTTACTGATATTTTGTTTTGGCTCATGGTCATTTTCTTTCTTCATTTCGTATTTGATGTTGGTATGTTAATATTATCTTCATCCTCGTTGGATTTTTATATTAATATATTTGTAGATACACACTTTTATATACTTGGGTTTATTTATCTAGACATACTTCCATGCTTTTCTCTTACTTGACATTATATTAGCTTATTTTATGTAACTACCATATTTGGTAATGTTACATATATATATATTTTTTTTTTTTTTTTCATACTGGTTATGGTATATTTTCCCTAATCCGCGCCCCACGTTGGGCGCCAAGTTGTAACACAACTATAATAATAATAAAGTATTTGTCGTGGTGTAGTAGTGTGAGTGCAGATACGCACCGGTATCTACGGTAATGTTGTTTTCTATAAAATGTTCTAATTATAACTATTATGGTTATTAGTGTGATTGTATTGTCTAATAGATGCGTATTAATGGTTCACTTCTCCGATTTAAAATGTTTCGCGCACTCTGTTATATACCTCCTTCACTTACCACACGTAGATAATTTAGTCCTGTTCAGTGACGGTTCTGCTGAAATACATACACTTTACATACAAATAAATATTCAGGTTGAATATTCAATATGGTTATCACATACCATGTAAATGATGTAATATCTAAGTAATGTTATGAATTATTAGATCTATTCAAACTCTTCCGCCACCTTGGTAGAACTGATTAAAAATAAATGAGTTAATTTAAATCTGAAATGATACTCTTTTTCACTGGTAATAAAAGTGGAGGTTTATTAACAATTCAAGTTATTATAAAATTTTCTAACATTTAACAATCAATGACTAACAACCTTTCTGATAATAATTACAATTAATAAAATTCAAAATAAGACTCTGTTCAGCCTCAAGGCTGGTAAACCTGTTAGTTGTACAATAGTTTAATTTCAAGAGGTTATGTTCTCTTGTATCAGTGAATTACCATATTCGTAAGGTTCTTTTAGGTAGCATGATACCAGGCACAAGATGTAATATTAATAATGATATAAAATTAACAATAATTAATAATAAACAAACAAATATAAAAATCGAAAATTAGTACCATATATTTGATAGTTATGGAATTATCGTACGCGGGAATGCGCACGCAACCTATAGTACTTGTTCGACAATTACCAAGCTCGTTAGCTTGTACGATTATAATGTATTACTTTATTTTAATAATTCGTTTTGATAATTATTTACTTGCAAGAGAAAAATTCATTAAAAAACTCTTGTTATTATTTCCATCTGGTTTGGACTTTACTTGAGAACAGACTTGTAACAGTGAAATTGGCAAGTTGCCGTTACGACTTTAAGGTTACCTTACAACGGATATTGTTATAATGGTTAATTATTTCTTAATATTTATTATTTCTTAATCTAGATATAAACACATTATTCATAATACTTTGATGTGTCATTATCAGTATTACTTTTATTCTTTCGCATGAAAGTTAAAAAACGTTTACTTTAAAACATCGAAAAATCAAGAAAACAATTTTTGTCAATTGAGTGACTATTGGTATTACTCGTATTTAGTCATAAATGCTTCAAACATAATTCTTTAAATTATGATAAATAATTAAAATATTTATTCAATATTTTAATAATTGTGAATTAATATTTCTTTAAATTCTGATAATTCAATCATAGTTTTTGATACTTCGCTTTTTTTCTGACTTGCGTAGTATCAACATTGTTTGTTTACGAAAATATTATTTATGTTTCAAAGTTATTTAAATTAAAAAAATTGTACTCCCTGGTTTTATCTTTCACAACACTCGCAAGTACGATTGATATTATACACTATCGTACTTGAATAAAATTGCACTCCGCACATTTCACTCGTATATATTGGTGTAGTTTATTGGTTATGTGTATGTGAATTACTTATGTCTCTTGTATCGCGCACAATTTGAAAATTAAAACTTCATCATGTCGTCGAGTGACGTGACCTCTCCGTCGAAAGACTGATCGTGAACTGTGATGCTTCTTCGAAGCGTCTCCTGCTCGTCTGCCAAAATTCATTCATTTGATTGGCTGAAAAAACTATACTCTGTGACCCAAAGCCCTTTGTTTTCTTAAAATATTTAATTTTTTACCAAATTTGACTTTGTGTTTGAGGCTTTGTGACGTCAGCACTGGTACAAAAATTTAATTGAAAAGTTTAAAATCACAATAACTTTCTTAATCTATGTCCTATCGTCAAATGATTGATGTCAGTGAATTGCAGACATCATGCGCTTCAATTTAAGTCTAAACATGATTATTTTCTGTCCATCACTTCTATCACTATAACGATTTTATTAATTATTTATGGTGTATCTTATATTTATAAGTCTATTACACCAAATTTAATTATTTATATTAAAACACTTTTTAAATAAACGCTCTGAGTCCATATCTCAACTGGTTTGATTCAAAACTTGGGAATAATTGTTCCCTAAACAATATCTCATTATGGCGTCTTTAGGCGTCCATATTTGATTTTTCATAAATGTATTTAAAACTAATTTTTCTTATTTAACACTAGTAATATTGCAATTTAACAATACTAGAAACGTCTATTTACATAATTTTACACTAGAATATTTGTACATGACTGTATTTAATCTACTATTTACATTGTTTTAGTCCCCTCCTATCTCTCTTATACAATTGTTACCTTATTTCTGGTTTTTTATATATAAATTATATCATGTACTAATTGTAATTAGTGTACACTCATTGTACCCAATTCACTCCATATAATGGTCTGCTTTTAGCTAACTCAGAACCCTTCAATTTTTCAGTAATGGGTCTGTTTACATTGTGTCATATCATGGTAGTCATTTATTTTTATTAAAACAATAATTAAACTGTTATTGTTACACTTGGTTTGGGTTTCCAAAGTAGTATTAGACATTAATTCTGACTCTTGATAATGTTTTCATTTACTTTAAAACAAGTTTATATGTTACATTTTTCATAAGTAACTTGCTCCTCATAGTTTGTTTACATCTGGGTTCCTTCATTATAGTCATTTGGTTTTTAATTATTTGTATATAAAATGACTGTTTTCATGGTCATAGTCTGTTCTCAAAGTAGCATGAGGTTTTCCTCTTACTACTGGTAATACTCTTAACAATCTGTGTTCAATCTTTAATACAGTATTTTTCTTAACTATTTTGTTATACAATAGTTCAGTTTACTTCTGGTCATACGTACATAGTTAGTTAGTTTACAATATTTTGGTTACAATACTGTTATTATTATGTTCAGAATCTGTTCTCAAAGTGGTACCAGATGTTTATCTAAATACTGGTAATACTCTTATTAACATTGGTATCTGTTTTGATATTGTACTTTGTCTAACTAAATTGGTATACTAGTTCCATTCGCCTATCTCTGTGCCATCATATTTGATCTGTTTTATTTACATTGTGTTGCAACATAATACACTGTTTATTAGGGTTTATTATTATTTATAACAAATTCTTGATTGATATCATAGTTGATGGTCATTTATTTACATTAACATGTATGATTTTCTGTTTCATAGGTGTCTTCCCTATGGGGTTATGTAACACTGTACAACATGTTTTAATGCAGTATTTTGCTCCTACTAACATGACTTCAGTATGGTATCTTACTATAATACTTTAATTATTTTGTTACACATGTTTATACAACTCCTTCTTAAACAATAACACAAATCTTTTGGTATTATTTACAATATCTCTCTGGTCATTGGTTGAATTTAATTCCTGTCACTTTGTTTGATACATAACAAAGGTTTTTTATTTATGGTCAGTTCTCTATGAACAATAATATAATTGTTCGATTTTGTTCCATTCTGGTGGTCTTTTGATTATCTATATAGATCACAGTCTTTATTAAATTAGTCACACTAATTGTCTGTGTTTATTTGACTATTTTAATTCTTGCTGTTTCACTATGAAATTAACATATCTTCTTACACTATAAACTTCATCACTGGGATTGTTTGTGTGGTTTATTCAGTTGAAATTAGTTAACTATTCACAGGTTTCACATCTATATTAAGTACTCACTGTAATTGTTTGTGGTTCCTTAAATGTTAAACACTGTTTTTCCTTTCATATTTGATAATCACCATTCCTTTGGTCACTTATATAGTCTCTAGTACACTTGGTTCATGTTGAGTCCTTGCATGATCTATCCATCTTCTTCTCTCTTCATGGTACGCTTCCTTGTCCTTCTTCTTTCTTCTTCTTCAGTATTTTCATTGTAGTCACTATCTTTATTTGTTTTCTTCTCTGTTGGAGTTTATTGGTCCTTATTTTGTTGGTTCCCCTCACTGTTGGATCCTATTGGGTCTGGTTACTGATATTTTGTTTTGGCTCATGGTCATTTTCTTTCTTCATTTCGTATTTGATGTTGGTATGTTAATATTATCTTCATCCTCGTTGGATTTTTATATTAATATATTTGTAGATACACACTTTTATATACTTGGGTTTATTTATCTAGACATACTTCCATGCTTTTCTCTTACTTGACATTATATTAGCTTATTTTATGTAACTACCATATTTGGTAATGTTACATATTTTTTTTTTTTTTTTTTTTTCATACTGGTTATGGTATATTTTCCCTAATCCGCGCCCCACGTTGGGCGCCAAGTTGTAACACAACTATAATAATAATAAAGTATTTGTCGTGGTGTAGTAGTGTGAGTGCAGATACGCACCGGTATCTACGGTAATGTTGTTTTCTATAAAATGTTCTAATTATAACTATTATGGTTATTAGTGTGATTGTATTGTCTAATAGATGCGTATTAATGGTTCACTTCTCCGATTTAAAATGTTTCGCGCACTCTGTTATATACCTCCTTCACTTACCACACGTAGATAATTTAGTCCTGTTCAGTGACGGTTCTGCTGAAATACATACACTTTACATACAAATAAATATTCAGGTTGAATATTCAATATGGTTATCACATACCATGTAAATGATGTAATATCTAAGTAATGTTATGAATTATTAGATCTATTCAAACTCTTCCGCCACCTTGGTAGAACTGATTAAAAATAAATGAGTTAATTTAAATCTGAAATGATACTCTTTTTCACTGGTAATAAAAGTGGAGGTTTATTAACAATTCAAGTTATTATAAAATTTTCTAACATTTAACAATCAATGACTAACAACCTTTCTGATAATAATTACAATTAATAAAATTCAAAATAAGACTCTGTTCAGCCTCAAGGCTGGTAAACCTGTTAGTTGTACAATAGTTTAATTTCAAGAGGTTATGTTCTCTTGTATCAGTGAATTACCATATTCGTAAGGTTCTTTTAGGTAGCATGATACCAGGCACAAGATGTAATATTAATAATGATATAAAATTAACAATAATTAATAATAAACAAACAAATATAAAAATCGAAAATTAGTACCATATATTTGATAGTTATGGAATTATCGTACGCGGGAATGCGCACGCAACCTATAGTACTTGTTCGACAATTACCAAGCTCGTTAGCTTGTACGATTATAATGTATTACTTTATTTTAATAATTCGTTTTGATAATTATTTACTTGCAAGAGAAAAATTCATTAAAAAACTCTTGTTATTATTTCCATCTGGTTTGGACTTTACTTGAGAACAGACTTGTAACAGTGAAATTGGCAAGTTGCCGTTACGACTTTAAGGTTACCTTACAACGGATATTGTTATAATGGTTAATTATTTCTTAATATTTATTATTTCTTAATCTAGATATAAACACATTATTCATAATACTTTGATGTGTCATTATCAGTATTACTTTTATTCTTTCGCATGAAAGTTAAAAAACGTTTACTTTAAAACATCGAAAAATCAAGAAAACAATTTTTGTCAATTGAGTGACTATTGGTATTACTCGTATTTAGTCATAAATGCTTCAAACATAATTCTTTAAATTATGATAAATAATTAAAATATTTATTCAATATTTTAATAATTGTGAATTAATATTTCTTTAAATTCTGATAATTCAATCATAGTTTTTGATACTTCGCTTTTTTCTGACTTGCGTAGTATCAACATTGTTTGTTTACGAAAATATTATTTATGTTTCAAAGTTATTTAAATTAAAAAAATTGTACTCCCTGGTTTTATCTTTCACAACACTCGCAAGTACGATTGATATTATACACTATCGTACTTGAATAAAATTGCACTCCGCACATTTCACTCGTATATATTGGTGTAGTTTATTGGTTATGTGTATGTGAATTACTTATGTCTCTTGTATCGCGCACAATTTGAAAATTAAAACTTCATCATGTCGTCGAGTGACGTGACCTCTCCGTCGAAAGACTGATCGTGAACTGTGATGCTTCTTCGAAGCGTCTCCTGCTCGTCTGCCAAAATTCATTCATTTGATTGGCTGAAAAAACTATACTCTCCGACCCAAAGCCCTTTGTTTTCTTAAAATATTTAATTTTTTACCAAATTTGACTTTGTGTTTGAGGCTTTGTGACGTCAGCACTGGTACAAAAATTTAATTGAAAAGTTTAAAATCACAATAACTTTCTTAATCTATGTCCTATCGTCAAATGGTTGATGTCAGTGAATTGCAGACATCATGCGCTTCAATTTAAGTCTAAACATGATTATTTTCTGTCCATCACTTCTATCACTATAACGATTTTATTAATTATTTATGGTGTATCTTATATTTATAAGTCTATTACACCAAATTTAATTATTTATATTAAAACACTTTTTAAATAAACGCTCTGAGTCCATATCTCAACTGGTTTGATTCAAAACTTGGGAATAATTGTTCCCTAAACAATATCTCATTATGGCGTCTTTAGGCGTCCATATTTGATTTTTCATAAATGTATTTAAAACTAATTTTTCTTATTTAACACTAGTAATATTGCAATTTAACAATACTAGAAACGTCTATTTACATAATTTTACACTAGAATATTTGTACATGACTGTATTTAATCTACTATTTACATTGTTTTAGTCCCCTCCTATCTCTCTTATACAATTGTTACCTTATTTCTGGTTTTTTATATATAAATTATATCATGTACTAATTGTAATTAGTGTACACTCATTGTACCCAATTCACTCCATATAATGGTCTGCTTTTAGCTAACTCAGAACCCTTCAATTTTTCAGTAATGGGTCTGTTTACATTGTGTCATATCATGGTAGTCATTTATTTTTATTAAAACAATAATTAAACTGTTATTGTTACACTTGGTTTGGGTTTCCAAAGTAGTATTAGACATTAATTCTGACTCTTGATAATGTTTTCATTTACTTTAAAACAAGTTTATATGTTACATTTTTCATAAGTAACTTGCTCCTCATAGTTTGTTTACATCTGGGTTCCTTCATTATAGTCATTTGGTTTTTAATTATTTGTATATAAAATGACTGTTTTCATGGTCATAGTCTGTTCTCAAAGTAGCATGAGGTTTTCCTCTTACTACTGGTAATACTCTTAACAATCTGTGTTCAATCTTTAATACAGTATTTTTCTTAACTATTTTGTTATACAATAGTTCAGTTTACTTCTGGTCATACGTACATAGTTAGTTAGTTTACAATATTTTGGTTACAATACTGTTATTATTATGTTCAGAATCTGTTCTCAAAGTGGTACCAGATGTTTATCTAAATACTGGTAATACTCTTATTAACATTGGTATCTGTTTTGATATTGTACTTTGTCTAACTAAATTGGTATACTAGTTCCATTCGCCTATCTCTGTGCCATCATATTTGATCTGTTTTATTTACATTGTGTTGCAACATAATACACTGTTTATTAGGGTTTATTATTATTTATAACAAATTCTTGATTGATATCATAGTTGATGGTCATTTATTTACATTAACATGTATGATTTTCTGTTTCATAGGTGTCTTCCCTATGGGGTTATGTAACACTGTACAACATGTTTTAATGCAGTATTTTGCTCCTACTAACATGACTTCAGTATGGTATCTTACTATAATACTTTAATTATTTTGTTACACATGTTTATACAACTCCTTCTTAAACAATAACACAAATCTTTTGGTATTATTTACAATATCTCTCTGGTCATTGGTTGAATTTAATTCCTGTCACTTTGTTTGATACATAACAAAGGTTTTTTATTTATGGTCAGTTCTCTATGAACAATAATATAATTGTTCGATTTTGTTCCATTCTGGTGGTCTTTTGATTATCTATATAGATCACAGTCTTTATTAAATTAGTCACACTAATTGTCTGTGTTTATTTGACTATTTTAATTCTTGCTGTTTCACTATGAAATTAACATATCTTCTTACACTATAAACTTCATCACTGGGATTGTTTGTGTGGTTTATTCAGTTGAAATTAGTTAACTATTCACAGGTTTCACATCTATATTAAGTACTCACTGTAATTGTTTGTGGTTCCTTAAATGTTAAACACTGTTTTTCCTTTCATATTTGATAATCACCATTCCTTTGGTCACTTATATAGTCTCTAGTACACTTGGTTCATGTTGAGTCCTTGCATGATCTATCCATCTTCTTCTCTCTTCATGGTACGCTTCCTTGTCCTTCTTCTTTCTTCTTCTTCAGTATTTTCATTGTAGTCACTATCTTTATTTGTTTTCTTCTCTGTTGGAGTTTATTGGTCCTTATTTTGTTGGTTCCCCTCACTGTTGGATCCTATTGGGTCTGGTTACTGATATTTTGTTTTGGCTCATGGTCATTTTCTTTCTTCATTTCGTATTTGATGTTGGTATGTTAATATTATCTTCATCCTCGTTGGATTTTTATATTAATATATTTGTAGATACACACTTTTATATACTTGGGTTTATTTATCTAGACATACTTCCATGCTTTTCTCTTACTTGACATTATATTAGCTTATTTTATGTAACTACCATATTTGGTAATGTTACATATTTTTTTTTTTTTTTTTTTTTCATACTGGTTATGGTATATTTTCCCTAATCCGCGCCCCACGTTGGGCGCCAAGTTGTAACACAACTATAATAATAATAAAGTATTTGTCGTGGTGTAGTAGTGTGAGTGCAGATACGCACCGGTATCTACGGTAATGTTGTTTTCTATAAAATGTTCTAATTATAACTATTATGGTTATTAGTGTGATTGTATTGTCTAATAGATGCGTATTAATGGTTCACTTCTCCGATTTAAAATGTTTCGCGCACTCTGTTATATACCTCCTTCACTTACCACACGTAGATAATTTAGTCCTGTTCAGTGACGGTTCTGCTGAAATACATACACTTTACATACAAATAAATATTCAGGTTGAATATTCAATATGGTTATCACATACCATGTAAATGATGTAATATCTAAGTAATGTTATGAATTATTAGATCTATTCAAACTCTTCCGCCACCTTGGTAGAACTGATTAAAAATAAATGAGTTAATTTAAATCTGAAATGATACTCTTTTTCACTGGTAATAAAAGTGGAGGTTTATTAACAATTCAAGTTATTATAAAATTTTCTAACATTTAACAATCAATGACTAACAACCTTTCTGATAATAATTACAATTAATAAAATTCAAAATAAGACTCTGTTCAGCCTCAAGGCTGGTAAACCTGTTAGTTGTACAATAGTTTAATTTCAAGAGGTTATGTTCTCTTGTATCAGTGAATTACCATATTCGTAAGGTTCTTTTAGGTAGCATGATACCAGGCACAAGATGTAATATTAATAATGATATAAAATTAACAATAATTAATAATAAACAAACAAATATAAAAATCGAAAATTAGTACCATATATTTGATAGTTATGGAATTATCGTACGCGGGAATGCGCACGCAACCTATAGTACTTGTTCGACAATTACCAAGCTCGTTAGCTTGTACGATTATAATGTATTACTTTATTTTAATAATTCGTTTTGATAATTATTTACTTGCAAGAGAAAAATTCATTAAAAAACTCTTGTTATTATTTCCATCTGGTTTGGACTTTACTTGAGAACAGACTTGTAACAGTGAAATTGGCAAGTTGCCGTTACGACTTTAAGGTTACCTTACAACGGATATTGTTATAATGGTTAATTATTTCTTAATATTTATTATTTCTTAATCTAGATATAAACACATTATTCATAATACTTTGATGTGTCATTATCAGTATTACTTTTATTCTTTCGCATGAAAGTTAAAAAACGTTTACTTTAAAACATCGAAAAATCAAGAAAACAATTTTTGTCAATTGAGTGACTATTGGTATTACTCGTATTTAGTCATAAATGCTTCAAACATAATTCTTTAAATTATGATAAATAATTAAAATATTTATTCAATATTTTAATAATTGTGAATTAATATTTCTTTAAATTCTGATAATTCAATCATAGTTTTTGATACTTCGCTTTTTTCTGACTTGCGTAGTATCAACATTGTTTGTTTACGAAAATATTATTTATGTTTCAAAGTTATTTAAATTAAAAAAATTGTACTCCCTGGTTTTATCTTTCACAACACTCGCAAGTACGATTGATATTATACACTATCGTACTTGAATAAAATTGCACTCCGCACATTTCACTCGTATATATTGGTGTAGTTTATTGGTTATGTGTATGTGAATTACTTATGTCTCTTGTATCGCGCACAATTTGAAAATTAAAACTTCATCATGTCGTCGAGTGACGTGACCTCTCCGTCGAAAGACTGATCGTGAACTGTGATGCTTCTTCGAAGCGTCTCCTGCTCGTCTGCCAAAATTCATTCATTTGATTGGCTGAAAAAACTATACTCTCCGACCCAAAGCCCTTTGTTTTCTTAAAATATTTAATTTTTTACCAAATTTGACTTTGTGTTTGAGGCTTTGTGACGTCAGCACTGGTACAAAAATTTAATTGAAAAGTTTAAAATCACAATAACTTTCTTAATCTATGTCCTATCGTCAAATGGTTGATGTCAGTGAATTGCAGACATCATGCGCTTCAATTTAAGTCTAAACATGATTATTTTCTGTCCATCACTTCTATCACTATAACGATTTTATTAATTATTTATGGTGTATCTTATATTTATAAGTCTATTACACCAAATTTAATTATTTATATTAAAACACTTTTTAAATAAACGCTCTGAGTCCATATCTCAACTGGTTTGATTCAAAACTTGGGAATAATTGTTCCCTAAACAATATCTCATTATGGCGTCTTTAGGCGTCCATATTTGATTTTTCATAAATGTATTTAAAACTAATTTTTCTTATTTAACACTAGTAATATTGCAATTTAACAATACTAGAAACGTCTATTTACATAATTTTACACTAGAATATTTGTACATGACTGTATTTAATCTACTATTTACATTGTTTTAGTCCCCTCCTATCTCTCTTATACAATTGTTACCTTATTTCTGGTTTTTTATATATAAATTATATCATGTACTAATTGTAATTAGTGTACACTCATTGTACCCAATTCACTCCATATAATGGTCTGCTTTTAGCTAACTCAGAACCCTTCAATTTTTCAGTAATGGGTCTGTTTACATTGTGTCATATCATGGTAGTCATTTATTTTTATTAAAACAATAATTAAACTGTTATTGTTACACTTGGTTTGGGTTTCCAAAGTAGTATTAGACATTAATTCTGACTCTTGATAATGTTTTCATTTACTTTAAAACAAGTTTATATGTTACATTTTTCATAAGTAACTTGCTCCTCATAGTTTGTTTACATCTGGGTTCCTTCATTATAGTCATTTGGTTTTTAATTATTTGTATATAAAATGACTGTTTTCATGGTCATAGTCTGTTCTCAAAGTAGCATGAGGTTTTCCTCTTACTACTGGTAATACTCTTAACAATCTGTGTTCAATCTTTAATACAGTATTTTTCTTAACTATTTTGTTATACAATAGTTCAGTTTACTTCTGGTCATACGTACATAGTTAGTTAGTTTACAATATTTTGGTTACAATACTGTTATTATTATGTTCAGAATCTGTTCTCAAAGTGGTACCAGATGTTTATCTAAATACTGGTAATACTCTTATTAACATTGGTATCTGTTTTGATATTGTACTTTGTCTAACTAAATTGGTATACTAGTTCCATTCGCCTATCTCTGTGCCATCATATTTGATCTGTTTTATTTACATTGTGTTGCAACATAATACACTGTTTATTAGGGTTTATTATTATTTATAACAAATTCTTGATTGATATCATAGTTGATGGTCATTTATTTACATTAACATGTATGATTTTCTGTTTCATAGGTGTCTTCCCTATGGGGTTATGTAACACTGTACAACATGTTTTAATGCAGTATTTTGCTCCTACTAACATGACTTCAGTATGGTATCTTACTATAATACTTTAATTATTTTGTTACACATGTTTATACAACTCCTTCTTAAACAATAACACAAATCTTTTGGTATTATTTACAATATCTCTCTGGTCATTGGTTGAATTTAATTCCTGTCACTTTGTTTGATACATAACAAAGGTTTTTTATTTATGGTCAGTTCTCTATGAACAATAATATAATTGTTCGATTTTGTTCCATTCTGGTGGTCTTTTGATTATCTATATAGATCACAGTCTTTATTAAATTAGTCACACTAATTGTCTGTGTTTATTTGACTATTTTAATTCTTGCTGTTTCACTATGAAATTAACATATCTTCTTACACTATAAACTTCATCACTGGGATTGTTTGTGTGGTTTATTCAGTTGAAATTAGTTAACTATTCACAGGTTTCACATCTATATTAAGTACTCACTGTAATTGTTTGTGGTTCCTTAAATGTTAAACACTGTTTTTCCTTTCATATTTGATAATCACCATTCCTTTGGTCACTTATATAGTCTCTAGTACACTTGGTTCATGTTGAGTCCTTGCATGATCTATCCATCTTCTTCTCTCTTCATGGTACGCTTCCTTGTCCTTCTTCTTTCTTCTTCTTCAGTATTTTCATTGTAGTCACTATCTTTATTTGTTTTCTTCTCTGTTGGAGTTTATTGGTCCTTATTTTGTTGGTTCCCCTCACTGTTGGATCCTATTGGGTCTGGTTACTGATATTTTGTTTTGGCTCATGGTCATTTTCTTTCTTCATTTCGTATTTGATGTTGGTATGTTAATATTATCTTCATCCTCGTTGGATTTTTATATTAATATATTTGTAGATACACACTTTTATATACTTGGGTTTATTTATCTAGACATACTTCCATGCTTTTCTCTTACTTGACATTATATTAGCTTATTTTATGTAACTACCATATTTGGTAATGTTACATATTTTTTTTTTTTTTTTTTTTTTCATACTGGTTATGGTATATTTTCCCTAATCCGCGCCCCACGTTGGGCGCCAAGTTGTAACACAACTATAATAATAATAAAGTATTTGTCGTGGTGTAGTAGTGTGAGTGCAGATACGCACCGGTATCTACGGTAATGTTGTTTTCTATAAAATGTTCTAATTATAACTATTATGGTTATTAGTGTGATTGTATTGTCTAATAGATGCGTATTAATGGTTCACTTCTCCGATTTAAAATGTTTCGCGCACTCTGTTATATACCTCCTTCACTTACCACACGTAGATAATTTAGTCCTGTTCAGTGACGGTTCTGCTGAAATACATACACTTTACATACAAATAAATATTCAGGTTGAATATTCAATATGGTTATCACATACCATGTAAATGATGTAATATCTAAGTAATGTTATGAATTATTAGATCTATTCAAACTCTTCCGCCACCTTGGTAGAACTGATTAAAAATAAATGAGTTAATTTAAATCTGAAATGATACTCTTTTTCACTGGTAATAAAAGTGGAGGTTTATTAACAATTCAAGTTATTATAAAATTTTCTAACATTTAACAATCAATGACTAACAACCTTTCTGATAATAATTACAATTAATAAAATTCAAAATAAGACTCTGTTCAGCCTCAAGGCTGGTAAACCTGTTAGTTGTACAATAGTTTAATTTCAAGAGGTTATGTTCTCTTGTATCAGTGAATTACCATATTCGTAAGGTTCTTTTAGGTAGCATGATACCAGGCACAAGATGTAATATTAATAATGATATAAAATTAACAATAATTAATAATAAACAAACAAATATAAAAATCGAAAATTAGTACCATATATTTGATAGTTATGGAATTATCGTACGCGGGAATGCGCACGCAACCTATAGTACTTGTTCGACAATTACCAAGCTCGTTAGCTTGTACGATTATAATGTATTACTTTATTTTAATAATTCGTTTTGATAATTATTTACTTGCAAGAGAAAAATTCATTAAAAAACTCTTGTTATTATTTCCATCTGGTTTGGACTTTACTTGAGAACAGACTTGTAACAGTGAAATTGGCAAGTTGCCGTTACGACTTTAAGGTTACCTTACAATGGATATTGTTATAATGGTTAATTATTTCTTAATATTTATTATTTCTTAATCTAGATATAAACACATTATTCATAATACTTTGATGTGTCATTATCAGTATTACTTTTATTCTTTCGCATGAAAGTTAAAAAACGTTTACTTTAAAACATCGAAAAATCAAGAAAACAATTTTTGTCAATTGAGTGACTATTGGTATTACTCGTATTTAGTCATAAATGCTTCAAACATAATTCTTTAAATTATGATAAATAATTAAAATATTTATTCAATATTTTAATAATTGTGAATTAATATTTCTTTAAATTCTGATAATTCAATCATAGTTTTTGATACTTCGCTTTTTTCTGACTTGCGTAGTATCAACATTGTTTGTTTACGAAAATATTTTTATGTTTCAAAGTTATTTAAATTAAAAAAATTGTACTCCCTGGTTTTATCTTTCACAACACTCGCAAGTACGATTGATATTATACACTATCGTACTTGAATAAAATTGCACTCCGCACATTTCACTCGTATATATTGGTGTAGTTTATTGGTTATGTGTATGTGAATTACTTATGTCTCTTGTATCGCGCACAATTTGAAAATTAAAACTTCATCATGTCGTCGAGTGACGTGACCTCTCCGTCGAAAGACTGATCGTGAACTGTGATGCTTCTTCGAAGCGTCTCCTGCTCGTCTGCCAAAATTCATTCATTTGATTGGCTGAAAAAACTATACTCTCCGACCCAAAGCCCTTTGTTTTCTTAAAATATTTAATTTTTTACCAAATTTGACTTTGTGTTTGAGGCTTTGTGACGTCAGCACTGGTACAAAAATTTAATTAAAAGTTTAAAATCACAATAACTTTCTTAATCTATGTCCTATCGTCAAATGGTTGATGTCAGTGAATTGCAGATATCATGCGCTTCAATTTAAGTCTAAACATGATTATTTTCTGTCCATCACTTCTATCACTATAACGATTTTATTAATTATTTATGGTGTATCTTGTTTTTGTTTATGTATGTATTTGTTTTTTTGTCCATTCATTTGTGTGAATGGACAAAAAAACAAAAAAAAAACAAATACATAACATACAGACAAAACACGACAGAAAAATAAAAAACCTGACACCAATCAAAACAGATATAATTCCCTCGCACAAATTCTACCCACGTACAGTAAACCTCACGAACGTCACACTCACAAAAAATGAACAAACACTCCTTGATAAAGGCCTAAAACATAACATACATTACAAACATAACAACCAAACACTGACAAAGCTCATAATTGACACAGAAACAAATATACAAAACACAGCACCAGAACATCAAGACACATTAAGACATAATATAAACAACACAATAGGAGTACATAAGACACCAGGCAACAACAACCACAACTCAGAAATACACACAGCCATCAAACTGAGGGAAAAGGCACACAAACACAACATCACATTTGTAAAAGCTGACAAAGGCAACACGACTGTAATTATCCCCACAGACAACCTACACAAAAAAGTACAAAACTTCATGGAACAGAACAACATCACAGAACTAAAACACGACCCCACCGACAGATACCAAAACTCAATAAAACAAATAGTCAACAAAGCCAAACACATTATGACACATAAACAAAAGCCCTACATGAAACAAATCCGACCATCAGCACCTACACTCCAAGCGCTTCCCAAAATCCATAAAGAAGACATTCCGATCCGCCCCATTATCAACTACCGTAATGGCCCTGCACACAAACTGGCAAAATATCTAGACAAAATTATTAGACAACACACACAAATAGACAACAACATTGCAGTAAAAAACAACACTGACCTAGTAACAAAAATAAAAGACATACACATCCCCCATAACGCCACATTAGCCTCCTTTGACATTAAAAACCTGTACACAAACATCCCCATCTCTGAAACAATCACCATCCTACAAAACAAACTCAAACAGAACAACACACCAGACGAACTTATCAATGAAATAACAGAAACTCTGAACATTATCACAAAACAAAACTACTTTACTTATAACAATAAATACTACACACAGAACGAAGGCCTACCCATGGGCTCTCCCATATCCAGCATTCTAGCAGAAGTCTTCCTCCAACACTTAGAAAAAACAAAAATACTCACAAACAAAGACAGACACTCACATAAAATACTATATTGGCACAGATACGTTGATGACATTCTAATACTATAAAGGGGAAACAAAAGACAATGCGAACAGTTACTAACGCACATAAACAAAATACATAAAAACATAACCTTCACTGCCGAATACGAACACAACAATACCATAAACTTCTTAGACCTCTCCATCACAAAACTAGAACACAGGCACAAATTCAGTATATACAGAAAACCAACTACAACTGACACACTAATACACAACACCTCCAATCACCCAATACAACACAAACTAGCTGCTTTTAGAACCATGATACATAGACTTAACAACATCCCCTTAGATGAAATAGACTACAAAGACGAACTAAACACGATAAAATATCTAGCAGAATCTAACGGTTATGACAGAACAATAGTCAGTAAACTCCTACACAAAACAAACAACAGACAAAGACAGAAAACAACAAATTCATAACACTAACATACATCAACAAACAAACAGAAAAAATCGCCCACAAATTCAAAAAAGCAGGATACAGAATCGCTTTCAAAACTACTAACAAAACAGAACACACACTATCAAAACGCATGCCCAAAGCACAAAACAAATTCGATCTACCCGGTGTATATAAGCTAAATTGTTCAAATTGCAATAAATTCTACATAGGCCAGACAGGACGTAGCTTCAAACAGAGATACATTGAACACACAAAAGCACTCCACACCACTACAGAATCTACCTTCGCAAACCACCTCATTGAAGCAAACCACACATATAAAAACATCGACAATAACATGAACATACTACACGTACACACAAAAGGCCGAAAACTAGACACTCTAGAACAATTAGAAATATACAAACACACAAAAACAAATAAAAACGACATCCTAAACGAACAGACACAATTCAAATCGCACGCATTATTCGAACACATCTCACCACACACACACAGCTTCGATCTTTCGAAAAACTATCTCGTCACCAACAACAAGACGAACAGCGCTACTAACGACAGCCTCTGATGAAGCCTTCTATAGGTGAAAGCCGGTTTAGGCTGTAAGGTAAAACTTTACGTTTTTACTTTTAAAAAACTTAGTGTTCCGAGTCGTCAATATTATAGTGATATTTAGTTAAGTAACGGACACGTCATGGACAACGAAATCCAAGAATCAACACTTTCATTTTGTCTTCTAAAGTTAAAGTCTTGTATTTACCTCTAGCACTCATATTGTAATACAGTACTGTAAATTAATACTAAGAAGTGTTTGAAGAAAATGTGGTTTGAAAAGCTGTACACAACTAAAAAATAACTTCAGTACAATAGAACGCACACGAATATAATAACAATGACGCACACACTACCAAAGTAGCAGTTGAACTAGACTAAACCCAGTCGGGGTGGGGGTGCGTATCACACATTTTGCCAACATAACACTTTAAGAAATCCCTAAAGGCAAATGTTTTCACAAAGAATTCACAAAATTAATTTTTTGTGAATTATAATTTTTTTTAGGGAGTCCGAATTATCGTAAATTCCGAATTAGAGAAGTCCGAGTTAGAGAGGTTTCACTGTATATATCTGACTTCCCTCAAGGTTGTTGCTAAAGAAGGGTTCTAGGGTGAGTGTGACTGTGGTTGGAAATTTTGTTGTCTGTTATTCTGCAAACTGTCAGTTGGAAATTTCCAAGCTGTTGCTAATTAAGTGGATTCATCTCAGTCATTGACTGACACCTGTCCTTTCGTTACTATTTCAGTCCCCTCTCTGTATTGTCTAATTTTGTTATTGTTTAATCTAGCTAAAAATCTTGTATTTTTGAATGTGATTATGTGTGCTAGGTGTATTTCTTCAGAAATGTGTTGTCTTCTTGTTTTTATCAAAAAACAAAGATGAAGGTTTTATGTCAATTTATATACTTGTACTATATAAGTTACTGTGTTATGAGTCACGGGTAAAGAGCACAAAACAGAAAAGCAAAATGTCTGTAGAGATTAAGTACCTGGGAGGAACTGAAGGGGTTTTAATGAGAGATAGAAAAATAAATATAGAAAATAGAAAAGATTTGGAGAAATAGTCTACTAGGCTACTCATGGATTTGTAAAAGAAAGGAAATTTGAGTCGGTAAGGACATATATAGCATATGGAACAAACAAGATTAGTGAAACATATTTTATAAACAAATTGAGGAAAACCCAACTAAGAAAAGGAGAAGATCTAAACAAAATTGGGTTAAAATAATGGTTGTGAAGCATTGGAAAGTAAAGGAGCTACATGGGGTGACATGAAGAGACTGCCTCTAAGCAAAACAAAAATATGGAAGAAATTTGTGTTAAATGAGAATGCTAGTAAAAATATTCTCTGACGAAGCCTCTGATGAAGCTTATAATAAACAAAAACTGGTTCAGGCTGTAAGGTAAAACTTTTACATTTTTACCAATAAAAAACTTTTTTTTCTGAGTCGGTAGTGATATACTTGTATTTAGAAAATATTATTTAGAAATACCAGCAACCAGTATGGTATTAGGATTTGGCCTACATACGGTACCAATGTATTTCTAACATCAAAGTTTACAATATAGTTAGTTGGACACTCCTTGCTAAGAGAAGAGACACAAGTGCAAACATAGACTGATGCAAGATCAATTAAAGGAATGGAGCTCCCTGTAACAATAAAGTTCTTTTTCAGCAATAACTGCTTGAGTTACTCTTGATTGTCATCCATATAATATGGGGTGCTGCATGAGACATGAATGCTCAATCCTAGACTAGACACAATTGTAAACAGCACAGATGTATGGGACTATAATGTTAGATGTGTTTGCATGAAGTCTACAAAGATCAACAAAAGTTGTAACATTTAATAGCAATGTTCCTGTTCTATCAATAGTAGTCCCAGATGTTTTTTAGTTTAACGAATTTGTTTTCCTACAGTCGATACATCTTGGTCTTTAACGTGTCAATTCTTGTTGGTGTCTACATGAATGGACAATGGAGGAAGAGTAAATATGTTAAGGCTAAGAACACAGTATAAAGACGACTCTTACAGTAAAAGCCAAAATGTCTAGCCTTTTCAACAATGGTCTGTGGCTTGAAAGTCCATCAAGACTCCAGCCAAGAAAATTTGAATGTTACACCGTGCTACAGGAATTGTTGTCTACTAGAGAACCCTCAACCCAAATTATCATATTATATTATCATATTATGTTATTAATATGTCATCTCAAAACACATTACTGTAACAATTCATGCCACGTTGCGACCTGGTGCGCACCACTACATGAGATTGACTGCCTAGACATACATACTGTGATGTTTGGTAAAAATTGTTGACTTTTGATGACTTCTCCAGAAGGATTGGTGTTCTTATATAATCTGATGATGAAGATTTATCCTTGAAACGGGTAGTTATTTAAAGTTTTAAAGAAGTCACAAGACGGTGCATAACCAAGTGTTTACAAATATTACAATTAAATACTTATACACGTGACATGGACACTATAATATAATGCATTTTTACTTCAGTTGGTGCCTAGAAGATGACAAAGTAAGGGGCAAAAAACAAAAAAAAATGATAAGAAAAACATTGCTATGTTTGAGTAGTGTATTAAATTAATAATTTGTAAGTGTAGTGCTGAGTTTACGTTAATCATTCTCTTATGCAAGTCTGACTGTAGGCCTGGATCCTGCAGGACCGATGATGAAGAAAACACCACCTGAGCACAGACTGGATACAAATGATGCAAAGTTTGTGGATGTAATCCATACATCTGGTCACTGTTTAGGTTACCACGAGCCACTGGGTCATGCGGACTTCTACCCTAACAGAGGCAGACCGATACAGCCAGGATGTGGCCTTGATTTGTTTTGTAAGTCACTTAAATCTTGCATAATTTTATACTCATTTTAATGTCAGCTTAACTTAATTTCATTACATGTAGATGATGATGATGATAATAATCATAATAACTACAACTACTATTGCTGCTGTTGCTGCTGCTGCTACTACTACTACTACTACTACTACTACTACTACTACTACTACTACTACTAATACTGCAATAACCCTTAGTAGAGGGGCAACAACATAATCTTCTTCTACTTCTTCTATGGCATCACAGTTCGAAGTCGAACCTTAGCCTCCATAATCATTTGCCTCCATTTTTCCCTGTCCTTCGTGATCAATGTCCATCGTTTTATTTTAAGTAAATTATCAGGATCCCTTGCGTCAATCCAGCGTGTCTTAGGTCTTCCGACAGGCCTTCTACCCTCGATTTGACTAAAAAGTACCTTCCTAGGTATTTGGCTGCCTTCCTTACATTCCAACAACATAATCAGTAGTACATAAAAACAGTAAGTTACAGAAAACCAGCATGAAAGACAACATCGCCTGATGGTATATATATCCTTATGCCTTTGAAAAATACAAGAGTTTTCACTACAGTGGCTAAAAAATGAAATGCTAGATCTGTTTGGAGAAACAAAGGATTGATTTTTGCTACTCACGACCCGAGTATTGCTACAAATAATTAAAGAAGAATATAGAAAATATCGTTTACTAACCCAAAATGATACCACTAAGACATGCAACAGTTCATTTAGAAACAATAGTTACATATCAACAGATTGTTCTAGTTTAGTAAACAGTAAGTATTTATTTACAAAGGCATAGTTTAACAGTGAAGGTAATCCACCAAACATTAGTCATCCAATGTCATCCAATGAAGACCCATACAGGGTAAAACAGCTTATTATATTTACCAGTGTCAAGCAGTCTTAGAAGAGAACAATGCTTAATTCTATTATGGCATACTTATTATCAGGCCCGTAGAGTACTCATGACCTATTGTTTTTGGTGAAGATCGGTTGAGGGAAAGGGGCAGTTTACCTGCAACGGTTTTTTTTTTATCAAGGGTAATTTTTTTTTTTTTTGCAAACGATAACAGCCGCAAATTTAAACAGAATCAAATAATTTTTTGCATACAGCCCTGATTTGTAGAGTACTCAAGACCTATTGTTTTTGGTGAAGATCAGTTAAGGGGAAGGGGTAGTTTACATGCAATATTTTTTTATCAAGGGTAATTTTCTATGGCAAACGATAACAGCCGCAAATTCAAACAGAATCAAATAATTTTTTGCATACATCCCTGAATTGTAGAGAAATCAAGGCCTTTTGATTTTGGTGAAGATCGGTTAAGGGGAAGGGGTAGTTTACCTGCAACCTTTTACATTATAACAACAGTAAAGTACTTGAAAATTCATTTAAACTTTTTCAAACAATGGTAATTGTTAAAATAAAATAATTTTGTTGCCAGGCAATAAAATTATAATTTTTTCATTTTAATGTAAATCATGTATGAGAGAAAATATATCATTCGTGGCAGGCAAGCATATCTCAGTTATGTAATGTTTACGTTTCCATTTTATTATTATGACTACCGCAATAAAAAGGCAGGGAAGACACACACACACACACACACACACACACACACACACACACACACACACACACACACACACAATAAGTACATTTGCACGCTTTTTAAATGGAAAGTGCCGAAACCCATACCAACATAATGCGTGCAAGCCGAAAAAGTGTCCAGCGTGGATAGCGATTTGCTTCCTGTGGATCGCTGGGCAGTGTAACTGCACGTGTTTACAGAGGAACGATTCATAGACAGACTTTTCGTCTTTAGGGAATGAACCCTCTGCAAGATGCTGAAGGTCCATGAGTGACTTCGGAGCGCTCCTTCTTTTCCGCGTGTTTGTTCTGTGAAACATACACTGTAGATTCGCAGCTTTACTCTAAGCAACGCTCAATAGGAAATGTTGAAAATTTTTGTCCACGGTGTACCCTCATACACACTAAACCTGCTCTGATGTTTTAATTACGGACATCATAATATTAAAACTTTGGAAACTTGAGCATTACTTAATGGAGATCAATCATTAACTTATACAAGCCATTAATTTTATGCATATTTTTTATATATGTGTGTACAACGTTATTGGCAACAAAGAAGTAGTTTTTGTTAAAATTCCTTCCCGGGATATTTGGCCGTAGTCCAATGTTTTCAACAAAACCAGATGTTTCGGCAATGCCACCGACTTCCATCATCAGTGAAAATCGAGTGTGATAACGTGAGGTGGTATACGTTAGTGACCACAGTACTGTGGTTAAGGCTGAAGCAGTAAGTAGAAAGAAGTAGTTTCTATGGTAATATTTCATTTCAAAAATGATTTTAAATATAAATCTTAGAATATGGAAGTCATGTATGGTTCTCCATACCGATATTTTGGTTTAACACATACCATTCTAATTCTCTTTAAAACAAAACATTTGTACAGACGTTTTTTCTTTAAAACAAAACATCTGTACAAACATTTTGTTTTAAGAGAAATAAAATGACATGTGTTAAATTGACCAACCCATTACACAAGAAAGATAATGAAACCAATATAAACGTCTACTTTTGCATTACACTTCTATCAGTTATCTACAAATTCTTCTCCAAAGTGTTACTAACCAGAGACAAGAAAAATTAGATTCACAAATTGTTGAATATCAGTTGGCTTCAGGAATTCAGGAAAACCAGGCTGTGTATGGAGCAGAATTAAAATTTTAAATCAATAATAATATTTTTGGAAACAAGAAACAAAGGTTTTGTAATTACCTTTGTTGATTTTAAAAAGGCACATGACTCAACTGATATAGGATTCAAAATACTCAATTATTCAAAATACTTAAGGAGTGCTTTTTAGATATTGAAAAACAACTTTAATAAAGCAAACACTAAGAAATACCCATTACAAAGTGAAATTCAGAGGTGAAATTTCCAGGGAATTTGAGATTAAAACAGGAGTCAGAGAAGCGAATGGACTCGCACCATTGCCGAAGTATTGGTACTATCATACTATACTGATACGATTGATCTATCAAACTATCATATCGACTATTGGTGCACTCTTGAAGAAGTCATGGCAGAATGGCGACAGTCATTGGAGGAAAACCAAATCAACAGGAAAATTATTCCAGGTTACAGAAGAGACAATCAATCTTTCAATCCTGTCAGAGTCAGTGGAAACAGGCCAGTAAACAAGTTGAATTACTAAAAGAACAAAAAAAGTGACTATAAAAATCTCCAGGAAATGAAATTTACAACAAACATCAAGTCTGCTCCTAAGAAATTCACATCTAAATGTGGTGAAATTAACTAAACTGACAAATTCAAATAACTAGGAGAAATAATTGATCAAAATGTTTCTTAAATAGAAGCCATTTAATCAAAATTTATCAAAATGTAAACAAAACAAAAAAATCCACACAACTCTCAAGATTCCAGACAAAGCCCAAATAGCATTTAAAATAGAATTCGTTTAGTCTCCTCTACCACTATGATCCATGCATGGTTGATGCTTAAAAAAATAAAAAAAGATCTCTCCATCAGCCTTAAGGTCTTGTTGCCCTGGTGTGTCCTTGTACACAGCCGCTTCACAATCCTGCTGTCACATGGTTCAACCACTGCAGCCTCTACATTATAATACGGGAAGTAAAATTAAACGCCCTCAAAAACTGCATACAATTTTCATCTTATGTCTGTTCATATATTCTAAAATCACATGTTGAACCTATGTTCTTCCTGTCCACTTCCATTTCAAGTCTCTCTTCCAGCATTGCCACTAATTCATCAATAGTATTGGTTTTGCTTCTATAAGTAATGAGCATTTTATGACAATCAAATTAAAAAAATTACAAAAAGTTAATGAAAATATTTATTTTATAATTTCTCTTTTATAATATTGAGAAATTTATGAAGATCATTATCTGAAATGGAAAAATAATTTTCATAAACTGTTTTTTTTTTGTACAGAACAAAATAACTCAGAATAATATCACTATAATATTGACGACTCGGAACACTAAGTTTTTTATAAGTAAAAACGTAAAGTTTTACCTTACAGCCTAAACCGGCTTTCACCTATAGAAGGCTTCATCAGAGGCTGTCGTTAGTAGCGCTGTTCGTCTTGTTGTTGGTGACGAGATAGTTTTTCGAAAGATCGAAGCTGTGTGTGTGTGGTGAGATGTGTTCGAATAATGCGTGCGATTTGAATTGTGTCTGTTCGTTTAGGATGTCGTTTTTATTTGTTTTTGTGTGTTTGTATATTTCTAATTGTTCTAGAGTGTCTAGTTTTCGGCCTTTTGTGTGTACATGTAGTCTGATGAAGCCTTCTATAGGTGAAAGCCGGTTTAGGCTGTAAGGTAAAACTTTACGTTTTTACTTATAAAAAACTTAGTGTTCCGAGTCGTCAATATAGTGATATTTAGTTAAGTAACGGACACGTCGTGGACAACGAAATCCAAGAATCAGAATAATAATTTCTATATAAGATATCAAACAAAATCCATTGCACCTTACAGACTTAATATACTAACTTATGATTTTACTATATATTTACTTTTGATTTATTTATATAATGTTGTATGATTTCGATGAGATAAAAAATAAATAAAAAGTAAATAATACAAAATATAAAAAATGAATGTATTGTTTATTGTAAACTTTACATTTCATAAATAAATAGTAGCTGCCCTTTGGATGCTGTTTTTCAGTTCACTTTTCAAATCCTTATGTCACATTATAGGTTGGCGCACACTCTGCATCTTTGCTTTGTATCTTTTCTTGCTATCTTCCAGCCCTCTGCTCTCATGTTCTTTACCATGATTATAAACTTGGTCTACATCAAATTCCTGATTTCCATTTTGTAATTTTTGTTATCACATTTCATTGTTTCCTGCCTACATGCCCAAAAAGACGACAATGTTTGTGGTTCAATAAATGTTACTACATTTTCTTCCTTAATACAAGGCAAGCTGAAAAGTTCTCAGCCTCGACCATAGGCAGCAGCACTGTCACGATTTTTTCCTTTATTGGTACTACATATATTATTGGCATGTGTGTGCAATTTCTGGTCATTCTACCAAATAATTTGTATTATACAGCTGTTTGAAACAGAAAACTTATCTGTATTCCTTAAAATGGAGAAAATTGAGTATCATGATGCCATAAAGTTCTTTGTGAAAGAAGATTTAACACAAATAAAAATTAATTTATAGTGTATTGGGACTCTTCTCCTTCATTTTCAACAGTTAAAAAATGGGCTGCCAAGTTTAAACGAGGTCGTACCAGCCTGGAAGATGATCCATGTGAAGGACTGTAACGGCCACTTAGGCCGTTATGCAAAATTTAAGACTAGGCTACTTAACCTAGAGGAAGCGAAAAGTGTATACTGGAGCCCAACAGAGTGACAGGATTTGCAATCAACACTCTTTTAACAAGTAACGAATTTTATTAGTGTTTAACTTGTGACACACTGTTATAATCATGTAGCATTTTCAATAAGAGCATTAATTTATGTTGTTACAAAATATTCAGTTACAAAGTATGACCAGTTACAAAGTGTTCAGTTACAATTTGTTTAAACAGCTGGAGTTCTTGATCTGAGGTGTTGTGAGTTCTTAACAAGATGTTTAACGTGAACACCAGAGGGCCAGTCTATTGAGTTGATGTTGACTGAAGGGTGATAATTAAAACATTCCCACCTGTGCTTTTGTGTTGAAGAACTCATGGTACCATGATGAACAGTGTGCCATGAGTGCTGCAGATTGTCCTTAGATTGTGGTGAATCTCCAGTGAATGTCGTTCCGGGCAGATGTGGGTCCTTCGGTGTTCTGTTGGATGAGTATTCCTGGGCCTGACGGCTTCGGGGAGCATCCTGTTGCACTGCTCTGCGGATAGTGACAGGTGTTGATGTTACTACCACTTCTTCTCTTTCTCCCGGCTGGTGCGGGGACCCTATAACATTTTCATTTGGAGATTAGCCATCAGTTAATACCTCTACACATAACACTCTCTCGCCTCGGAACACAGACACCGCACTCACTATCACAATTTTTATCAACATTTTATTTGCTTTGATTAATTTAGCATTGGTTATTTAATTCAATTATAGTCATTACTTTTAATTAACTTTATCAAAAGACAATTGAATACAATGTCACCACGTGTTTCCAGACCGGAAGTAACGTGTAAATCAATTTTACAATACAAAGGTTTTACAGAAGTCTGGGCAACACACACACACACACACACACACACACACACACACACACACACACACACACGCACACACACACACACACACACACACACACACACTTATACAATCATAACACATAATCCATCATTAAATGAACATAGAATAATATAATTAAGCCTAACTGGATTACGAACTCATGTGGAAAGATCTGCACTTAAACCCTGGGCCGTCAGACCATTGGACACTCTCCTTGAAGGTTGGCAGAGGAATGAGAACAAGGCCTGGATTAGTCGGTCCCACTATCCTGCATAAAAAAAACCTGTCCCAATTTGTAGATAATAACCTTTGGTAAGCTGCTTAGTAACAACGTACAACGAGCAGCTGATACGGTTGACTAGGCCTGCTAGATCGCGTCGCCGGAGTGCAGGCACAGCCGTGGCAATCATATTTTAATGATTGAGGTAGCTATGGCAAGCACAGCTGCCAAGCACATTGGCGGCACTGAACACATTCAAACCGAGCCGGGAAAATTCAAACCCCGGCACAGGACGTTCAAAAACGGCAACAATACCGGAAACCGTCAAAAAAGTACATGATATGGTTTTGGACAATCACCGAATTAAAGTACATGGAGTTGCTGAGGCTATAGGCATTTTGAAGGAATGTGTCCGACATATTTTATATGAGGAATTGCAAATGAAAAAGCTTTGTGCTAGGTGCTAGGTAGGTTCTGCGCTTTATCACAGCGGATAAAAAATTGCATGCACATGGAAATATCTGAACAGTGCTTGGAGTCTTTTAACAAGAACAAAGCACATTTTGTGCATTGGTTTATTATGATGAATTCACCTCTACACACCAGAGTCCAAACAATAGTCAGAGCAATGGACAGAGCAGGTTGTTCAACGCCAAAGAAGGCAAACTAAATTCCATCAGCAGGAAAAGTCATGGCATCAGTGTTTTGGGGAGCTAAAGGTGTTTTGTACACTGATTACCTTGAAAAGGGCGCAAAAATAACTGGGGAATATTATTTCAACCTTTTATGGAAACTAGACAAAACATTTGTGAAAAAAGACCCGGTTTACAGAAAAAAAAAATTTTTTTTTCACCAAGACAATGCACCTGCCCACAAAAGTGTTTTGGCAATGGGAAAATTAAGAGATCTCCACCATAAATTTTTGGAATAGCCTCTCTATTCCTCAGATTTGGCTCTCTCAGACTTCCATCTTTTTCCAAAACTCCAACTCTTTCTCATTGGCCAGCATTTTTCATTGGATCAAGAGGTGATTTCAGATGTAGAGGGATATTTTGCAGACATTACAGAAAACCACTTCAGGGATGGGATAGTGGCATTAGAACATCGCTGGAATAAATGTGTTATGCTAATAGGATATTTATGTTAAAAAATTAAAATATTTTTTAAACTATAAATTCATTTTTTCATTGTTAGGCCGAGAACTTTACAGACTGCCCTCGCATTTAATAACTACAGAAATAAACCAAACATTTCTGTTTTTCTGACATTTTTACTTACGATTATTTTTAATTTTTAAGCTTTTCCTCTTCCTTTTGTCTAAGGCAGCACACTTTTTGATGATGTGTCTTGTTGGGCTTATTGCATCTTTGTAGTTCATCTCATTTTTAAGTAGATGTTTACAACAGTAGAGTGTGCATCCAGCCTTTATTTTTGATAAACTTCCCTTGTTTTTTCATTCTTTTCCTCTACTCCTATGCCTACATACTTCTTTTGACTTGATGGTCCCAGTTTTACTTTTCCTGGATTTTTGTTTCCTGCATTGCTGTTTTCATTACATAAGAATAAAATGTAAGTAGTTGAAAGTTTTGTGTAACTGAGCTGGACATTTTACAAAACACCTTGTTAAGGCAGGTGCAGTCATAGACGTTCGTATCACCTGTTCATGGAATCAATATACAAGGATTCAAGATTCTGGGGTATAAAGTGTGCCACATGGGATCGTTATCTGCAAAAGAGGTGCAGTTTCCAGATAGGAAGGATGGGGGAACACATAAAGAGAAGGTAATGTTCATTCACACGATTTGGATGGAAGTCATTGTTATATCATGTTAATCATAAGGCTTAGTGCACATTCGAATATTTTTGTTTTGATTATGATTATTTTATGTTTGAATGCTTTTGCTTTTCAAACAAAACGTAATGTCTTATACACAGACATATGTAATATACACATGTTGTGTGTGTGTGTGTGTGTGTGTGTGTGTGTGTGTGTGTGTGTGTGTGTGTGTGTGTGTGTGTGTGTGTGTGTGTGTGTGTGTGTGTGTGTGTGAGAGAGAGAGAGAGGGAGAATATAAGACTATTAAATTTGTCTCTGCATGCACCTTCATGTGAGTGATTAGACACTAATAGCACTGTAACAAAATTTAATAAATAGAGTACCTGTAATGATATTTCATAATAAAATATTGTTTTTGTAGTGCTTTTGGAAATTTCTACTTAAGAACGGGAAGTTCACCACCATATGGGCTTGGCGATCCATTGGAAGAAACTGACAAGTACTTTAGGCAGCGCCCATTACGAAGTGTAAATGTAACTGTGTTATAAGAAGTCAGAAAAGGGTTTTTGAAATAAAATTATGTACATAGTAGTGCATCTACATCTACCAACTGATATTTCCTATTTGTTGTAAATTTTTATAATCATCTGTAGTTGTAGTTTTATAAAACTAATAATAAATTATTTAATAAGAAAACTGCTTTCTGTTGTGCACTGCTTTCTGTTGTACACTGTAATATTGTGCACTGTAATGTTGTGCACTGCTTTCTGTTGTGCACTGTAATGTTGTGCACTGCTTTCTGTTGTGCACTGTAATATTGTGCACTGTAATGTTGTGCACTGCTTTCTGTTGTGCACTGTAATGTTGTGCACTGCTTTCTGTTGTGCACTGTAATGTTGTGCACTGCTTTCTGTTGTGCACTGTAATGTTGTGCACTGCTTTCTGTTGTGCACTGTAATGTTGTGCACTGCTTTCTGTTGTGCACTGTAATATTGTGCACTGTAACGTTGTGCACTGTAATGTTGTGCACTGCTTTCTGTTGTGCACTGTAATGTTGTGCACTGCTTTCTGTTGTGCACTGTAACGTTGTGCACTGTAATGTTGTGCGCTGCTGTCTGTTGTGCACTGTAATGGTGTGCACTGCTTTCTGTTGTGCACTGTAATATTGTGCACTGCTTTCTGTTGTGCACTGTAATGTTGTGCACTGTAATATTCACACATTATCCATTGTTGTAAGGTGCACACATTATTAGTACTTTTTCATTTCAATTAAAATTGTGACTAATCACTCTTCTTCTTTCAAATTTTGGCATATTCTGCCCTATCCCACCATCACTGTTCATGATTCATATGCCTACCTATTTTCAGAGGATAAATTTATCATAAACTAGGCACCTTTTTGCTTCATGGCATACTATTGAAATATTTTATTAGACAGTTCTGTTTTTGCTTGTACTATACTGTACAGATTCCTTTGATCTTTGTACAGTTTATTCTTTCATATTTGTTTGTCTTTATTATTTCATACCTGGTGCGTTTCAATGAAGAAATGTAACGCTTCTCTTAAATCAAATCCATGGATGTAGCTTCAGTTTCGTCTCGTTTGAGCACTTGTCTGTTAATACTCTGCCATAACCAAATTACTAGGGTCATTCAGTAATTAAAGAGACAAACAGCTGTAGAGGAAAAACGGGTGGTAGGTGGAGTACAATAGCTTCAGAACCTTAAGTTGGCATTCCTGAAATGAGATCTGATCAGCTATTTAATTAGGATTGTTTTGTTTATAACCCCAAATTCTCATTTAACTATGGCAACTTCACTTGACATTTTGGAATTAGTTGAACAAATATCCAATGATTCATTTCTTGCTTTCTGAAGGTGAAAAACGGTATAATATTTGCTCTCATGTGACCAACAATTAAAAAAAATCTGTATGTCTTAAGTAAGTCCTCTCTCTAAACTCCCTCTCTCCCTCTCTCTATTTATACACCTAAGCATTCAAAGAATTTCGACAAAACCGAAACATCGAAGCATGATAATGTTTTTAGGCTTTTGAAACGTATAATGTGGATTACGTAAATAATTTTCAAACCACAGACGATCACAAACAGAGCATATAAAACCAAATTTATTCTCACTAAAACGTTTGCTAAACTCAATGTCAGCAGCGATTATTTCTGTCTTGATGCGTTTATATATCAAATTTCTAGACTGTGGGGAATCGAAAGTGTGGAAGCGTCACGTTTTTCGATGACATTTTTGTGGAATGACTCCCAGCCTAAAAACATTATCATGTTAAAAAAAATAGATAAGTGGTAAAACAATTAAAAAATGGTTGAACTTCAGTGACTGATGAGCACCGTTTTGGATGTCCATAAGAGCTTTCAACTCCAGCGCTTAAAACTCACATAGACACCCTCATCCAAGACCAATGGCTTACAGTTGAACTTATACCTAAAGAATTACAAGTAAGTTTTGGCACAGTTTATTACATTATCAGCCAAAGCTCAAGTACCAAGTGCAAGATGGGTTCCAAGAGAGTTGATCAACCATCACAAATAGACTAGACTTCAACTGTCTACAGAACTGAAACAACTCTAGATATAGGAAGGTTTTGCTTATTTTGATAGAATTATAACATGTGATAAACTAGGATTCATCATTTTGAGCCAGAATCCAGAAAAGAATGTGTGTGTGGAGTGGAAGCATACAAGTTCAGAACCCAACCATTGGCAGGTAAAATGATGTTGACAGTTTCGTTGGGATGCTGAAGGCCCTGTTTTTTATAAGATACAATAAACAGAACATACTACTCTGACATGCTTATCAATAAAGCAATGCCAGCAGTGATGCGGAAATGTCCTGGATTTCTGCACAAAGGTATCATTCTCCTGTATGATAGTGCCCATCCACACACAGCTTAGTCAACATAAGACACTATCAATAAATTGGCTTGAAAGACTTTACCTCATCCTCTCTACAGTCCAGACTTGGCTCCATCTGATTTCCATTTGTTTGGCCCACTCAAGGAGGCGTTATGTGGCATGAAGTTTTATGACAACGACGAGGGAAAAGAAAATGTCCTAAAGTGGCTCCGATGTCAACACAAAGATTTCTTTGCACCAGTCATAAAAAAGCTTATTGAGAGGTGAGATAAGTGTATTGTTGGGGATTATGTTAAATGGTAAAAAATTGTCATACTGATTAAATCAACTGTTTTTCATCTACATCTTTTTGTCCCTTTAATTACTGAATGATTCTTGTATGTTTTTAAACAATTTTACTTCAACTATAATTCAATTATGTGTGATTAATGGGTTAGTTCTAACTATGGTTACTACTTTTACTTATATGAATTCTACATTTTGCTTTTGTATTCTTTCTCATTCTATTGCAGTGGTGGCCAACCCATGGTTCACAGTAAGAATTTTGTTTTGAGTCTTGTAAATTGTTGTAAAAATTTTTCAGGATTTTCAATAAATTTTGAATTTTTACTTTTCATGTGATTTTAACATAGGTCTGTATTGAAACCAAGAAAACAATGCTTCAAAATAATATTTGAAATGGGACTTGGTTAGCTGGGACAAGATACCAGTTCACAAACATAAGGTGAAATTGTAAAAGCCACGAAGGTTCAATACATACATTACGTAGTCTTTTATGCTAAAAATTAACCAAGAATCTTCTACGCCTAATGTAATTTGTTCTTTATTTAAAGAGCTATGAAGCTAAAGGGATTTTTCCTGTTTTCTTAATTAATTTATGTTAAAATACTTGTGTGTATTATTATCTGTTTTTAGTAAAATTATAGGTCTAGAGCTAAAAATATGTTTTATTTGAAACTGAGGAGTTGCATGCAATAAGGGCTTAACTGTCAAAATGACATTTTGAGATACTGAGTTTCAAAGTTTTTAAAACTAACATAGAAATATTATAGCATGATGTAGGCCTACAGCTTTTCTGTTCATTTAGTACATTATTTTAAATGTTCTGTATTGGGTTATATTTAGGTTAGATCAAGAATAGAGCTGAAACTTTGTTTTTTGTTTGAAATCAGTTTCTTAGGCTCTTTTCACCTTGAATGATTTAAAATATTTGTCATATTTATTTTCTTTTAAATCACTTTTATAGCTTCATAAAAAGGTTAAATAAATACAAGAAAGAATAAAATCAGACCAAAAAAAAATCATTATTTAATGTATAAAAAACAATTTTTATGTTAAAAAACAGTTTCCCTCACAGTGTAGCTCTATTTCATTATAATTGTCTTAATTTTCTTTATTGTTGTTAGTTCAATCATCATATTCTGTATGTATAATTTGTAAACGTGGGGGCTTTGTAAGAACATGCTCATACCACTTCTGAGGAACTCATATTGAAAGTGAAACAGACTTTGAACATTTTTTCTCTTTTGCTGGTAAAATGCCAACAGCTGCTCATGGTGATAATGGTTATATATAAGGATGGCATTATTTCATTTCATATTAGAAAGGACGATAAGATAAGACAAGAACCCTTGCAGATATAAAAGTGCTCTGGAAATTGTTCACATTAATCTGGAACATCAATAAACTTTGAAAGTAAAATATTTTGTTTGAGGTTTTAGCTTACTAAAACTGTATGAAGGCAACTGCATTATTACCTGTGCTGAACTCTGGTAATGGAGAATTGAATAAACTGTTGAAAACAAAAAGGGCCAACCGCCTGGAAAGCCTTCTTGCATGGAACTCCTCAATTTTAATATGACAGTAACCTAAGACCCACTAAATCTCGATCTGGATATAAAAACTCTCACTGCATGAATTGGCCATAACACAGTTAAAATATCATCTGAGAGGTTAAAAAAAAAAACATGGCAGGGATGAAGTACAAAATATACTGAAAGAATTACAAGCAAACATTTTTAAATATTCCAAAACGCTTAAAGGCAGTAGTTACATTTAGACAAGGTTTTACTAGTCTTAATAATATATCCCTAAATGGACTTTAATGTTTATCTTTATGCCTGTTATGTGCATGCACGATCATACACACAAACACACACTCAAACACTTGTTGCTACAATTTTTCTTGATACATGAATTACTTATAGGATACTAGTATTAAATCAAGATGGGTTTTCCTTTACTTGGAACATGTTTAGGTATCAGGCAGTATGCTCATTGCCAACCATGTTGGTTTTTAATCTTGTGAGGTTCCAATGAACTGGTTGGTTGCTGCTGCTTGCTATTGCTTGGCTTGCTAGAATGTTACATGATATGCCTATTCACAAATTAATGCAAACGTAGATGAAACTGTGAAAGTCATGAAGATTCAAAGCACACACTAGATAGTTTTTATGGTAAAAATAAAAAAATCTATGCTTAATGAATTCAGAAGAGCAATCCATCTCTCTTTGTTCTTTGCAATACGATCTTCAAAATTTAAAAAAGTTCAACTCTTTACAAATGTATTCATTATAGAGTCATCCCTTTATGTCCAGCCCTTAAACAGATCACAAGAATCTTATCTCTGATGCCTGTATACGACTCACATGTTTTTTTTGCCAGAACTCAAGTTTCAATACCATACAATAACAGTAGCCCAGCCACTACCTTAGTTGAGTGCTCAAATCTTTTCTGTATTTAATTGCAGAATACGTATGTAATTTGGGGAAATTCAGTGTTCATTTTTTAGCGTTTTATCGGAGCAGTGGGCAAAAACTTTATTGGCTCACAGTAAGACAAAAAAAGATTTTTTTTTTAAATCTTGTTAACTGACAAAATCTTTGCAATAAATTGTAATATTAAAAATTTTTCGATATATTATTTTTGTTATGCCATTTGCAATAAATTTATAAGACTAACTTTTCATATAATTTTAAATTAGGTCTGTATTAAAAGCAAGGAAAAGTATGCTTTAAAATAATATTTAAAGTGGGACTCAGTAAGCTGGAATTATACAGAAGATCCCAGTTAACAAATTAATCCAAACAAATGAAATTGTAAAAAACATGAAAGTTCAAAACACATATTAAAAATTAACCAAAAATCTTCTGTATCTAATGGAATTTGTTGTTTATTTATAAACAGAATTATCACTGTTGCACACCACTATAGAAAATTATTCCGATTAGCGCTTTCAAGCTTCTCAGCTCATCGTCAGATCGGAAATAACAAACAAGCTTGAAAGCGCTAATCGGAATAATTTTTCTATAGTGGTGTGCAACAGTGATAATTCTGTTTGTGATTATAACCACTAACACAACTTTCTTAATTAAACTTCTGATAAGATGTTTATTTTTTCACGTATCTCGGAGTGAACTTAGCAAAGAGGATCAGAGGAGCCAGAGATCCAAAGACGGACCACCATGGCTAACAAGGCATACTTCGCATTGCTGCCATCATTTAGGTCTGGGCAGGGGCGCCAATCCGGGGGTGCTCCGGTGCTCGAGCACCCCCCAGAATTTTTGTGGGGGTGCTCAGCACCCACACATAAAAGGGAGAAGAAAAAGAAAATAAGAAAAGAAAAAGAAAGGAAAAAGAAATGGGGGAAAAATTGTAATCTTTCGTCGTATTTCTTAAATGATTTTTCATAGGGCCCGATTTTTTCATAGAGCGGAGAGGTGGGATATAAAGTTTGGTTTGGGCAGAGACTTTACCAGGGTACTTCTGTTTACACGGGACTTGCGTTTCCCGTGATAATACAGCGGTAATATTGATACTGTATAAACACACGTGAATTGTAATAATTTGTCCTGACCAAAGTAAAATTTGTGTGACGGTGTCACACCGACAGTGAAACATTTATAACCCCAGTTAATGGATTTTTTTATTAACCGTTTAAATTCGCAACAAACAAAAAAGTTAAGTGTCAGAAAGTAATTCAATGCCTTTAATAACTGTGTCTGAACGTGTATCATCACTTAAGTCAGTGTTATTACTGATAAGATTGTTAATTGTCCACAACGACTTCGGTAATGTGGGCCAGCTGCCATAGCTTATCGTCTTCCTTAATTATATGCTGCATACAATGACTCCACTTGTCCGCCGTTGTTTCATTTACCGCCTTCTCAATAAATTGTTTTATATCAAGCAGCTAATGTGTTGTGACGGGCAACATGTCCTTTCAACTGGCTCCATATTAATTCAATACGATTCATAATACAGTGATAAGAAGGAAGTTTTAAAACGACATGCCCCGTTTTTAAGTGGCAAGATAACTCTCACATTATTGTACAGACATTCTGTACATGCGCGTAATACATTACTGTGTAAACAGTGTCAACGCCCCTGACCAATAGCGTTTCAGATTTGCCTCGTGGCTTTGTTTACATCAGGATTGAACTAAGAACGGAAAGAGTATAAGTTAGTTTAATTCTTTGTTTGCTCTATTCGTTTTATTATAATGGATAAATTCATTGTTCGCTCGTCAATGAAAAAAAGTGATTCGGCTATGACGTCATCAGCAGATAGTGCTTCAGGTGGCTCGGATTCAACTACTGCATCTAAAGAAACAAACAAAACTGGTGTTGGTGGGCGTTCTTTTCAAAAACAGTGGAAAGATAAATATAAGTGGATCTTATACGACGAGAAGTGTGCTTTGGTCTGTGTGTATGGAAATAATTTCCTCCAGTGGACCTTTTGCAAAAAAACTAAAGACGAAGACGTGATAAAAGCATTCATGGAAGTCGGGTTTTCTTCTTAGAACAAAGCCTTACAAAGGTTCGCTTCTCATGAAAAATCGAATTTTCATATGTCCTGCTGTACTAGGAAAAGTGCAATGGATAAAGGTGTGAACGTGCAGTCTTTGATGTCTAAAGGTAAGGAGAGAGATATGAAATCTGCAAGAGTAGCTCTCTTAAGAATGTTATCTTCACTGCGTTATCTCATGGTTCAGTGGTTAGCAACCCATGGTCACACAGATGAAAATTCTAATTATCATGCATTGTTAGAGTTAGTTGCTGAAGATAACTCCGATTTGTCCTCTTGGCTTCAACGTACAAAGTACAGATGGCAGATGAACTTGGTTCTATTATGGCTAACGAAGTCTTACAAAATTTGATCAAGTTTCTAAAAGACTCCCAATTCGATAATTATGGATGAAACTAGCGACGCATGTCAACACGAGCAAGTTTCAATTTCTTTTCGATTTGTCAGTGGTGAGGATTTTCAAATTAATGAATTATTTTTTGGTTTCTATAAAACTGAATCTACTACAGCTGAAGTCTTGATGAAAATTTTAATGGATGTTCTCACTCGTTTTTCTCTGGATATCAAGTCATGCAGAGGTATTGCTACTGACGGAGCGGCAAATATGACAGGCGCTTTTTCAGGGTTGCAAGCAAAAATCAGAGAAATTGAGCCGCGAGTTATGCATGTTCACTGTTTGGCACATTCTTTGAACCTTGTGACCCAAGAGGCAATGCAAAATGAGACCGTGGTGAGAGACTATCTTGCAAATTTCAAAGAAATGATCAATTTTGTGCGCGGGTCCCCCAACCGACTAGTAATATTTGAGTCTTTGCAAGCTGCCTAAGATGGTAGGTCCATTCACCCTGTAGCTCTTCGGCCTTTTTGCCCTACCAGTTTGTGTTGCAGAATAAGTTCGTTGAAAACGATTTTGCAGAATTACGAAGAGTTAATATTGTTCTTTGAGGAAATCGAGCTCAAAAAATCTGATGCCGGTGCAAAAGCTAAAGGTTTCTTAAAATGTCTCTGCTCTTTTGACTTTATATTTGTCACTACGCTTTTTACGCAAATTTTAGAGCCATTTGTAATTTTGAATGCATTTCTGCAAAATTCCTTCTTACAGTGCAAAAAGCCATGGACAATATTCATAGTGTCCGAGAGGTTTTGACGTTATCTCGAACTGATGAACGTTTCGATGCAGTTTGGAGCTCTTGCTTGGGATTGACCAAAAAATTTTATGTCGAAGAGCCGAAACTTCCAAAAGTTCGAAAAATTCCTCGAAGACTTAATGACGGCGCTCAACCCTTTGCTTTTGCTAGCCCCCGTGATTATTATCGGAAAATTTATTTCGAGGTTTTAGATATTGTGATCAATTGTTTCGGTGATCGATTTTCTAAAGCTGCTATGACTCACTTCAAAGAAATTGAAACATTTCTTCTTTCCAAAACTAAAGATTTCAGTTCTGTAGTAGAATTTTATAAGGATGACTTTGACACTGAAAGATGAATTTTGCACAGAAATATGATGTTAGATGTGTGTGAATCTAAACATTTTGTCGTTGAAAGAACAGAAGACTTAGTGCGCTTCTTTTCCTCAAATAAACACGTCAAAAAATTGATTCCAGAGGTGGTTAAGTTGATAAAGATCGCGTTAACTATACCCGTTTCTACATGTACAGCAGAACGTTCTTTCTCCGCCCTGAAAAGATTAAATCTTACCTGCGCAACACCATGACGCAAGGAAAATTGAACGACAACGTAATCATGCATGTTCATAAGCAAGAAGCGAAAAATAAATTGAACCTCGAAACTGTGGCGAACATTTTCATCAAACGACCGACTGTTCGTAGGAACACTTTCTTTATGAGTGAGTAGTGAGAATTATAAATTCCGCAAAGACTTTAATTTTTGAACTAAAGACTTTCAGTTTCTATTTTATTTTTAAACTAACAATAAGCGCCAAATTTGAGGCTATCATTTATTAATTGAAATGAACTATTTTTTTTCCTTTTACTCAGTTTGGCATCATTCCAAGAGAGAAGAAAAAACATTCTCGTAAAGACTATTATGTATTTTAACTTAAGACCAAATAGAGGCTACACAATTTTTATTTGTTTAGCTTCCCTCCTTCTAATTCACATATATGTAAAATGTTATATTTCTTACTTTTTTTATCATTACTTTCACTATTTCTATGATTTAAAGATTTAAAAAAGAAAACAACTGTATACCTTTTATGTGGATTAGCTTTTGTACTCATTCATTATTGGGGAAAAAGCATCTAATAAAACGATAGTTTATGTTTACCATCAAGTGTTGTTCATTCAAAAACACCTAAAACTGCATTTTCAGGAGGGTCAATTTTTCAAAATTCAACCCCCCCCCCCCCCGGTTGTGGACTGTGAGTTAGAGCACCCCCACTGATTTTCAAAAACCGGCGCCACTGGGTCTGGGGATGTGCACAGGGAAACAAAAATGAAAATATATAGGACTGTCATCAGACCGGTGTTATGCTGTCATTATACCGGGTGTGAGGCATGGACAATCACACAGAAAACAGCCGACATAGTAGACATCTTCGAAAGGAAAATCCTCAGACGCATTATAGGCCCAATACAAGAAAATGGCTCATGGAGAACTGATTTACCGTCTGACAGGAACTGATAATATACGCGTACAGTACAGTAATTATCATAGCTTCTATTTTTGTTTTAAATAAACTTTACTTTATTCGGTTTTGTTGCACTTTTTAAATGGCGAATAAGAAAGCTGTTAACTGGTGTTAACAAAAAATGTCACTCTGACACGGTCACACAAATTTTACTTTTGATCAGGAATGTAAAAATTATCACGACTTACATGAGGTTATACAGTATCAGCAGTATATGTACTCTATTTGTACTGCTTCTGTCAGTGTGACACGCCACTAATTAAACCAGCAAATAGCGTTTCAGATGTGTGACTCCTGTTGGTTGACATCTGAATCGAACTAAGGACGCACTGTATATAGCTTGAAATGAAATAATTTATATTCTTTAGCATGAAAAAATGAAGATAATAATTTATGTATGCTTATAGAAATCAATTAATGAATTACTATGATAAACGTGTAAAGAATGACAATTTATAAACAATAAGCAATTTTATAAAATGGAACAAATATTAATTTTGATAATTTCCATCGTTTTGAAAATAATAATGCTTTAATCAGTTTTTAAAATGAGTTATTTTCTACTGAATGATTTTTCTTACAATGTAGGTATATAAAGCTATAATTTCTTATAATGAGAAATTACAAGCTGATACTAAACAGCCGATTGCTGCATCTCCAATAACACTTGCAGAAAGACAAATGAAAGTATTTCTTAATTAAAAAGTAAAATAATTGTATGTATTAAAATATTTATGATTTAATATTTTAAAAGTAACTGTTAAAAAGAATTTGTAATTACAACATTATAATATAGCCACGAGTACACTAACATCTACCTAGCAAACATGTCAAAAACAGAAAAAGTTGGAGAAGTTCAGCTTTATTTTCAACTTTTATTTTATTGTTAGAATAGAGGGAATATTTCTTGAACAAGTAAGAACAACAATCTTTCTGTTTCCTTCTGCGAAGAGCGTTATAAATCTTGTATAGTGGCACGAACCTTCCGGCGATGAACTGACGTTATAAATTATTAGAGGGAACCATCTGTGTAATTTATAGGTCGCATCAATACAACGACGGGTGCTGTAGCAGAACAATGTTATGCCTACTGGCACAGAATGCAAAATAAACAAGCTTTAGATCCCTAAATTTTACAGCTAAATTTTTCATCCATTTTAAAAATTGTATTTTTTTTGAAAAATTTTAAATATATTATTACTCTTTACGTCGTTAAGCCTAATGCATAATGACACTTTGATAATATTTTGGCACAATTTTAATATTGGCACAATGTACACAATTTTAATATTTTGGCTAATAGACGAAAAGTTATCTATTGTCAATCCTGATTTGGAAAATGACCCTGGTCATCAATGGTTTTGTTAAATGCTCAATTTTTGATTATTTTTATGTATTTTTGGGTGCTGATTCTGAGTAGTATTCTAGGGTGTGGTCAGGATTTCTCTATCAGCCTTAGTATTTTTGTAACTTTCTTTATATTTTTCAGTAAATACCATGCATAAACTCACATGTATAAAATTTTGTAAACTTAAATAATCAACTAAATAGCTTTAAGTTTTAAGCTAAATTATTTTAAATAAGCTTGAAGTTAAGTGCCGCACAGTACCACCAGGAACATTGAACTTAGACGAAGAATAAGTTATTACTAATGTTGAACCTTGTACAGACTTATCAGTTGATGTAAGAAAGAAGAGACACAGATTTTTTACGAAATGGATATATTAATCCTCACTTAATTAATCAGTCAGAATGATATGACCGCGTTCGTGATCTACATTTATCAGTCATGCAAAAATACTGGCATCAAGATTAAAAGGATGGTATCTTTTACAGCCGAATACTATAATAAGTACTTTCCGTTGCAGTCTGAATTTGAACATTTCTTTTCCCAGTACAAGAACGTGGTGTACTGGAATGACGTGGATTCCTTACTTGAAGTTTTGGGACATGTGTACCTTCCTGAAGAAATGTATATTTATAGACTCTTCAAAGCTTAGTTTGAAAGCAGTCCTACTTTGCACTGGAAAATACCCATCAACAACTTTAGCTTATGCCGCTCACATGTAGGAGTCATACATGAACATGAAACTTGTATTGAGCAGGATTCAGTATGAGAAATATTCATGACATATTTGTGGAGATCTAAAATTGGTAGCACTTTTAATTGGATTGCTACTTGGGTACACTAAATTCTATTGCATCTTGTGTGAATGAGACAGCAGAGATAGGAAGAATCAGTACATAAAAAGCAGTGGCCAAAGGGAGAGGCACTGACTGTAGGGGAGAAAAATGTTGCAAGTCAAGCACTAGTAAAACCTGAAAAAGTTTAGATACAGCCACCACACATTTAATGAAAAATCCGGTTAAAGCAACGGACCGTAATGGTGCAGGATTTCAGTTTCTAAAAAACAAGATCCTTAATATAAGCGATGCTAAGATTAAGGAAGATATAGTTGTTGGACCACAAATAAGAAAGCTAATAAATGATCCTGCATTTGAAGAAAGTTTTAATGTTTTTGAGGTTGCTGCATGAAAATCATTTCAAAATGTGTTTAATAACTTTGTGGGAAACCATAAGCCTTATAACTAAAAAGAACTTGTAACTGAGCTTCTTCAAAACTACAGAGAACTTGGATGTAATATGTCACTCAAAATTCATTTCTTAGATTGGCAGATGGATTTTTTCCTTAATAAATTTGGCGCCGTGTGTGAGGAACATAGTGACCGCTTTCACCAGGAAACACGCTACCGGATACAATGAAACTTCAAAATGCCAGCTGACTACTGCTGGTATCTAAAGAGGGACCTCTCTCACTCTCTCTCTCTCTCTCTCTCTCTCTCTCTCTCTCTCTCTCTCTCTCTCTCCTACAGCCCTTGTTGGGCCCTGGCCTCCTTCAATTTTTCCCCCCCATTCTCCTCTGTCAGCAGCCATCCTCCTCCAGGAACGCACTTTCAATATTTTTCTTGCATCCTCATCCACCGCATCCTCCCATCTTCTCCTTGGTCTTCCCACTGGTCTTTTTCCATGGATTCTGGTATACAATAGTTTATGTGGTATCCTTTCTTCTCCCATCCTGGCTACATGACCAGCCCACCTTAGACACTGTAGTTTTATGTACCGTGTTAGCAGTGGTTTCTTTACATTTGATACAATTCAAAGTTATATCTTATTCTTCAGCCATGTACGTCATTAACTGGTCCCAGGATTCTTCGTAATATTTTTCTTTCAACGGTATCGAGAATGTTTGCTGCTTTGGAGTTCAGGATACACGTTTCGCAACCATAGGTTAGGATGGGTCTTATTATTGATTTGTATATCCTTAGTTTCGTGTTTCTGTGGATGTCTTTGTATCTGAAGATACTTGATGTGGCCAAATACGCTTTATTGGCTTGGACTATCCGGTTTCGGATTTCGGCTTCTTCTGTGGCGTTTTTTTCTAATATGGTTCCCAAGTATTTAAAGTTGTCCACCATTTCGATATTGTCGATTGTTCCGTAGTTTCTTTGTCTTCTAGTCTGCACTAATATTTTTGTTTTATCTATGTTGATTTTGAGGCCTATATTGCTAGCATTTTCTTTGAGTTCAGAGTACGTTTCCTCTGCTGCATTTTTGTCCGACACATTATGTTGATGTCGTCCGCGTAGGCTGCTAATTGGACCGATTTGTTTGTCAGTACGTTGTTTCTTCCTACTGACAGTTTTCTGATCACATATTCTAAAGCTAGATTAAACAAGGTCGGGGCCAGCCCAACTCCTTGTTTTAACCCTCGATTGATTACAAATCCTGTCTTGTGTCCTTGTATTCGTACCTGAGCTTCTGTATTAGTCATTGTCAAGTTTATCATCCTTACCAGTTTCACTGCTATGTCGAATTCGTATAAAATATTATATAGTTTATCCCTATCTATCGAATCATAGGCTTGTCTAAAATCAACAAAAATATTATAGACGTCTATATCTTGTTCCCACGCTTTACTCAGAACTTGTCTGACTGTATATATTTGATCTATGGTGGATCTTCCTTTTCTGAAACCGGACTGGTATTCGCCGATAATCTCTTCAGCATATGGCTGTAATCTTTTATTGATTATGTATGTAAACATTTTATATCCGGAGCATAGTAGAGAGATTCCTCTGTAGTTCTGGCATGATAGCTTTTCCCCTTTTTTATGTATAGGACATATGATGGTTTTCCTCCAATCGTCAGGGATTTGTTCTGTACACCATATAGTGAGTATTAAGGCATGCAATTGTTCCACGACTTTTTTCCTACCCCTACCCCAAGAGGGATCTACCTATAGCAAATTACATAAGAAAATCCAAAAAAGTAGATTTTAGGTAAGTACAAATTGTTATATTACCGTCATGTAATTTTATTTTTTGCAAAAAACGTTAATTACTTAACAACTACGCCAGATAGGAGACAACTGTTAACATATTTGAAATAAATGCTACAAATACTATAAGAATTAGTTTTTTACTTTCATTTAACACAGAAAAATTCGAATTTTTTTCAGTCTTATATAAGTGTCTTGTTACACTATTAAACAATTTTTCTGCAACTAGATTACACAATATGTTTTCTATCATTTAGCACGATGAATTAAAATATCGGTATGGAGAACCATACGTGACTTCCATGTTCTAAGATTTATATTTAAAAACATTTACGAAATCCATAGAAACTACTTCTTTCCACTTATTGCTTCAGCCTTAACCACAGTACTGTGGTCACTAACGTATACCACCACACGTTATCGCACTCGATTTTCACTGATGATGGCAGTCGACGGCACTGCAGAAACGTCTGGTTTTGCAGAAAACATTGGACTACGGCCAAACAGCCCGGGAAGAAATTTTAACAACAAACTACTACTTTGTTGCCGATAACATAGTACACATATAAACATTATCCCCTCCCCCTTCAACTATAATTTTTATTTATAGAAAATTACCCCCACCCCGTTCAACTAGCCTCTTCATTTATAGATATTTCATCTACGTTTCTACAGTGGATTATTAAGATCTTCTTATCAGGATGCTTTATTTATCAACATTGAGTACTTTACTCTTGTTACAACAAAAAATGTTTCAGGTAAACTGCCCTTTCCCCGTAACCGATCTTCACCAAAATCAATAGGCCTTGAGTCTTCTACAACTCAGGCACATATGTAAAAAATTATTTGTTTATTAGTGATTAGGCGCCGTCCATATATTACGTCACCACAAAATTAGGCATTTTGGACCCCCTCCCCCCATTGTCACCATTTGTCACACTCGGAGAATCCCCCCCCATAATATTACGTCACCACGGTGGGTCAGACCCCCCCTTATTTTCCCTTCTATGTTGGAAGTCGGCGATCTTCAATGAAAAATTACGTACCAGCAATTATAAGTTATTTCTTTATTACAACTACTTTAAACACATTAAATTAAATTAAGTACTGTATTTAATTTAATTTAATTTAATTGAAGCTATTAAACAAATTAAATAGTTATTAAATTTAAATATTAAAAATTAAAACACTTTTAAACAAATTACAAACAAATTAAATACAACAAAATCCGCATAGGCGGATTAGACTGTAAGTCGTACGTTTTTACTTTTTTACTCGGTGTCGTCTTGCCACGGTTGCTTGCACCATTCCTCTAGTGACGGGATGATGGTAACGCTGTCATTTTCTCCATCACTGGCTCCTTCATCAAGCAGAGGCGGAAGTGGGACCGATGAAGAGTCCATGTCGTCTTCATCCAGCCAGTACTGGTGCTCTACACCTGTTGTTTTGTCGTAGAACGACGCGAGTAGCTCTTTTGCTCGTCGCGCTACTACTCGCGTTGGTCTCACCTAGTTAGATTGAGAGATAAAAACGAAAAGTCATTATAATATAACATTATAGAATATTACGAACATTTTTACAGGTTTTTATGGACTGTTACGACATACCTTTTCAACAGATGGAGCGTTGCCGGCATCTTTATGCACTTTCGAGAGGTGTAGTTTTGCGGCTTTTTGAGACGCGTGGTACAGGCCGCATATTCGACAGGTCCTCGAAGACAAGTGAGGTTTGACCGAAGGGCAATTAAGATCATAGGGTATGTGCTTAAATTGCCTTGATGATGGCTTGAGGGTTGCAGTACGCCGGAGCAACAGCGGTGCGAATTTGTCACCTTCTGCATGCACAAAAAAAGAGGAAACAAAAACATTAAAAATTGAAAAAAGTTGTACACAAAGATTTTTTTAAATTTTCTTCTAATGCAAAATATTTGAGTTCAGAGGAATTTTCAATAGTAATTACCTTTGCCTGTTGCTGCATCGGTGACCTGCAATCCGTCTGCTGTCTGGATTAACCCGTATGGCGGTGGTACAAATCCGTCCGGCAGAATACACCGAAGGCTGCTCCTTGACTTTCCGCAGCATTCTTCGGAAGTACATTTCACAATCTGCAGAAAATATTGGGCCTCCCGGACGTGGTTGCTGTACCATACAGGATCTACGTCGTCCAACGTTGCTGTTGGTAGCTCTGCAGGCGCAACGTACTTCGCTGAAACCTCGTAGCCGTCCAAGACTAAACTTGACCAAACTTTTGCCAGTACTTTTCCGGCGTATTCAAAATTTTGCCGCTCCCTCTCCTTATCGACCGTTCTTCCGCGATCGTCCAAGTGTGACCCAAAGTAGGGCCTAATCGTGAGGCAGAACGACACCTGAGAAAAAGACAAACTCTTAAATTAAGCAAACAAAAATGAAAACTAGCATTTTGAAATTTTCAGAAATACGAGTTTAGAAATATGGACACTATAATTGTGAACTGTACTTGATAAGAGTTTGGCTCAATGGCGACATGCGGCGCTCAACCCGGTTATAAGCGCGCCGGCCCGGTGCATTTGTAGCTATGAAGATTGCATCGAGGTCCATGTCTTTAAAATGTTTGACAGCACAGGCAATAACCCGTTGATACCTTGGGTTCTCATCAGGCCCGCCATCCACAGTAACTATCATAACCGGCTTTGTAGAACCATCTGGTGTTGTCATCAATGGCTTGAAGTTATCTAAAGTCAATAGTTCCTTTAAATCTGCCGCATGCGTTTCCGCAGTAGAACTACAATGTTTTCCACTCCTAATCGAGATATGGGTGGGGCCAGAGTAGGTAGCGCATCGTGGATCTCCCTCACCATTGGCGGTAATGTTGATTCCGGCATATACTGAAGGTATTAGTTTATGCCGCTCCGCGACGATCCAATCGTGGTCTGGCAGCGTCACTCTGTATTCTAAATGCATGAGCATCGGGCTCTGGGCGTTTGCAGCCGTGATGCCAAGAGGAACTCTGCTCTTGTCGTCTTGAGACAAGAAAAAAACCTCCTGAGGTCCCAAAACCGATGCTAAAGTTTCCAGATCACGAATAGTGGAAGTGCAGAATGCTGTATCGGCGTGCTTTTTGTGCTCATCTGCCCTTGCCTTGCACAGCTTTACCGGCACGGTAATAACATGCCGTTTGCCTACGACAAAGCAAAAAAAAGTCAATCAACTCCACCGTCTATTTCTTTTATTTACTAAAAAATATTTCTTAAAAATTTAATTAGGTTAAAAAATTGAGTATAAAATTTCGATGGGTGTACCTATGTAGTTTAATGCTTTAAATTTTCTAATTTAACAGTACAGAAGTTTGAGGAACTTACCTTCCAATGTGTCAGAACGACGGGGATGCAGTCGCAAATATAGCCCACTCCGACTTAAATGAAATCCGGCTTTCTCCAAAGCATCTTTTAAATCGTCGAGCGTCTTGCAGCTTCGCACCTGTTCAGATTGTCGTCTTGCCTGGGCTCCCCCGCCGAACATCGCGAGATCACAGATTGCCTTTAGAAGGCCCGGTTGTTCCTCTTCGGTACGTGGTCTACCTGAAGCGTCTCTAGATTTTAGCTGTTTTGAAATGTCAGGATGCTCGCGGCAAATTTCGTCCAATTTCTGTTTTTTTTTTTTCTTACGACACGTTTTTTGACGCGCTGCGTTCGACTGCTTCCTTTTTAAAGCATTTTTTTCGCTGTTCAGTTCCTTCTTGAGAGATTTCAACTCTTTAGAAGAGTCGTCGCATGCAAGACCACTATCAATTTCATTACGTAAAGTACAAATTTTGGCTTGCAAATTCGCAATCATCGTCTGAGATACATCCTGTGAAGGTGTACGCCTTTTTTCATTTTCAGAGTCTCCGATCTCACATTTTTTAGGTGTATCACTAACTGTGAGCTGACTGGTCGACGCAGCCGGAGCCGTGATTGTTGCAGGTGCATGTGTTGCGGTTTTCACATTCGCGGAATGTATAGTAAAATACGAAAACAAACCCTTGACTTTCTTTTTAGTCCCTCTCACCAAAAGCTCTTTCACTTTCGCACTAATCTTAGCGTTAAAAGACGAATCATCCTTGCCGCACTCCTTTTTTGCTTCCGCCCAGAAGGTATTGCAGTCATTTTGGAGATTCACTTTCGGCCTGTCGGGATAGGCCTTCTTATACGCGTCGAAAAGAGACTCGTAAAGCTTGCCGCGATTCATGTTACGAACGACCACAATGATGGTATGTATGAGGGGAGTGAAGGCGTAGCAAAACGCGCGGTAGGAGGACTCGAGACACGAAATCAAGAGAAGACTAAACAGACACGCTCGAAATTAAGAGAAGACTAAACAAAGAGCGTGCTCACAGCGAAGAACGTGTGATGTGAGTAAACACGTGGTGGCCGAATTCGGGGAAATCGAGACACCGACAACACAGTGCTAGCAGCGAAGAATGTATGATGTGAGTAAACACGCGGTAGCCGAGTTCGGGGAAATCGAACTTTTGTGTGCGTGTGTTCTACGCCCCAGTACAAATTAGCGAAGAATATGTCAATATTTAAACGCCTGTCTGCATAAAAAAGCGTTTTCTTTACAAAACTCATCCTTATAGAACGAAGAATACAAAAGTGGTTACGTCACAACTGCTGAAACCCCCTCCCCCCTTGTCACCATTTGTCACACTTAGCTGAACCCCCCCCTCCCCCCAAAGTGGTGACGTAATATATGGACGGCGCCTTAACTGTATTTTCACTTGTGAAAACTTACGTTTCTTATTGTCCTCGAACATTTCGGTGTGGTGTACACCTTCCTCAGCGAGGTTTGAATACAGAATGTCGTGAACAATTGTAACGGTTTATTCACAGATTGGTGGGATGTGTGGGGGGGTTTGGTGGGAGGGGGTTGGCGCTGGGATTCAAAGTATAGTTTGGTTTGTGTATGATTGTGTCAAATAGTACGTGTGATTTAAAGTGTAGTTGGCCATTTAATATGTTGTTTGGTTGTAGTGTGTGGTGTTTATATATTTCATACTGTTCGGCTGTGTTGAGTTTCCTACTTTTTGGTAAGTAGTGTCCACCGAAACGTTCGAGGACAATAAGAAACGTAAGTTTTCACAAGTGAAAGTACAGTTAATCACTAATATTAAGTGCCGTGAATGAAGAGGATGAACCATCAAAACAACTATTTGATTATGTTTGAATTTAAGGCAGTTATCGTTCGTCATAGAAAAAATTAACCTTGTTATCACATAAAACGTTGCAGGTAAACTACCCTTTTCTCTTAACTGATCTTCACCAAAATCAATAGGTCTTGAGTCCTCTACAATTCAGGGATGCATACAAAACATTATTTGATTCTGTTTGAATGTGCGGCAGTTATTCGTCATAGAAACAATTACTCTTGTTAAAACATTAAAGGTGACAGGTAAACTATCCCTTTCCCTCAACCAATCTTCACCAAAATTAATAGACCTTCAGTTCCTTACAATTCAGGAATATATGCAAAAAATTATTTGATTCTTTTTGAATTTACGGCAGTTATCGTTCGTCATAGAAAAAATTACCCTTGTTAAAACATAAAATGTTGCAGGTAAACTACCCCTTTCACTTAACCAATCTTCACCAAAATCAACAGACCTTGAGTACTTATAACTTCAGGAATGTATGCAAACAATTATTTGATTCTCTTTGAATATGCGGCAGTTATCATTCGTCATAAAAATAAAATTACCCTTTTAAAACATTAAACGTTGCCGGTAAACTACCCTTTTCTCTTAACAGATCTTCACCAAAATCAACAGGCCTTGAGTACTCTATAACTGAGGAAGGTGTGCCAAAACGTATTTGATTCTGTTTGAATTTACGGCAGTTATCGTTCGTCAGAAAAAATTACACTTGTGAAAACATAAAATGTTGCAGGTAAACTACCCCTTTCCCTTAACCGATCTTCACCAAAAACAGTAGGTCTTGAGTACTCCACAATTCAGGGCTGTATGCAAAAAATTATATGATTCTGTTTGAATTTGCGGCTGTTATCGTTTACCATAGAAAAAATCTACAGACACACACACACACACACACACACACAGACACTTTTCGAAAAATGACTTTTTCCAAGTTTTGAGGGTAGTACAATCAGAATCTGCAATTATCTCGAACACGATTTTTGCTACTGTAATATTGCAACTGTAAAAAATACCACTTACAATATTTGTGTGACAATTATTATACTTGCAACTGTTAAGAATCATAATCCGGAGTTACAATTCATAGTCCAGCTTTGCAGATAGCCTACTGTCAGTGTTGAGTATAGTCGGACACTACGTAGGACAATCTAACAGTGTTCTACAACTGTTTATATTAACTATTTAAATAGAACATAGCTCAAACACAAATCCGGGCCTTCAAACTACTTTTAAAACACATGTTAGAACCAAATGTTCCATACGCAAAAAGACTTGAAAATACGCCAGCGAAAGCGTACTGTTTGTAAAAACAAATACATCAGACAGCTTGTGACGATTTCATTAATTAAAAAATAAAATAATTAATAAATAGGGAATGTAAAAGCTGAGAAATTTTAAATTTTAATAAAATCGCACTATTAAACCCAAGAATACTCCTGAACTAACTCATAATAGTAATAAGAATTAAAAAGAGAGAATTTAAATAAAATAATATAATTAAATAAACTGAGAAAGCAAGAGTTTGATAGCTGTAACCCCTTTATTAAATATCTTGCTATGACCTGTGAATACCGGACCCGACGTGCATAACGGCCCGGCATTAAATAATAAATACCTGTAAAAATTAATGTAAATAATAAATGATTCGAAGTCACTAGTACTAATGGTAATAATTTCTGTAGTCAAGCAAAGTCTTAATTGTTTATTAGTAAGAACTGTAAGACTGTAATACTAATTAAAGTTGGAACTATGTTATGGCGGAGTATTCACTCCGAGTCGTTACAATTTTCCTGTTCTAACAATAGAGACTTGAGATGCGTCGTTCGGCCAGTAAGCAGCTCAGAACGGAGCGCTACAACAAAATATGTTTTATTATTTTGTTATTAAGTTAAATAACCGTGTGAAGAGTTATGTAACGAGTATGTAGTGTGTATCAGTAAAGAAGAATGTAGAAGATAGTTAAAGTTATTTTAGGGTTGTATATGTAAAGTGAAATACAACCGTTCTATTACCAAATGTAAAATGTGAAGACGAAGACCTCAACTGTATTTGCCAAACCACCAAGGAACAGGACGACTTCATGACATCGTAACTCTCTCTATCATTAGTTGACTCCAAGGACCTTCACCAGGAAGACGACCACGATGACAACCCTCTACCTAGAGTGTGCGGAAGAATCACGCGTGGACGACATGGGCTAAAACACTTAACTAAGGGGTAGCACGGAAGCTGGTCTTCCGTGGATATGTATTTTTTTTTAAATAGAAGTAATTGTAAACTAAAAGACTTTAAAATGACAATCTCTAAAGTTTAAGAATAAATGTTGTAACAAGTAATTTCAGTAACCATAAGTTGTAAAATAACTCGTGTGATGTAGCGTTGGAACATCACACTACTAAATGAAACCATTCCTCAAATGGTATAAAGAGTAATAAAGTAATTCAGTAATGGAGTAGAGTAAACTTGAAATTCCTAAGTAGTATATAGAAACTCGGATCCGAGGTAAAATGCGCTAACTGTATTATAAATCTTAATGTTGAAAACCCCTTACGATGTAAGTTAAAATTTGATATGTTATGTATAATCTAACAGTCATAAATAAAGAGATGTCATCTTTAGTACATACTAAATTGAGTGCATAAATCAGCAGTCTCCCCTCTCCAGTTTCCTTTTATATTAATTGTTTTGGTGATTTGATTAATTTTCAGCTTGCTACAACGAAGGCAGCCTGTATAATTGGCCAGAGTCAATTAATACGGGTTCCCGATGTTATAACGTAAAAAAGATGTTATAAAATGCGCGACTCTGCTTTTGTAAAAAACAATTAAATAATTTTATTATTAACATGCGCCACTTTGTTTTGTTTAAATAATAATTGTGTAATATTGTGACACCCTGTTGATCTATTCACTCATGTACTTTAATATATGTCTAAAATTTTAAATAAAATAAAAATGATAATTATTATTATAGTGGTATAGTAAATAAGTAATTTTAATTATGAATTAGATCTAGGAATTTACACAATGTTAACTTAACACGCCACAAGAATACGAAACAACATCAGGTACGTGCTTGTCAAAAATTTCATTCATCAACGTGTCGATTTGTAAACAAAATCAGACCGGTTAAATTCTTGTCCACGCCTGTGTAAAACTGTCCTAGTCACATTGCGCAAAGTTGAGTTAGACAATACGCAACCCTCGTCGATTGTTCTATTGTTATAAGAAGCGTGTATCATCCTGTGTTTAGTAACCGAGAATTCCCCCTTCGTTGAATGTATATTGACGCCTGTGTGAGATTTCTCTTTCTCTGAAATTTATCTCTCTCACTACCAATGTAAATTTTAAATTTGAACTTTAATCGTTTATGTGTGTAAACAAGAAAGAGTAGAATAGAATTTAATGCAAATAGTAGAATAAGTATTTATAGCCACTCACATTTCAAAAATGGCTGTATTTAACCCCGATCTATTATTAAAAGATGAACTGTGCTACGAAGCTATTTTATGCGGTTTATCTCACGCGAACGTAACAGTGTCTGAATTGCGCAAATCATTACGCGAAAGCAGATCAGATATACCCTCGTAGTTAGATAGATTACGTGAACTCGATTATGACAGCGAACGAGAAACCTGTTATGCGAAGTATAGGGAACTGACGTTATTATCTCAAAACATTCACGACGAAAAATCACCTACTGTAATATTGCGCGTCACGCAACGAATAGAACATTTAACCCGCCGGTTGAACAATTTATTGAACTGGCCCGACGTAACCGTAACCCCTCCCGATGTGCAGAAATTTGCGGATGAGGCATTACGCCAATTACCCATAATTATCAACGAATTGCGACGAAAGTCAGACACATCTAGAATGGAAGAAATTGAGCACTCATTACAAAGATTATATATTTCCCCGGTTCAATCCCATACTTTATAAAACCCTTCCTCCACCTCGAACCACGAATCACCCATCGTATCGAAGATACAACCGACTCATGAACAGCTACCTAGTAGAGAATTACATACCCTCACGATATCAGAACCCCCACAGCCTAGAGATCACCATACTCGCACCAGTAGATATGCGATTACGACGCCTAACGCAGCAACGAATCCTTCGAAATGTATACCAAATGTAAATTTTAATATAGACCTCTACGGAAAGATCACACACCCAGTAGAAAAAATTATTACAGAAATTCCCTACACCGATGGCTTAAGTATTACGAAACTGTTAAATTTCATCAGATACCTCCTGCAAATAAAAGATCTACAGCAACTGAACGATTGGCAAATCCTGCAAGTAATCCTACCCAAATGTAAACCACCATTACGAGATCGTGTACTGGAATCATTAAACTCGACTCTTCCAGTAGAAGAACTTCATACTACCATAATAAAACATTTTATCCCCACGGGAATTTACGAGGAGATTAAAAGAAATACCGTACTTCGAGTACAAGGAGCCCATGAAAGACTGGCCCACTATATTGCAGACATCAGAGAATCTTCACGACTACTGCAAGTCGACTGGAGTGAGAAACAATTGGTCGATACTATTCTAGTAGGCTTATCTCCTGAAGAACGCTCCCGATTAGCACTAATAAATAGGCCCCACACTTTCGCTGATCTAGAACAATGTAGTATTCACTCTTCAAATGTATGGTACGCAGATCAGAACAGACATGCATCGCTATCCACAACACAACATAGAAAGGTAACGCAAGCCCTAGTCACAGATGCAAGAACTCAACGAGAAAGACGACCATTTCGGCGACCAACCAATTTTCATGACCATGGTAAGTCCAAGGAGCCTCAACCTCGACAGGAAACCAGTGAGACCCCACGTAAAGAAAATGTATGCTATAACTGCGGGAAACCTGGACACATCAGTAGAAACTGTAAACGGAAACAGTACAATCAGAAAACCCATTATCCAAAAAACATGTAAGGCAGGGAGATCCGAAATCCTGTGTCTTCCGCAGCTCCGTTAAAACAGGTAAACCCCTGAGAGACATCAAATTAAAACAAAATAATAATAACAAAAGACAATTAGACCCCTATGTTAGACAATTTATTGATAAATGTAACGCTATTAATAAATGTGATTTCAGTAAGTGTCAATTACCGTATATACAAGTTGACCTCGGTGTTACATCCACCCTCGGATTAATTGATTCCGGATCAACGCGAAGTTTAATTAGTCAAGAGCTAGCCAATAAATTATTTAAGCACAACTTAGTTAAACGCAGTCAATCAGTGAATATTAGATGCGCTACAGCTAATAAACAAAATTTAATGATAAAACTTATCATCACGTTTAAAGTAAAAATTAAAAATCTAACGTGGTATTTTCCAATGTTGGTATGCGACGAGTTAGGACCCGAGTTAATATTGGGAGCTGATTTTATCAGTAAAACCGGAATAATTCTAGATATTCACGATAACAAATTTTATTTTGGATTCGATCGTTCACAAAAATATAATTTGGATGATAATGCAAATAACAGAAAAAGTACTGGAACTACTTCTACACATCTAGAACATCACGAATCTGAATTAGGTCATCTGGAAAGTAAAGATAGACGGAACATGCAGACATTAATAGAACAGTTCTCCAACGTCCTCACCCCAAAGTTAGGACTGACGGACCTGATAGAGTACAAAATCAATTTGAGCGACAATAAAGTAATACGTTTAGCCCCATACAAGTTATCACCTCCAAAAATGGAAGTAATGAGGAACCAAATTAATAAATTATTAGAACAAGGAGTCATCGAACCCTCTACTTCATCTTATTCATCACCCGCGTTTTTAGTACCCAAGAGTAACGACAAACATAGAATAGTTGTGGACTACAGGCAACTAAATAAACGGATAGAATTTGAATCTATACCACTTCCCGACATCCATAGTGCTTTTCATTATTTTACGAAAGCAAAAATTTTTACCATCATGGATCTAAACCAGGCATTTCACCAGATACCCCTCTCGGAAGAATCAAAACGTCTAACCGCATTTGCCGTCCCTTTCAACCTGTACCAATTTACGAGGGTACCCTTTGGTATATCCCAAGGTAGTTCTGTATGTAGCAGATTATTAGAAAAATTATTTTATGATATAAAATTTAAATATGTGTATCACTACTTAGATGACATCGTTATCTACAGCGAATCAATTGACCAACATCTTAAACATCTACGTGAAGTACTATCCCGGTTGGAGAAAGCTGGATTAACCGTAAACCCCAGTAAAGTAAATTTTGCTGTCACACAATTTTCATTTTTAGGTCACATCGTAAAAGCCAACGGAAAGGTAAGCATAGACCCCGAGCGAACCCGTGCTATCAGAGAATTTTTACCACCCCGGGATGCGAAAGGAATAGCCCGATTTTTGGGAATGATAAATTATTTCCACAAGTATATCCCACATCTAGCCGAAATTGCAGCACCTCTGAATGCTTTAAGAAAGAAGGGAGTTAAATTTGAGTGGAATGTGCAACACCAAACTGCATTCGAGAAATTGAAAGAAAGCATCATATCACCCCCAGTACTACAATTAGCCGATTTTACAAAACCGTTTGTAGTGCAGACAGACAGTTCAAGTGTAGCCCTAGGTGCAGTAATATATCAGGAAGTAGATAACTCTGGACTACCTATTAGTTACGCTTCACGCACCCTGACAGATCAAGAAAAGAAATACTCCGCATACGAATTAGAATGTTTAGCTATCGTTTTCGCTTTTGAGAAGTTCAAACCCTTTTTAGAACATAATGAGTTTCTGTTAGAAACAGATAATCAAGCATTATCTTGGCTACTAAATCACCCAAAACAGTTATGCCGTATCGGAAGATGGGTATTAAGATTAAATTGTTTTAAATTTAAAGTACAACATATTAGAGGCACCCAAAACGTAGTTGCCGATACACTGTCACGTATGTTCCAGCCGAGTAGTAAAACATACGAAAACAAGGAGAGTAGAGAAACGCCGTTTATCAATACTTTAATTACCGAATTTCCTCTTGCATTTACGGACTTAGCCCAGTATCAACAACAAGACCCCCGTTTAAGACCAATTATTGAACAACTTGACAAAGGAAATAAGTCAGAAAAATACATATTGAGTAAGAGGGTATTATGTTATAGAATAGCGAACGGAAAATATTTACGAATAATCGCCCCTGATATTATTAAACCTATGCTGATGGAATACTATCACTCTTCCACCATTGGAGCTCATATGGGAATAAATAAAACCATACATCGAATTCGTAAAGAATATCACTGGGAAAATATGAACAGTGAGATCCCTAATTTCGTGAAAAGGTGTAAGTTGTGTGCACTCAGCAAACCAGCGAGAAATAGCCAAATAAGTCAATTAATCTCAGAGATTCCTGCTACCCCGTTCTCCAAAATTTATTTAGACTTTTCAGGACCCTACCCGCGTTCTAAATCAGGAAATACCATGCTACTAATTTGCGTAGATTCTTTCAGCAAATTTGTCTGGATGTACCCCATGCGGCAAGCATTAGCTTCAACCACAGTAATTATATTACAGAATAGATTACTTAAAGAGTTCGGTACTCCCGTACATATAGTGTCGGATAACGGACCACAGTTTAAGTCAAAGGAATTCAGGAACATGTGTTTCAAATTAGGAATAGACCACATTACCACTACAGAGTATCGTCCGCAAGGTAATATAGCTGAAAGGTATTTGCGAAACCTAAAATCTGCTTTAATAGCCTACCATGCAAACGACCATACGTCTTGGGACCAGAACCTATCCTGGATACAATTCGCCTTTAATTCAGCCTATCATGAAGGACATAAGTCTACCCCATTCGAATTATTGTTCAAATACAAACCTAACCACCCCTTATCCACTAAGTGGAAAATACATGAGTTACTACCCCTTGAAATTAGGGATAAAAATATAAAGAAAATCTGGAATGAAGCGCGCGCTAATTTACGTGCAAACTTAGCGAAATCACGGAAATATCACGAGCGTAATAATAATAATAAAAATGAAGTAAAGTACCAAATCGGTGACTTGGTAATGTATAAAACACATCCTACGAGTAGTGCAATCGATAAGACAACATCCAAGCTATCATACCGATGGTGTGGTCCTTATCAAATTCACAAATACTTAACTCCAGTAACTGTAGCCCTGTACGAACCCTCTACTCAAAAATATGTACGAAGAACACATATTTCGCAGATAAAGCGTTGTCACGAAAAAGGAAATGGTAGAGTGCAAGCAAAATAAATGTAGTAAAAAGGTATATGTTTTGTACTCAACTGGTAAAGAGTACTTGAGTAACAATTGGCTACCTAATCGTATAAATAGGTACGAGGCCTGATCGACCTTGAATCCTATTCATCGAAAGTAGAGCAAAGTAAGAAGTCAGCTGACATCGAATATAAATAATAATTAAGTAATAAATTACTGAAAGAGTAATTCTATAACAAGAGTAACTCACAAATTAAAGAAAAACCCGGTAGTAGTCGTAAGTAGTAGATTTAAGAAGAATTTAGTATGTTTACGATATATTTTATAATGTGTGAATTTTATGTAGTATAAGAATTAGTCTGTAAGGTATTGTATATATATATTGATAGTAAGAATAAGCAAGTCGAGCGTGACTTATGCAGCTCGTAATTTTGTACAGAGAAAAGATTGAGAGAAATTTCACACGGTAATCCCCAAGCATACTCCCAGTACATTGCTGACCCAAATAACATATATTTTCCCCAGCCGTAAGTAGTAGATTTAAGAAGAATTTAGTATGTTTACGATATATTTTATAATGTGTGAATTTTATGTGGTATAAGAATTAGTCTGTAAGGTATTGTATATGTATTGCAACGAATCACAGGATCATGATAGGCGGGGCAAGTTCATATATTACACAGACAATGGACATTCATATTATATTGGTAGATGGTTAAGTTTGGTTGTTATCAATTGTATTTAGTAAGGTTAAGGGTTTAGTTTAGAAAAACTGTGCATTATTATTTATGGTTATTCATGTACTGTGTTAGTGGAAATGTGCGCGCGTGCGCGAGTGGGAAACGTTTCCCGGGCGGTGCGTGAAGTATTATCGTTGTTTTGACATTAGCTGAACTGAGACATGTGTATCGCTACAATCCCTATACCTGTCGGATTATTGTTTACGTTCATGTATATTATTAGTATGTAGGCAGTCATGCATGAGATACGAGTAGTCTGATTACCGCTATGCATGCTGTTACAAAGTAAATGCACTCTACTGCATGAAAAGTGCATGGTCACCTTTACTAACCATGTGACTTCCATCCACCAATAGAATGCTGACTGGTGGTTGGAAATTTTCTTAAGCCTGTCGTTACATAGGCAGTTCTTCTACGCCATCTACCGCGAACGGAACGTGCACTCCTTGTACAAGAATTCTACCGCTTGCAAGGTGTTGTAAAAACTATTCGTCGTTAGTGAAACGGGAAGACTCAGAACTGTGTGTGTAGTACATTTGCACACATCAGTGTTTTATCGCATTGTGCGAAAAATTACAAGCAGTTCTTCACTGCTGCTACCGCAAACGGTACATACAATCCTTGTACAAGACTCTACCGCTTGCAAGGATCTGTTAAGACTTTTCGGGGATAGTAACGCGTGTGACGCATAACAATTGATTTTATATCTTTACACACGATATTAATATTGTAGTATTACGTGTGTAAGAAGTGAGTGTAACTGTATCACTGTGCGAGATTTTCCGCAGTGACAGTATCATTAATTGTTACGCAATAGTTCCATCAAGACGTTTCCGTGCTAGTGCAAGATTTCCTCATAGGGTGGTCTGCTGATCGCGGTAGACCTTGGTATTCGCGAGAACACTTGAAGAAGCCGGAGAGGTATAAGCTCAATATACCGTTATTGATTAAACTCACTGTCACCTGAGATATTACTTGGTCTTAAACTCTATATAAGTTTTGCGAGTAATAAAATCCGTAGTACCGTTGTGTGTGCGAAGTGTCGGATTCATCGTGGGTATTGCAGGACATCAACCCAGCTGTTGCAGGACATCAGCCCAGCTGTTACAGGACATCAGCCCAGCTGATATAGGACATCAGCCCAGCTGTTATAGGACATCAGCCCAGCTGTTATAGGACACCAGCCCAGCTGTTATAGGACACCAGCCCAGCTGTTATAGGACCAGCCCAGCTGTTACAGGACGCCAGCCCAGCTGTAAACGTTTCTGGTGAAACGTCTGTCATTTGTAAGCCACACCTGATGAACCAACTATACCGCAAAGACCGGCTCTTCTCTTCAACAACATCATCGTGGGAGTCTTCTTATGTAACGTATCACGTCTTGCGTATGAACATTATTTAACATTTTAAAAGAAAGACTCTATATCAAACATTACATTCTGTACATTTCAAATATACCATATAAACTATAACTTGTGTTTGTACAATAAATAATCTTAAACCCTCCAATATAGACTTGTAATTTGAAATACACATACTATCATATCCTATGCGCCAATAGTTTAGTAATTTGTGTTGTCGCAGTATATATATATATATATATTGATAGTAAGAATAAGCAAGTCGAGAGTGACTTATGCAGCTCGTAATTTTGTACAGAGAAAAGAGTGAGAGAAATTTCACACGGTAATCCCCAAGCATACTCCCAGTACATTGCTGACCCAAATAACATATATTTTCCCCAGCCGGAGTCTGTTTTTAAGCGGCGGAGTATGTGACGATTTCATTAATTAAAAAATAAAATAATTAATAAATAGGGAATGTAAAAGCTGAGAAATTTTAAATTTTAATAAAATCGCACTATTAAACCCAAGAATACTCCTGAACTAACTCATAATAGTAATAAGAATTAAAAAGAGAGAATTTAAATAAAATAATATAATTAAATAAACTGAGAAAGCAAGAGTTTGATAGCTGTAACCCCTTTATTAAATATCTTGCTATGACCTGTGAATACCGGACCCGACGTGTATAACGGCCCGGCATTAAATAATAAATACCTGTAAAAAATAATGTAAATAATAAATGATTCGAAGTCACTAGTACTAATGGTAATAATTTCTGTAGTCAAGCAAAGTCTTAATTGTTTATTAGTAAGAACTGTAAGACTGTAATACTAATTAAAAGTTGGAACTATGTTATGGCGGAGTATTCACTCCGCGTCGTTACAATTTTCCTGTTCTAACAATAGAGACTTGAGATGCGTCGTTCGGCCAGTAAGCAGCTCAGAACAGAGCGCTACAACAAAATATGTTTTAGTATTTTGTTATTAAGTTAAATAACCGTGTGAAGAGTTATGTAACGAGTATGTAGTGTGTATCAGTAAAGAAGAATGTAGAAGATTAAGTGCGAAAGGTGACATCTCACATCTAGAAAGATAGTTAAAGTTATTTTAGGGTTGTATATGTAAAGTGAAATACAACCGTTCTATTACCAAATGTAAAATGTGAAGACGAAGACCTCAACTGTATTTGCCAAACCACCAAGGAACAGGACGACTTCATGACATCGTAACTCTCTCTATCATTAGTTGACTCCAAGGACCTTCACCAGGAAGACGACCACGATGACAACCCTCTACCTAGAGTGTGCGGAAGAATCACGCGTGGACGACATGGACTAAAACACTTAACTAAGAGGTAGCACGGAAGCTGGTCTTCCGTGGATATGTATTTTTTTTTTAAATAGAAGTAATTGTAAACTAAAAGACTTTAAAATGACAATCTCTAAAGTTTAAGAATAAATGTTGTAACAAGTAATTTCAGTAACCATAAGTTGTAAAATAACTCGTGTGATGTAGCGTTGGAACATCGCACTACTAAATGAAACCATTCCTCAAATGGTATAAAGAGTAATAAAGTAATTCAGTAATGGAGTAGAGTAAACTTGAAATTCCTAAGTAGTATATAGAAACTCGGATCCGAGGTAAAATGCGCTAACTGTATTATAAATCTTAATGTTGAAAACCCCTTACGATGTAAGTTAAAATTTGATATGTTATGTATAATCTAACAGTCATAAATAAAGAGATGTCATCTTTAGTACATACTAAACTGAGTGCATAAATCAGCAGTCTCCCCTCCCCAGTTTCCTTTTATATTAATTGTTTTGGTGATTTGATTAATTTTCAGCTTGCTACAACGAAGGCAGCCTGTATAATTGGCCAGAGTCAATTAATACGGGTTCCCGATGTTATAACGTAAAAAATATGTTATAAGCTCCTGAACTACAATTGCATAATGAATAACAAGTTACAAGAATTTTAAATGCGGATTAACAACGATAAAAGTTACAAAATTTATAATAATGTTAGGAGCACAAACACGCAATAAAACTACACAAACAAGACCAAAAGTATCTACAAAAATATTTGGAAATCATCGTACATAAAGTCTAAAAAAACATAAAGTCTTAATAAATAAAACATCGCCTAACTAAACATAACAAGTTATACTTTCATATAGCCTAAACAACCCCGTCATAACTACACAGAAATTAACACTCAGTTTTACTAATACAAGGTTATAAGTCAATTAAATCTACTCTTATGTATTAAGTAGTTTGTGTTTGTAAGAAAATAGCTAGTTTTGTCTCCGATTAAACGTTAACAATGAATTAGATAGATCCCTCATAAACTAGCCAGTTTTGTCCTATTAACGTAAGAATGTTTAAGCTACTGTCGGTGTCACGGCACCTGTGTTTATGTTTCTAGTATGGAGAGTACACGTATGTTACTCTGTAAAAGCGACAATCCTTCCTTCACTTCTTTATTTTTAAGAGCTCTTAAATATTTCAAATTTCATTTAGTCTATCCACTGCCTACGATTATTGATAGACTTTCTCCAGTGAAATCCAAGACTTTGTAGTTTTTACAAAACTCTTACAAACTACAATAAAAAACAGTTAAATTTTTCAAAATAAGAACCAAAATTCCTTTGGTGAGAGGTATTTCCGTGTAAAACTTATTGTTTATCATTTCCATAAAAAAAAAAAACTCACCGAGTTCATCCAAGTCTGTTTTCAGATTTTTACGTGGCCTCTTCTTGTAATATAATGCAAATTGGGTTCCATGTCTCAAAAAATTCGTTTCCTTATGAAATTACGTAGGCTTTGACAACCTGAATGTACATACGTAAAAATAACAGTCCTTCCTTCACTTCTATATTTTCCAGAGTTCTTAAATTCTTTAGACCTATCGTCTATCTACCTTAGTCTATCCCGGCACTATTTATGTCACCATTTAAAGATCCCTGCCGTATTGGCTGTGGTAGGTTGTTAATAAATTCGCTGCGTTGTCCCAGTTGCGCACTGACGTCACAGCGTCTTACGCGGCAGCGTCTTCAATGTGGTGACAGGTGAACGTTACCAGTCTTGCAACAATGCTTCCCAACTATGAGGACGGCCGCCGGGCAAGCCGATGAAACGTCATTGCGTATCGGGCCACTGAGTTTTATTCGGCTACAACAACGAGCCCTGAAGGGTTAAACAATGAGTTTTCTTTACTTTATCACCTATGCAACACGACCTGTACTTAAAGTATTTACGATGGTATTAAGCATTAATATTTTGACTATACGTTCAATTTTGTAAACAAATAATCCTTATTTAGTAAATACGGTATTTTTTAACGTTTGAATGTTAGTTTCATTTTACTTTGAAAACTGAGTACGGAACACTCTGCATAATTAGAACTGTACAATGTATAAGTAAATACGCTATACAATACATGCGCAGTGAGTATGAAAATTACTTAAATCTCAATTAATAGAATTATTTTTGTATTTTAAATTAAATTTAAGCACTAGTTATAATTACAAACAATTCTCAGTATTAATATTTATGTTTTTAATTTTAACTTTGTACCAAAGAATTTTTTAGTGGATGGTTAGTGAGGATCGGTCAAAAATAACACAAATTTTAACTATTTTCCGTCGACGTTTCGACAATGTTTATTGTCATCTTCAAGACCTGTGTATGAAATACAAAAGAAATGTCAAACACAACGGAACGATTAAATATTTGGGTGAAACGTGTTCGTGTATGCGTGTGTGCGTGCGTATGTATGTATCATTGTATATGATGTGAAGACTTTACAGTCGTAAAGTTCTACAGTTATTGTGTAAATTGTATGTTTCTAAATTATGATTGTTTGTTAATACCAGTAGGGAGTGAAACATATTAAAAATAACTTTTAATAATTACGTAGTGAACATCCTCTAATCTGTTTTAGTTATAGGTACTATATTTTACTTTGCTATATGTTGACTGCTGTAGGTATTAACAATTTATGTACCAATCTAATATCCAATTGTTGATTACTGTTTGTTTAATTAATTAAAATATCATTACATTTAGTAAATTTAAATTGTAATAATGTATAAATTAAATTTTGTCATACTATAATTTGCTCGTTTTCTTAAAGATAGTTGGAAGATGTAAACAAACTATCATAAGTCTTCACATATACAATGATACATACATACGCACGCACACACTCACATACACAAACACGTTTCACCCAAATCTTTAATTGTTCCGTTGTGTTTGACATTTATTTTGTATTTCATACACAGGTCCTGAAGATGACAATAAACACTGTCGAAACGTCGACGCAAAATAGTTAAAATTTGTGTTATTTTTGACCGATCCTCACTAACCATCCACTAAAAAGTTCATTGATTGACGGTCACTACAAATTTAAGGATTTATACCAAATACGAAAAGACCATGTACGTTCAATAAATTTGCCTGAATATTGGCGATTCGCTTTTTATAACCGCACCACTTGACCTTTAGCATAGACAGGAACGAAAACGTTGTTCAGATCCCTTCAGTTGACAAATACGAAATAATAAAAAATACGAAAAGACCATGTATGTTCAATAAATTTGCCTGAATATTGGCGATCCGCTTTTTATAACCGCACCACTTGACCTTTAGCATAGACAGGAACGAAAACGTTGTTCAGATCCCTTCAGTTGACAAATACGAAATAATAAAAAATACGAAAAGACCATGTATGTTCAATAAATTTGCCTGAATATTGGCGATCCGCTTTTTATAACCGCACCACTTGACCTTTAGCATAGACAGGAACGAAAACGTTGTTCAGATCCCTTCAGTTGACAAATACGAAATAATAAAAAATACGAAAAGACCATGTATGTTCAATAAATTTGCCTGAATATTGGCGATCCGCTTTTTATAACCGCACCACTTGACCTTTAGCATAGACAGGAACGAAAACGTTGTTCAGATCCCTTCAGTTGACAAATACGAAATAATAAAAAATACGAAAAGACCATGTATGTTCAATAAATTTGCCTGAATATTGGCGATCCGCTTTTTATAACCGCACCACTTGACCTTTAGCATAGACAGGAACGAAAACGTTGTTCAGATCCCTTCAGTTGACAAATACGAAAAGACCATGTATGTTCAATAAATTTGCCTGAATATTGGCGATCCGCTTTTTATAACCGCACCACTTGACCTTTAGCATAGACAGGAACGAAAACGTTGTTCAGATCCCTTCAGTTGACAAATACGAAATAATAAAAAATACGAAAAGACCATGTATGTTCAATAAATTTGCCTGAATATTGGCGATCCGCTTTTTATAACCGCACCACTTGACCTTTAGCATAGACAGGAACGAAAACGTTGTTCAGATCCCTTCAGTTGACAAATACGAAATAATAAAAAATACGAAAAGACCATGTATGTTCAATAAATTTGCCTGAATATTGGCGATCCGCTTTTTATAACCGCACCACTTGACCTTTAGCATAGACAGGAACGAAAACGTTGTTCAGATCCCTTCAGTTGACAAATACGAAATAATAAAAAATACGAAAAGACCATGTATGTTCAATAAATTTGCCTGAATATTGGCGATCCGCTTTTTATAACCGCACCACTTGACCTTTAGCATAGACAGGAACGAAAACGTTGTTCAGATCCCTTCAGTTGACAAATACGAAATAATAAAAAATACGAAAAGACCATGTATGTTCAATAAATTTGCCTGAATATTGGCGATCCGCTTTTTATAACCGCACCACTTGACCTTTAGCATAGACAGGAACGAAAACGTTGTTCAGATCCCTTCAGTTGACAAATACGAAATAATAAAAAATACGAAAAGACCATGTATGTTCAATAAATTTGCCTGAATATTGGCGATCCGCTTTTTATAACCGCACCACTTGACCTTTAGCATAGACAGGAACGAAAACGTTGTTCAGATCCCTTCAGTTGACAAATACGAAATAATAAAAAATACGAAAAGACCATGTATGTTCAATAAATTTGCCTGAATATTGGCGATCCGCTTTTTATAACCGCACCACTTGACCTTTAGCATAGACAGGAACGAAAACGTTGTTCAGATCCCTTCAGTTGACAAATACGAAATAATAAAAAATACGAAAAGACCATGTATGTTCAATAAATTTGCCTGAATATTGGCGATCCGCTTTTTATAACCGCACCACTTGACCTTTAGCATAGACAGGAACGAAAACGTTGTTCAGATCCCTTCAGTTGACAAATACGAAATAATAAAAAATACGAAAAGACCATGTATGTTCAATAAATTTGCCTGAATATTGGCGATCCGCTTTTTATAACCGCACCACTTGACCTTTAGCATAGACTGGAACGAAAACGTTGTTCAGATCCTTTCAGTTGACAAGCAGAGGCTGTTGTATCCGTATCGGTGATAGCTGAGTACATGATTATGACTTTGAAAGGTTATACAAGACTGTCAACAAACTGTGTCGAGTGCTTCGTTTGAGCATCAATTATACGCTTACAGAAGCAGTCAAAATAGCGACCATGAATAAACAACATGTTCTATTAAACAGTCTTTGTAGCAGCCTTATATCTACCTAGGAAAGAAGGTAGGAATATATAAGTAGGATGGTGGGCTACAAATATCACTATAAATAATTAAAAGGTGAATCTCATATTATATTGCATTGTATTTACATTATTATTATTAATAGTAGTATTATTATTATTATTATTATTATTATTATTATTAGTAGTAGTAGTAGTAGTAGTAGTAGTAGTGGAAGTAGTACTGTAAATTTTTTGTTTTGGGGGCTGGACAAATAAGGCTTTTAGCCCAACGACGTCTACCGGGAGCGTTGCTCGACGGGACGTTTCGATGACTCAGCGAGAGTATAAATTCGTACACACTAAGGGGCAAAATATTTTCAAAGCCTAAACAGTAATCGTGCTGCTTTTGGGAAAGACAGAGTTCTGTCTATCGCTAACTGTTCGTTTCCGAAGTATTCTTTCAGGTTATCTTTTACTCTGTGTCTCTGCCAGAGTTTTACAAGTACAGTCTTCCATTATGTGTTTCACTGTAAGTGTTGCGCCACATGTGGGAACGAGTCGATCTAATCCTTGCAGGAAGTACTAAGTCCGTGTGCTCAATTTGTAGTCTGGTGACGCAAACTTGTTCAAAACGACTGCGATTGCCTGCTGCTTGCCATTTATACGGACGCTTAGAAAGAACGGAATTCAAATTTAAATTGAGTAATATAGTTTAGTATGCTATCAAAAAGCTTTAACAAACTTTAAGTAAGATTAACCATAGTATCTCAACTTGCAGTGTCAACTTGTAAAGAAACTGATAAGTTGACGTGATAAAATATTTACATGTTTACATTTCACTGAAAGTAAACTATGATACTCCCAACGACATATAAATCTTTTCTGCGTCCCATTACCTGAACATTATGTTACATTTTAGGTAAAGTATTATCTATATGTAGGCAAATACCATACATAGATCATACTCTCTAAGTTCGGCAAACAGCCTTCCAGAATGTTTTGCCGAAATTTGTTGTGTCGAAATACACGTCAAAAAACTCTTGGCCGTTGGTAATCTTCGGAAGGCATTTGTTATTAGCAGTAACCACACAACCCACCTAACAGAAGTGACTAACATTCTCCATACGAATAATACACTCACGGCTGAATAAAATTCTCACTTTTGAAAAGGAATTAACAGAATACAACAAAGATTTTACAGTCTATAGAGCTCTACTAAGGAAACTAACTTATTAACAGAACGTCTGTTGAATCATAAAGTATATGTAGTCTACCAAAATACAAGAAGAAAGTAGCAGTGTCAGTGCAAGCTCTAATACGGTACAAGTGGGATATTCTAGATTTTATATTTTTTTTCTCTTTTGTATATAAAGTTTACACTTATAATTTTCCAAATTTGGTGGTCACATAATAATATTAAAAACTAGTAAGATCCCTGTGCTGCAGCAATCGCTCAACATTTTAAACAAAACTCGTTAGTATTAGATAACATTAAATGAACAAATTTTAACTTTTCAAATCCGTGAATACAGTTTTTTGTATGTACGACTTTTATTGTTAGTCGAGATACAGCACCGAGAGGCGACTACACATAGTACTTCATACTACATGTTTTTGTTATTTTTGTTATTTTACGTGTATTTGTATATGTTACACAAATGAACAGGTTACAAACAATATGGAAAGTATCAAATTTAATTATTCTGTATACAAAACAAAAATTGTATAGTGTTTTAATTGATGCAGTGGTTTTACAAATGGCCTACATATAGGCCTACACTAACAATTTTCTAGAATCTTAAAACCTACTTTTAGCTCACGTTGCTACTGAAAAAAAAAGACTATTTCGATCTGGTTTAGAATTCTCTTTAGTTTGATAAAATTATCTTTATAGATTAACATTTTTTTACTTTCATCTTTTTAAATTTCTTTTGAAAATTTTTAAACTGATCACTATAACATATTTAAATTTAGGTTGAAATTCTCTTTCGTTTGATACACATGGGTTTTTAAAATCTTTTCTAACCTTTGATTACCTTTTCGTTGTAGTGTCTAAACATTCAAAATTGTTAAAACTAGGCCTAAATATTAATTTTACATTTCTGTTAAAGTTATCTTTTATCTGATAGTGCACTTGGAGGTACGCAATTAAAAACATTTTGATCCCTTACACTTCAGCCTCCCGGACTTTTAAATTAGAAGGAATAAATCTCACTAACTACAGCTACAGCTGCTGTAGTATTTTGTGACAAGACACTGTGAGTTTAATAAATGTTTATGTTTATTGTATTCATTACATTTTTACAGAATATGATAATTTAGTGTTCCGAGAGACCTCAATAATTTGCATATGTAGTTGTTAATACCTCTCTACACTTTAGTTCGAGAGTTTATTATGTATTATGTAACAGAGTATTATGTGAAGAAACAAAATTTCCGACTCGGTGATATAAATAACGTATCGTCCAGTAACAAAATGCCAATTATTAACCCGTTCCTACAATACTAAACAACTACATTAAGTCTGACTGCGGTGAATAGGGAACAATAGATTTAATTAACAGCCTGGATAGACTTCAACTACACGTGTGTCTTGCTTATTGACGTGTATGAACTAGACCCATAACTGGACAGAATAATTAAAATCAAAATTGAGGAGGTTCTTCAAATTTTCATTAAAAAAAAAAAAATAATATTACAGTATCGCCAAATGTACTTATGTACTTTGCTACTCCACGATACATATGTTTATGGATCACATAACGAGTAAAACTATTACATGACTATTACTTTTTAATCTATTAACAAATGTTTAGAAAAAATTCTTCCTAGTTAAAAGAGAATTTAAAGACTCTTTTTTTATTGTTACTGGTTGTTTGGAGATTTTAGAAATGCTTGTATATTTTAATAGAAATATAATACTGGAATATAATATTTCTTTAATATCTTTGTAATATACTAATTTATTTAATGAGATGACTTTTATAAAAATATTGTTGTGCTTTGATCTGTGTTATTACTTTGAGTATTTTTGTTGTTGTTGTTGTTGTTGTTGTCATATAACTGGTAAAACTATGCTATAACTTGTACTGGTATAACTGATAATCACCTTCTTCTTCTTCTTTCACTACATGGCTTGGGATATAGCCCGTTCCAACTTCACAGTCTCTGACCATTTTCCCGAGGTCTTCCACGATCTCTCGTTCCTACTCGCTTCTTTAGGAATACGCGTGCCTACCATGCGTTCCACATGGGACTTCCAATTCTGCCTGTATTCCTTTATTCTATCCAGAACCGACTGAATCTTTAGGTCTTTCTTTATGTCGTTCTTTCGTAAATGATCTCACGGACTCCGTCCCTTGACTTCTCTTAAAAATTTCATTTTCGAAGCCTGTTTCACATTAATACATTGAAGCCGGCACAGCTACGACTTTATAGAACGTCAGCTGTGTCTCCCTCAGCGTTTTATTCTCCAATGATCGTCTTATTGTTCCACAGGTATAACTAAATTTATTTAACATTCTCTCTATATCGTTAGCCTTCCTATATAGGATATCACATACCAAATAATTAAAATGTGATATCTGCTCCACAAACACTATTACCAATTACAATGTGATATCTGCTCCACAAACACTATTACCAATTAAAATGTGATATCTGCTCCACAAACACTATTACCAATTACAATGTGATATCTGCTCCACAAACACTATTACCAATTACAATGTGATATCTGCTCCACAAACACTATTACCAATTACAATGTGATATCTGCTCCACAAACACTATTACCAATTACAATGTGATATCTGCTCCACAAACACTATTACCAATTACAATGTGATATCTGCTCCACAAACACTATTACCAATTACAATGTGATATCTGCTCCACAAACACTATTACCAATTACAATGTGATATCTGCTCCACAAACACAATTGTAATCAATTACAATGTGATATCTGCTCCACAAACACTATTACCAATTACAATGTGATATCTGCTCCACAAACACTATTACCAATTACAATGTGATATCTGCTCCACAAACACAATTGTAATCAATTACAATATTTGCTCTTACAGGGTCCTTCCCTAGGAAGGCCATTGTTTCTGTCTTAGTATTTGAGATCTTAAAGTTGTATTTCTTGCAGATTGTAACTATTGCAACATAAAAGTAATTTCATTTTCTATGAAATGCTAATAAAATAGTTTTAAACATTTTATAAAAAATTGAATTCGAGTTTTCTAAGACAACGATATATATGAAATCTCTGAACAGTGTTATGAATATTACTATTCCTTCGTCTTATTTCTGTTATTCGTTAACATTATTTTTCTTACAGTTTTGTTGTAGACTTGTTTTCAATATCTTAAGATAAAAATTAAAATTTAACAATACAGACAATATGTTGTGAGCGATTACCGCTAGTAGTCAGGACCACCGATGTGAGCGACCAATTTTTTTGGGGTATTAAATGTCGTTGTAAAAGATTTTTTATTACAACGCAAGCATTTGAATAAATATAACATTCTTATAATCTAATTTATAAAACATTAAACAATTATGTTTCTTTTCGTTTCGTTTTATGATAAACACTAAAGGCACACACGGTGAATGTTTTACTCATAATTTGAATCAAATTGATTATTCAACAATTAGATTTAATTAGGCAGGAGCGCTAAGCTGTGGATTGACTATCAGCATTGTTGCCGCAGCCACTGACGTCATATACCATTTGTATATAGGCCTACATTTACTGCAAGCTACAGTTAAGCGTTCAGTTTTACTGGTAAAGTACACACACACGACAGCTTTGTAAATTCACCGGCATCACTTGACAAACTTCAGCATTGACCTCCCATTTGTATCATAAATATGTCTGTAATGGATTCAATTAAATTACGCAAAGTATTGTATTTACACTATTTCGCCAGCAGCAATATAAAATGGTCAAACGATTTCAAAAGCAACAAATTTAACGTTGGTTTAATGTTACCGATAGTCACTTCTGAGACTAAAACGTGGAGGTCAGGGGACAAACAGATTGTTAAAGGAGTCAAAACAAATCGAATTATGATGATTAAATATGTACACATCGAAATGTATAATATTATGTTTGTGTTGTGTATGTAACAATAATAATAATAACAATATTTTTTACGAGGGGGGCTGTGGAAAATTAATTTTCGTCGCAGGAGGATCCATACTCCTACGGTGTGTGGGACTCACCTATTAAAACCACAAATTCTATTGCCCATACCATGGATTAACCTCGGGACTCAGCTTTCACAATACTTCAAGGTGGTGCCATTTGTTCTTCGCCCTGCGGACGTTCATCTGTTTCAAACCTTCAGTGGGTCCACGTTGCATGTTTACTGCTACTCTGTCAGTGGCCCTAGCAAGATCATTTTCTGATTCCTTCTTTTGCCTTCTGTATCTTCTCTATGTAGGCTGCTAGCTGATTCCAGTGGTGCCCGCTCTGCAGCATTATTTCGATGATATTTTTGGGCGAGGTCTGTCCTACTATATTTTCAGGGTTTGCCTCTCCTCTTGCCATCTGTCACAAGTGGAAAACGTGCGGTGCACATCGTTTGCAGAAAATGCAGTCTGGTTCCCCCATCCTATATAGGTAAACCCGAAACACACCGTGACCAGTTAGACATTGCGATATGAAATAATTAATCTTGCCGTTTTTACAATTAGTCTAACTGCTTTATAAGCATAGCGGTCCATCTTCCCTGCCACTGAACCATATTATGACTCCTGGCCTCCCTGTGTGCTTGTACATATCTACTTTGGCCTTCCTCCTGTGTCAGCAGATCGATTGGAATTATTCCCGCGACGACAAGAATCGCTCTCCGAAACCGCGCGGTAGGAGAAAGCAGGCCCCGAGCTTTAAATGGGCTGACTGGGCAAATGCCCAGGGCGCCTGGTCCAAGGAACGAAAAACAATACGCGTTAAGACTATAAGACAGTAGACAGTTGAGTGTTATTGTTAAAATTCTAAGAATGAAGGAAACTACGTTCGAATGCACGCCAAATACATTAAATATTTCTGTAAAATTTCAAAGGTTAACTATATTATATACTATTACAAATATGTTTAGAATTTTTAGAACAAATATTTCTAATAAAATTGCAATAGCAATCATGCGATTTTTGCCAAAACATAATTACTTTTATTTTCAAGAAATGATATTTTAATGTTTGTTGTGTGTAGCCTACGTAGTGATTAGATCACTTGCAATACTGAAATGCTATCGGTACTAATAGTTTATACTTGGGGAAAAAACAAAAATTTACACATTCAACAATAACTTGGTGGGGTGGGGGGTGGGGGATAAAAAGTAAAAAACTCTGAGCGCGCCACTGCTGACGTGCGTCGTCTGTGTTTCTCGAGCGAGTGCATCATGCCACATTTCTGCACCACAAAGTAGCATTGAGTGCGTAACTGACATCAGTAATTATAGCTTGGAAGGTTTTGGCCTGCTGGTTTAGGCAAATTCTACTCATCGCCGTGGTCACACTTGCAGCCTCATCAGCCGCCCGTTTTATTTGTGGCGAAAACTTAAGCTTTGTGTCCAGCAGAATCCCCAAATACTTAATCGCGGCTTTTGTCTGCACAGTTTCTTCCCCGACTTGCATTAGCAAGAAGTTGAGCAGATGTCTTTTTGTAATTAACACGATCTCTGTTTTGTCAGCTGCCAGTTTTAAGCCGTGGTCTGTCATCCAGGAACTCACTCGTCGCATAACTTGCCTTAATCTCATCTGAGCCAGCTCTACATCTCGTGTTCTAATAACCGCTGCAATATCATCAACGTACCCCACTAAGAATGTATTTTCAGACATGTGCATCAGATGAATGCCACAATGTGAAGCATTCCACAGGTCTGGCCCAAGAATTGGTTCCTGAACTGCCCCTGCTGTGACTTCTACAATCCGCCATCCTGCTGCAGTATTATAAAGTGATGTCCTGTCTCTTAGATAGGCCTAATCTCTAATCATCCAAAACAAGTATCTGGGTATCCGAAACTTATGCTCCAAAGCGTCAAGCATACCACTCCACTTTGCTTAGTTAAACGAGTTTTTGACGTCCATCGTGACCAAGAGTATTCTCGTTCGGTTATGAGTTTCGGTTAAGTCCGCATTACGTAACAGAACTTACATAAGGCGTTTTCCACAACGGGTGAGATGGAATAATAATAATAGTAGTAAAATGATATTAATAATAATAATAATAATGCCCCACCAAGTAATCCAACCCTATGCCCGGCCTACAATAACTTAGCCTCTTGCAGGGCGAAAAATAGCTGTTACTCTTTAGCTGGCTAAGAGTTTGACAAGGTTGTGTGTACCGCTTGAAAACACATCATAACCTACGGTGGAATGAATCGTGCCACTGAGTGGATGGCTCTACGTTAGTGAGTATCAGGGGACCAGGAAGCACCCTATTGTATTTAGTCCTAGCCGTGGTCTCAAGGGCTCTGCAGCGGTGGTCTGTTACTTCCCCGGTACTCGTGGGAACAAAATTTGAATTTCTCAAAATAATTGTATAGTTGAGGAGTCCCTTAAAGAACCTCGCCCAGATAATGTCTCCTTCAGAGGGTGAAGGGAAGGAGACATTTCTCCTCTGCTGACCCTGAAGGATTCGTGCCATCTTCTACCACTTTGCCGGCGGTGCCGAGCTATCCTGTTGTGAGACGGAAGGAAGGTGACTTCACGAAAGTCAGTCCCTTCCTTATTGAAAAGGCTGTAACCGGTTGCGCTGGATCAGCCTAGCCGTACAGGAAATCAGAAAAGCCGCAGGTGGACTACTTGTCAACACCCTAAACGATCAACAGGGTTCGAGGTTACTTAAACTGCAGAAGATAGGGGACACAGAGGTAGAAGTCGTTACTCAAATTACCCTGTACGCTACAAGTGGGGTTGTAGTGTGCAGTGACCCGCTGAACTGCTCAGAGAAAGAAATTGCGACTAAGCTTGCCCAACAAGGAGTCATCCCAACATAAAACTGGACCTTTGGTTAGTCCTATTTGTACTGTAATAGTCAAGTGCCTCATTAAATGTCATTTTCTGTAATGAGAGACACATTTTAAACGACTTTCGTATCTCAAACGTGTTGACGACTTTGAATTAGGAGATGTTTTAACAGTTTTCCACATCTAACAGCCTTCCTTCGCTTATTTATTTTAATTAAGAAAGTTGTGTTAGTGGTTATAACCACAAACAGAATTATCAATGTTGCACACCACTATAAAAAAAATATTCCGATTAGCGCTTTCAAGCTTCTCAGCTCATCGTCAGATCGGAAATCTGACGATGAGCTGAGAAGCTTGAAAGCGCTAATCGGAATAATCTTTCTATAGTGGTGTGCAACAGTGATAATTCTGTTTTAATTATTTTACTGTGTGTGATAAATGAAAACTATTTGAAATTTTTTAAGCGTACAGGATAAGTATAATTTATTTTTGCACAATTTGACACGATGGTAGCTTACTAATTGCTTTCATCGAATTATTGTTTTTTAAATATCCTTTATACGTTTAGATATGGTTTCTATACAAATATCACGGGAACGGAGATTGTTTGAACACCGAAATTTTGATCTGACTGATTACCCTGACGCAACTGTAATACTGTAAATGGGATTTAAAGTAAGTCGTTTTTATGTTTTTTATGGGCTGTGTGACGATTTCATTAATTAAAAATAAAGTAATTAATAAATAGGTAATGTAAAGGCTGAGAAATTTTAAATTTTAATAAAATCGCACATTTAAAATAAATTTTATCGCTATCATAAAATTATAATAATATTTAATAAAGAGTTTTAATAATATAATAAAAAGGAATACGAGTGTACAGATAGGGTAAACCTTGTTAATTAACCCTGAATAGACATGCGCTAACCGGAATTAACTTGAATTCCGACCCCTAAACAAACTAATAATACTTGTAAATTTGACATTACTTAAATAATTAAACAAGACCACAGTAGTGTACTTTAATAACGTCTGTAATTAAGAATATCTCTGAATAATTAAAAAGTCAAACTTTAACCATTTAAATAAAGGAGAAATGTGGAACTATTTCGCTGCGACGCGTAACCTCCACTCGATTAACCGACCCTTCCTACATAGTAAGAGAGCAGAGATGATGCGTCGTTCAACCAGTAAGCAGCTCAAAGCAGAGCGCTGTACAAAATATGTATTTTTGTTAAATGTGGTTATTAGTTTCAAATAACCGTGTGAAGAGTTATATAACGAGAATGTAGTCAGAAAAAGGAATGTACAAAATTAAATGCGCAAGGTGACATTTCCCAGTAAGAAATATAGTTCAAGTTATTTTAGGGTTGTATATGTAAATTCAGTTACAACCGCACTATTACCAAATGTGATGTGCATAACTGTAAAATGTGAAGACGAAGACCTCAACTATATTTACAATACCACCGAGAAACAGGACGACTTCATGACACCGTAACATCCGAATCAACATTAGTTGAGTCCGAGGACCTTCACCTGAAAGACTACCACGATGACAACCCACTACAGAGAGAGGACCGAAGAATCACGCGTGAAGGACTAGGACTAAAACCCTTAACTAAGAGGTGACGCGGAGGCTTGTCTTCCGTGGATATGTATCTTTTGAAATAGAAGTAATTGTAAACTAAAAGACTTTAAAATGACAATCTCTAAAGTTTAAGAATAAATGTTGTAACAAGTAATTTCAGTAACCATAAGTTGTAAAGTAACACGTGTGTGTAGCGTTGGAACATTGCACTACTAAATGAAACCATTCCTCAAATGGTATAAAGAGTAATAAAGTAATTCATTAATGGAGTAGAGTAAACTTGAAATTCCTAAGTAATATATATATAAACTCGGATCCGAGGTAAAATGCGCTAACTGTATTATAAATCTTAATGTAGAAAACCCCTTACTATTTTTACTGTAAATTAAAGTTTTATGTGTTTTGTATAATCAAACAGACATAAATAAAGAGATGTCATCTTTAGTACGACAATAAATTGAGTGCATAAATCAGCAGACTACCCTCCCCAGTTTCCTTTTATATTAATTGTTTTGGTGATTTGATTAATTTTCAGCTTGTTACAACGAAGACAGCCTGTATAATTGGCCAGAGTCAATTAATGCGGGTTCCCTATGTTATAACATAAGTAAAGATGTTATAAATTGCGCTACTCTGCTCTTCTAAATAGAAAAGGTTTGTAAGCATCGTGACGCTATAAATTGCGCCACTCTGCTTTTGTTCAATAAGTAATTGTGTAATATTGTGACACCCTGTTGATCTATTCACTCATGTACTCTAATATGTGTCTAAAATTTTAAATCAAATAAAATGATAATTATTATTATAATAGTATAGTAAATAAGTAATTTTAATTATGAATTAGATACAGGAATGTACATAATGTTAACTTAACAGGCCACAAGAATACGAAACAACATCAGGTACGTGCTTGTCAAAATTTCATTCATCAACGTGTCGGTTTGTAAACAAAATCTGACCGGTTAAATTCTTGTCCACGCCTGTGTAAAACTGTCCTAGTCATATTGCGCAAAGTTGAGTTAGACAATACCCAACCCTCTTCGATTGTTCTATTGTTATAAGAAGCGTGTATTATCCTGCGTTTAGTAACCGAGAATTCCCCCTTCGTTGAACGTATATTGACGCCTGCGTGAGATTTCTCTCTCTCACTACCAATGTAAATTGATTAAAGTTCACATTTTAATCGTTTATGTGTGAAAACAAAAAGAGTAATATAGAATTTAATGCGAATAGTAGAATAAGTATTTATAGCCACTTACATTTCAAAAATGGCTGTATTTAACCCCGATCTATTATTAAAAGATGAACTGTGCTACGAAGCTATTTTACGCGGTTTAAAACACGCGAACGTAACAGTGTCTGAAAAGTAAAAAAAAAAAAAAATACTATCTCTATTGTTAAATAAAGTGTTCTACGCCTTACCCCGTAACAAAGTAAAATGTTAACCTTTAAACTAAGTAAAATTAAATCGAAGTATATAAATGATAAAATTTTTTTTAGTAAATGATAAGTCCTTTAAATAAAAGTTTAATAATATCTTAAACTCTACTAACGTGTTATAAAAGTGTATTAGTAAAATAAGTAAAAAGAAATTAATAATAAAAGTATATGTGAATAATGTAAACACCCGGTGTGGCCTGCTTGAAAATAATTCCCCAGCGTGCCAGTATATAAGACTAACCCTTTCGTGCAGGAAATAATCGTGTTAAGAATTGTAGGAAGCGACTCCAATTGTTATGAAATCCTAAAGTGGTACCGAAGTAAACAATGGCCGCGACCATGTGTATATACAACACCCCTGTGTAAAGCGTTTGTCCCCTCCTGTATAGTTTGTAACCGCTGTTCGTTTGAAAAGTAAATAAAGATTCCCCTTCGTGAAGTTCCGCTTATCTCATTAGGATTAGTAATAATCTAAAGTGGAGTATGGGATCCGCTTTAGGTTATATTAGAGGTAATTAAGAATTATATATGTAACGTAACACAGTCACAATGGCGCCGCACTGAAAAATTCTTTACAAGGGTTAAAGAAAGTTCTTTACAAGGGTTACAGAAAGTGCAGAAAACTAACTACTAGAGTTAGAGTATGCAAAATGTAATCAGTCGGGCCACGATGTTGTGAGGTTACGAAAATTAGTAGTAGAAATAAAATTAAGTTAGCTTTTAAGAAACGAGAAAAAGGGAAGTTCACGGAAGAAAAGAAAAAGAGTACCAAGAAATTTCACACGGTAATCCCCAAGCATACTCCCGGTACAGTGCTGACCAAATAAGCCGGAGTCTGTTTTTAAGAGGGTAGTTTAAAAGGATACACACACACACACACACACACACACACACAAAACACTGAAATACAAGGAATTTGCTAGAAAAATATGTAACTGTGCAAATGGTGTGACAGGGTTTAGGGGGTGGGGAAGGGTCATTTATATTATAGCTTGTTGTGTGTGAGCAGGGTTGGGGAGAGGGGTGAAGGGTTTGTTTTAAAATAATTTCTGCCTATTCCGATCTGACGATGGGCTGTGAGGCTTGAAAGCGCTAATCGGGATAATTTTTATATAGTGGTGTGCAACTGTGATCATTCTGATTGTGAATTAATAAATAGGTAATGTATAACCTACTCGAAATGGCAATATTATTTGTTTCCAGCATTTTTACCGTGAGGCGACCAATGTTTTTAGTCGCACATAAAATGAACAGATCTAATTAAAAAAATCTCTTTTGATATGTAAATCAACATTTATTTTCAATTTAATTATTGAGTAAGTCAACTTAAATATAAGAATTAAGAGAAGAGCACAAAAGGGTTAAATTTAACAAACCGCCAATGTTGATCGTACAATCCTTCGTATTGCCATAAATCATACCTCGACTTTAAATTCGTATTCGTTACAAATTCTTTAAGAATGCATAGCGTAGTTTTGTCGATGTGCACCCAGATGTTTACCCCTTTACACCCTAATTTGAGTCTGTTGTTCCACGAACGTTATTTGCAACTGTTAATGCGTCATAAATTTCACCATTTTTAATCTATTCCAGCAGTAAAACTTTCTACTTTACTTTTTTCTGAATTAGCCTTCAAAGATTGCTGGCTGCATTACTGCCTGTCCGCGACTGGATGATCGAAGCTGCTCTCTCCCACCACGCGGCCGCTTGTAAGCGAGGTAGGGTGAAATATGTGTACTAGCCGTTTGGTTTACCCCCACTTACCCTACCGTAGTACCTGGCCATGCTTCTCCCACCTTACACAATGCTCGATCATGGAATCGTGGCCAGACAGTACCTGGTATAGCAGTTTGTTGTCTGCTGACATCCCCCCCTCCCACACAGCAAAACAAGTAACTGTCACGGCCGCATAGGAACGTCTATAAAATTACAAGAATCCAAAATTAGTATTTGTGTAGCAGCTGCCAACAAAGGAAACGTTTCTATGAAAACAGCGATTTTAAAAATTAGTGTTGCAAGTGATTTAATATACGTAACATCGTACTTGTAACGCTCTAATGTAAGTATTTACATCTCACGAGTATTCAAAGTAGTTAATTCCTTATTAAGAAATAGAACATATGTAAATAAAATTACGATTATTTAGAGTAATATTAATAAAAAAAACTGTCCAAATTATATACGTTTTGCTGTTTAGCTCTAGATATATTTGAATTTTCTTTATTATAATAGAATTAGTTTTGACAAATAATTTTAAAAGATAAATATTATTATAATCGCCGAATCCATTTGTTTTCCAGAACATCGAATTGAATTGAACTCATCGAATTGAATTGAACTCATCAAATTTTTCTGCCACAATGTTAAACTGACAATGAAACCCATCGTTGCTTGTGCCGCGGCAGCACTTGCCGGCGTGGGGGTAAGAAATTACAGTATACTATCTCAAGAAATATCTTCTTGCTTTTTCTACTTTGCAATATATTAATTTATTTTAAGATTTCTAAAAAAAAACCAACAAACCTTTCTCTGACGCAGTCATTTGTGTCTCCCGACACAAACACACACACACACACACACACAGAGGCACCTTGTACATGATGTTTCTGATTTTACATTTTATCTAGAAACACATACGTAAGATTAGATTTCTTTTTCTTACAATAAGTGTTTGATTTATTTTTCAGATATTTACTGCTGCCGTGGCCGTTTACTATGGGTACAAGGTGATAAATGAAAGTGACAAGTACGAGGTAATATTCTTATATTACGGCTTGAATTAATTTAGCTAATACCAATTGTCAATTAAAACCTAATATATTTTTTAGTTAGATAATGTAACGTAAGCTTAAGCTATTGGAAGTAATAAAATTACTTGTAAAATGATGTTTCTCTGGCTTTTCCATATATGTTATCAATAATAGTTGAATTATTACAGGCTAATTCGTATACAGTAGAGTCTACTCCTTTAAGTCAACAAAACAAAGATAGTGCGTAGCAAAAATTTTAATTTTAGCGTTTTTCTCAATCGGGTACATTGGTTTTAAAATACCGTATATGAGAGACTGGGAATCCAGAGCGACTGAATTTTGTGCGCCCGCCACAACGTGCGGCAGACCTGCTGACACATGTTTGTGTTCAGCGTTTAATTTTATGACAAGATTTGTTTAACTGTAAGGCAATTATCATTCCGTTTTAATACGTTTTTATTGTTTTTATTTTTCCAGGAACTCAACAAAATTAATGGTGACAAACAAAACCGATATCGTCAATTAAAAATAGAAGCAACCGATTCAATCGTTAAATTAGAGAGTGAAAAAAGGTTCAACAACAGTGTAAGATAGGAAGTTAAAGAATTACGTAAAGCACCAGTAAATAAAGAAGACAACAAGTAAACAAACAAGAACAGAAGACATTTTCTTCTTTTAAAATTAAATTTGTAAAAAATTGTTTAAATCGTAAATAAATTATTTTTCCTAGACTACACACATATTGTTATTATTTTATTGTTGTATTGGAGTGTTAGTGGTCTCAAAAATTTCTACTAGTAATTTTATACAAACCACTATGTTGTCTTTGGTATTGACGAGCGCTTTCGGCAAATTAACCTTTGGTAAATGACTTGAAGATGGTTTGACTGCCGAAAGCGCTCGTCAATACCAAAGACAAAATATAGTGGTTTGTATAAAATTACTAGTAGAATTATTATTATTTCTATTAAAGTTTTGATATCTTTTGTCATTGTTGTTGGCGCAGTGTGTGATGAACTGTTACTTGATACCTCATTCCTGAGTTCGTTTTCGGTGGAAAATGTTCATGTCCTACAGGTTCTGACTTTTGACTACTAAGCTGTTTGCAGATTAACAGAATAGGTGAAACATTCGACGATAACTATGCAAACAATGCGCCCTTACCAGAAAATGACGGTTACCAGGAAACTCTCTATGTACTCTGTCTGTCTGTCTATTTGTATGTCTCTCTCTGTACTCTCTCTCTCACACACACACACACACACACACACACACACCATTTACGTAACCCAGTCCTTTTTCCTATGGTTATGAGGTTTTACTTCTTTTAAAACCTTCATTTTTTTCACTGCAGGTTTGTAGTTATTTCTCTGAGTTGCTAGAGTAAAGGTTTGGTCTCACTTCTCCATGCTCCCGTTAGTTTTGAGCAGCAGGTGTAGAACCACTTTAGTCTTATTTTATCCCAGCACTTTTCCTGCTGTTTAACCCGTCTTATGACTCTTTTCTTGTGTTTTTGTTAACCGTTTCGTTTATCTGGCCCTTCTGAGATACTTTATTTCCGCTGTCTGGAATGTCGTCCAATCTTCCCGTTACGATCCTGTTTCCTCTTTAATTTCACAGACTACCGTTCCCTGTAAAATGTTGATAGTATTTTTTACTTTACACCCTTATACAAAAAATTCTTAACCACTTAGTTCGTGTCGGTTCCTAATATTACATTTTAAGGAATTGCATTGTTTTATTATTTTGATTGTTTTTGTAACATGGCGTTTAGTTTCTCCATTTTTTTCTAGATTTACCTTTACTTCTATTTATCCCGCCTACTGTTTCACATCCTCGTACTACTTCTGTTACAATTGTTTCGGTTTTCTCCTCACACTGTGTTAATATTATCATTGTACGCTATAGATTGAGTTTTACATTATTGTTAAATGTTTCTATCTCATAAATGTTACATTAGTTTATTGGTTTTTCTGACGAGATATCAAAAAGTGTAGGGCAAGGTGTCTCCTTGTTTAACACTTTGTTCTGTCTCGGACTAACTAGACGTTTGTAGCTGATTCTTAAGTTTACCTTCACCTTTTTTTTATTGTAGCTCTTAAAATTCCACGATCGCCTTTCGTGAACTTACACAATTTTTAAGCGTTGAATAGAGCTTTTCTATCAGATTTTAGGCAGACGTTTGCCTCATTTAGTTTGTTTTAGTCTACACTAATGTATGCGTGTAGGCCTAGGCTTAGATTATTGGATCAAGACAGAGGCCGAAATTTTAAAACTATCTACTTGAAACGAGGCAAAAGCTGTTCAAGGAAGAGGGCTGGTCTAAGGTAGGTAATCAAGATAGAAAGTGCTTTCCTACACACGTCAGAGATTTTACGGTTTCAAATAAGGTTTCCAATAAATAGAATGTATGCACATACAAATTACTACAAATATCAAATATCTATTCCGTCGCTAAGCAACACAAATAAGAAGCGTTAATTATCGTGATGACCTAAATATTGTGTCGCATTAAATTTATTTCCATGTGGATGGTAGTTATACTATATCTGCTGTGGAGAAAAGAAGGAAAAAGTTACAGGTCAGTACTTTCAAAGTCAAATCAAGACATCTAGTCTAATTGCTGAAAGATTTCAGAGTATCGCTTAGACATACATTCATAACAAAATCAGAATAACAGCATTGTACAAACTGTTAGCGAGAGACACGGTGAGTACCTGTATGTCGTACTGCAGGTGACAATACACCGTTAGCGTTCTGCAAATAAGTGTACGGTTACACTGGATTGGCACAAGTATTAACAGTACAATTTATCCAAACCGACACACCGTATGTTATGGTATCATCCATAACTTCAAACAACAAATATATTGACAAAGAGATTACGAACCGGTCGTGTGTGGGCGCGCGTGTGTGTGTGTTTGTGCGTCCTAATCGGATTGGGTCCGCTGCACTCCCAACATCTGCCGGCCGCAGGCGTTGAGATCTTTTTAGTGTTGTTCAACTTCTTATCTCCGGTTACAAAACTGCCAACATCGCGATGACCCCCCCCCCACACTAAGAAAGCCGCGAATGCCTCTTAAAAGCTATCTCTCTATTTATCTCTTGTAGTTATCTCCAAGGTATTCGAGCGTCTCCTGCTCGGTCGCCCGTATCTCCCCGCTGTTGGATGATTTCATCCGCAGCAAACAGTTCGGGTTCCGCGGAGGGAAAACGACCACTCTTCAGCTAGTCCGCGTTATTACGCATTTGTCTCACGCCGCCAATATGAAAGCGTCTGCAGCTGCTGTCCTACTGGATGTGAGCAAGGCCTTCGATAAAGTCTGGCACGAAGGCCTTGTCTTTAAAATAGTCCATTCCTACGTCATCGTCCGAAGCTTCAGGGTGAGTGTCGACGGGTCCTGTTACTCAGTTCGACCTGTCGCCGCCGCCGTCCCGCTGGGTTCTGTACTTTATGTGCACGAACGATCTTCCAGGTTTGCCCGGAGTCACGTTCCCTCTTCGCCGACGACGCTAGTCCGCGATTTGCGAGTAGAAAGCTGCAGCGTCATTTAGTCTTGCTTCCGGATTGGCTAAGGAAGTGGCGATCTGTTAAACACGGAAGTCTATTTTTCAATGCCAGTCTCTCTCCCTAGAAGGGAGGCCTATTGCCTAGAAATAGACGGTGTCTCTGTCGGCTACGTTTCAACGTCCATGTGACCGAAACCGTCGACGGCTTGCAAAATCGACGTCGTCAAAGCCAAATTATTCTCATTGCTGTCGTGCCGCAGCCGTCCGGCCCTGAGCACTACAGTTGTCATCTTGGTTGTCGCTTCTATTCACCATCAACAAGTGCATATTGAGAAAATTCCAATCAAAACCCTCCGCTCCTTGTCGTCATCCCAATAATAGCCAGAAATGTAATTCGTAGATGTCTCCGACTTCCTACACTGTCTGTTTTTGTCCAGTCGTTGGCTATAACCATCTTTGCGGCAGCTGCGACTTTATCCTTCCTTTTACTGAGGACCAACTTTGCCACAGAACCTCGCCCCCCAACGTGAGCCGCCCTCGGGCGATTCTTGGTGACCCGGCATAAAGCCATCTTGTGTCCAACTTCTGTTAATAGTCCCAGAGTTGACATTTGAAAAATCGCATTTCCTTAAATCATAAGACTGCTTCTCCCTAGCATCCTGTGCACGCTGCTGTCGTTGATACCCTAGCTACCGGTACGGAGGCTCTCTGCCTCGTGGAAAGCAAAAGACTCTTCACGCTGTCTGCTTGCTGAGCTTGAGACAGGCGACATTCTGAATCGGTTGCAGCAACAGTACGCAAATAAAATTTTTTTTTATCCGTCGCCATCTAGCGCCCCCGTTGCAGAATTAGGTAACCCGTTGATAATACCAATTATAAGTTATCTTCTGGCAGCCACTGGGCTTGACCCAGATGGTGCAATCCTGCCAGTGGTGCAAAGACACCCCGCTCAAACAAAGCTACAGTCAACAAGAGTAGGGTTGTCTTTTCTCTTAGCCTTACGCGGGCAGTTGAGATCTCGTTTCCTGATTCACTGAAGATGGCTGACTTGCGTACAGCTAACACGTCTGTACCCTACAAGAAGGCCTTGGACTACGACCTTATAACCCAGGCAATATTCACATCGGCCGTCAAGGTTTACGGTCATTGTTAATAGCTAATCAGGTTTTCCAAGGAACTGTTAATTCGCCAAAGACAAACTTGTGAAGCTATTGATATTGTAATTTTGTAGGACAATTGTTAAAAGCATTAAAAGGAACATTCTGTGCCGTACTTCGTTCCGCGCAAGGTTAACACGCTAAGCTCGGCTGCATGGGCGTGTACCATTCCTTTTTAAAAACTCGCGCGTTTTCCCCGTCGTTCAATGCTACGTGATCTGCCTCATTTGTGTTCTGACCCTCACCGAGGAAATTTCTCTGGTCTCGATTGACGGCATCCGATATATTCTGCCTGGTTGAAACCTCTACTATGGCAAGATAAATTAAAGCAAGCTCCAGGTGCTCGACCAATGGCGAGATGGGTGTCGGGGTTGGCCGAAGATCTGCCAACCCCTTGTGCAGAGAAGCTACATGAGCCGTGAGACGCCGTCAGTCGGGACACAGACACACACACTTAGAGAAATTCTGCCCCCAGAAGTTATCAGTTCCAGCTACTGCTCACATGGCCACCTAGTTACATTGGACAATCCAGGTGTGATCTTTCTGTGTTTAATATACCAATATCATCTACCACAATACGGTGTATCTGCAGACGCTCTCGGAAACAGACTAATAAAACCCACCTTTAACTTGCACAAGATCTGCAAACACACATGTTAAGTTTCGTGCCTGCATGTTCTGACACTGTATACAACTAAGCACCTTATGTAATATTTCACAACATTCTTATACTATGTAAGGGAATTTGCACATACACATGTACCTAGATGAACAGCTCTAAGTTTTCCCATTTTTTTTTTGTGTTCTATGTATCTGAGCGTTGGTTATGTCCTGCATAATCACGTCCTTCCATGTGGGCATAATTCAGGACTGGGGGTGTCTGACTTTTGTTCAATTATTGTGGCTTTAACAATAATTATGGCCTAATTCTCTGAGTTATTGATTCAGAATTGTTGAATGAAGTATGAAATTATTAATTTTAAGTTATCTTAAATAACAAATGTTGGGGGCAAATCAGTTGCTTGTGGTTATATGAATTTTCACCTCAGATGTGACTCTAACTGTGTGAATTGTAAGCTTGGTATTGTTTGTAATATATATATATTATGTGATGGGTTATTGCGAGAGGGTTGGTGCAGGAATTGGGTGTGTGTTATATGTATTAAGTACGTGTTTATGTGTAATTTTCAAAAGGGGGAATATAATATAATATTAATGATGTTATAGCACATGTGCTGAAATAATTGTCGATAGACCTTGCAAATCTAACATTAAATATCAAATATCAAATATTAAATAGCACATCAAATATCAGATATCAAAATCAATTCTTTGAGTTGCATTCATTCTTTTTTTTACAAGCCACTGAATTAAGCAGTCACTCATAACTCTATGGTGTTGTAAAATAAATGTGTATATGTAATGGTGCATTCCAGTCAACTATTTTTTGAATTAGGTGGATTATGGATAGCACTTGGTCTTGATAATTGTCAATCATTTATCAGTCTTTAATGCAGTAGGGCATAATGATTATATATGTAGATGCTCTCACACAACACAGTGATGTATAATTAAGATATATATACACATAACTCAGAATAGTGATGACTATCACATGTAGGCTAATACACTTCAGTGATTGATATTGTTACATACATTCACATGCTACCTAGTGCTTGATCCAGGATATGTATATGTATTTCAATATTACTCAGTGGCAATTATTTAATTATACTTTTATTATATTATGTACGAGACTGGACACCAAATAAATTTTGCACTTGTTATTGTTAATAGAGTTTTTTTCATTTGCAAGTCCTGTCACATCCATCCAGTGGACATGTCTGAAATTGTAGCTTGGGTCTAGGCACACTTTAGGCTTCCTCTAGGTTCAATACCTAGTTTTAAATATTATGTCTCTCTCCTTAAAAAAAAATTCATAAAACACTTAATAAAATAAAAGGGGGGTTTCAAATGGTAGCAGAGAGTGGTTATGATTCAATGGGTTTATATAATCATATGCATTCAGAATACGTAGTAAATGGTATTTCAGCACTTAATTCATTGAATTTTGGAAGTTATAGAATCTGTGGGGACTTGCATTTATTGATGTTAAATGAAAAATTAGTGTGGCTACAGGCATGTCGGCTGGCGTTAGGACTTGCAAATTATTGTGTCTAAAAATATTTTTTTTGATCTGAGTCAAAGGTATTTAAAGAAGTTAATTGAAATTTTGAACAGTTTGATTAAGTAAATAATCTTGATGGCATGCTATTTTAGATGAAATGAATAGAGATAGATTAAATTTAATATGTGTTAGTATTTAAGCATAATTATTTTGTGATAGTGAGTGTAAGGTAAGGGGTTATAAGGTAAGGTGTGCTGTAAGGGGTTATAATTGCGAGGTTAATGGTATATTGAGCATGAAATTGATTTACTTAATATTATTCCGACATACACTTGGATCTTAGAAAATTTTTGAACATGATCGAGTGCCGTCAGTACTTGTCTGTTTTTGGTTAGGACTTGTTCTGTTGTAGAGTGAACTTGTCTTTATAGCACGCCCGGTTACGTAGTGACTTGTTTTTTTTTTCTTTCGCTTATTGAGGGCATTCTATTTTGGTAAATCATGAAGCTAGACGCTCATGTGACGGTGCGATTCAACTTATGGTATTTTGGGTCACATTAATTTATGAATGCGGTTATGGTCCGACCAGATGTCGTGGTGTTGTAATGTGTTGTTGAATCCTTTTGGAATATTGGAAGTTGGGTCACATTGTGACGCACCAATTTCAACATGAATTAATTATGGAATTTGCTGAACAGCATTGACTGGTATTTATTTAGATGTCATGTGCACTTCTTGTGGATTTGTGTATTGTGAGTCAGATATATAGTCTTGTGTGGTTTTGTTCTCTTCTGTGGATTTCGAGCAGCTCTCTCTGCCTTCATTATACAGCCATCTCGCTGCTTCGCTAGAGCACTCTGGAGCCACTTGAATGGAGCCACTCTTCCGCTGAGGAAGCAACTGCGGGAGGCTCTGGCCTCCGGAGAAGCCCCGAGTGGTAGAGTAATACTCACTGATGTCACTGCGGAAGTGGATCTGTGTCAGGAGAAATTCGTTGAACTCAGAGATTTGGCCGAAGGCCTGCAGTCGGCGGCACCAACCTCCACGGCTAGACAAAGGGTGCGCCAGCGATTACAACATGTATTAAGCCGCTTACAGAATTTAGAATCACAGGCTACCACCTCGGAATTAGAGAAAACCATTACTCCACTTACAGAACAAGTGACGATGGCATTGCGAGAGTTTTCTCTCGGCCAGCACCACCCCGCGGACACGAAAACTGGTCCCTCTTCTCTCGAGGCCGCGGACAAATTAGAACTTACAGCGTCGGTTCCTGCCTTCTCGGGGGTGGCTGCCGCAAGCTATCACAAGCTCCCAAACCCGCTGTCCGAGGTCATCCAGCGCCTCCCAGTAGTGGATGGGTTGGATATTGAAAGGCTTTTAAGATTTTTTCAGATATTTTTTCAGTTAGCGGATTTTCCGGGGATGTCGGGGCGGACCTTGCTCGAGCTCATTTACCCATACTGCAGGGGATCTATGGCTGAGCGGGTGACCAGCACCCTTCGGAACCATCATACCGAATGGTCATCGACCATTTTCATAGGAAAGTGCTGGACGCTTTCATACCGGGGAGGCTGCGCGAGCAGCTGAGGCAAAAGCATTTTTACAGGGTACAAGCAAATGTGGAGGCCCTCGCACATTTCGTTTCAAGCATTAAGGACGCTGCCAGGATCCTGAGACTGGGGTTACCCGAGGGCGAAATAATCCAAACTATTCTGGAAGCGGTGACCCCCCAAGAACGGTCACGCTTAGTATTTGCTGAACGTCCCCGGAGCTTTATCGATCTGGACAGGCTGTCCTGTCCAAGACCATTCAATGTAACGATGACACTAGAGGTCACGAGGCTAGGCGTAGTGTGGATCGCCAAGTAGTCGAGCGACGTGTAGGGCAGTCCGGGTCTCAGGGTTCTCGGTCTGCTGCTATTCAAGGTAGTGATGCTCGTGAATCTGTCTGCTTCAGATATCACAGACCCGGCCACATTGCACGATATTGTCCCGGTACTAGACAGCGTCCAGTGCCTTCCCGGAGTGGACACAACCGAAAAAACGTAAATACCCGGGGAAGATAAGTCGGAGGTTGTCTTCCCCGTTAGGTCATACTGTTTCAGATTTACTTAACCCCAGCCAAGTAGTAGGTCCCGGATCTGCTGGCATCAAGGTCTTGCAAACTGTCTCCAACTACACTTCAGTATGCCCCTTCCTGTTGCTCGAGTTGAAAAGGGGTCAACTCAGAGCTTTAGTTGACTCTGGATCAGCCCGATCCATAATTTCATCGAGAGTGTGTGCGGACCTTGAAAAACAGGGCTTTATAAGAGGGTCGGATCAGTCTTCGGTGGTATGCTGGACTGCATCGCGGGAAATTCTGCCCATCTCCCGGGTGGTTTCCTTTAAATTTAAAATCGAAGGGTTTTCATGGGTGTGGCGCTTTTTGGTTTCTCAGACTCTGGGAGTCGACTGTATCGTGGGTGCCGATTTCATCTCTAAGAGTGGTCTCGTATTAGACATTCAAGGGTACCAATGCTATTTCAAGTTTAATCGGGGAGTTGTCATTCCTTTCCTTGGGTACCAGGGAGCTAAGGGAGGTATCCAAGAGGTAGAGTGCCCCGATTCAGCAAGAGACCATCTCACTCCTTCCCAGAAGTATGCCTTAAATCAGCTGTGTGAGCAATTCCCCACAGTGTTAACTCCTACCTTTTGGAGTATAAAATCCGCCTAACTGACTCCACCATAGTACGTTCACACCCATACTAGTTCGCTCCTCCAAAAATGGCTGTTCTAAGAGAGAAGGTTCAAGAATTGCTTGAGCAAGGGGTAATTGAGCCTTCTAATTCTAGTTATGCTAGTCCAGCGTTTCTGGTGCCCAAGCCTGGGGGTAAACATCGTATGGTAATTGATTACCGAAAATTAAATGTGAATATAGAAGTGGATTCCGTTCCCCTTCCGGACTTACATTCTGCATTCGATTGGTTCAGTGAGGCCAGATACTTCACCGTCATTGACCTCAATGCGGCCTATCATCAGATACCTCTGTCTAAAGAAAGCAGACCCTACACGGCGTTCTGCGTGCCGTGGAATCTTTACCAGTACACTAGGGTACCAATGGGCCTGGCAGTGGGGGCCCAAACCCTCACGCGTCTTCTTGACACAGTCTTTCATGATGTCAAATTCAAATTTATTTTTAATTACTTGGATGACTTATTGGTGTATAGTAAAACTTATGAAGAACATTTGTGTCATCTGAAAGAGGTAATGTGTCGGTTGAGGAGTGCTGGTCTCACTGTCAATCCGGAAAAGGTCAAATTTCCTCAACAAAGTATTTCGTTTTTGGGGCACCTTGTCTCACACAGAGACTTTTTTACTGTTGACCCGGAGAGCACGCAAGGCATCCGAGATTTTCCTCCTCCTAGGGATGCGAAGGGTATTGCCAGGTTTGTGGGCATGGTTAATTTCTATCGCAGGTTCATCCCTAATGCCGCGGAGATCGCCGCTCCCTTAAATGAACTAAGAAAAAAGGGAACCAAATTCGTATGGGGTGAGAGGCAACAGCAGGCCTTTGATACCCTCAAGGAGGCAATCATCTCCCCACCTGTGTTGCGGATGCCTGACTTTTCGAAACCATTCATCTTACAAACGGACGCGAGTTCTGTTGCGCTCGGGGCGGTTCTGTCCCAGGTTGATGATGCTAGGCAGCCAGTGGCGTTTATATCCAGGACATTGACCCAACAAGAAAGGAAGTCATCAGTGTATGAACTAGAGTTTCTAGCTGTCGTGTACGCTTTAGATAAGTTCAGGCGTTTCTTGGAACATGCTGAGTTCCTGCTCGAGACCGACAATCAGGCTCTCTCTTGGCTTCTTGCTCATCCCCGGCAACTGGGTAAGATAGGAAGATGGGTGGTCAAAATCTCATCAGCTGAAGTATTTATTACATTACAGTATTGTCCTATCTTAAAAGCTGAAGTATTTAAGAAAACAAGTAGCAGCGGTCATAACTTTCATCGCATCTGAAAACAACGACATAATGTTTAACGGGAAAACGAGACATGTTTCTTTCACAATATTATGTTTTATAGTCATTCCGTGGTATTGTATTACCTGACAGTACCAAATATCCTTATCAGATAGACGGTCAAGTAACAAATTGAACCCATAACCATAATTAAATCGCGGATAGGTAATTAATATTCTGCTTCTATACTTAGTTAAATTAAGGTACAGGGAAAATGCGTTTTGCAGAAACAACTGCGTACTGTATGTCATATACTTATGTTCCAAGTTCACGCTGTTTTGAGTGTTTGTTTTGGTACTTTTTTCTTGCTGCAGTCGCAACAATATCCGAGTATAAAATTGAAAAATTTTATAAGTATAAAAAAAATTTGTTTTCAGTTTATAAAACTACAAATAATTTGTTTCTTTCATATGACTATTTCTTTAATAAACGACACATAACCAGTCAGCTTGTCTGGTTTATGCTTGACCAAGCGAGATATCTCAGTCCTTCCGAGATATAATGATGAATAGAGGAACATGTTACTTGTAGAACAAAGACAGCCTTGCAAAATAGCGAAAACGTAAATCACACTTGGATGTGTTTTACTCCAACTAAAAAATCTCTATTTTGCTTTTGTTGCACATTATTTCTACAAAAAACTATAAAAAAGCAATTTCAATAGTGAAAATGGGTTTCCGTCGTGGCAAAAGTTAAAACCCCGTATTCAGTATCATGAAAATAGTCATGCTCATCGCTCTGCATTTTTGGAATGAAAGGATTTGGAACGTTGTTTAAACAAAAGGGGATTTATTATTATTAGACCATTTTAATTTGTCTAAAATATATACCTTATTCCAGATAAAAGACTCTATTATTATTGTGTTTTAATACTATGTCTTATATTTGTTTTGTGGCAATATATAGATTAATCTGCTTACCTTTATGTATGTTCTCAAATTAGACACTACAGTCAGCAAAGTTTAATATATTTGACCTTGGGCACACACATCAAGCACTTAAAAGTTAAATTAAGACCGTCTAGTTTCTCAGTATGTTCATAAAATCTAGAAATTTGTAGCCAATGTGACGATGCCATATTAATAGAAAAATAATAAACGATACGGATAATAAATTCGTGAAAAAACAAAAACACCGGTACGTAACAAAAAATACTCTATTTTAAACAATCAACACAAAACTGTAGAAACACAACAATAACAATTTCCACTACGCTGACTGCACTAATATAAAAATGACAACAAGCACATGAGAAAGGACAGTGAACGATAAATTGGTGGAATTGAAAATCTGTATAAATTAACCTCCTTTGTAATGTCTGGGTAGTAGGAGTGAAATTTGGCATTTTTTGAACTAGGTAATCATTGCTAAACGTTTAAGACGCACTCACCTAACAGCCGATAAATGTTGCTAGTTCGTGTCACCAAATGAACACTCGCAATATTCAGCACATGTAAAGCAATTTCGTTTTAGGTCTCAGCCTGTTATTAAAACGTACGTTAGCAACACTATATTCCCACTATTCCAGATGTCAAAACAGAAGTTATTTGTTGTCTACTTCTCTGGGTAGTCATGGGAATAATTCAACAAAAGGCAGAAAACCATCTCTGTCACCCGGACGTTGACAACAAAGAGACAAAGGAGACGTAACGGTGTCATAGGGGAAAACCAGTCCATTGTCTGCCAAAGGATTAGGATTAGGAATACTTAGAAGAAACTTTCTCAAATATTGACTTCAACAACTATTTTGGTTACCGCTTGGGGAGCAAAAAAAAAAAAATCGTTAATTTCTTAATCGTTAACAAAAAATGTAACGATTAATGATTAAACATTTTAAAATTTAACGATTAAGTTAAAAAGTTAAATACAACTTTTAACAATTAATTTAATCGTTAATACCAAGTCTGCATATAAGAATAACTGCAAAATAATGTAAAATAAAATCAACCTTTCTTAACTTTGAATGGTGGTTGAAAGACTTAACAACAGCTGGATATTTGCATTGCAGTGTGTTAGCGGGATGTATTGCACCTGCGGCAGGATTGCATCTGCCAGGTCAACTTCTGATGGCTACCAGTTTAGGATTGCTTCTGGTGGCTACCAGAAGATAACTTGGTACTCGTTCAGTCGACAGGTTCCTAACAGCTGGACAAGTGTCTTCTTCTCTTGTTATATCCCTACCAACCTTATAAAGTCCACGCCCCTCCAGTGCTTCTTACTCCTCCATAAATAAAAAATTCAAGATCCATACGGAAAGTTCTAATCCCCTAACGGAAATTTTCAGCCTACTAACACCAGTCCTCAGTGTCACAGCCTTTCATCGCATTCATATTTTCAAAGGATTAAAACAAATTTGGGAAATGTTCTTGCTTGCTTGTCTCAAGCGGTTCTAGTAATCAAGATTAAAGACGCCTCCTTGAATTTACATTGTCCAATCTTAGACTCTTTACCTACTACGGACATGGCAAGGTGTTTGGCTCATATAAACTGGGCATTCTTCATGTGTTCAGACGCGCTAGCGCTCAGAGGCCGAAATGTTGTGCCTACACTCGCACAGAAATTACATTTTTATTATCTAATGTAGTAACACTAGGCATGGCTCTACTCAACAAGTTGCCTACAATATTACAGGAACAAAAAGCAGTTCGCACATCGCATGTCCTTAGACCCTTCCTTATTTCCTTGATGTGTTGAATAACATCAGTAGCTTTGTGGTGTCACTAGTCTCCTCACAGGTAATCCTATAAATAATCCTCTTCACATACTGGTTGTCATAACCATTCTTACTGCAGTTCCTACGAATGTTTTTACTTCCATGTTCCATAAGGAAATACCGGAGAAGGCTAGCTCCTCACAACAGGAACCACCCGCCCGACTTCGCCCACGTGCGAAGCCACGTGCATCGCCCCAGTCTGCTTCTACTGAGCATGCTACTGCATCATCGTCCCTAGGTATCCATGGACGAGGAACCGGTCCCTGAGGTAGACGAGCCTGACCCCGAGAGGTCTGAATCCCCTCATCCCAAGGCTCGCTACACCCGCAGATGTAGGAAACAGAAAACCGCAACTCCCGCTGCCCTTCCTAAGGAAACCCAGACCAAGAAATCGCAGCGCCCTGGCGCTGGGGTTGCTCGGCAGGTCCAACAGGGGTCCCGTCCTGCAGCTACAAGGACCGACCGCCCGACCAACCTCCCTGCATCTCGGGTAAAACCTGCCCGCAGCTATGCTGCCGCCGCCCTCAGCGACCCTGCTCCCACTTCTGCTTCGTCGTTCACATCACCCTCAGCTCTCGCCGAGGTAAAATCCTTCTTCGAGGAATACGACCTAGTTGAAATGGCCCGTTTATATCGATCCATCCGAGTGCGTCTTCGCACGGGGAACCCGACCGAGAAATTCCTCATGCTGGCGGAAGCTGCAGCCGCAATAGGTCTTCTGTAATGCTCCACGCAAACACAATCACTTCCCTACAACGCGACTTCACCATTATTGCGTGGAACGCCGATAGGCTTCAGCCCCGTTTCGAGGAACTTCGAGAGTTCCTAGCCCGTCGAAAGTCCGATGTACTTCTCATCTCTGAGACCTGGGTTAGGGCCCAAGACATAGTAAGCTTGCTCAACTATGCGTTTTACAGGGACGATAGTCCTGGCCGCAACTCGAGCGTTGGCACGGCCATAGCGGTGAAATATTGCGTCGCACATCGCCGAGTGGTCCTGCCTCCTCGCCAAAATATCGAGGCCACCGCCGTAGAACTTCCCGGAGTTCTCAGAGGTGTCCTCTTGGTTTCGGCTTATAAACCGCCAAGCACTCCAGTTCTAGACGCCGACCTGTCTGCTCTTTTCGGGGCGCATAGGGAGGTTATTCTTGCGGGTGACCTGAACTGCAAACATCCCGACTGGGGTAGTCGTGTGGCTACAACATCCTGGAGGGCGCTTAGCAGGTACCTCCATGACCACCATCTTCGAGTCTACGGACCTGGACTACCGACGTTTTACCCCCGCCCGACCTGACATACTTGACATTGCTGTTGTCAAGAGAGTTGCCACCCAGATCGAGGTGTCCGTGTTAACGGAGCTGTCCTTCTTTGACCATTGTCCCATTGAGGTGCACGTGCCTACCCGATACACGATCGAAAGAGCAGCACGACGGGTGGTCGAGTGGGACCGATTCGGGTCTGCCTTCTGTCGACGGCTTCCCGAGGAGGTTACGCTTGATACCATTCAGCACATCGACGAGGCGGTCGCCTTGTTTGATGATGGAGTGGTCTCTTCCGTCGGGGTGTGCTCATGGATGAAGCCTAATCTTACGCCCGATTATCACCGGATCCCAGAAGAAATCCATCTTCTCGCTGTAGAGAAGAACAGATTTCGGAGACGGTGGCAGCGGACGCGAGATCCGGCAGACAAGGCCTGCTTCAATCGGGCGGCCGGCAAGTTACGTCGTGACTTCCAGGCCTTCCGACGAAGCTGCTGGGAATTTGCGGTCGCCAAAACGGCTGTCGATTCACCGGAGGAAGGCTCCATTTACAGGATTCCTTCCGCGTTGACCGGGAAGAGGCGCCGTCCTCCACTCCCGGCCATCAACGAACCTGGGGGACATCCCCTTGCCAAGCCTGACGAGAGATCTGAGTTCCTGGCCGGGCACCAGGAGCTTCAATTTGCTCCCAACCCGTCCGGAGACCCAGACTCCGATGAGGAGATTGAAGACGAAGTTGAGGCTTATCTCGGCAGCCCGATCACCTTCGAACCCGAACTCACTTCTGTGGAAGAGGTTACGGACAGTCTTTTAGCGCTTCGGCCCCGGAAGAGCCCTGGACCGGACGGTGTTACTAACACCGCCCTACAAAGACTTCCGGACCAGGGAGTTCACTTCCTCAACTTGTTCAATGCCTGCTTCCGATTCGCCTACTTTCCTAGGAAATGGCGTTCGGCTACGGTCACGATGATCCCGAAGCCGGGCAAAGACCCCAAGTTTGCCGAGAACCTCCGGCCTATCAGCCTGCTGTCGTCCACATCGAAAGTCTTCGAACGACTAGTCCAGCGGCGACTAGCGGATCACTTTCAACGGTTCGATATTCTTGTCCCCGAGTAATTCGGTTTTCGTGCCGGGCACTCCTCGACGCATCAATTGATGCGCTTCGTGGAGACCGTGGCCGAGGCCGGTTGCTCGCTGGAGCAGACCGTCGCCGTTTTCCTTGATGTCGAGAGGCGTTCGATCGTGTTTGGCACCCAGGCCTACTATATAAAATTACGGAGATTCTGCTTCCGGATTGCTACATTCATCTGATTGCTAGCTTTCTTCGGAACAGAACCTTTTGCGTGAGAGTTGATAACACCCTAACTTCGGCAAGGGCTATTACGGGTGGTGTACCTCAGGGTAGCGTAATGGGCCCCCTGCATTTCTCTGTGTACGTCAATGACGTGCCCAAGTTGCCTGCCACCAGGTTGGCCATGTTCGCTGCCGACACGGCGGTGTATGCCGTCGATCGTCGAGCTGAAACGGCAGTTATTGGCTCAAGGAACAATTGGACGAATACTTTGAGTGGGCAGAGAGATGGAGAGTTGCCATCAACGCGGCCAAGGTCACAGCAGTAGTCTTCTCCAGACGCTTAAGGCTCCCCGACAGACTATACGTAGGTGATACTAGTTGCCCTGGTCTTGAGAGGTCAAGTATCTCGGGGTTCACCTCGATCGTCGTTTTACCTGGCGGACAGACCTCTGCACAAGTAGCCCGCAAGGCCGCTAATCGCCTTTATCAACTCCGTCCTCTGGTATACAGCAACGCCATGACCCGCCGCCGAGGGAAACTTATCATCTCCACCTATGTGGAGCCGATGGTTACCTACGCGATCCCCGTATGGGGCTACTTGGCCAAGACACATAAACGAAAGCTTCAGTCCCTCCTTGACCGAGGATAGCGCTGGGCGTGCAACGCCCACTATCTGACATCAAATAGAACCATCCGAGAAGCCCTGCGTGTCCGTTCCCTGGACGCCACTATACGGACACTGTACCGCAAGTTTTATCGTCGCTCCGCCCGATTCCAGGGCAACCACCTCATTAGCGCCCTGGGTCGCTACCAATCTGTGCCAGGAGAATCTTGGACCCGGGCTCGGCGTACTCTCACCCTCAATTAATTAATTAATTAATTGAACACCCACGGCCGGTAGCAGCCCCATCTATCGTCCCTGCGGCAGGAGCTCTATTTGAAGCTCGAGACGCAGTATACGAGCGGGCGACGGGCATGCCCTTCGTCTCGCACAGCCCCACTGGTCATAAGGACATGGAAGAATGGTGATGGCGAAAAAATCGTGTTCGTGATTATGGCTGATTTTGATTGTACTACCCTCAAAACATGAAGAAAAGTCATTTTCCGAAAAGTGCCTGTGTGTAGAATTGTTTCTATGGCGAACGGTAACTGCTGCAAATTCAAACATAATAAAATAATTTTTTGCATATGCGCCTCAGTTGTAGAGGCCTATTGATTTTGGTGAAGATCGGTTAAGGGGAAGGCGTAGTTTACCTGCAACGTTTTATGTTTTAACAAAGAGTAAAGTACTTAATTTTGACAAATAAAGTATTCTGAAAAGAAGGTCATCACAATCCACTGTAGAAAGGTAGATATAATATCTATAAATTAAAAGGGTAGTTGAAGGAGGAGGGGTTATTTTCTATAAATGAAAATGATAGTTGAAGGGGGAGGGGATAATTTTTTATAAGTGTACTACGTTACCGGCAACAAAGAAGTAGTTTGTTGTTAAAATTCCTTCCCTGGCTGTTTGGCCGTGGTCCCAATGCTTTTTGCAAAACCAGACATTTCGGCAGTGGCATCGACTGCCGTCACCAGTGAAAATCCAGTGCGCTAACGTGAGGTGGTATACGTTAGTGACCACAGTACTGTGCTTAAGGCTGAAGAAAGAAGTAGTAAGAAGTAGTTTCAATGGAAATATTTCATTTCGAAAATTATTTTAAATATAAATCTTAAAACATGGAAGTCATGTACCGATATTTAGCTTCTACCTACAGCAAACTCTCATTTGAACAAACAACGAGAATAAGTTTTGATAACTCTCCTCATGGGTGATTTGAATCAGCATTAATTCTAACCAGTGTGGGTAAGTTTTCAACAAAGGTGGTACTAACTGTGTCTCTATTTCTAGTGACCGATATATCTAGGAATGACATCTTATTGTCTTTAATTTCCACTGTGAATTTAGTATTAGGTACTTGAGCATTCAATTCCCCCCAAAACTTATCTAAGAGTTCCTTACCATGTTGCCAAATTATGAATCTGTCGTCTAAGTACCTAACCCACAATTTAGGTTTTACTTAAACTTCTCTAAGACATTCTCCTCAAACCAGTTCATAAATGTTTTTTGCCAAGGCAGGTGATAAAGATGGTCCCATTGGTTTCTCTATCTCAGTTTATAGAAAACATCCTTATAGCGAAAATAAACCGAAATTCCACGAACTTCTAATAATTCTAAAATAGCTGGGACTGGTAAATTAGTTTTTTTCAGACGATGTCGAAACGCATCCAAGAGTTCCTTAAGAATCTCTGATATCTTAACGTGTACACTTGAAGCACATTTACGACTTCCAAGCTGACCACAATACCGTTACTGTCCAGATTAATATTTCTAGCAATGTCTACAAAGTGCTTTGAATCGGTAACCGAAAATTTCGTATTAGCTGAGAGAAGACTAATGATGGACAACAAGAAACTTTGATAGTGCGTATACTGGACCAAAAATGACGACGAGATGACCCGACAGTGCGACGGGTCGGCTCCATTGAAGGTGATAAGCTGCGGATGATGAACAGGGGCGGATTAACCATTAGGCTGACTAGGCTGTAGCCTAGGGCGCGGCAATTTGGAGGGCGCAAAATTTTAGCTAAAAAATAATAACATTTTACAGCTAAATGTAAAATTGGTAATAAATTACAAGGATAAAAGTTTGAGTTCATTTTGAACACAGGCGCCTGTTTGCGAGAAATTATGGTAAAACTCTGCATAAATAATAGAAATGATTTCCAAACTGTTTTCTCCGGTTATGAGTCATGGGCGGCCGACGCTCGTAGAACTATGCAGCCGCCCGACTTTCGTGGAATTGAATCTAGCGAGAAAAAAGAATCTAGCTTGAACTTTACATGAGTCTTAACAAATCCACAAGATATTTAACTGATTGTCTTCTTTGTGTAAATGATGTTAAATGTACCCTTAATAAAACTGTTATAATTCTGTAACTACTTAGTTAATTTTTTCCTTATAAAAGCCACGCAAACTACAAATGGTTGAAGGTATAACTCTAAAACAATCTCTGAAAAATAGCCTCAGTTTTCAATTTTTGAGACTATTTCCAAAAAAAGGTAAGATATTTGAAATATTCCTAACTAAGAAATATATTGTAGGGTGTTTAAAGCTTCATTCAGCCCCTTGGAAATAAACGTAAAAAGTACCCTATGGGAGGTGAGGGAGGCGCTAAAATATAATTAGCCTAGGGCGCCAAGATACCTTAATCCGGCCCTGATGATGAATACTAATTGTGGCAACACAACGGTAATCTCATCTTACTAACGGTGCAGTCTAATTGGTGCACAGAGACAGTGCCGCGAAGTGCCACGAGAAAACATTATTACATCAAATGCTTCCGACTGTCATCGTTGTGGCCGAGACAGTATGAACATCAACCCAAGCTTCTGGGATGGGTTTTTGAGGACTAGGACGATCGACGCTGCTGTCTCAGGCGTGGCACCATGCACGGTAGGACTATATATAATTCTCGTATACTGTAATTCTGATGACGACGTTAGATTTGGAACGGGAAATATATAGAAAAACCATGAGAATGATAGTTAATATCCGTGTTAGAAAACCCTTTAAAAACTGTAAATGTTTAGCTCTTTCTGGTGGATATTGGTTTTCATCGGTGAAGATAGAAATCCCAACACGTCGTTCTCATAACAGTGCATACAATTATTTATAGGCTAATAATTTAATTCTATAATACACTTCCAACACTTATTCTTGTTAATGGTTGATGATACATTTTACCTCGACTGAAACGTCAGACTTGAGACAATTTCTTAAAAATAGGTTTAAAACTTTTTTGACATACTTGATTAGTTTTTAATGACCGAAGACGACATTTCGAACATTTTAACTGAAAGACGTAACAGATAAAACAAAACTGAAAGTTTAAGACGCCTGTAATTATCGAACCCATGGTAGACGCGTCAAAAAGGCAGTTAGAAGTGTCTACATTCAGCGCGGGGTGGACTGAACATTATGGTAGTTATTCTGCTTTGCACAGTTTTGTTGTCGTTTGGCACTGCCACTGGTACACAATGTGATACAGGTACTTTTTTAATTTAACTATTAAATATAAGTTGCTATTGTACAAGCTGAAATTGTTTTTAATTACTAGCAACAGTATAACTGACTGATACAATAAATACTTACGTCGTAAAGTATTTTCATTACTTTACAAAGACGTTTAGTAATGATTAGAATAATAACTACGATCACAAAATAAATTAATTATAAAAGATAATTGCCCCGTTTCACGAACATCTGTTAATCTTCTTCCTAACGGACTGTTTGTTAACTGACGATATAAATTTTAAACTGCCGTTATCTTAGTAGCCGTTTCACCAACGTCCGTTTGGACCCGGTTAGTAGGCTAAAACTCTCGTTAATACGACTACGCTACCATGATAATTGTCGATTTTGCATAAGATTGGCCGAAAAATTAAAATAACTTGTAAACTATCGGTAGGGTGACGTTCCTGTTTCATCATTTTATAACTGTTAAGTGTATTTGTATATTTTATATCTCACTGTAGTTTTTGTTTGTTTCATTAGTGTTATCGAGGGAAATCCCAGTGTAACATCAATTCTTCAAGAATTTCGAAAATCTATATCGTACTATAAATTTTGACTTGCTCAATTGATCAGAACCGGTAGGCCTATTTCTATTACCAGTGAATTTGTTTTTCCTCTTCGTTTGGATACGTTTTTAACACCAGCATTATTTTTAAGCTTAAAAATTTTCTCTTTGATCCATTTTTGTCACAGTAGTTTATATTAGGCCTATATACGCATACGCAACAATTGAAACTAAAATAAATATTTTAACGACAGGAACAGAAATAGTTAAAACAAATTTTCTGATCACAGAAGCCACACGAATATGTGCATGTAGGACTATACAAATAGTTTATTTATGTTACACGAACAACGTAATCTTATATAAATGACACCAAACGTAAAGTTAAGATTATCTTTCGTCGTTTTAACGGCCCGTTCACCTAACAGGCCGAATATCTAACGTTAGGTTAACCGACGATTTTATAGGCCGTTATCTTTAACTGAGCTCCGTGAGACGAGTCACCTCCCCCGTTAAATTCTTAACGGAGGTCAGTGAAATGGAGCAAATAAGTTATCAGTCTTATCGATTATAAAAATTCGCTGCAATTTCTGTCGATTGTGTGTGTTGAATGAGCTTATTGATACGCCGGCAGTACTCGTAATAACATATCATGTTTTTTTTATATTCAATTAAATGCAACCCTATTTTCTTGTAACATAAAAGATCTTACAAAACATAAAAAATTTATATATTGTTGTGTGAGTTTATGAAAAATTAAGTTTTCCTATTATGACGGAATGTATTTTTTACAAAAATACATCAAGTTGCTTAGATCCTTAGACCTTTATACAACTATACAACTGCAGATTTAAGACGACAATAAACGTTTAGACAGGCTACCAATACTGCTGGCGACAGTGACGAAACATCAACACACGCAGAGCGGGGGGGGGGGGAGGATATGCGGACGCCCGAGCATATATATCTTCCCTAATTTTTTACGAATGGGTAGAAACCATTGGACTTAAGTAAAACCAAATTTCCCTGTTTAACACAAAAAAAATATATTAATTTTTTTACTACTGTTTTACCAGTACCTAATGACATAGGTGTACTTTGAGACTATAGCCTACATTGTGCTAGACAGTAGAGTGCTCATTCGACTTAACAATGCACCGAAACCACCAGAATTCGGTCGAGCGAATATTGACAAAACTGAAATTGATTAAGAATTCTATGTGTAGCACGATGTCTCAAAAAAGGCTAAGCGGACTTGGTGTACTAAACGTGGAAAATTCTAACTGGCTACTAATCACATGTCTGATTATCAGTTTTTTTTTTTTTTTTAAATTGATCAAACACATGAATGACACTAAATAACAAATCAAACTATTATATCTACTAGTAATTTTGTACAAACCCCTATGTTGTCTTTGATATTGACGATTGATTTACCAAGGTTGGTAAATGACCTGAAGATGGCTTGACTGCCGAAAGCGCTCGTCAGTATCAAAGACAACATAGTGGTTTGTACAAAATTACTAGTAGAAATATTTGAGACCACTAACACTCCAATACAACAACAAACTATTATAATATGAAAGGAAAGTTATATTTTATTAATTGAGTATACATCATACAAGAAAGAATACGAGATATTCTCGTAGTTATTCTGCCTACATTATATAATTTTAGTACTTTCCACATGGAGGGGGGGGTATAAGGAGGGGTTAGTATTCAAGAGGAGCGGTCGTGGCGTAGTGGCTAGCGTGTGACGCTGCTACGCTGTCGGCGCGGGTTCAATATTCCCGCCAGGGGCCATCTGATTTAGATACGACCGTTCCCCCTCGCAAGGTAATGGCAACCCAGCGAGAGGTATCCTGCCTAGTAGAAACCCTCTCAAAAAAAAAAAAAAATTGCCGTTCGGACCCGGCGTTAAACTGTAGGTCCCATATACCTGTGAGAGACTCAGTATCACACGCACCACGGGTATATGCGGGGAGGGTACTAACCAGTCGAAAGACTGAAGGCTACGAACTGAACTGAGTATTCAAGAGGGAACAAAAATATGAACTAAGGAAGGGTAGTAGTTGAGGCAGCAGACGATTCCTCCGGACCCGGAGAGGACAAGGAAAACGAGTTACAAGTTACGCCACTGGGTGTCGACTATGAGTTAATTTGTTTTTTGATACAAACGTTTATTTGTGGTAACGTCGTAGCAAAATACTACGAAAATTCGAGTCAGTAAAATGGGAATATAAATTGATATAAATTTTATATAAATTGGCAAAAGTTGAATACTTACGAAAAGTGTACAATTAGTATTTTACAATTCTGTCACAAAAAAAAACCTTTAATATTAGTATTAATTTTAGTATCGAGCTTTTACTATTAGAATTTAAGAAAAAAGAAAACAATAAAATCAGGAAACGAATACACCATTTACTAGGAAAGTAGGCCGACTAAATTCAATGTACCACCACAAGATGTCAAATAGATAACAGTTTTATTACCCGATTGTACACAAGCAAGGGGGGGAGGATAATTGTTTTCAGCGCGGAAGGCGTTTGTTTCTACTTCTACTGTACCTTCAGAACCGTCTGATAAATTTAAACGACACAAACATAATAATCCGTCCGGCTATTCATCCCCAAACAACTATGGAACTAAGAGGGCTATTTTTTTTTTCAACCTCCGGTGAGTTGGCAAACCTGGTTCTGTTGTCATAGCAACAATCTGTTGTTGATTAATGTTTTTGAGGCTTTGTTCTAACCTATAATCACTGGTTTTATCATTATTTTGTCTATTACTGTGGTGACGACAGTTTAATTATGGCAACTACAAAATGAAATTGCCTCCAAGTGTGAGATTCGGTCTGTTATTAGATTTCTTCAAGCTGAAGGTCATAGTGCTGCAGAAATTCATCGAAGTAATTACACATGTGTAATGTGTATGGAGAAAATGTGAAGAGTGACGGTTCAGTTCGGGAATGGTGTCGAAAATTTAAAGAAGGGCGAATTGATGTTCATGATGAAGGAGGGCAAGGAAGAAAGTCCGTGGCTACTGATGACGTTGTTGAAAGGGTAGAAAGGATGGTTCGAGAGCGCCGTCGTTTCACAATTACTGAACTTTCTGCTGATTTTCCTGAAATTTCTAGGTCTGCTCTTTATGATATTCTTACTCAGAAGCTTAGGTATAGGAAACTCTGTGCTCGGTGGGTTCCCAAACAGCTCACAGATGTCAACATGACTCAAAGAATGGGTGCATCGTTATCGTTTTTCGAGCGTTATGACAAAGAGGGGTCAAAGCTTTTTAGACAGTGTAGTGACAGGAGATGAGACATGGATTCGTTTTGTTAATCCGGAAACAAAGGAACAACCAAAACAGTGGATGCACACACACCCACACACACACACACACTATGATAAGTGCCTCAACAATGGTGGTGACTATGTAGAAAAGTAGTTTACATATACGTTATATGAAACTTTTGTAATAAGAAAATTATTGATGTCATTCATGTGTCTGTTTATGGTCTATCGGAGGTTGAAAACAAACAGCCTTCGTATAAGCCGAGGGGACGGAGAGGTGTGGGACGTCGAGGAAGCGCTGGAGTGACCATCTCTAATCTTTGCCTGTTTGAGACCGGAACAAACCATCCTTGGATTAATCCGTGAAGATGATGATGTTTGAGAATGCAGCAGTCATCCGCTTGGATAAGACGTTCCAACCATTTGTAACAAGATTGGGCAGCCTTATCAAGTATACTCATAATATTCAGTTCCTGCTATACCGGTACATGAATTCATAACACATAATACAAATCAACCGGTACATAAAAAACATAAAAATTCTAGTCTTTTTTGCAGACCCTTTCATATACGCTGCATTGAAATACAATGTCGGATGCAAGAGACATTTTAATCGATTCCATTACGTGAAGTATTATAACTAAAACTCTCAAAAATAATAATCGAAATTGAAATATTAATATAGTAACACTCCGCTTAGATGGAATCCTAAAGGATGTGAAAGTGCTTGCAGTTAAAAATTGGTGGACCCTGGCTAAGGATAGGGAAGTCTGGAGGAAAATCCTAAGGGAAGGTGAGGCCTGCGGTGGGCTGTGGAGCTACTGATGATGATGAGTACTCCGCTTAGCGCTCGATATACGCTCCGGTGTACGTACGGGGTCAATTTTTTCAATGATTATTGTTTACTACTTGTTTGATTACTTTTTCTTTATTGTTTTTTTTTGCGTATGAGCCACTGTGGACTGCGTTTAGTTCAGCTGGTTCCTTCCTTCTTCTACTCTCTCTTCCTCTTCTCCCACATCTCCTTCAATCTTGATCGATGTCTCTCCCTCCTTTCGTTAGTCCAGATGGCACCTGTCATCTTCTTGGGTTTTTCCTGAAAACCTTAGACACCTCTTAATTTCTTTTTGAGTGGCAAGCATTCTTCAATGTATTCTTGAGTAATCTGGAGTTCTTCTATGTCTTTTTCAGTTTCTTTGAACCAAGATTGGACATTTTGAGCTTTTAAAAATAGTTAAAATGCTTCAATGTTAGTCTGTCAGGATTCATTCTTTGAACATGTCCGTAGAAAGTAATTCTTGTACTTTATTGTTTTACTTTATTTATTTATATTTTAATTTATTTGCTTTTCCTAAGTACTAAATATTTCCTTTATTAGGAACGTTATACGTTAATACAAACAAATTTTATTTAGTTACTTAAACAGTACATAATACGTAGATTACGAAAACCTCTAACCTGATGAAAAAAATATAGGAAATTACAACGCAGCCTGATAATCAGCGCTAGCTGCTTCACCTGTTATTTAAACTTGTGAAGATTTGAATGTTTCTTACACCTACCAAACTACCAAACTTTACTAGCTCTAAATGTTTGTGATTTGTCTCCTTTTTCGTTCAGAATGTAAGCAAACATGCTTCTCGCTTTCTCCATAGTGGTAAGCTGACTTAACGGCATGTTACGCTGCGTTTGATCGTTAACCCCAAATGCTTGGTCTTTGTCTCATTTCTTCAAGCAAAACTGCTTCTCGGCCGAGTTTTTTTAGTAGTAGATAATTTTATTGACGTGGGCCAAGACGTTTTTATATTATTTGAATTTTTAAAAATCGTCCTAATTGTCGATGGTTTCAAATTTAATGAACAGGCTACATCTTTCACATCCAAGTTGATGTCTTTTGTTTGCGTCTTGTTTACAGGATCAGGCTTTACACCCGACATGATTGGCGATTCAGAAATTGAAAAATTTGCAATAATAATACCTAAATATCGGTACGGAGAAACATACATGACTTCCATGTTGTAAGATTTATATTTAAAATCATTTACTTGAATTCGGTTCGATAATTTCTAAAAAAAGTATCGCCCGCTCTCAAACAGTTTTCACTATTTATAGATATTTTTGTTATTATGGGGTAGTAGTTTAATATAATGTTATTCTCGAGTCAGTTTATCTATAAAAATTACGTAATTTATTCTTATAAAGAAACTGAACTATGCAGATAATCATCCCTCCTCCTCAACCGATCCGCACCATTAATGATATTTACGCTTCCATAGAGTAGTAGTTTTATCATATGTAATTGATAAGGTATCTCATCCTTCAAAATTAAATATTCGTACTTTACATGATTTCAGCACAGCAATTTTCAAAAAATCCCTCTAGCTTCAACTACCCACTACATCTATAATTATCTCATTTACCATTTTACAGTAGATTAATATGACTTTATTTTCGGAGCAATTATTTATTAAAATTAAGTACTTCACTCTTGTTAAAACACAAAACAATGCAGGTAAACTACCCTTCAATCTTAACCGAAGAATCTGGCTGCCTGGCAACAAAATTATTTTATTTTTAACCATTGTTTAAAAAAGTTTAAATGACTAAGTACTTCACTCTTGTTAAAACGTAAAACGTTTGCAGATAAACTACCCCTCTCCCGTAACTGATCTTCACCAAAATCAATACGCCTCGAGTCCTTTTCAACTCGGGCACATATGCAAAAAATTATATATATGATTCTGTTTGAATTTGCCGCAGTTATCGTTCGCCATTGACAAAATTCTACATACAGACACACAGATACACAGACACTTTTCGGAAAATCACGTTTCTTCATGTTTTGAGGGTAATACAATCAGAATCAGCCCTTATCTCGAATACGATTTTTTTCTCGATCACCATACTTCCATTTCCTTACGGAACATGGAAGTAAATATAACACAAACTACTGATAAAATTAATATACGTAGCCTAGTACGTAACTAAATAACGAATAAATAAATCTGTACGTATTGATAACTAAATAAAACTCAGTTGGCCTTGATTTTTCATCCAAAAGGGCTGTGACGCTAAGCGGCGTATTACCGTATTAATAAAAATTAAATTATGTATTAGCGTAGAGAGTATAAGAGACTCTTCTACTCGCTATGGTATTAGTAAACTCCTTGAGCTGCAGAACTTGCTAACTATTCGCTCTTTTTTCTTTCTAGCGAGTTCTTTCTGAAATACATTTATTATCGGATAAAATCAAATTAAAAAGTCTCTCTCTCTCTCTCTCTCTCTCTCTCTCTCTCTCTCTCTCTCTCTCTCTCTCTCTCTCTCTCTCTCTCTCTCCTCTCTCTCTCCATCTGTCTATTTATGCATCTAAGCATTCAAAGAATTTCGACGAAACCGAAACATCGAAGCATGATATTGTTTTTAGGCTTTTGAAACGTATAATGTGGATTACGTTTGGTGGATTACGTAAATCATTTCCAAATTTCCAAACCACAGACGATCACAAACAGAGCATGTAAAACCAAATTTATTCTCACTAAAACGTTTGCTAAACTCAATGTCAGCAGCGATTATTTCTGTCTTGATGCGTTTACATATCAAATTTCTAGACTGTGGGGAATCGAAAGTGTGGAAGCGTCACGTTTTTCGATGACGTTACATTTTTGTGGAATGACCCCCAGCCTAAAAACATTATCATGTTAAAAATGTTATTTTGTTAAAACCGTGAGTAAGTCCATCGTATGCACAATTCTTAGCTTTAACAGAGAAACGCCACGAGACGGTTTTGCTGTACCTTCAAAAGTAAACAAAGGCAAAAGTAAAATTACAAATTGGCCAACCACTCTACTTTCCTTTTCTCTTTAGTAAAACAACAATTGTAAAGCAGCCAATCATTATTGTTTTGTATTATATTATGGATAGGCCTACAATAAACACTAAAATATGGAAAACACTGCAACGGAAAACAATATATATTTGCCAACTACTCTATTTTTTTTTTAGTAAAATAACAATTCCTAATCTTCTTTGCTAAAACGGAAATTATGACCACCCTATTTAAATTCCCGAAAACGTGCCTGGACACTACGTATGGAGAAATAAAATATACTAACAATTTAAAATATCTTGGGGAAAACATATACCGAAACGCCTCAGACAAAGAATCCTTTAAGATAAGGAAACTAAAATTTGCAGAAGCCTTTACACTAACCCGGGAACTGTACGGAAAGACAAACCTTTCCAGAAGTGCGAAAGTCCGCCATTGTAGCACTGTGATCAGGCCGGTGAACACGTATGGAGTGGAAACAATGTGCTTTTAAAATTTGGAACCTCTTCTTAAAATTGAACGAAGAATTCTTCTGAAAATTTATGGCCAAAGAAAACCGAAGATGGGTACAGGCATAGACCCAAAGAAGAGCTGTACAGGGATCTGGAACAACCTGAAACGGCTTTCCGAAGGAAAAGACTGAGATTCCTTGGACACATGGTTCGGACAGATCGGTCCAGATTAAGTAAACAAATTTTCAACCATACTTGGCAACTTTCCAGTCTGAACGGATACACCAAACAACTCGAGGAGCAAATGATGAAACTGGGTCTCTCTTTGAACGACTATGTGGAAATAAATAAATACGGAAAGAAAATTCACAATCTTGAGGTTCTCTGCGGTGAGAAGAAGACGAGAATGGGGTGGACAGTGGAAAGGAAGGCGACGCATAGTGTGCAAATGAGGGCCTTCTGGCAGGAGAAGAAAAGAAAATGATATTCCCGTGGTTCACGTTCGTGTAAAAAAAATAACAATTATAAAGCAGCCAATCATTATTATTTTTGTTTTATTATGGATAAACACTGCAACGGTTTGTTACTTAAATTTATAATCACAAACTTTAAGTAATTCTAAAATAAATTAGTCCTAGCTTTTAAATTACATAGAGTGATTCAAAATTGCACAGTAATCTCTCGAGATCTGATTTTATATCTAAAAATAAGAAAAAAAGTTCATATAAACATAGGTTCGAAAACGGTTCGTTAGCGAGTTACGGCTCGCGAAACATTTCGCCCTAATTTCTGCTCCCACGGTAAAATGAAGCCATACTGAAATTCTTGGCGTATAAAGTGAAGAGTAAATTTGATAGTGTCTGACGGTTTTTGATCTGAAAAAGTGAATAAAAGAAGTCCCAGAACTCTATCTCAATTAGTTTATAAGAAAAACTGTGTAAAACACACACAATTTGAGTCGAGAAACACACATTTTTAGCTTTTGGATAAAATAACTTCGTTAATTTACCAATAAACAAATAAAACTTTCAAACTAAATTTGTAGAGAATTTAATTTTGAGAAAGTTGATGCATATAAAGTCTTTTAAAAGTAAATACAAATTTGAAAAATTTGACTTTAATCAAAAACAAAACCGACCAAAATTCGCCTTATATATATGTTTCCGGAGATATCTCTAGGCCTATATCTAATACTTCTTTTCAGAAATAGACCATGCACAACTGACGACAATATGTAAACCTTTTTTTGCAACCACCATAGCTTACAGACTTTTGCAACCACCATAGCTTACAGACTTTTGCAACCACCATAGCTTACAGACTTTTGCAACCATCATAGCTTACAGACTTTTGAAACCTCCACAGCTTACAGACTTTTGCAACCACCATAGTTTACAGACTTTTGAAACCACCACAGCTTACAGACTTTTGCAACCACCATAGCTTACAGATTTTTGCAACCACCATAGCTTACAGACTTTTGAAAAGCGGTCCAAACATTGTAAGGGGTGTTGACGGATATTAAGGTACTTTCCCAATAATCTGCGCTAGTTTTCGAAATTCGATTATGCGATAGTCGGTTTCGATGTATAGTCCATATATAATTTTATTAAAATGAAAGGAAGCGTGTTAATTTATTCGCGTATGTTATAGAATTGTTCGTTTTCGGTTGTAACCGTTTTTCGTTGTCACATATTTTTTTAAGCGAAGCATTTTTAGCAATATTATCGACTAAACCTGCATCTGTGACGGCAAAAGTTGGTGTTGTTAGGTTAACAGGAAAACTAAAAGTACACATGAAAATCGATACGCCTTTAAATTAATGTGAAAACTCCAAAACTACACAAACCACATTTTTTGGGCCTTGGTGTCCCAGATTTTAAAATTTCCCTAACCACTATATTCAGATTGTAATTAAAATTCCCTTTAATCTAAAACCCCACATGGATTTTTTGCGATTTTTTCAAAATTTTGGTACACTTTTTGAAACCCTAGTGTCCTAAAATTTTGAAATTTTTAAACCTGAACCAGATTTTGATTAAAATTTGATTTTTTATTTTATACCCCACATGGATTTTTGTGATTTATCTAAAAATTTTCACACTTTACATTTTTGCTCTTCCTCCTGGCCACCTACGTTATGGGGGATGGGGATGAATTAAAAAAACGATAGGGATCTGCGGCTGTGTGTGTAAAGGTATGAAGAGGTATGACAAGATTGAAGAAAATTAGGTGATGAATTCAAATATTATACACCAAAGCACAGATAGGTAGATAGACACACAAATACAGAACGGTCGAGTTAAAAGTGAGAACTCGCTTCGCTCTCAAAAAATTAATTATAAATATAAAGCAATATTATATAAATTATGTTAGGGCAACCTTCGAATAAAAACAAATGGTTTAGCGATTTTTATGTAATTTGGATCAGCCATTTTTGTGTGAAAAATCTCTCTCTCTCTCTCTATTACTTCCATGTTCCATAAGGAAATGGAAGTATGGTGATGGCAAAAAAAATCGTGTTCGAGATTATTGCAGATTCTGATTGTACTACCCTCAAAACATGAAAAAAGTCATTTTTCGAAAAGTGTGTGTGTGTGTGTGTGTGTGTGTGTGTGTGTGTGTGTGTGTGTGTGTGTGTGTGTGTGTGTGTGTGTGTGTGTAGATTTTTTTCTATGGCAAATGATAACAGCCGCAAATTCAAACAGAATCAAATACTTTTTGCATACAGCCCTGAATTGTAGAGTTCTCAAGACCTATTGTTTTGGTGAAGATCGGTTAAGGGAAGGGGTAGTATACCTGCAACGTTTTATGTTTTAACAAGGGTATTTTCTATGGCAAACGATAACAGCCGCAAATTCAAATAGAATCAAATAATGTTTTGCATACAGCCCTGAATTGTAGAGCTCTCAAGACCTTTTTTTTTTTTTTTTTTTTTTTGTGAAGATCGGTTAAGGGAAAGGTGTAGTTTACCTGCAACGTTTTATCTTTTAACATGGGTAATTTTTTCTATGACGAATGATAACTGCCGTAAATTCAATCAGAATCAAATAATGTTTTGCATACCTTCCTGAGCTATAGAGAAATCAATGTCTGTTGATTTTGGTGAAGATCGGTTAAGGGAAGGGGGTAGTTTACCAGCAACATTTTATGTTTTAACAACGGTAATTTTTTCTATGACGAACGATAACTGCCGCACATTCAAACAGAATCAAATATTTAATATTTTTTGCATACGTTCTATAACGTGTTGGCTACGTTATAATCCAGGGAACCCGTGATAATTGACTCTGGCCAATTATACAGGCTGCCTACGTTGTAACAAACTGAAAAATTAAACACATCACTAACAATAATTATAAGTACTCTAATAAAAGGAAACAGGGGAGGGAATTTCGCTGATTTATGCACTCAATTTATTATGTAACAAAGATGACATCCCTTTATTTACGTTTGATAGATAATACATTACAAATAAAATTTTTACTTACACAGAAATTGTAAAGGGGTTTTCTGTATTAAAAATGATCATACAGATAGTGTATTTACCTCGGATCCGAGTCTCTTTAAACTAGTATGAATTTTCAAATTTACTCTACTTCTTTAGTCAATTACATAATTACTTAAAATACCATTTGAAGAATGGTTTCATTTAGTTGAGCGATGTTTCAAAGTTACATCACAAGAGTTATGTTACAACGTATGATTTCTGAAATTACTGGTTACACCATAGTAATGCTTAACGCTTAGAGATTGTCATTTAAAAGTCTTTTTCATTTAAAATTACTTATATTTTAAAAGATACATTATTCACGGAAGACGAGCTTCCGCGTCACCTCTAGTTAAATGTTATCTGTCCATGTCCTGCCGCGTGATTCTTCTGTACTCTCTTAGTCGTGGGTTGTCATCGTGGTAGTCTTTCCAGTGGATGTCCTCGGAGTCAACTAATGATGAAGTGGATGTTATGGTGTCATCTAGCGTGAAGTCGTCCTGTTTCTCAGCGGTAGTGTAAATGCAGTTGAGGTCTTAGTCTTAACTATTCACAGTTATTCACATTTGTAATAGCACAGTAGTATTGGAGTTTACATATTCGTTTCACATTATGTTGGAATTACACTTAACTTGAACCATATTTTATTTTTTAATAGGAGATATCACCTTACACACTTATTTTCTTCTTTCACATCTTTGTTTTAAAAACACACTACATCTTAGTTACATAGATCTATATCTCCACACTGTTAGTGGAAGCTAACAATCAAATAAAATGAGAAATAAACATTTTGTGCAGAGCCCCGCTTGGAGCTGTTTACAGTTTGAAAGTCGCATCATAAGTCCTACATTGTTACAACAGGAAAATTGTAACGACGCGGAGTGAATACTCCGCCATAATATAGTTCCAACTTTTAATTAGTAATACAGTCTTACAGTTCGACAAAATAAACAATCGAGACTTTGCTTGTCTACAGAATTTATTACAACTACTACTAGTGACTTTGAATTATTAATTATTTACATTATAGTTTACAGGTATTTTTTATTTAATGCCGGGTCGGTATGCAAGTTGGATCCGGTATACACAGGTCATAGCATGATAAATTTAATAAAGGGTTGACAGTTTTATTTTTAACTTTTGCTTTCTCAGTTTTAATTAATTATTTTAGTTAAATTCCCTTTTTAATTCTCATTACTATTATGAGTTAGTTCAGGGGTATTTGGTTTAATAGTGCGATTTAATGGTTTTCACTAACTTCCCATTTTATATTTTTATTATTATTTTTTTTTCTATTTGTTTTAAATTTAAATCGTCAGAGTTCATCAATTGTAAAAGACTGAAGGCCTGTTGATTTTGGTGAAGATCGGTTAAGGGAAAGGGGTAGTTTACCTACCACATTTTATGTTTTAACAAGAGTAATTGTTTCTATGACGAACGATAACTGCCGCACATTTAAACAGAATCAAATAATTTTGTGCATACCCTCCTCAATTGTAGATAACTCAAGGTCTGTTGATTTTGTTGAAGATCGGTTAAGGGAAAGGGGTAGTTTACCTGCAACATTTTAGTCTATATGATAACAAGGGTAATTTTTTCTATGACGAACGATAACTGCCGTAAATTCAAACATAATCAAATGATGTTTTGCATACATCCCTATATTGTAGAGAATTCAAGGCCTGTTGATTTTGGTGAAGATCGGTTTAGGGAAAGGGGTAGTTTACCTGCAACATTTTATGTTGTAACAAGAGAAATTTTTTCATGACGAACGATAACTGCCGTAAATTCAAACAGAATCAAATAATTTTTTACATATGTGCCTGACTTGTTAAGGACTCAAGCCCTGTTGATTTTGGTAAAGATCGATTAGGGGGAAAGGGTAGTTTACCAGAAACATTTTTTGTTGTAACAAGAGTAAAGTACTTAATTTTGATAAATAAAGTATCCTGATAATAAGATGTTAATAATCCACTGTAGAAAGTAGATGAAATATCTATAAATGAAGAGGCTAGTTGAACGGGGTGGGGGTAATTTTCTATAAATGAAAATTATAGTTGAAGGGGGAGGGGATAATTTTTTATATATGTAGGCCTACTACGTTATCGGCAACAAAGAAGTAGGTTGTTGTTAAAATTCCTTCCCGTCCTGTTTGGCCGTACACCAAAGTTTTCTGTAACCAGACGTTTCGGCAGTGCCATCGACTTCCATCATCAGTGAAAATCGAGTGCGATAACGTGAAGTGGTATACGTTAGTGACAACAGTACTGAAGTAGTTTTTACGTTACGTAAGTAGAAAGAAGTAGTTTCTATGGAAATATTTAATTTCGAAAATGATTTTAAATATAAATCTTAGAACATGGAAGTCATGTATGGTTCTCCATACCGATATTTTATGCACCTAAGCATTCAAAGAATTTCGACGAAACCGAAACATTGAAGCATGATAATGTTTTTAGGCTTTTGAAAAGTATAATGTGGATTGCGTTTGGTGGATTACGTAAATCATTTCCAAACCACAGACGATCACAAACAGAGCATGTAAAACCAAATTTATTCTCACTAAAACGTTTGCTAAACTCAATGTCAGCAGCGATTATTTCTGTCTTGATGCGTTTACATATCAAATTTCTAGACTGTGCGGAATCGAAAGTGTGGAAGCGTTAACGTTTTTGGATGACGATTTTTGTGGAAAGACCCCCAGCCTAAAAACATTATCATGTTAAAAGGTACAATTTTTCATCAAACTATAGCTCTATATGTTTAACTCTTTGTATCATAGGAATCACTCAATAAATTTTAATGACATAAACATTTATTTATTTATTTACCAATGATAGAATAATACACAGTGGAACGTGCTTATAACGAGATTCAAGGGACGGGACAAATGTGCTCGTTAAAACCGGCTGCTCGCTACATCCGAGTTTTCGACTCGCAAGCCTAAATTTTTATACCGTGATTATCGAACACACAACAAAAAAAGTCTACTACAGAAGAGGCTTTGGACATGTTTTACATTCAACGCTTAAAAGTGAAATTTAGACTTTAAACTTTTTTTTACGCTAACATTCTTTGCTGAAGAATATACAATTCTATATTGGGATATAGAGCATTCGCGAAATATAGTAAAAGTAACAGTATAGTAAAAACTTACCAAAAGTCAGGCAAAAAACGCAAAACTTTTTATGTCACAATATTTATTTTTAAATTACAAGAAGTTCAGTCTAATTTATTTGTCTTTTTGTTCTTCGTTCTAAATGGAATCGTCAAAATCATATTTCGAACACAGAACTTAATTAACCTTAAAAAAAATCATATATTTTTGTTTGTATAGTAAGTTTGTATCTTTAGATATCAAAACGGTTTTGTAATTTATTAAAATATTCCACGATCTGATCACTTACATTATTAGTTTCACTAAATTGTGCTAATGATTTTAATCGAAAGTTTAAAATGCTGTATTGTAACGAACGTTTTTAGACCTTAACCCACGAACAAGCCTGAAATAAAATGCTCGTTATAACCAAGTCTCTAATGCGTTCTTTCTTACTCGTTAAAAGCGAGTTCAAATTATCATTACTACGATACAAAACCAAACAAATCTCGTACTTTTGCTCGTTACAACCGACTTCTCGTTATAAGCGAGCTCGTCATTCGCGAGTTCCACTGTATTTGATATTGTATTGTGTTTACTCCGCAGTTAGGTTTTTGATTTTGTTCTATAATTATGATTGTACTACAAGTCACACACGCACACACACACACATGCACTCACACAGAGAAGACAAAATGTAACAAGTAGTGGAGTCGTTCATGAATGCGTGTTTGTGGTCAATATAATTTACGTGAGAACTGCTACTTTCATAGGTCATGCAACGGAGGAAGTGGACTCCATCGGGCAATGGAGTGCGGAATTTCTGTTACAATACGAGCTGGAGACAGGACAGAAGTTCACCCTGTTGAGTCCGCCCGTCGAGAGCAGCGCTCAGTTCTGGCTTTACACTCGGTAAAACTCTGTGTTTAAAGATAATTAAAATACCATTAATTATTATTATTAATTAATTATTAAATAGTTAAAAAAAAGAAAAACGACTAAACAAACACTACAAACAATCGATTAAATAAGTAATTAATTTTTATGTAATCTAGAAGTAATTAAAAGTGAGTTCAACAAAATGTAAATGATTGAAAAATTGACGTTCATGGGTGTCGAATCAAATTCAGGCTTGATCATTTTCGCGGAGGGCTCTGGGATTGGGCACGGAATCGGGTCCGCGCCCACTATCTAAAGTTGCTGCTCAGATCGAAATGATTGTATGTTATGCTGTTGCAATTTTAGAACCACAGAAGGAACGTAACGCGAAAACGCATAACTGTTGACGTTCAAAACTTTGACCATCTACAGTACCGTGCCCAGTTCAAGGCTCGAGGAGACTGAAGCAGATCAATACGCAATATGAGCGGGCGATATTTGCTGTATCTTGTTCAAGATTATTGCTCTCTGCTATATGATCGTATATTCTTTTTGTTAATACATTGTATCTGCTTACTTGCTCACGCGCAATCAACCCACGCACTTACGTCATCCGTCGCAGTACAGCACGCGTCGCCAGCTGCTGCGATCAGTTAGTTAATACTCAGCCTTTCATCTGCGCACTGCACTCTTCCTTTTTTGCTAGCCGCGGGAATGTAAATTTATTAATGTAACTTCTCATACAATTGTTTCTCTCTTTATACATTATGTATCTTGGCAATTTACGCCACACGTATTTGTAGTTTGGCTATGTACGTCTTTCGTAATTGGGTGGGCCTGCGCTTCTTCATAATAATGCAATAAACGCTACTTAACTCAGATCATACAGTCCACTAATTCATTCAAACACATCTACTCCTATGCCAGCAACCCTTAGTTTGCCATACCAACTCTAGAAATTTTCGAGAGCGTTAAGCATTCAATATGTGGTCCTCCGGGCGCGGATATAATTCATTTTATGGATGTACAATCCACACACAATGTATTTCACGGATGTGACTCATTTCATGGACAATTCGTTTTCATGGATCAGTTTATTAAGCAGGCCTATCAGCATTTTTTTTTCATGATTTAAGTCAGCAACTCCTTAATTATCACTACAATTGGAGCTCGTATTGCACGACTTGGGGACGTCATATTTCGCCAACCGGAGCATTTGAAGCATCAGTACAGCAGTTGAGCACCATCAGCACGTGGCATTCAGCATGTGGGAAAATCCAGAGCGGCCTATCTAGACAGGATTCGACCGCATCGGACATCACCTGACAGGCAGCGACCGTATCTGCATCATCAATTCATGGGTACCTGACAGGACTACCAAGGTTTCGACAAGCTTCGATGCCTTCTAGAACATGCCGATAAGTACCATCTCAAGTGACTATAAACTCATGTTTCATATTAGTTTGCAATTTGCATGACTTGCATATTTTTCAATGTTATTAAAGTAAAGGAAGCAGTATTAAAAATAATAATATAATTTTTCTTTTTAAATTAGTTTCATTTGAATATGAATTTGTAATTTTTGCGAACTCAACAAGCATTTTTTAATTGAAAGTCATACATTTCAAATAGCATTCACATTATTAGTGATTATACTGCTATATTGTTTGTACTGCCTAGATCAGTATTTATTACCATATAGAACTAGTTAAGATGTGTTAAGTAAGGGTTACCGTGTCGTTGCGTGACTTTATAATTTGGATTTCCTGCCTGGTCTTGCTCATCCCTTTGCATTCACTTGGCTTCTTTCGTATTATCATTTAAATTTTTTCTCATACCCAATCATGACGGATATGAAGGCGCTGATCAAGAAACGTGCCACGTCGTGCCGATCAAGGCCTCTATATCTCGCATAAATACATACGCAGACAATTTCGATCACGATACGCATGACCATCATGCACTAAAAATAAAGCTTCGCCACCTTATGGAGCTATCAGCCAAATATGATGAAATTCAAACACAAATTGAGTCTGAGGACTCCGACTTTGCATCCGCGAGCGATAGGGTTCAGACCGAGGATGATTTATGCAGCATAGAATGCAAGCTGCAAAATTTAATAGACCATGCCGAGGAGATGAGCAGGAAGGCAGCAAGTCAATCCGAAGTAGTCACATTCAGCACGCCTCCCATTCAGTTGCAACCGATTAAGCTACCCTGTTTCGCAGGTGATATAATTGAATGGCAACATTTTTACAATATGTTTTTGGAGTTAGTTCATGTCCGAACGGACCTGACTGGCATCCAAAAACTGCATTACTTGCACTTATCATTAAGGGATGAGGCGCTGAATGTCATAAAATCGCTCTCTATCACACACGAAAATTACACGGTGGCCATTGACTTGTTAAAGGCCCGGTATGACAGTAAATTGATTGTTACCACGTATCATGCGGCTAATGTCTTATGCATGAGGCACATGCAACGGGAGTCCGTGCTCAGCATTTCTAAATTTATAGATGAGCTCACCGCTAATATAAATGCGCTGAACTCATTGAACCTATCAGTAAACACATTTGAACTCATTTTTGTACATTTTCTCGCCCAAAAGCTTGACGAGCATACGTGCAGATTGTGGAAGGAAACTTTAGATGAAAAACAGCTTCCGATTTACGATAATTTTATTAGATTTTTAAATGCAAGACGTCAGCTGTTGCAAAACGTAAATGCTCCGACTGGTTCGTCTGGCGGCAGACAGGTTAGCGATAATGCTTCTTATCGCAAATCAACTAAACGCGCGGAGTTCACTGGGTCATTAATACACACTAATACACACTCAAACAAACAACAAATTTTGTCAGCTGTGTCGTGGTAATCACAAATTGCTCGAATGCCCAAAATTCATAGCTTTACAACCTACGCAACGTAGAGAGGTTTTAATAAGTAACAAACTCTGCCTGAATTGCACACGTTCGGGCCATGAAAGCTCGCGTTGCCCTTCTAAATTTTCCTGCAAAGCATGCTCGAAAAGGCATCACACCATGATCCACGCTTCAATAAATAACTCGACCAACAGGAGCAATAAGCAATGCTCCCTGAAGCTACAAACTAACAAATCGATTTTATTGTCCACCGCCATATGCATCACCACCGATCATGCCGGTAACAAACGCCCGGTAAGAATCCTGCTGGATTCAGGGTCGCAAGCGAATTTTTGTACAATGGGTTTCGACCGCCGCATGGGCTTAAAACTAAACAAATCCGAGCTGCCTATCACGGGCATAAATAACTCACTATGTCAAGCCAATTTTAGCACACGAGTGCGCCTAACTCACGCTATAAGGATTTCACTTTAAATGTCCACTGCGCTGTTCTGCCCAGAATCACAAATAACCTCCCAACAGAATCCTTTGACATGGCATCGTTGAAAATTCCAAAGGGGATATTTTTAGCTGACCCGCAACTTAATCATTCGTCACAAATTGACATATTACTCGGGGCACAGTATTTTTTGCAGTTGATTGAGCCGACTAAATTTGTTCGTAGTCCGCACTTTCCGATAATCCAGGAAACAAAGCTAGGGTTTATACTCGCCGGGAATTTACCCTTCAACGTAGACATGACTAAGCCGGTCTCTTCGTTCATAGCACGCGACGACAATAATGCTATCTCGTCGCAATTGAAAACCTTTTGGCAGTTGGAGGATGTTTCGTGCCGTACTCCCTCAGCTCAGGACACGGAGTGTGAAGATCATTTTCTTGCAAACACCTATCGTAACGATAGTGGTAGGTTTGTTGTGTCGCTGCCCCGCAGTACAGAGTGCCTCGGCGATTCTCTTCCCGGAGGGGTTCGTAGGTTTCAAACCCTTGAACTCAAGTTTAGGCAAAACCAGTCTTTGCACAAAGAGTATACTAGTTTTATGCAAGAATATTAAAATCTTGGCCATATGTCTCCGCTCGATTCATATGATTTATCAATTAACAAGTCAAACATTTTTTATTTACCTCACCATGCTGTCTTTAAGATTACTAGCACAACCACCAAACTTCGCGTTGTTTTTGACGGTTCGTTCAAAACGTCCAACGATTTGTCGTTAAACGACACCCTTATGGTTGGCCCTACGATCCAGCAGGATCTTTTCGCCATTATGGCCAGATTTAGAACCCATCGTTACGCTTTCATTGCTGACATCGAGAAAATGTATCGCCAAATTTTGGTATCCCCGAGGGATTCTAACTTACAAAGAATTGTTTGGCGTGACGCTCCCCACAAGGAACTCAAACACTATGCTCTGAGAACAGTCACATACGGGACTGCCAGCGCATCATTTCTAGCCACTAGATGTTTAAAACAAATCGCCCAGGAAAATAGTACTCAGTACCCCCTGGCCTGCTCGGTCATTGCTAACGATTTTTACGTCGACGATCTCCTTACCGGTTCCGATAGCTCACACGTCCTAACCCAACTCAACACTGACATTTCTGAGTTGCTAAGCCGTTACGGCTTCACTTTTCACAAATGGTCTTCTAATGACCGGAATATAACATCCTCACATACCAACTCGTCCCTGGACTTCAACAAAGACCAAACCGTCCGCACTTTAGATATTCAGTGGGACGTTCATGCTGACAGCTTTGTATACAATATCCAAAGAAATTTTAAAATTGATGTATTCAACAAAAGAAAGGTACTATCGTCATCACTGGAATCTACGACCCATTGGGTCTGATTGGGCCTATTACGTTTTGGTGCAAGCACTTTATGCAAACGCTTTGGTCTTCGGGTACAAACTGGGACGACCCGCTTTCTGACTCCTTATCAATTAAATGGGCCGAGTTTTACGTTTAATTGATTTCAGACACTCATTTTAGGAACCCGAGAGCTATAAAAGATTCATGTAATTCGTCAATCATTTCCTTTCAATTACACGGGTTTGCCGACGCGTCAGTAAAGGGTTACGCATGCTGTATTTATGTGCGTACAGTATATTCCGACAACAGTATATCATCTCACTTATTGTGTTCTAAATGAAGAGTCGCCCCTTTAAAGCAGATATCTTTACCTCGCCTTGAACTTTGCGCCTGTTTATTATTAGCGCAGCTGCTTTATAAGGTTGTCCACGCTGTGGCCTACAATTTCAGCGAGCTGTACTTTTATTCTGATTCCACGATCGCCCTACACTGGATTCACCAACAGTCGTCGAGGTGGAAGGTATTTGTAGCCAACCGCGTTTCGGAGATTTAGCAGCTCACTATCAAGGGCAATTGGTATCATGTCTCGTCGCATGATATTCCCGCGGACATTTTATCCCGCGGCTGTTTACCCCGTTTGTTGCACGGCCACCAGCAATGGTGGCATGGTCCTTACTCGTTATTAAAGGAGCCTTCAACCTGGCCCATCCGTCCTTTTGATTCCAATTCCTCCTACGCCCATCCGGATTTGGACAAGGAAGAATGTAAACAGGCTCTACTCGCTTTCGCTACTGCTTCGTCCTCTTCCAGCTACGTTGAAGATTACTCTTCTCTCTCCAGGCTTCTCCGCGTCTTTGCTTACTGCCTGCGTTTCATTCGGAACGCTAAGTCTCCCGCTTCTAATAGAAACACTTCCTTTTTGACTGCGCAAGAGCTACACAGCGCGCTTTTGGTTTTTATACGCCAAGCCCAGTTTTCGCATTTCAATATCGAAATTAAAGAACTCCATGCACATCGCCCTGTACCTACTAATAGTAAAACCTTTTCACTCAATCCATTTATAGACAACACTGGTATACTACGTGTAGGCGGACGCCTTCAACAGTCTCAGCTAAACTACAATAATAAGCACCAAATCATACTTCACCCTCAGGCTCACCTTACTAGACTAATTATCGAATATGAACATATTCGACTACTCCACGCTGGAGTACAACTAACGCAGTGTTCTCTGCGCCAAAGGTATTGGATTATAAACGACAAATCTTACATACGCTCAGTGATTCACAAATGTATCACTTGTTTTCGATTTCGCGCAACTGGTTCAAGCCAACTTTTAGGTCAATTACCTGCTCCCGGGGTCACTCCCTCCAAGCCATTTTCACAATGCGCCGTCGACTACGCCGGTCTTATGTTTCTACGTCAGGGCGGGCAGCGGTCCAAATCTTTTACAAAGGCTTATATTTCTCTTTTCATTTGCATGTCCACCAAGGCAATTCACCTTGAATTGGTTTCAGATTTGTCTGCGGACGCCTTTTTGGCTGCCTTGAAACGTTTCATATCCCGTAGGGGCATCCCCGCACAAATATTTTCCGATAACGGTACCAATTTCCGTCGTGCTGGCACTATATTACACGAACTGTACCAGCTCTTTCAGCAGGACGAATTCCAAAAAGCCGCTCAAGACTTTGCCAGTCCACGTGGAATTAAGTGGTCTTTCATACCTCCGTCAGCGCCTCACTTCGGCGGTTTGTGGGAGAGCGGTGTCAAAAGCGTTAAGTTCCACTTGCGACGCGTTATAGGCAGTACGCCCCTCAACTTCGAAGAGTTTTCCACTGTTTTGGCTCAAGTTGAAGCTTGTTTGAATTCGCGTCCCTTGTTCACTATGTCAAATGATGCTGGGGATCCCGAGCCTCTGACTCCAGCGCATTTTTTGGTTGGTTCCCCCCTTACCGCGCTCCCGGAACCCGATTACTCGGATGCAAATATGGGTCGCTTGGGGAGATGGCAGCTTTTGCAGAGATTTACCCGCTCTATATGGAAGAGTTGGTCTAGAGACTATCTGCATCAGCTGCAGCAGAGAAATAAATGGAAAAGGCATTCTAAAAATTTGTCTACAGGACAGCTAGTCCTCATTTTAGAAGATAATACACCACCATTGCAGTGGAAACGTGGTATTGTCATTGTCACGCAGACTTATGTAGGGCAGGATTCGTTAGTACGCGTTGCGGACGTCCGTACTGCTCACGGCATCCTGCGTAGACCTATTCACAAGCTGTGCTCACTTCCGGTGGCATCAGACTAATTGACATCTCGGTGCGTCATGCCCGGGACATTTCCGGACGAGCACATGCTCTACTTTTACTAAGTACAATGTTAAATGTACTTATTTATGCATTTGTATTTATTTGTATCAATTAATGTACGCTATGTATCTGTGCATTAGTAAACATTTAAACGTTTCTCTTTTTTCTTAGTGTGATGTCAGTTATTGTGTACTGTTTGGTGCAGTGTCTATTATTATAATAAATTTTTTGGGTATATTTCTAGTGTCTATTATTATAGTAAATTTTTTGAGTATATTCTAGTGTCTATTATTATAGTAAATTTTTTGGGTATATTTCTAGTGTCTATTATTATAGTGAATTTTTTAGGTATATTGCCTTTTGTATTATTATGTAATACTGCTTATTATGCACTAAGTGTCATGCTTTTATTGTTAAATTTGTTGGATTTCTTTCATTATTGTACGATGTCCTTATTGCCATTTATTATTGTTATTATTCTTATTATGTTTTATCACACATTCAAGCCTTTGGACTATTATTATATATCATTCGGTGAGCATTAATTAATAATGTATTTACATTTGTTTATGGTGTATTTGTATTTATACCAATGTTCATATAACTTATCATGTATTATCACATCTTTCAGATTTGCAACTTATTAATGTATACTTGTGTGTTTTTGAGTAACCTTGTTTTTTACTGTAAACTCGCCCGATTTTGGGCGGGCAGTATGTTAATACATTGTATCTGCTTACTTGCTCACGCGCAATCAGCCCACGTACTTACGTCATCCGTCGCAGTACAGCACGCGTCGCCAGCTGCTGCGATCAGTTAGTTAATACTCAGCCTTTCATCTGCGCACTGCACTCTTCCTTTTTTGCTAGCCGCGGGAATGTAAATTTATTAATGTAACTTCTCATACAATTGTTTCTCTCTTTATACATTATGTATCTTGGCAATTTACGCCACACGTATTTGTATTTTGGCTATGTACGCCTTTCGTAATTGCGTGGGCCTGCGCTTCTTCATAATATTGCAATAAACGCTACTTAACTCAGATCATACAGTCCACTAATTCATTCAAACACATCTACTCCTATGCCAGCAACCCTTAGTTTGCCATACCAACTCTAGAAATTTTCGAGAGCGTTAAGCATTCAACACTTTTTATTATCTCAGAATTAGTACTATGATAAGGCCGAATTATTATCTAGTTTTTGTGTAGGTTTGTCGGATTTTTAAAATTATTTCGGTACTGTCCCAATAACCGTACCTACACTTTTCGATATTTCGATTTTGCAATAGTTAGCATCGACATGTAGTGAATATCGTACATAATTTTAGTTAGACAATAGAAATCGTGAAAATATATTTATGTATGTTATAAAATAGCTTGTTGATGACTGCAGTTGTTTTTCATTTTCATATTTTTTTTTTACGAAAAATGTTTATAGCAATAATATAACTTTAATCGACCCCGAAAGTTGACGTTAACAGCAAAACTATAAGTACACAAATCAATATGCCTTTAAAATAATACTTACGTTTCGTGTAAACCACATAAAAAAACTAACTCGAAGTTGATGGTTGCTATACATGTCTCCTTTTTTGTGACAGAACTCGCTTTTCGCTTTGAATAGTAAATTTTACACATGTTTTTCGATCACCGAAATCTGTTTGCGTTGTTGCTTTTCTTTGGTCCTACTACATTTACAATGTTTTTATTTAATGTTTATTTACACCATGTACACCAAGGTTAGGCTAAAAATATCTTGTAGTAATAAAATATATCCATTATGAACAACATTTTAAATATAGGTTCAGAATATCTCTGAATGAAGAAGAAGAAAACGCTTCAGTGTCTCAACAATGCTTAGGTCAGTTTGCTTTTACTTTTATTTTTTATGTGCTGAGCTTGTCAGCAAGTGTCAATATATTACAGTAATTGTATTTACTAATAAAATTTAATATTTTGTTAACCACGAGTTTTGTTTACTTTAAACGATAAACTAAAAATAGGAAACATTCTCACCTAACCTCACGCATTACCGCATTACGTATTTTAGCGTTAAATTCAGCGGTACTGTCCTCATAATCGTACCCTCACTAATTTTCGTTATTTCGATTATGCGATTATTGGAATCGATATGTAATGAATAACGCATATAATTTTAGTTAGTAAATAGAAATCGTGAAAATTTACTTGTGTATGTTATAAAATAGTTTGTTGATAAATTGCAATCGTGTTTCGTTGTTATATTTTTTACGACAAATTTTTCTAGCAGTAACTCTGATGTGTGCTGTGACGCCAAAGTTGGCGCTGTTAGGTTAACATGCAAACTAAAAGTACAGATGCGTATAAAATATAAAGAATTTGCAGTTAATAGTCACTGATCAAGAAACCTTTGAATGTACACTAACTAAGGACATTTTTGTTAAGTCTGATTAATTTTAACTCTCTCTCTCTCTATCCCCCTACACACACACGCGCGCGCGCATAAAGAATTTCGCCGAAACCGAAACATCGAAACATGATAATGTTTTGTAAACAAAAGGTTTCTAGACTGTGGGGAATCGAATGTGTGGAAGCGTCACATTTTTCGATGACGCATCACGCATTTTGTGGAATGACCCCCAGCCTAAAAACACTATCATGTTAATAACACTCCCTTTTTGTGAAATCCACGTAAAAAAACAACTCGAAGTAAGGCGGGTTACTATACATGTCTCTCTTTTTTTTGACAGATCTCATTTTCCAACAGTACTCGTTTTTTCAATAATATTCAGTTTTTGTGGACAGAAAAACCAACCAATTCGAAGTAAGGTGGGTTGTCTCCAATACATGTCTCAAAATTTTTTGTGTTTCGACAAAATTTGCTTCTAGTAAAGTTTTGGAGATTTTACTGAATAACACAAAAGAATATTGACCACCTATCGAATAACAAATTTAGTTTTCGTTTGTTAATAAGTTGTATTTTTTTATTTAATCTTATTATTCAGAAATTATTGTATTTTTCATTTTACATTTTCTGTAGTTGTTTTTGTTAAAAATACGTTATATTGTTTGTTTTTAATGTCCTCTCTTTCAAGGACTGTGTAAACACATTAAACGTCATATCTTTCCTAATCATGGTTTTTATTTCTTTAAACAGTAAGCTAAAAACCATAAACCATTATCATCTAACCTCACAAATGAAAACAACACGTATTTTCGCTTTACATTAAGAAATAAACCAATTTGCAGTTAATACACTTCTTCTTTATATCGTAGTATATCGGTAGAATCGCATATTCAAAACGTCGTAAATGTAGTGTGGGTACGGATATTGAGATATTCCATTCAGCAAAGAATCATTTAAAATTACCACACTTCTTCTTCTTTACATCGTGGTATGTCGGTATTACAGCATAAAATACGGCGGCAAACAAAATACATGCAAGGGTGTACCACCGGTGTACCATTTGAGCTTTAAGGACTGACATCTATAAAACTCTCTCTCTCTCTCTCTCTCTCTCTCTCTCTCTCTCTCTCTCTCTCTCTCTCTCTCTCTCTCTCTCTCTCTCTCTCTCTCTCTCTCTATTTATGCACCTAAGCATTCAAAGAATTTCGACGAAACCGAAACATCGAAGCATGATAATGTTTTTAGGCTTTTGAAACGTATAATGTGGATTACGTTTGGTGGATTACGTAACTAATTTTCAAATTTCCAAACCACAGACGATCACAAACAGAGCATGTAAAACCAAATTTATTCTCACTAAAACGTTTGCTAAACTCAATGTCAGCAGCGATTATTTCTGTCGATGCGTTTACATATCAAATTTCTAGACTGTGGGGAATCGAAAGTGTGGAAGCGTTACGTTTTTCGATGACGATTTTGTGGAATGACCCCCAGCCTAAAAACATTATCATGTTAAAAAAATATCGAAAATGTAGGGTAGGTACGGTTATTGGGAAAGTACCTTTATTTCTTATTTCCTTAGTTACGTGTTGAACGTTTGACACGATTACACGATTATTTCCATTACTGTATAACTCACAATTTTATTATTTTGTAATGTTGTATTGCATTTTATATGATTATATTTTATTATTATTACTATTATTATTACTATTATTATTTTATAACTTAATTATTTTTTGTTCGTATTCTTTTTTTTGTTGGATATTGTTATCGTAGTTGAAATTTTCCTATTGTCCACAGAAGCAATCCTAACTACACAGTTCTGGGACTGGGAAACAGCAGCGAGGAAGTGCTGAGAAGCGGCTTCGATCCCAGCAAAGAGACAAAGGTTCTTATCCACGGCTGGCTCAGTTCAGCTGACTCGGAATTCACTCGCAATCTGAAGGACGGTAAACTGTTACGTAACTATAGAGAAACTTTACGCCCACATATGCATATAATACAGTACTACAGTTATGTACTGTTATAATTAAATCAGATTCACGCACGGATGCGAAAGCGCACTCAGGGGAGTATGGGAAAATGGCGTCACTGCGCAGAATACGATCTCAGAAAGAACGGAGTATATTGTTGAAACTATTTCTTTTCGTCTTATTATTTTTCTATTTCTTCATTTCATGTCATAAATCTCTTGAATTTTAGCCTTCTTGATGACTTTCCTCTGTCCATCCAGTTTAGTTGCTTTTGCTTCTATGTTCCATAATGAAATGGAAATTTGGTGATCGCGAAAAAATCGTGTTCGAGATAAGGTACTTATCTTGATTGTACTACCCTCAAAACATGAAGAAAAGTCATTTTCCGAAAGGTTTCTGTGTGTCTGTATGTAGACTTGTTTATTTGGCGAACGATAACTGCCGCAAATTCAAACAGAATCAAATAAATTTTTGCACATGTGCCCAATTTGTAAATAACTCAAGGTATACTGATTTTGGTGAAGGTTGGTTAAGGGGGAGGGGTAGTTTACCTGCAACGTTTTGCGTTTTAACAAGAGTAAAGTACTTAATTTTGTTAAATAAAGTATACTGAAATGAAGCTCATAACAATCCACTGTAGAAAGGTGGATGAAATATCTATAAATAAAAATGGTACTTGAAGGGGGAGGGGGTAATTTTTTCAAAAACTACCTTTTTGGTGTCGAATAAAGTACTTCATTTTGAAGGATAAGATACCTTAGTAATTACATATAATGAATCTATTACTCAACAAAAGTGTAAATATAAAAAATTGGGTTGTTCGGTTAAGGTGGAGGGGTAGTTTACCTGCATTGTTTTGAGTTTTAACAAGAGTAAAGCACTTAATTTTGATAAATATGTGCCCCGAAAATAAAGTCATATTAAACCAATGTAAAATAGTAAATGAGATATTTATAAATGGAGAGGGTAATTGAAAGGGGAAGGGATGATTTTTTTTAAATTACTTTGTTAATATCCAGTAAGTACGAGTATTTAATTTTGAAGGATAAGATACCTTAGCAATTATTTACGATAAAACTAACTCCATGAAAGTGTAAATATCATTAATGGTGGGGATCGGTTGAGGAGGAGGGATGATTATCTGAGTGGTTCAGTTTCTTTATATGAATAAAGTACCTAATTTTTATAGATAAAGTGACTCGAACATTATAGGCCTATAAACGGTTACCCTATAATAACAAATATATCTATAAATAGTGAAAATAGTTTGAGTGTGGAAGATATATTTTTCGAAATTATCGAACCGAATTCAAGTAATTGATTTTAAATATAAATCTTAGAACACGGAAGTCATGTTTGGTTCTCCGTACCGAATTTATTCTGTGTCTTAAAAATTCTTCTTATTCTTATAAATATTCTAGCTGTCACTCTTCCACATTCATTCACCCATCTCTACCTAGACCTTTCTCCTCAGTCGGTTTCAATTTCATGATTCTTTACAGTGGTGTACCTAGAATTTGCTATTGCAGGGGGGGGGGGGATCCGGTCTAGTCGGCTTCATACAAAAGAAAAACAAGACTAATGAACATTACTGTCTTTAAAGTGGCTGAAAAACGTGTTATAACATCCTTAAATCGATTCCATCAAATTAAACGGTAATAACACAATAAAAATACAAGCTACTGAAACATTGTTTAGATGACACTGACTGAATTGATTTTCGTATAGTTCAAACGTATACGCAAATGCTGTGTATACGTTTGAACAATATATATACAAACAATAAACCTGTTTGTATATTTAAAAAAGAGGTATTATCTGAAAAAATAATCAAAGACCCTGAACATTAAGGGATTAAGAAAATTCGTCAACTTTTTCAACAGTCTGGGGGGGGGGGTCCGGTCTTGTTCGCCTCCCCCGTAAATTCGTCCCTGATTCTTTCTGTTAGTCTTGACTACTCAGTTCCAGATACACGTCTGTGTTTTTACAACTTTGGTTCGTACGCTCCGTGTCATGTTTTGTTCACTTACGGGACCATATATTCTTCTTTCTCAACTTTCCTTGAAAAATTCTACATCCTTGTTCACTTTTGGCATTCGTTTCCAACCGCCGCTCACCCATAACCGGACTGTTAGGCCGTGGCCCCACGTTTGAAGCGCCAAACGTTTCGGCCTCGCCAGCGGCAAAGAGCACCAGCAGATGTTCGCCGTAAACACCTCAAACCATTGCCATTGCCTCTGTACCGAGGTGTTTACGGCGAACATCTGCTGGTGCTCTTTGCCACTGAAGATGGCCTCCGCTGGTGAGGCCAAAAGTCTGCTGCTTCAAACATGAAACCGCTTTACCTCAGTGGCGTGGCGCGGGTACATAACACCTGTTGCCGGTTGTGATAGGCCTAAAACTTAACCTAAAAATTAATTTGAATTTTTTTTTTTGTTCCAAGCGTTCTTTTTAGAGTATTTTCTATCATTCGGTGGGAGAAGGAGAGGGTCTGACTCTCATTATACTTACACAGAATAAATTAAAACACAAATAATCGAATTAAAAATAATATAGACAAACAGAGAAACACATGTCTAAACTAACAAAACACAAATTTTCAGTTCCGAAAATGAACATAGCTGCTAACTGAGTGTTTTGCAGGTTAATACAGCGGCAACACACTGGATGGACGAATGTGTCCCCCATCCACAGTTTGTACAGTGACAATTACTACGAGGTCAATGACCGTACGCAGTAAAACATTGCCAATGTTTGAGCCGGCAACACAAGACGGTGCAAGCGCCCATCAATTCGAAAGCTTTTCTTCAAGTTTCCCTACTAATGTTGTTCGAATTTCAAATTATTCAACAACTAAAGTATTTATTCTGTTATATAATTAATATTATTTTCTCTTATTTCCAGTTACATGGACGCCACGCATCTGTTAGTTCTATCACAATTTCTTCTAACTCATTCTTGAGACTACCGTCAATGAGTAGGTATCAGCATATCCATACATTTGTTTCGCCTGATGTACAGTGTGGCCAGTAGTTGGCAGTTTTCCCGAATACCAATAATCTGCAAACCTCTTGACTATAAATGTAGCTATTCGTTGTGTGTTTGTCTATTCCGAGGTTAATAAACAGACTCAGTCGATCAAAATTCCTGTTCTATGGTTTGGTTTTTGTGGTGTAACACGTTTGTTTTTTAACTATGAGCCGTAAGCACTTCAGAATCTATTCCCGAAGCCCGTCCTGTCTAGAACGTGGACAAATTCTGTTTTGTTGCTGTATGCATGCTCTTGAATGCGTCTCTGTCGAATCCGAAGCACGAAACGGTTTCTACTTCTCTTGCTTAAATGAAGCACTGTCTAATTCTAGCCAAGTATCTCCTTCTTGTATTCTTGTAAGAATCTGTTTTTGTATTCCTTGTTGTAGGACAGCCTACTACGACCTGTTATATATATTTCCCAGCGGTTTCCAACCGTATACCTGTATATCAGTGTTCATTCATGCTTGGTGTGTATGTCTATGTCTATTACAACTAAAGGATCACAGCACCAAAAAATGTCATCTCTGGTTACCAGCGTATCTTATGATTACAGTCGTGGTATTCTACGAGATGAGCTATCAGACCTCTCTTAACCGTGTCTAGTCCTTTTTTTTACCCCAACGCTATTGGCATATGCGTGAGCTTCGAGTCTTCCTTCTTCATTCTGAATTTGCTGCCTTGTAGCATCAGCGTTGGATTGTCAAAGGCTACGCGGAAAGCAACCGCGACCACAAATCGTTCGGGTCTGCAGACTGTAGGCTTAGGTTAACGGACAGAATATCACTCTGCAACTCGAAAAACACTAAACTGATACAAAAAAAAAAGTTCTAAAGCAACTCTTGGAATTTGGATTATCAAGTTTTGATCTTCTTAATGATGTTACGTAATGCGGAACGTTCTCGTGCGTTCGACGGTGTCGTTCTACGAGCTCCTCGGCTAGCCCTGCTGATGTATGTTTCTGTCAAGGCCGCGCTGAAGTATCCTCTAGAATTTTCGAGTGCTTGTTAAGGACGCATATTATGGAACTCTGCAGACTATAAACAGCCCACACCTTCCGCTTAGTTTCAGTTAAAGAGGCGATTCATTCAAGTGAGGTTTGAAGTATTTCGGCGAACTGTTATTGTGCGGGACTCTATTAGTTGACATTATTATTGCGTGTGGACAAATTTTGCTCGGATTATTGTACTAGTTGATTATAAACTATATTTGTGATTAATTAAAGCTGGTGATTAGTGACTTGATTGGTGTCTGTAATTTTGTTTTCCACTGTACTATAAGGCCGCCGTAAGAATAAGTTAGATCACAGTAAAGCGTGATACTCCTTATTGCGTTTTGTTGTGAACAATAACTTCCGGATATATGACTTTAGATGCTCCCAACCTTGTTTTTTTTTTAAGTTTCGTATTATTTTGTCATCTTAGTATCTACAAGTTAGCATGAGTGAATTTTTTCTTTGTCGCAGCCACATCAACGTCGAGTGCATAACGTGAATTCGCTAGTAACATTTTGTCATAACAGGTGGCTTTCTGATTTCTGTTGACATTATATTGTTAACAATTTAGATACGATATTGTTCTACTTATTAGAGACGATAAGAATGTTAGGACCTGATAATGAGAATTTGTTCCTGAAAACATGTCTCATCAACTTAAACAATAAGTCGCAATACGGATTACATTAATGTAATAAATTTAGATATATTTTTTTAATAAATATTCTACGTTATTGCGGTTATATTTGCTAATTTCTAAACTGTTGTAATGTATGTAATTCAAATTTTATTTATTTTCTTAAGTCTTATCTTACACTTAACTGATTGATGTTAAGTTAGGTAAGTTCCAGACGATCTGCGGGAGAATCAACCGTGCTTTTAGAAACAAGGTATGCCGAGATACAAAATTAAAATTCTATAAACTTATGGCAGTCCCTGTACTGTCCTATGGGTGTGAATTATGGACAACAACCAAGAAGCAAGACAGTAAAATACAGACCTCGGAAATGGCCTCCTTAAGTTAAAAGATGTTCTAAACTTGACCGTATAACGAACGAGGCCATAAGAGAAGAGTTACACGATTTTTAGCTTGAATGAAAAATTAAAAGATTACAGACAACGGTGGAAAGAACACTTAGAAAGAATGTCAGATTCCATACTGGCCAAACAAGTCTGGAAATACAAACCTATTTTTCCAGATACAAACCTAAATACAAGAGTGTGGGTAGACCCAAGAAGAGATGGCTGAAGGGTTTTTGAAGGCGGAACAGGCAGAACCTTGCCTATGGCATGTTTCGAAGAAGAAGAAGAAGATGATGGTGATCTTACACGTATTATTCCTATTACAAATTATTACTCCTAATAACAAAGTAGTTAGATAGATACTGGAAGGACTGAAAATACTGACAAAGGTCTCAGTCAGTAAAACCACAGTACTGTGGCTTATTTTCAGTCCTTCCAACACTGAAGATGGCCACGATGTAGTTAATTCTAACATCCATCGGTCCACGGCCTGATAGCCCGGAAAGTGTTAGTAAAATCTACGACGCCGGCAGTGGCGTACGCAGAAATCAATCTGTTGGGGGGGGGGGGTTGAACCTTAGCCGTCCATATATTAGCCTACTCTTCTACAACTTATAGTATAAGATAGACTACATATGCCAGTTAATGGTTACAATTTATTAGTAGGCGTATTATTTTCAGTAGGTTTAATATTTTCTTTATTAAAAATGTATTATTCGTGATTGGGGGACTTATCCAAAAATTAAAAATTAAAAAAATTAAAAAATTTCGTATAAATGTAAAGTGTTTTTAAAGTAATTTTTTTCATTATTATTACAACAGCATTGTTCAAGATATGAAATTAGGATCATTATTAAAATTTTCGTTTTATTTATCGACTGATATCTGCAAAAAAGTCCTGGATTTAACTTAAGTATTAAATAATATTTTTATGCAAAAGGTTTATGTACTTATTTAAGTTTCATAAAAATATTATTTAATACTTAAGTAAAAATTCTTAGGGTTCACTGGTAGTAGTGGCCGGTGGCCGGTGTGGCACCACCAAATGAGAGCGAGAGAGAAAGAAAACAGGTAGCTTACTGAACGTTACACTCAGCGTAATACACTCTTCAATTAGCTATAAATTATATCTGAAGTAATAATTGTTATTATAAACTACTTATTTTGTTAGTATTTATATCCCCGTTCAAATCGGCCTAAATATGCAATTTTGAAATTTTAAACGAGAGCCTAAGTAAATTAAGGTAAATCATATTACATTTTTGTGATTTGGGGGGGGCTTGAGCCCCCCCCCCCCCCCGGCGTACGGCAGTGGTCACCAGCCGTGAAAGCCTAAGTCAACAATGAAAGTAGTTGGAAATTCTAAAGCAAAGCGTGTCTGAGTTTATAGAGTCAAACACTTCTCACTTTCTGGCAGTGTACTTTATTACATTACGTCACAGTTCTGAGATTAATTCATACGACCTAACCGTTTCATCTTATACTTTGTCTGTTCACCAACAATCGTATGAGTTATGACCTCCTTTGCTGGCTGCTGAGAATTATTTAATACCTTTATTATTATTCCGGCTGTACAATGTTTACACATTTTCCGGAACAAAGATTACAGAAGTGATAAAATTCTCATCTTCCACTGCTGCTTGTTGATCCAAAGATCTTCAATTTCTCGTTCCCTCAATTTAGTCTGAATTTCTTCGCCCCAGGTGATAGGTGGTCTTCCTCTTTTCCTTCTTCCTGGTGGGGCCCATTCACGGCCGGCGAGAGGGGGGGGCAGGGGGCAGAGCCCAGGGGCCCGGGGTCCCGAAGCGGGCCCGGCGCATAACGGCCTTTGTTCTGGCCATTTATTAACAGTGTAAAACCCATTTATTTACGATTAAAGTTAAGAATAACGAATTGTAGGGTCAATTAATAAATCCTAAACCATTAACAATCCAACAGTAATGATTTTGGTAAGTTTTTCTTTGGGGGGGGGCCAAAAATGTTTAGTTCCGGGGCCCGTGGTCGCTCTCGCCGGCCCTGGGCCCATTCCATAACCCTCCATGGCAATCTTTTTTTTTTTTTTTTTTTAATAAAATAAACAATTTAATTTTTCACGTTAATTCTGTCCTTAATGACTTCATTTCTAATTGTCTCACGTTTGGATACTCTCGCCGAACGTCTCAAAAAGTCCATCTCTGCTGTCATTAATTTTGTTCTTGTGTGTTTATTAGTAGGGAGATAATTTTATTGTATCGTTTTTTTTGTATAGCGTATCTGAAGAGGGCCGACTGTAACGTAATCGTGGTGGAGTGGTCAGAGTTAGCGAAGAACGTGTTCTACCTGTTCGCGCGGATGTCTGTGGAATCCGTGGGCGGTCTCGTCGCCAGCTTTCTTGACTTCCTCGTCATCGACGCCGATCTCGACTTGGACAGTTTGCACGTGATCGGTCACAGTTTGGGCGCCCACGTCGCTGGAGTCTGCGGACAGAACATGCGCTCCGGCAAACTGACTCGAATCACAGGTAACCTAACTATTGGTTTCACGAACCTTTGTTAACTCCGTAACGGGCCGCTTCCTAACCGTCGTTAAATTACTCACGAAACGTTTTTGTCTACACGTTTCTCGAAAGACATAATGACACTTTATTAGGTGACAAATTCACTTCATTAGGTGACGTGGGTGAAACTCAATGTATGTATTGGTGTGATACTAGCATGACAGACTCAATGTATGTATTGGTGTGATACTAGCATGACAGACTCAATGTATGTATTGGTGTGATACTAGCATGACAGACTCAATGTATGTATTGGTGTGATACTAGCATGACAGGCTCAATGTATGTATTGGTGTGATACTAGCATGACAGACTCAATGTATGTATTGTTGTGATACAAGCATGACAGACTCAATGTATGTATTGGTGTGATACTAGCATGACAGACTCAATGTATGTATTGGTGTGATACTAGCATGACAGACTCAATGTATGTATTGGTGTGATACTAGCATGACAGACTCAATGTATGTATTGGTGTGATACATGACAGACTTCAAGCACAAATAATCTAAAAACTACTTCTGAACATACAAACTACGTTCTAATTTGTGGCTTATAGCCTACATTGCATATGCGTCAAATATTCTTAACGGACTTTGTTTGGCAACCATGGGCGATACTTTTGTTTAAGTGAAGTATTGACAGTGGAAAATTACAAACTACAAGTAGACGTCTTATAAATGCCGACAAAAACTAAAAGTGTATTAGTGTCATTTAAATGTTTCTGACGAATGTAATGGCGTGTTGCCTCCAATGAGATAATCAAATTTAGCTTCAAGTACATTTAAGGGAATATCTGTACGACGTTTGTAGCCCGATTCTGATTTGCTAAAGTCTGATTTGATTCTGATTTGTCGTAAGTCTGTAAATTCAGATTTGGCGAAAACCTCAAATTGTTATTCACATGAATCTTTATTTTTTAAATAGATACTCTTTATATATAATATAAAAGCAAAATAACCCTCCTCTGATATTTATATTAGTCTTATAACAGCTTAGAGGCAGCGGGTTTCAAAACTACAATAAAATGGGAATCCATTCGTAGCGTCGAAAATTTGTTTTAGTCCACTTAAGACAATTTATTTACACGACAATAAATGTTTATACTTAGCGGGATTGTTGTTCTGTAACATAATACTTCAGCAAAATAACAATTATAATAATGATTACTCAGAAACGATAAAAACTGCGTACTATTGTATTACATTTAAACACTTTTTGCTACAGTCTATTTCTTGATGAATATATATTTTATTTAATATTTATAATTTCTTTACCTCAAGATGTTTTTCCCTTATTTGGAACACATGTTTCGGGACACGTATTGTTCCCATTCTCAGCCATCATAGTTTGAGGATGGGAACAATAAGTGTCCCGAAACATGTTCCAAGGGAAAAAACATGTTCAGGTAAAGAAATTATGAGTATTAAATAAATTATTGTACTATAGTATTGTATTTTTTCAGTTCGTGCACAACGAATAATCAGGCCGTGTTCAGGGTTTCTACAAAAGACAATCAGATTTTGATATAGTTTATGACGTAGATAATAATAATAATAATGCTGATGTTGATAATGATGACAACTTTCTTCTGTTAATATCCAGTTTGTTAACAGGTCTGGATCCGGCATCCATCCTGTTTTCAAGCGATCCTGACGGCAGACTGGACCAATCGGATGGAGACTTCGTGGACGTAATCCATACCAGTGGTCTGTATATCGGCTACATGAACCCCATTGGGCACGTGGACTTCTACCCTAACGGGGGCACGCCTGTACAGCCCGGTTGCGGACTAGACATCGGTAATTGTGAAGGGAGGGTTAATTGAAAGCGTCACTATAAAAATGCTATGTGCATAAAGTAACGGGGGCAGGTTGGATGTAATGGCGTGGCGTGGATACATAACACCTGTTGCCGGTTGTGATAGGACTAAAACTTAAATTAAAAATTAATTCGAATTTTTTCTTGTACCAAGTGTTCTTCTTAGAGCGTTTTCTATCATTCGCTGGGGGAATAAGAAGGTCCCGGTTCAACGGAATCTGACTCTCATTACACTTATACAAAATAAATGAGGACACAAATAATCGAATTAAAAATAATAAAGACAAACAGAGAAACACATGACTAAACGAACAAAACACAAATAGGTACGTAGTATCTGCTGCACGGCAGTTCCGAAACCGAACATAGCTGCTAACTGAGCGTTTTGCCAGTTTATACAGCGGCAACACATTGGGTGGACGAATGGGCCCCCCCTCCCAGGTTGTACAGTGACAACTACTACGAGGTCAATGACCGTACGCAGTAAAACATTGCCGACGTCTGCACCGGCAACACAAGACGCTGCAAGTGCCCAGCAGTTCGAAAGCTATGCTACGCTTTTTATCGTTTCCCTACTAATATTGTTCGGATTTCAAATTATTCAACAACTAAAATATTTATTCTGTGAACTAATTTATATTATTTTCTCTAATTTCCAGTACTGTTGCCGCCGGCAACAGCGGTTACATGGACGCCACGCTACTGACAGGATGAAAGTTTTGAAGGTAGACTCCTTTAAAAGTCTAGCCTTTAAAACGGACACATAAGAATTTACGCCATTATTTCAATTGTATTTTATGTCCAGTGGCGTATCTAGAATTTGGCCTTGAGGACCTGGGGTCGGGGCGGCTTCATACAAAAGAAAAAACAAGTTAAGACTAACCGACATTACAGTCTTTAAAGTGGCTGAAATCAATCCCATTAAAATGAACAATAACAACACTATAGAAATACGCGTTATTGAAACATTGTTAACAAGATACTTATTGACTGAATTGATTTTCTCATATTACATATTTCAGACATATACGCTAATGCTGTGTAATAAACATATACAGAGTTATTACCGTACACAGCTGGAAAAATAATAAAACAGCCTAAAAATTAAGAGATTAACAAAATTCGTCTACTTTTCCGGCCCTTTGGGGATGGTGGGGTCCGGTCCCGTTCGTCCCTCCGTAAATACGCCCCTTATGTCATTAGGACTTAAGAGCATACAATAAAAGGACTTTAATCCTTTTAAACCGGTTTTTAGAGGCTGCCAGAAGACGTCGACGAAGTAATAATTAGACACGGAGGTGAGCGTACGATCTTCGTTTAAACCCATCCTCGAGTCCAGGCCACTTGGTTATGGAGTATTAGAAAATACTGTAAAGGTTAGTTAATAGCTGTGGGCGAGGGTCACTTAGTTGTTCAGGGTTAATGCGTCCGATGCGAATCTTAAAACTCCAACTTGATAGTCCGTTAGTCCTATAGTACGTTATTATTATTATTATTAAGTATTATAATATTGCGGACATTAGCCATAGGCTTAGAAACAATTCTAAACGCAACGTTTCGATTTCTAAAAATATGGTCGTCCTCAGGTGTAAATAGGCTAAATTTGAGTCTTTTTCTATATAACCCCGCAAACTATTCATCAAGGAACTGAGTAGGAGAATTTTACATCTGGTTAAAACAGAAAAGAAAATATCGGTATGGAGAACCATACATGACTTCCATGTTCTAAGATTTATATTTAAAATCATTTACGAAATGATATGTTTCCATAAAAACTACTTCTTTCCACTTATTGCTCCAGCCTTAACCACAGTACTGTGGTCACTAACGTATACCACCACACGTTATCGCACTCGATTTTCACTGATGATGGCAGTCGATGGCACTGCCGTAACGTCTGGTTTTGCAGAAAACATTGTACTGTTCCCAAACAGCCCGGGAAGGAATTTTAACAAAGAACTACTTCTTTGTTGCCGATAACGTAGTACACATATAAAAATTATCCTCTCCCCCTTCAACTATAATGTTCATTTATAGAAAATTACCCCCACCCCGTTCAACTAGCCTCTTCATTTATAGATATTTCATTTTCGTTTCTACAGTGGATTATTAAGATCTTCTTATCAGGCTACTTTATTTATCAAAATTAAGTACTTTAATCTTGTTACAACAAAAAATGTTTCAGGTAAACTACCCTTTCCCCCTAACCGATCTTCACCAAAATCAATACGCCTTGAGTCTTCTACAACTCAGACACATATGTAAAAAATTATTTGATTCTGTTTGAATTTACGGCAGTTATCGTTCGTCATGAAACAATTTCTCTTGTTACAACATAAAATGTTGCAGGTAAACTACCCCTTTCCCTTAACCGATCTTCACCAAAATCAACAGGCCTTGAATTCTCTACAACTTAGGGTTGTATGTAAAACATTATTTGATTATGTTTTAATTTACGGCAGTTATCGTTCGTCATAGAAAAAAATACCCTTGTCATCATATCATATACAATTTTTGCAGGTAAACTACTCTTCCCTTTCTCTTAACTGATCTTCACCAAAATCAATAAGTCTTGAGTCCTCTACAATTCAGGGATGCATGCAAAACATTATTTGATTCTGTTTGAATCTGCGGCGGTTATCGTTCGTCATAGAAACAATTACTCTTGTTAAAACATTAAAGGTGGCTGGTAAACTACCCCTTTCCCTGAACCGATCTTCACCAAAATCAACAGGCCTTCAGCTCCTTGTAGTTCAGGGACGTATGCAAAACATCATTTGATTCTCTTTGAATTTACGGCAGTTATCGTTCGTCATAGAAAAAATTACCTTTGTTAAAACATAAAATGTTCCAGGTAAACCACCCCTTTCCCTTAACCGATCTTCACTAAAATCAACAAACTTTGAGATCTCTATAATTCAGGAAGTTATACAAAAACGTAAATGATTCTCTTTGAATTTACGGCAGTTATCTTTCGTCATAGAAAAATTACTCTTGTTAAAACATAAAATGTTGCTGGTAAACTACCCCTTTCCCTTAACCGATCTTCACCAAAAACAACAGGTCCTGAGAAATCTACAATTCAGGGCTGTATGCAAAACATTATTTGATTCTGTTTGAATTTGCGGCTCTTATCGTTTGTCATAGCAAACAAAAGACAGACAGACACACAGACACATAGACAGACAGACACACACTTTTCGAAAAATGATTTTTTTTTTCATGTTTTGAGGGTAGTACAATCTACAATTCACTCGAACACGATTTTTTTCGCCATCACCATACTTCCATTTCCTTATGGAACAAGAAAGTAAAATTATCCCCTCCCCCTTCAACTATAATTTTCATTTATAGAAAATTACCCCCACCCCGTTCAACTAGCCTCTTCATTTATAGATATTTCATCTACGTTTCTATAGTGGATTATTATGACCTTCTTTTCAGGATAATTTATTTATCAAAATTAAGTACTTTACTCTTGTTACAAAAAAAAATGTTTCTGGTAAACTACCATTTTCCAGTAACCGATCTTCACCAAAATAAATAGGCCTTGAGTCCTCTACAACTCAGGCACATATATAAAAAAATATTTGATTCTGTTTGAATTTACGGCAGTTATCGTTCGTCATGAAAAAATTTTTCTTGTTACAACATAAAATGTTGCCGGTAAACTACCCCTTTCCCCTAACCGATCTTTACCAAAATCAACACACCTCGAGTTCTCTACAATTTAGGGACGTATGCAACAAATTATTTGATTCTGTTTGAATTTACGGCAGTTATCGTTCGTCACAGAAAAAATTACCCTTGTTAAAACATAAAATGTTGCTGGTAAACTACCCCTTTCCCTTAACCGATCTTCACCAAAACAATAGGTCTTGAGAACTCTATAATTCAGGGCTGTATGCGAAACATTATTTGATTCTATTTGAATTTGCGGCTCTTATCGTTTGCCATAATAAAAAATCTACATAGATAGACACATAGACAGATAGACACACAGACACTTTTCGAAAAATGACTTTTTTTCATGTTTTGAGGGTAGTACAATCAGAATCTGCAATTATCTCGAACACGATTTTTTTTTGCCATCACCATACTTCCATTTCCTTTAGCAGATCTTACAGCAGATCTTCGGCCAAACGATACCCAACACTTTTTTCGGATAAAAGCAACGGGTATCGTTCGGGGTTGTTGTAGGTTTCTGATCCCTTGTGATCATACACACGTCTCATGTATCCATCCAGTTGTACCGTATCATATTATTCTGTGTGACTAATCAGTTTAATTTGTTCCACGCGAGGGAAGGCACCTGCACTCACAGCCGGGCGCATTCCTACTTCATCGAGTCCGTGAACAGTGACGGATTTCTGGGCGTCCGATGCGACAACTGGTCACACTTCAAGGACGGCCACTGCGACGACAATGTCGAGGAAATCATGGGAGAGCGCGTCTCACTCAGGTAAGCTGCTGGATACTCGTCTGGAATAACTAAACACGCGTTAACGTTATAACAAGATCAGCCGCTATATCATGATTATTTGGTGTTCTGCCCTTCAAATGGTAAAAACTCTCCAAGCTGTCCTATCGCATGACAGTCTTTTTGTTTCTTCGTAACTCCCTCTGATTATAATGCTATCTATTAACTTAATTCTTCTACTCCCTCTTCTTATTTCTCCTTCTATGACACCATCCATGCCAGTTGTAAGCAGGCAGTCTTTTCTTAAACAATGACCTAACCAATTCCTTTTCCTATTTTCTGTTACCTTCAGGATTCTTCTCTCTTCCCCTACTCTTCTTAAAACGTCATCATTCCTTACTTTATCAACCCACCTCACTCTTTACATTGCTCGCCAAACCCACATCTCAAATGCTTCTAATCTTTTCTCATCCTCCTTCCTCAGTGTCCATGTCTCTGCAACATATAAATTAGTGCTCCACACATAGCATTTGGGCAACCTTTTTCCTAAATTCTTATTAATTTTGCCACACATCGGTCTTTTCTTCCCATTAAATGCCTCTTTCGCTATAGCAATTCTTGCTCTAATTTCACGAGTGCAGGACATATCTTCGCTTATCAACCTTCCAAGATATTTAAACAACTCCACCTGTTGCATTTTGTCTTGGCCTATCTTTATGTATATCATGATAGCGTTCTGCTTTATGATTTCCAACAAGAAAGTTGCAACAGATATTTTTGAATGACTGCCAGTTTACTTTTTCTAGTGGATTTAGCAATCCTTCAAAACGTTCATCATCCATTAGTGATCTTATTTGTGCCCCTATAAAAATCTCCTTCTTTCACTTTACCATCACCAACTTTGGGAAATTTCGATTTCAAATACACAAATGACTCCCAATTTCATATGCAATGGAGGATACTTTTCCAGGCTTCACTAAAGAGGTATTTGACACATATTTCTCCCCAGGGATAAGAGATTCACGTTTAGTACACAATTTTCTAATGTAGCGAGACTTCTCATCTCTTCTGTGCCGTTCGCACAAGAAACAAAATATTTTTATACACGCAAGTTGCGAACCAAGTAACAAATCAACGTTCTGCAAGCCTCCACAGACATTCCAATTTATATTGCGTTTTCTCTATCACTAGTTTCATAGCTCCTTTATATCAGTGGCATGCGCTACAAATATTGATGGAAATTTATTGCCAATATGTAAAAACACAGCATTCAAAGTAAGATTTGATGACTCTGTGAACAGTGGCCGGTGTTGATGCCCAAGAGTGTTCATAACAGAACAAATATTAAGCAGAATTATCACTGTTGCACACCACTATATGAAAATTATTCCGATTAGCGCTTTCAAGCTTCACAGCTCATCGTCAGATCGGAAATGAAACAAATAACCTGAAAACAAGCCCTTCACCTCCACCCCACCCCACCCTGCTCATACACAACAAGCTATAATTCAAATGTTCCCACCCTCTGAGCCCTGTCTCTCCATCTGGTCAGTTACATATTTTTCTAGCAAATTCCTTGTGTTTCAGTGTTTTGTGTGTGTGTGTGTGTGTGTGTGTGTGTGTGTGTGTGTGTGTGTGTGTGTGTGTGTGTGTGTGTGTGTGTGTGTGTGTGTGTGTGTGTGTGTGTGGGCCAGTCACACACCCTTATTTTCAAAACATCCAATTAGTCCTATGCAATTTAATTCTTAATCTTATCTATCTGTCCTCTATCATTTACTTCTACTAATTGGATGTTTTTAAATAAGGGTGTGTGACTGGCCCACATGTGTGGATGAGAAAGAAAGACTAGGTTTAAAAGGAATGCACACACACACACACACACACACACACACACACACACACACACACACACACACACACACACACACACACACACACACACACACACACAAAACACTGAAACACAAGGAATTTGCTAGAAAAATATGCAACTGTCCAGATGGAGGGACAGGGCTCAGAGGGTGAGAACATTTGAATTATAGCTTGTTGTGTGTGAGCAGGGTGGGGTGGGGTGGAGGTGAAGGGTTTGTTTTCAGGTTACTTGTTTCATTTCCGATTTGACGATGAGCTGTGAAGCTTGAAAGCGCTAATCGGAATAATTTTTATATAGTGGTGTGCAACAGTGATAATTCTACTTGTGATATTTTTAACCACTAACACAACTTTCTTCATTAAACTTCTGTTAAGAAGAACAAATATTATTACAAAATATTATTACACCTTTATTTTTACTTTCTTTATCTTCGTCTATCTTGAGATCTCGGGGCGAGAGACTGAGGCCGCTTACCGACATGGGCCACAGAGTGGCGTGCACGCATACTTAGTATTAAAATTCTCCCCTTTCAAAGGAGCGTTACTGGACCAGAAGCAGAACTCTCCCACACGGACCACAGAACTGTACAGAGTAGGGTTGTCAAGGTTGCGTGATTGAACTGCTGTTTCTTTGAATTTTTTTTTTTTTTGCTGTTTCATGATGTTTTATTCGAACTGATTTACAATATAAATAGAGCAAAGACCTGCAATTTGGGACTCAAGGTACAATGAGTATAATAATAAATTAATGAAACGGACGGCATGGGAATAACTTCGTATGAGTGAGTTAATATTATAACTCACCTTAAAGTGATTACAAGCCTCTCGTCAGCAGGTATACTTCGTCTCATGTTAATTTTGGTTCTTCTGGATATGAAATTCAAGTAATTTAAGAAGCTGACTGAACGCTTCTAACATTCTAAAATTGTTAAGAAACTGCGCATCGTCCGCTTTCAGATAATTCATTACTGTATAAAACTGTCCCACTACCAACCGTTTACAAGTTATCTGATGCATCCAGAGTAGACTTTGTCTACAACGGCAACGTCTTCGTATAGGAAGAGCAAGGAGAAGAACTTCTTTGTCAGAGCCCATGATGATTAAACTAATGTAAAAAGTAAATAAAACAAATTTTCAGGACTAAATAAATGGAAAGTGGGTCGTCTCTGCAGCGAACCCATTCTCGCGAGACACTGCATGGCGCCACAGCGTGGCCCCCTGGTTGGTCTAGTACTCCTGCGCATTACACATCACAACTTATCCTGAATTTCTTTGAGAAATTTCAGTGTAACTTCTTTCGAAAATGTGTAGAATTTTATGAATTCTAACTGAAAACTTTTAATCGTTATTTCTGTTGCTACACTTCTTTTTATATTCTTTACATTCTCAGATAAACGTCAAATTTACTTTATCTCATTTTTTTTTCCATGAGGCAAGAATTACTGGGAGAAGACCAAGAGGCAGGAGAAGAGCGACTTGGGAGGACAATGTGAGGTGCTTTCTGCAGGGGCTGGGAGTGCAGTGGAAAGAAGCCAAGGCCCTGGCCATGCAGAGACCCCACGGTGGCGAGACCTTTGCTCAACCTCTACACCTTGCGGCGGAAGAGGATTGGAATGAGACGTTTTTTCTCCATTTCAACTTTCTCTTTCTTTAATTTTGCACTCTTTTTGCTCGACTTCACTAAAATATTTCTGTTAATTAGGGCTGCCAACTCTAGACCCATTTTTAAGGTAGTTTCACACTTGTAGCTTAAAGGTAGTTTAGCTTAAACAACAGTAAGGTAGTTTCTTTCTTTTTATTGTTGTTGTTTAGGTCACAAAAATAAGATAATGATGTTTTTAATTAAACCAGTTTATTTATTTAATGTTAATTTTATAAACCGTTTACTGAGGATATTCTATATTCCCCGGTATAGTGGTTCCCCCATTATAATCGCCCTGCGTATGCCTATGCACCCGCGCGCGCGCGCAAACACACACACACACACACAACGAGGGTTAAGAGTTATGTAGAAATGTGTACTTGCAGTATTTATTTTTATTAAGTATTGTCTGTGAACCGTGCAAATGCAGAGAATGATAGATCAGCTGTTGGTTGTGTTGCAGTGCGCGTGGAACGTTCTTCCTCAAGACTGCCAGTTCGTCGCCGTATGCGCTCGGAACAATCGGAACCAAACGTGATCATATACGACCAGATACGACCATGAATATGTCAGACGAAAAGTGATAATTAAAGCCTTTGCTTGTGCTGGAATAAATAATATTTTTAAACTTATGAGTAGTTTCTGTCTGCTTTCATCCCATCAATTTGGTTTTGATTATTAAAAAAATACTTCACTAACGTTAGTAAATTATGTACACATAACTTCAAACTGACTTTTTGAAAAGTTATTTTTAATAAACATTATAGTTAGAATTACTTTAGTAACTATGCGACGTTCCAAGTCGCATGGCACGTGAGGGATTAGGAGACCCTTACTAACACACACACACAAACACACACACACACAGCTGACCCTCACGCTCGGGGTATGAATCATCCACTGGGTCGTCCACGACGTAACTGCAACTTTTATAATACGAATTTTTTTAACAAACGAGCTTAGCATATTGTAATCTCCATAAAATTTTAAAGAAAATAACATCAAATACGACGAGGTTGTGATATGCTTTAGATGTACAACTAAGTCTAATTTAATGTTCATTTTGGCTTTAGAAATTAGTATTTTGCAAATGTTATTTAATTCTGCGTAATCACGCAGAATTCGACTGTTCTTTATTGTAATAAAGTGTATTATGTGTGTATATTGCATATATCCATGTTTTTTTTTTCATTGTGATACATTTTTAAATAAAATAATTTTTTATGAATATTACATACACCATTTGTTATTGTAGAAAAAATACATATTATCATATTACCGACGTAATTTTGTACCATGAATGTAAATTGTAAATACAATTTTGTTTATACTCGTCAAGATATCACCAACATACTTATTACTTTATAATAAAAGTACTCTAATCTTTATTAAGTACTCCAATTCTGCGTTTGCTTTAGAAATCCTTCAAATACTCATGTTTATCGCAATTATGTGTTGTTTGAAATAATTTTTCTCGCAATTTCACGGAGATTACAAAATTATAGTTTAATTTGGATTATAAGCTAAATTAAAAATTTTATAATTTTGAATTGGACTGTATACTTATAACTGAACCGCCCAGGTCGTGCTTGGCCGGTTGTGAGTGCGCGTGCGAAAGTAAGGGTCTTCTAATCCCTAAAGTTGCCATCCGGTTTGGAACACCCTATGAGCAGCAACCAAGTAGTTGACCCTCAAGCTACAGACATACGCTCGTTAATCATTAATTCTTGAGGACCATCCTGGGAATAACGCAGCGAAACGCCATTTCCAACGCTACTCTCTGGGACCACGGATCTGCAGCACTTTAAAAAAAATTTTTTTTTTACGAGAGCAGGTAAAAATCTCTATAGGCACTAGGAACCCCGTAGTTCCTAGTAGTGTGGGACTCTACTAACCCGCTAAAAACACCTCCCTTAATGCTACAACTGAACAAGCTCATCCAGCAGCTTCTCCTTCATATTTCTTTCACGGGTGATGGGGTGAAGCCCAGTGGCTAAATCCAAGATTATTCTGTCTTTCTCTCACTTACAATTTTATGGATCTATACATATTAATTGCTTTCTATTGCGATACCAGATCATGTGGTTAAATTATTTTGTCAGTACACATGTTATTTCAAGTCTACCAACCAGACAAGTTAGTCCCAGTATGCTTTGGAAAATAATTATATTAAGTGATAGTAAAGGGCATAGCAATCATTTTGATACTTTATACCAACATATTTTAAAGCCATCAAGCCATTTGTATGAGTTTTATGTGGTAAGGTAATTGCCTACAAATGTATTACGTGTTAGATGTGTTGGGATAAATTGTTTTATATGTTCATATATGTAACTGATTGTTTAGCCTGATAATTGGTGTAAAATTATTTCTTGATAGCTGCCATCTTTGTTAAAAAAAATATATATATACAATTAATAAAAGGAGGAAAAAAATATTGATTTGGAATCTACATTATAAACCAAAGAAAGAACGTTATCTTTTTGGCAACATTGTCAGTTATTAGACTATACTATTATGTGAGACGTATCAAAATAAGCTCCGAGGCGACTGCGGTATTGCCAGTATTTGCAACAGGCCTCCCCTCCCCGCCTTTGACTACGCATAACCAAGTGTAACGTGCGTCAACGCTGTTTGGCGAGGGACGGGGAAGAGCTGTTGCTATTGCGTAACCTTGAAGCTTATTATGGTAAGTCCCGCACTATAGGGATGTATAGCCTCTACACTTTGAATATATTGTATGTGTATCCTAACACGAATGTCATTAATCCATCTTTTAGCAATATTTTTCTTGTTTTCAATTTAATTACTATTGTAATTATTTGGTGTAGCATAAATTAGCCTATCTAGATTTTAGTGCTTTTTCAAAATGCTCAGGGATTTCTCCGGGAGCTGTGTCCTTTGGTATCACATCTACCTGGTGCCTATACCTTCACTGCCGGAGTTGCTGCCTGACTGCCTACTCCGGGTGGTTGTCCTACATTCCTGGTTGCCAACGGCTGGTGCTCTCCAAACCGATAAATGGAAAATTATCATTCTAACGGACATTATATCTTATCTTTACTAAAACATTTCTGAATTGTTATCTGGTATCAGTGACTTATCTAAAAGTTCTCTTAAATGGGACTCGGTAGTTAATCTTACTTCGAATTATTCGAATTATTGAACTCCCATATTGATACTCGGTCTACTGGAGTGCGGGAACTGTTCTTATGTCCGACAAAGAGTATCAACCTTGTTTGTGCGGCAACCTAACTTCGACTACACCGGCTTGTGGAGGAACTGTCTAACTGCCACTCCATTAATTTATTTATATGTTAAATATTGTGACTTCGTGAATTTATTTGTCCAACTGTATATTAAATGTTAAGTGTATTTGTATGTCTTGTTAATGTTAATTCTTTCAGCGTTGTGGTGGCCACCCAATGTATTATGAGTAATGGTTTGTCGGGAATAAGGATCCATAAGGGATATGGTAATTAGAATTTTTGGAATAATTTAGGGAAGTTCCCTGAGGTGTGAGTCGTTGGTTGTACAACTAATTAATTATTTGGCTATTGAAACCTATTAAGGGCTATATTGGAGGTTGACACCTAAATTGTATTATATTATATTTCCTGCTTTTATTGAGATATTTGATCTTGAATTATTACATGGTTAAGCCTAATTGATATTTTGATACAGTTTGATAATTTTGTAATAAATCAGGCTCTATAATGTTGAGTACAGTTATTCGAAACCTGTGGTTGTACATTAAGGTAATCAATTTAACTGGATTTTCTTTTATTTTAGGATTAAGTTCACAAATAGTTCAGACCAAAATTTAGCACACTTTCACTCACATCTCAGGAATTTTGTTTGGTTGTTTTCAATTTAATAATTATTTTCCAATTCTACTCACTACCCCTAAGGTGTTAAATATAAATAGTGGTCATTATAGAGCTTTCTTTTTTTTCCTTTTATTTGGTTGGCCCTGAGGCTTTACACTTTCTCCTCATATCATCATCTTGCAGTGTCGGCCTTTTCCTTGTTATGGTCGTAGTAATACAGCACTGTGTGCAAACAAGGTGGCGCCCTCAAATGATTACCTATTGAAATGACTTGAAGGTAATATTTTGAGTTGTTGTCTACCCACCCCCTAGGCTGAGTAATCCGGGACCGTTACACACACACACACACACACACACACACACACACACACAGAGAGAACGGTAACGGCAGCAGTATGCAGGTGATGACTAAATATTTATAATTTTGTTGTGAAAAGAACTTTCAGAAAACAATTTTTCATGAACAGGAAGACTTAAAAATGTTAAATGTAAATAATAGTCAAAGTCAATAATTTAATTTTATAAGAAAATTTGAAAGTTACTAAAACTTTTGTTATATGTTAAAAATTTGGGTGTGTCAATAGAGTTAAATAATAGTTTGAAAGTAAATGTAATTAGTTTATTTTGTCTGTAGCAACTAGTAATTTTATGCTTAAGTTTAATATTATTTTTGTTTCTTTTTAAATGAGTTGCTATTAGCATTTGAAGATTTAATCAAAGTCAGACACACAAAAAATGAAAGAATTTAGATGACTTATTTAACACGTCTGTGTAGTGAATAAGAGTATGTGATTGTTTAGTTTTTAGATGTTATGAACAGCCTAATATGTGTGAAACTTATAAAAGTGGATATCTGATCTGTCTAATGTTTGAATCTTTTAATATTGGAATATTTTCTATTAATGAATAAATCTTAGGATGATTATTTTTAAATGTTTTTAAATAATTATTTCATGTCAACAACATCTCACTCCTCTTTAAAATATTGTGTATTTAATTATTGTGCAACTACATATACTTGACGCAACGAGAAACAAAAATCCTGCGACCTGGCCGGTGTATTACACTTAATAGTTGCGTTGAGTACATGGTTCTGTATTTGTGTGAATTTATGAAATAATCGTAACGTTGCATAATAAATTGGTGCAGCCAACGTTGGCCTCGAGTATTAAAAGAAGCCATAATAAATTGGCGTGCTTCGACAATTAACGACCCATAATAAGTTGGTTCAGAATTAATAAGTGTATTAATGTTATTATATTGTAATTGTAATATTGTTGTGTATTTCACAACTGGCGTTCAACAAAACTAAAAGAGGAGAGAAATTGTTGGTATGAGATGATTTAGAATAATAACAAATATAAATAAATAATATTAAATAAAAAAACCAACAGAGTCGCGGCTTACCAATAATAATTATTTTAAAATATAAATAATAAAAATAATTCAACATGTCAATAACGTTTAACTTCAGTATAGAGGCAATGATAGAGGTGATGGGAAACCTTATGGACGAATATGCTATAAGAGAAAATGTATGTGCTAGAATAGATAGAAACATAGAAGAGTTAGAACCAGATAAAGAACAATTAATAGCAAAATTAAAAGAATATAATGCAAAACTAAGTGAAATATATTGTTTTTTAAGTCGTGACCGAACGAAAATGATAAAACTTTACGACCACACGTACTCTCTCTCTCTCTCTCTCTCTCTCTCTCTCTCTCTCTCTCTCTCTCTCTCTCTCTCTCTCGTCTCTCTGTCACACACACTTAAATAAAGAGACAGTGACTAGAGAACTACAGTTTATTACAGACAAACTATCGTGTAGTAACGACTAACAACATTATGAAACACGTGTTACTGGCGTGCATTGTCCTGTTGTCTCTCGGAATCGAGGCGTTTTCCCTATTCCCAGAAGAAGAAGGTAACACTGTAAATATTTCTAATAGCGATAAGCATATTTCATAAGTAAACACGCTGTGAATAATTCAAAGCACGTTCGTTTGATTCAGAAGCGACTGTCGCTGACGAAAATTACAACAATACTTCCGACACCGAGAATTACAATACTTCCGACACCGAGAATTACAATACTTCCGACATAGGGAATTACAGTACTTCGGGCATAGACGATGTGTTGAATAGTACAGTAAAGTTTTGGCATCTCACCAGGTACGTCACTATTAAATTGTACGTAAGATTAAATTGTTTTAATATTAACTTGTACAAATTGTTTACGCGCATTTTATTGTATCCTTATATGTTACATACTTTGGTAGTTCATAAGAAACATATGGACAGTTGGGTTGAACCAGAACAACTTGGACCATTATGCTAAAGAAGATATGTCGTACCATTATCTATGGCATGTCGGACCACGGGTCCGCGGTCGGAATTTATACAATATACTCCTCTCCTAAGAGTTTTTAAATAAAATTATGTTCATTAAAAAAAATGTTTTTCAATTACTACTTACGTAAATCGTAGGAATTGTACAAATTATGATCTTTTCACAAAGATATCTTTAATAATTCCTAAATTCTTGTGATTGTGGGTGATTACCAAATTCAGATACTTGAAATTTTTAGAATTATTAAAACATGATTTCTTACAGTTGATCTAAAGTAATTGAAATCTTATTTTTGGTACAGACGACTCATTTTTTAATTAATTGAAAAGTGGGAAACGATTTTCACATATATCTTTTTTTTTCAATTAACAGCTATAAAAATAATAAAGGGTTATCCTAGTAAAGCACAAGGAGATCTGTAAATAGTGACGTTTTCATAGAGATATCTTTAATAGTTCCTAATTTTAATCTTTAAAATTTTACAAGAGGAAAAAAGTTTTATATTTTACATTACACAAAAAAATGACTATTTCTCCTTTTTAAGTGTCAACATTTTTGCTTCATTGTCTTCATCTTCTCTTTCTCCATTATAATCTACTGCTCTTCTAATCTTATAAATTTTTTCTCTTTTCCATTATAATATGTCAATGAAAACGACATCAACTTTAAATTAATTTTAGTACGTTTTGCAAGAAAAACAAATTTTTTGTTCTGAAGCGTACATTCGAGCAGTAAACAGTCGGATAAAAAATATTACTCTTCTTTTCTACTACCCAAATATTACTCTTCTTTTCTACTACCCAAATATTACTCTTCTTTTCTACTACCCACAAGTGATCACAAGTGGTAGGCAAGTGTTCGCAGGCGATACGACCGACAGTCATAATGTTACGTGGATTGCTATCTTTTCAGCGAGGTAGAATTGAATCGAGACAAGAAACGTTAAAATAACAGCAACTTTCATTTTACAAGGTCATTTTTTTCAAGACAATAACTTATATAGGCTAGGCCAATGAGTTGAGGATTTTTACAGCAAGCTTGCCTATTACAGAAAACTATGCGCCACGCACCTTCACTTAATTCTCTTCCATCGGCTGCTAATTTAAGTCCATCGTATCATTTGATAACTGTTTTTCTTTCTTCTGTGTACTGCGTAATCTTCCACCCCCAACCTTTCTTCCGTGTTCACACCAATATACTCGTTTCTCCTCTGTTCTGTTTAATAACGTCTTCCCTTCCTGTAATGTTTCTATAGTAACTGTTTTTAATGTTTCCTTATTAAAAAAAATTACTCAGTAGAGATTTCCGTTCGGTTGTACAGAAGATTATCAAGAGATTCGGTATACAAAACTTAAAAATCTGTTACTTTATTTTCCTAAATAGTTAAGACCGTACAACGTGAGTCTTATTGTCTGTATTTCATACAAAGATTGGCCGCAGGTGATCTTACAACGGACGATAAGACAAAATAGTTACGTAATAAACATGCGGCACCGTACACAAATCTTCAAAAATGTGAAGATAAGTGCAGTGACGCGTAGATTGTTTTCCTTAAAATTAGATTATTAGTGTTTTGGATTTTGAAATGAAATGTCGAGATTTAAATTTGAGCTTACTTTCTAGATAACGAAAGTGTTTTGTGTATTCAATACGATTTCAAATACTGTACTGCAATAATATTAATTAAAAAGCGCATTCAGTAAGCGCATTGTTGTCTATAGTCGTCTGCTACGATGCTGTTTAAGGTTCAGCACATAAGTTAATTTATGAGAAATTAAATAATTTAGTGCCTATTTATTAACTCGGCGAAAAGGTTAGGCTTTTGTTTAAGTTTTATTTAGGCAAACAGGGCCTTTTATTTGTCATTAATATATTTTCCAGTCGTGTAGTAAGTTCTGTTATTCAGGAGTTTGACAACGTAAGCAACAGTAATAAAAATTCCATTAAGAAGAAGAGAAAATTCATTGCACGAAGTGCGGAACTCCCATCTCAAGTGAACTACCCACTGAAACCCCTGGCACCATTCTTCACACTATTTCATACTAGCCCATTTTACTGCGCCCAATTAGCTCACATCTTTATTGTAATCTGGAGCTATCATGGCGATATCGGCAACCAGGGACGCTTTTCTGGCCCACAGTTGAAGAGGTGAGTCCCGCGTCATCCACTACACCCGGGCAGTACAGATTGGCAGTCTGCAGACAAGGTCCATACCCATCCTATGGAAATATCCGTAACCGTTCAGAGCCTGCGTCAGGTAGAAACCGCCCCCCGCCGCCCATACTTTCTCGCGATCCACGGCCTCACGTGTTTGATCAGCACCGCCGTCCAGCGTCCTCTTACGTGTGCGCAACCGCTCTTGGTGGTTTGCCATTTCCTTGGCGATCTTGGCTTTCTTTAGGTGCACGGTTCTCCGCTCCTTGGCAAGAATATCGATAGGGATTACCCCCAACGATTACCATACAAGGATTCGCGACAATTGACCCCCCCCCGAACAATACTTCCTGCGGCAATTACTCATCACCACAGTTTCTCTCTTGCTTTTTCCGGTGGAAGCTGAAGTAGATTGGACCCGGACTATTAAAAAATAAAGCCTTATTTATTTTTCCAGTAACACCACGTTAAATGATCTGAATTATTATAAAATTCTAGTTGCTTTTCGTATGAATACTGTGCTTAATTATTATTACATCGTAATTTATTCAGCTAGTCGTAAGTAATAAACATATTATTGATAACTCCAAAAATTTTGGCAGCAATAAAAAATTTGTAGGTCTGTCCCTTTCCTCTAGCAACACTTTACACAGACCTCAGAAAATTAACAGTAATTAAAAAATGATTTGAATTTAATAATGCAAAATTAATATTAAAATCCATATCTTTCATGAATTAGTAGGCTGCTTTGAATACTACAAGTATATCAAAGTTTTACGTGAACAGGTTACTGGCCTGTTGCACAACCCCCTACCGGGAGGACCGGAGACTCTTCTGTCATATTTACCATAGGGCGCAGGATATTCGTCCTCACCCTTCTCTTTCTGAGATAGGATTTGGTGGCTTTGTATCAGTTATTCTGATACTGAAAGTTTCTTAGTACCAAGTATCTTAGTATCAAGTGCTCACCTATCGGCATCAGTGAGCACTCTAAGATCCTAAGCCACCAAAAATTAAGAAACTAGAATTGAAAAAGGAAGACACCCTAGCCCTCGATTACTCTAATAGCGTCGGGGTCAGAAAAGAACAAGAGGCAGTTAAGAGAAACTAGACAGAAAAGACTAAAGGAAGGGATCTCACCTGAGACAAGTTGAAGCTAAGTGAGAATCCAGCTAGGTCACATCGGGATTGCCAAACCCGTATCCACAAGATGTGGACCCCTGATGTAAATGAAATTATTTCAATTTACAGAAAACAAAGGTGGGATCATCTGCAAAGGATGATAGAGGATCGATTGCCGATAGCGGCACTGAACTATGAAGCCATTGGTAGAAGAGACGTGGGTCGTCCGAGGATGAGATGGGTGCCGGTACAGGTTTATATAACCTAATCCTTGAAGAGGAGAAGAAGAAGAAGAAGAAGAAGATGATGATGAGTCTTGAAAATTACTTCACGCATTGTTTAAACATTTGTTATAACAGCTGCGATACTGCTTTTGCAAGTTATCCTCTTGTTTTCGTGAAACCCACTGTCGCCAAGTCAAGTTCCACGTGCAGGTAGGGATTGCATTAAGGTGTACATTAAATTGAGGAATGACGTCGCCGGTTCGCCGGTACTCATGTCTTTAGAACAGTCGGCAATGGGACAATATACGAGAGAATAGTTGCTGGAACTGAACCAGCGAAACACAAACAAAAGTATTTGGACACAGCAAAGAGGATCAAGAAAATAGTTGAGCAGTATGAGCAAAGAAACGTCCTAGAGTACGCCGGAATCGCTCATAACTTTCAACTCCAAAGCTGGTGGAGTGAATCAGATGCGTAAAGCCTGTATAAATTACAAGTAGTTGATAAAAGAAACATCAAAAACAAAAAACGAAAAGAGTTATAAAAAATTTCTTTAATGGCACAAGACTTGAGTCTCATTACAAAAAATATTAGTGCGGCCTGGCTTGATCAGAAGAAAATAAAAAACATTGTTTTCTGTAATCACCAAACACTTATTTAAAAAACTGAATTTATAAAGCCAAGGCAGTCACAACCCTGTAAACACACAATGGTATTTTTGTCTATAAAGAAATTTATTTCTGTGAGTGGACCAGAGGTAAAACAAAGTCAGTACTCTGAAAAACCGAAATCTAACGACATTGATCGAAGGGAAATTGTCCGGGGGGCGATTGTCACAGGGGGGATTGTCCGGGGAGCAACTGTCCGAAAGGTATTGCAGCAATTGTTTAAATATAAGCTATAATTGTCAAACCATACAAGCTAGTTCAGAGACGGCTACCGTTTTCCAATAATAATAATAATAATAACAATAATCATCATCTTCAAGGATTAAACCAAGGATGGTTTGTTCCGGTCTCAAATAGACAAAGATTAGAGATGGTCACTCCAGCACCTCTCCGGCCCCTCGGCTTATAGTTCCATAGTCTTTTTGGGGATGCGGGAGTCATCCATTCGACAAAAATGTTGCCACCAATTCAGCCGATACTGGGCGATCCTGTCGAGTATACTCAAAATATTCAGTTCCTGCCGGATATCTGTGTTTCTTCTATGATCATGAAGAGTATACCCCGCCACGTGCCAGAGAAATTTAATTTCAGCCGCTTGTATGCGACTGGCCTGGCCTTTCGTTAAAGCCCAATTCTCAGATCCATAAAGAAGTGTGGGAAAAGCCATCACTTTTTAGAATTTTAGGCGGGTTCCGTTACTTGCTGACTTAAGGGTTCGCCTAATGGTCCCGCACATAAGGTTGAACTTATGCAACTTATTCGCAACGTCGTTGCTTGCACTATAAGACACTGTAGCCCACCAGGTATTCAAAATTGCTAACTTGTTCTAATATTAAGACAGTACCATCTATAACAATTTTTGCCCGTGGGATCAGTTCCACGAAAAGCCATCACCTTGGTCTTAAGTGTGGATATTTGCAATCCAGAGTCTTTGCAGATTCGATTTAACAAATGTATTCCCATCTGCAATCTGTTTTCAGAGTCCGACAGAATAGTCTGATCGCCCGCAAACAACAAAGTGTCAATTGTAGAGTGACTAATCATGAAATTACATAACAACAATAGTAATAATATTTTTATAGAGGGAAAAAATGCTCTAGACACCGTCAGAGGAGACCGTGTTTCCCCTGATGTGTCACTCACTAGATCACGCGTTAATATCTATCCGGGAACCACTTAGCGTATTACTTCAGGATGGAACCTATTGCATCCTTGTAGTTGTCCCTTATCTTCTACTACTGCACGTCGGGTACAATTTGGGCTTGTCTTTTTTTTCTAGTAGGACCTACTGAATAAATGCAGAGATGCGGTCCCATTCCGCCTTGTCACAAAGCATAAACAAAACTACGCTCTCGGGCGTGAACTCCCCGAGCTCCATTTCCAGTACCATCCTCTCTGTTGTGAATCTGTAGCACTTGAAAAAGGTGCGCAATGCATCTTCATGGGGAGAGACACCGTATTGACATGCTGGACCCATTCTGTGTAGGTAGGCATTAAAATTGCCGTGGCCACTGACGAACTGTGTGCCAGATGGTAGTTAACCTCACCATGTTGGCGGTCGATCCATTCCTTCAAGTTTTATGTGAGCCTTGCGGTCAATCTTCCTCTATCCTTTCTATTTCATCGATCTTGTCAGTGCCGGAGAGTGAGTTCCCTCCTTCATGCGTTGCCGCGTCCCTTCCAATGACATCTGTTCTTTCGAAGAAATGCTGTAGAGCCAACAGGTCTATGGGAATCACTCCCGCTATCACCAGGACTACTGGCTCTGGGACTGTCCGATAAGAGGGTGGTACTCTGAGGGCTCCTCTTATCTGCAGCGTCGTCCTGTAGTTCTCCGTCTTTAGTGCATCGGCCCAGATTTCGCAACCGTACAGATTCTGTGACCTCCATCAACAATCGCCTCTTGCTTGCAGTGGGACCTCCTACATTGCCCGGCTTATCAGCTGCATACTTGATTTGCTCCCAATAGGAGAGTTTTGAGTCTAGCCTCACCCCTAGTTGTTTCACTGCGTTCTTTGCAAGTATAGTCTCAGCTCCCACTTGCAGCGGTACCCTTTTCCAGTAATAATAATTTAAGACAACCAGAATGTCACGTGATACGACAGCCATAGAAAGTGCAACAAGACACCAACACCTTTGACACATTGTCGCAATTCCTCTTGACGCCACTCCATTGTCATGTTTACAGAGACAATATGAATTACACGCTGATGGGCACGACCGCTGACGAAGTACTGGCGAGCGGTTTCTGCGCCAACAAAACTACCAAAGTTATAATCCACGGCTGGCATAACACCAATCACTCTGAGTTTATAAGCGCCATAATTAAAGGTAAGATGTGTATTGTTTTCACTATCAGCTAATCGATGCCAATGCAAGCTGAAAACTTAGTCCACGTAAGTTATTGTACGTAGATGTTTAAGTTACTTATATCTGGTCACGTTTAATGTAGCGGTGAGGCAAGGGAGGCGCAACTAAGCCTTTTTGAGAAAAACGAAATACTGAAACTTGGTCAACATACCCCAAAATGTTTATTTCTTAAAAGATACAAAAACCAAGCTTGAACTTTCCCAGTCGTCATGGTAGGCCTTCAACCAACATAAAGGGCAACGTGGTTGTGGAGCAAATTCGAAGTTATTCTAATAGCCCTGCTTACTGTTAACACAAATAAGACAATATGGTCTACCAGTGGCGTTCATGGTTCTGACGGTTGGGCGTTCTGAATGTCTGGATATTTACAGTAAAGTAAGAGCAATTTATCCCGTTCCAAGTAGCACACGGGGAGATACTATTAGTAATATTAGGTTGTGTTTGTGTTATTTGTAAATTATTCTAAAAATATATAGCTAAAATAATAGGGTAGTTAAATGACTACCTTATTTTGCAGTAGCATATTTTGTGGATAAATTGTTCAAGACCCAGTTGGTGCGCTGCTCCCAGCATCTTTTAGACTTTGTGTTGCACTGTCTATTGTTGAAGTTGTTAAATGTTTATCTAAAAAATCCATCCTTCTTTCCTTTTCAACAATAAATTTATCAGTAACACTTTAATTCAAATCTACAAGTTGGCGAACAAATTCATTCTCCATTGACAGCATAGCATTATTTTATTTGTTTTAAGACTTCACTGCACACATTTTCATTTCAGAATGTATGAAATAAATAAATCTGACACAAAACTGAAAGTAAACGGGCAATTCATGTGGTAAAAATCATAATGATGGTGGTACGAAAATGCTGACATTCCGGTCGGGGTCGTTCGGCCCACGTCGGGACTATTCGTCTCTGCCGCTAAGCTGGAATGTTATCGACAGGTCAGTGTAATTTTGCGTATAGTGTGTTTCTCCTCCAAAGCTCTCTACATAGCCTAGGAGGTGCTGAGAGCTGATTTGCACCTCGAGCAATAGTAGTGAGCAATTCGCGTATTACGCGAATCGATTATTGGTCAGTCAACACAATAAATCTCACAAATCTCGTTATTTAAAAACCAAAACAAATCCTTAAAAATATTTAAATTATTTAGGGGGTTCAACGAACCACTGAAGCTTATGGACGAGCCGCCACTGTGGTATACTGAAGGCCTCGACGAATTAAAGTATTTGTCACGAACGTTGAGTTGAGTTGCTGAGACGTTACGACGCAAAAAAGAACAGTTGTCTGGCGTCGTATCAACTCAGCAACAATTATTGTCCTGACGATGACAATAAATATTGTCGAAACGTCGACACAAATAATGTAAAATTTAATTTCTGTTATAGTTATTGATCGATTCTCGCTAAACCTTCCATCGTTATAATTTGTCAGTCGATGATAACTTACCAAATTACGATTTAAAATATTACAAATTAACTGAATTTTATAACATAATTAGTAGAATGTGCACGAGCTCCATCCTGTTGAAAATACGTGTCTATTCGTGTTAGTAGTGAGACTTCATCCAGTAAAAAAATGCGACTCCTCCCAGTAAGCAGAGATTAAATTTAATTGCTTAACACATACACAATTCAAACAGCTACCTATACTCATTAAAAATATATACAGTGGTACCTCACTACTTCGTCTCCCTCTGTAATTCGCCATCCACACAAGCTTTTGTTTCTTTTTCTTTATTAACAAGCGAGGAACATATATGCTCTAATTATAGTCGGGGTAAGCCAGAAATGTGGTGATTGTGGCCGGGGTTCTAATAATAGCCAGGAGAACGGATTGTGGAAGATTGGTTCCGAGAATGGGTACTTCGTACTTGTGTACACGGCACAATAAGTGTTGTGTTGTGTTGTGTTGTGTTGTGTTGTTACAGCGTAATATGTTTCTCAAAATTCAATCGGATTGGAGATGCCTAGTAAAATATTCCGGAAAACACTTTAAATGGATAAGTTACTGGCATCTGAATTACAACCAGAAGGTCTTGATACCACATCGGAATTGTTAGATATCTGCCAATCCCTACCATCATTTAACAGTTTGAATGAAGACGACGTCAAAAATTTGTGTAAAATAGACTTACCGGATGTTGGCTACGCAATGTTTCGAGATGGTGTAATTGTTTACGTATCCACAGAACCTACAGAAGCTAATGATGCAGAAGATGACCAGCCAATAAAATCTGCAATCATAAGGAGCCATTCAATCACTGATTGGCAGCAATCAAGTGGTACGAAGGCCAAGATGAAGCAGAACTGCCTAAAATAATTTCACTGCACCAAATACACAATTTGGCTCTTGAAAAGTACGGTCGACAGAAAAAAACAGAAGTGAATTACAGATTCCTTTCACAAACATTAAGCAAATTTTTTTGCAGTTACAGTGCTTAACTTGTTTGAGTTTGAAAATTTCCAGCAATAAATACATGTTCGAACATTACGTTAGTACTGTTCATTGCTACTGTTGTAATAAAACAATTTATATTGTCTTTAATTCGTCTGTTTCACTAATTTCACCTCTAGTGTGTGTGTGTGTGTGTGTGTGTGTGTGTGTGTGTGTGTGTGTGTGTGTGTGTGTGTGTGTGTGTGTGTGTGTGTGTGTGTGTGTGTGTGTGTGTGTGTGTGTGTGTGTGTGTGTGTGTGTGTGTGTGTGTGTGTGTGTGTGTGTGTGTGTGTGTGTGTGTGTACTATAATAGATCACATTCAGATTAGATTTCATTATATGTAGTCGGTGATGTGCCAACATTTTGTTCACAATAATTTAAATAAAAATAATTTGTTCTGTCATCGCTTGTTCTTGTAATTTTCTTGATTTTTCTGTTTCGTTTAGAATCATACCATTTTCTGGCGTGTTTTGTATTCAATTCAAGCCGGATTTCTCAAACTTTATTTGTTTTTTTAACTAACGTCATTTACATCAACTTTCTCAGAATTAAATTCTCTACAAATTGTATTTGAAACTTATAGAGAAGTTCGTTTGAAACCAAACAAAAATATTGTTTCCTATTCTAATTTTTGTCACTTTTCAGTAATTAATTTTTTTGTAAACAACAATAACATAACTGTAATACCAATATTTTTGTATATCTCAAGTCGAAAAACTACCAATTTTGGCCCGTAATTTATGCACCAGAAATTTTCGTATTGCATTATTTTACCTTCAGAGCAGAAACATGGACAATATTTTGAGCAGACCACAAGTCAAAAACAAAGCATTTCCGGACCTTGTGACCCCTCTTTCCTTTTTATGTATTTTTTTTAAATATAAAACAACTACTTTGATTTTAACCTTTTTTTTTTTGAAAGAGAAGCCACAAGTCAATTAGGACTAGGCTGAAGCCTAGAGAAGCAAAAATTGTGCCGGGTCCAGTATGACGGGACTTGCAATGAAACTCAGCTGTAATAGACCAATAACAATTTTATTTTATGCCCAGATTCAACAGTACTAAATTAGAACAGCATGTGTGCATAATAACAAGTATGTATAAATATAAAGCATAACAAGTGTGTATAAATATAAAGCATAACAAGTGTGTATAAATATAAGCACAACAAATGTATATAAAATCAGTGAATACATGTATATATAATTATAAAATTCTCTCCCATCTCGTGGCTAGCTAGACACGGACAACATAACAACACACACAGAACATAAGGTACACAAACTCACTATTACATTAATTCTAGCACCAATGCCCCTGGAATGCACCAGCCTAGCAGGCAGTGTAACCGCAATACTCAGAACCAGCTGTGATAAAATATTCATGGCCGAATTGCATAAAGGCCAAAACCCCAGAAAAGGATGAGGAAACTCATAACTCATAAATAAAACCGGACCGCCCATTTGCATAGCATACTACTGATCAAACCCATCATGAGTGTATGAACCTTAAGTTCCTTTCACAGTATTAAATAAAAATTGACAGAACTACATCACCTGATTTCAAACAGTGATTATAGAATTCTAAACGGTTATTTTACTTCACAAATTCCGAAGGAATCAAAAATCCTTATGTACTTTAACAATCAGAAATTCATCACTCGAGGCTTTACAATTTCAGAAAATTTTGACAATATATGTTTTACCAAAAATAATGAGTACATGTTTTATAGTTAAAGAAAATTAAACGGCAGATACTACCAGTGAAAGTCAATCAATATGTGTTTTGCCAGTTAATAAAAACAATCAGTATAGCCCTTGTGCAAGGAGCAAAATCAACATATATATATATTCCAGAAAAATAGCAATTATTTCTATTAACCCCGAATGACTATATAAATATAATTAAAATAAAAAAAATACAATAAGGTGGTTGTGCTCTAGCATCTGTGGGAGCGCGCCAGCATGTAGTTGACAAAATTTGACCGGCCTCCAACCTGTCTGAGGTTGCACCAGCATGAGTCAGAGAAAAACCAAGTCCCCTTTTTAAACCCCAGAAAACGTCCCCAAAAAAAAAACAGGATAACCCCCAGCCCTTAAATGTGAAACCCATAGTGAAGTTAAACTATATATGTCTCTGTTCCAGCCGGAACAGAGCTACTAACCTGTACCATGAATTTTGTAAAGAGTTAAAGGCTTGTATGATATGCAACAGTAAAATGTTCAAGATTAAATGTCTCTGGCACGCTCCCCCAGTGCAACACACAATTACAGGCAGTGCACTTATTATTATGTGAATGAGTTATAAAAGTGTTCTTGAATTTAATTAAAAATGTTCAGAGTCGTGATCAGCAGCTCCCCTTGCTAGCAGACAGTCAGGACACGTGGTCACATGGCTTCAAATATATTTAAAGTAAACGGGCGCACTGCCGGCCCGGCCCCAAAAGTAAAATAAAAGCGTGAATATCACCTTAGAAATGCTGGCGAGTGCTACATGGAAAATCAGTCTCCAGCTCCCTCTTCGTACAAGATCTTGCTAATGGACCTTGTCTGATGCAGATGATCGGCAATCAGCAAAGCCAAGTTCCGGCTTAGTTCGAGAACCCTGCCAATTCAAATAAATTAGAGAACTGTTCACTAAAAATGTACACCCGAGCTAAGGTAATTAACCTCCGAACGGGCCGCCAACTAACTCTCAATAAAAGCACAATTTTCATTAATAAAGTTTTTGCAACCAGCTGAAAGAGCAGAGAAATCAGCCGTGGAATAAGTAATTTTGAATAATGCACAGACTTTATTAAACGTGGCGTAATATAAAATCATCAGCAGCAGATCTACATGCTTCGACAGAAATTTGCAGGTTAAACGGCCACGTGGTGAGCGATAATCATTATTTGACCAAAAATTTTAACGGCAAGGCACTCACAGCATTAAGAATGTTTTAACATTAATAAAATTTCATCTAGGAAGCTCTCACAATTTATTCTCTACTGTGAAGTTAATTAACAAACTCTCCGACAGTCTACTGCATGCATAGGCACAGTTCACGACCTGACTACGCACTAAGTTTTTTTTTGCCTTTAATAAATTAATGTTGTACACCTTTATCATGACAAGACACTTGTAATAGCTCTCACATTATTCTAGTAATAACAAACGGAACACTGGCTATACACTGAACATTAGGTTAATCACAGATCAATGAGTTTCTCTTAATATAAAACTTGTCGGGCCGCACACACATAATTACGTATTTTATACGGTTGCATATTGTTATTAATTATCCCTATATATATATATATATATATATATAATTACTTATAAAGACAACAATAATGAAATACTTACCGGGAGTCGATTTACGCTTTACCAAGTCATAAAGACGGATAGAAAACTACGTCGTAAAGTTCGAAGAGAGAGCGGACCGTTGTATCCCGGAGCGTAGCCGTGAGTCGTCTGTGTTAAACAGCAGAGAAACTGTTTCCCTTTCTGACGGCTGCGCGCGCAACCGCCCCTTTATCTCGTAGTACAAGGGTCACCTTAGCATACTCGGGTTCGCGTTATATTACAATAAAAAGAAACTTTAACTAAAATCTTCGATAGCCGGCTTTACACCGGCACAACCTATGATTATGTGACATGTTTTTTCGTATTTTTAGCCCTGGAATCACGTCGTGAAATATAGTTTCCTTTCCTCCGCAAACTATATATATATATATATATATATATATATATATATATATATATATGCCTAATCGATTATGTCTTAAGGAGACTTGATCGTTTTGAAATTCCACTACTTAATTGTAACAAGAAGCCCGTACATATGTTGTGTGTGTGTGTGTGTGTGTGTGTGTGTGTGTGTGTGTGTGTGTGCGTGTGCGTGTGCGTGTGTGAAGAACGCAGATTTATTTAATGGGGAATCAGAAAAATCGATGTTGTTATTCACAATAAAAACTGAATGATACCGGAAAAACGTTATATTTTCAACTCACGATGTATACTGTTAATCGTTGTTTGAACTGATTTTGAGAATACATTTTTCGAAATTTTTTGTTAAGTAATATTTTCTATTTATTGTTATTTTGTGCGTTAAAAATTCATTGGGTTCAAACCTTTTTGGGGGAAGGGGAGAATCCTCCTGAAACACGCTCACTGATCCTACTTAAATACGCTCCTGGTTAGGCCTCACTGATTTAACTCTGATAATGGAGGGTTTTTAGATGGCAAGTATATATTTATACAATGGACAAGACGAGAGCTATCACAGAACGGAAACCCTTGGAGTCTAAGCCCAGAGGAAGACCAAGAAAGAGGCGAATGCAGTGTGTTGAGGAGGACCTGCGAAACATGGGGATCAGAGGATGGAAGATTGTTGCCGAGAACAGAAGGGAATGGTGTAGGATTGTCTTAAGGAGGTCAAATCTGATAGAGCAATGTAGAACCTGAGGAAGAAGAAGAAGAAAGTAGCATTTTGCTACAAGAATTCTGTTTTCAAATATCCTCTTTTACTCTGAAACAATGAACAAGCAAGTGTCGTTGTACACATTACTGTTTCCTAACGACTATAAACGATTGCTTATTAGAACTGAGTACTAACGTTCTTTATTACAATGTAAAAATATAGGATTATAAACTTTGTAAGCCCCGTTTCCAAATCTTTGGAAATTCCGTTGAATCATCTTTTAAATTCTGCAAGTAATTCTGCAGGATGTAAACTGCCCTGTAAATCTGGTAATTTTCTACGACTATTTTCACTAAATGCCTGAATACAAGTTCACTTTATTGATAAAACAGTACATTACCCTAATTGCAGTTGTTTCTTTTCTTGATGTAATTATTTGCCGTGTTTACTCTGCGAGTTTAATTTTAACATGATAATGTTTTCCACAAAATGCGTGATGCAAAATGTGTAACGTCTTCGAAAAATGTAACGCTCCAGGTGATGTTAACACTATATTTTTTCCACACTTTCGATTCCCCACAGTCTAGAAATCTTCGGTCTCTGTCGTTTTTTAAAATGATGATGTTTGTTATATAGTAAATATAGAAAACAGTTAATATAGTTATATAGAAAACATGATAATGTTTTCCACAAATGCGTAATGCAAAATATGTAACGTCATCGCAAAATGTAACGCTCCAGGTGATGTTAGTAATAAATAAATTTGGTCACAGTGAAATAAGATGCATATATATCCGTGATGATAAGATGCATGATAAGCCTAAAAACATTATCATGGTTCGATGTTTCAGTTTCGTCGAAATTCTTCTTTTCCACAGGCCCCGGTTTACGACCAACTAGCGGGTAAAAGCAAACAGTTCCTTCGTTGTGCAATTAAATAAATCAGCTGACATGGCTCAAGCCCGTCGTCACATGAATCATATGTTTTAAGTTATGACCAGCGGAAAATCGTGTCCTCCTATTCTCTTTCAACTCGATTTCTTTTCATTTTTCACACTATTTCTTTTCACCTGTTATATTTATTATTGAGAGTAAGGCCTATTATTGTAGATTATTTAAACTTGTCATTGACGTAAATAGTAATTTTTTAAAATTGACAAAACTTGAATGACAATTAATAACATTTCAAAGAAACACGGAACCGGTTTAACATTTTTTGATCCATTTTTTAATTTTTTCGGATTTCGGTGGGAGGATATATCCCCCATATCCCCCCTGACTACTATAATGTTGTCACTGATCCATTTTTTCGTATGTTTGAGTTAATTATAAAATAAAACTAATTTGAATAATTTTAAGAAAAAAAGAAGATAATTTACTATATTTTTAATCCGATGTTTTAATCACGTGTCAGTTTTTTCATGTTTTACCATTATGTACATTATATGCTACTTATTGTCATTAAATTGCGGTTTTTCTAATAAGCATCCATTTCCACTGATCCGGCCTGATGTCTGCCGGATTAGTGAGAGTGTACTGTAGGCCTATTAGCTAGTGATAATGATGATGATGGGACACAATACCACGACATTGGGACAATTCAGCTTATCGTCATCTTCAACCGATTCGTTTCAGTTATATAAACATTTGTACCAACATTTTAAATCACTTGTTTATCTATACCAGATTTAACGAACACTCCTGAAACCCATTAGAGCACTCTGTTCCTTTTTTCACACAAAATTTGAGTCAACATCTGTTAAATCATAAAGAAAAAACGCCTTATACTCCAAAACAATACTTACTCATTTAGCTGGCAAATGTAAACTACGGGTAATTTCGAATGTAAACTCATAAAATGTCCAATATTATGAATGTTTAGACAATGCACTATGTTCTTAGTGCAATGCGATTTGAACTTGCATAAACGTTTGTAATATAATATGTTGTATATGTTTTTAATTTTTATACAGCAAAATTCTGAAGACTGCCTTAGCTTTCAAATGCCAAGAGACAGGAAGATTTAAGCCAAGGAAAGTTATGGAAAATTGTTGGACCGTGAAATCATGGAGTACGAGATTCAAGAAACAATATTCAATATTTTAGCTATCATCGCAACCAACTATAAAAATCTCAATTATTCACATATATTTTATATATTTTATAGACATTATCGTATATAAAGTATATGGAGTCTGTTTTAGCGTACCTTCCCGGTTACGATTACAACGTGATAGTGGTGGACTGGTCGCGGCTAGCACTGACCGTCTACGTAAAGGCTAGATTCTCGGTTCCAGGCGTTGGAAAATACCTGGCCAAGTACCTGGACTTCCTCGTGAAATACGTCGGAGTTGATCTGGCCAAAGTGCACTTGGTCGGCCACAGTCTGGGCGCTCAGATCTGCGGCGCGTGCGGGGCGCTTGTGTCCACCGGCAAGGTGGGCAGAATTACAGGTAAGCAGCGTACTCCGTAAAACGTAAATGGTATAAACTTTTTTATAGGTACACACCAACTTTAAATATACTGGTTACGACAGTAAAATCGGTTTACACTTGGTCGATAATTGCCAAAACGTTGGGCTGGCCTATCTTCTTCCAATGTCAGAGCAACATTTACAGTGCGATCCAGTATTTTGGCTCATTTATTACTTAGATGGTAACGAATAACGACGCTGGCCCGGCCGGTAGTCTAGGTATCCCAATATTCTTATTGGGAATCACCGTTATTTTACCATCTAACCAATAATGTATACTCTCAAAGTACCGGGAAAATAACAGTTAAAAAATAAATATAGGGTGATTCAAAATTGCACGGTAATCTCTCGTGACCTGATTCTGTAGCTAAAAATAAGAAATAAAGTTCATGTCAACATAGGTTCGAAAACGGTTCGTTAGCGAGTTACGGCTCGCGAACCAGTTCGCCCTGATTTCTGCTCCCACGGTAAAATGACGCCATACTGAAATTCGTGGGGTATAAAGTTAAGGGTAAATTTAATGATTTCTTATAGTTTTTGATCTGAAAAATTGAATAATTTAAAATTGAAAATTTTCTATGGAAATATTTCATTTCGAAAATGATTTTAAATATAAATCTTAGAACACGGAAGTCATGTATGGTTCTCCATAGCGATACTTTTTCAATTGATCTGCCCTCCCATGAGATCCTGCTACCCAAGTATCTGTTAGATACAAATTCAAATTGTTGTTTTCAGGTTTGGACACTGCGCAGGTGTTCTTCACCCACAGTAAACGCCAACGGCTGGACAAGACGGACGCGTCCTTCGTGGACGCTATCCACACCACTGCCAACTATCTGGGCTACGCCGAACCACTGGGTCACGTCGACTTTTATCCAAACGGTGGCACGGTCTTTCAGCCTGGTTGTGGAAAAATAGGTAGGGCTCCTGTTTGTCAATGTACTTGCACGACTGAGCGCCGTTTAATCGAAATAAAGGCGAGCAATAAAAGTTAAATTTCAGCAATTAATCTGAAACAAAAACAACTAATTCCATTTAATTCCAAACATTAAATCGAAAATGTCCACCGAATTTTTTCTATACGGATTTTAATCAGCTCTATTAAATATACTTCACACACACACACACACACACACGCACACACACACACTACACTGATAATTAAATTCAAATTCGACTGAAGTTCAAAAGTATTAGTCCCCCCCCCAAAAAAAAATAATTTGTTCAATTAAGTTTTGAAAATCAAATACTAATTAAAAGTGGTTACTCGACGAAAGTGGCTTTATGCAATTGAAAGTATTTTAATTCAGTTTTATTTGAAAACGAAAAGTTGGAATTTACTTGAAAACGCGTACGGGTTTCTAAATTTACGAATTTTTGTTTTTGAACTTACCACACGTTCGTGTGTGTGTGTGTGTGTGTGTGTGTGTGTGTGTGTGTGTGTGTGTGTGTGTGTGTGTGTGTGTGTGTGTGTGTGTGTGTGTGTGTGTGTGTGTGTGTGTGTGTGTGTGTGTGTGTGTGTGTGTGTGTGTGTGTGTGTGTGCATACGGTTTAGGAGAAAAATTAAAATACATTACAGAAAGTAATCGCATACCGTATAGAATGGTTAACACTTCGACGGCGCGTTTGCTTCCTACGCTGCGATACGCCACAGGGGAAAACTTCCCCGTATTGACGTTCCTCCCCTTTGAATTTGGTCGGCGCGTAAATCGTATTGTGACCACGTTTCGGACCCTTCAAAGAGCCGGATGGGGGGGGTTGACCGACCGGTATGGCTTAAGCGCGTTCACCGGGGATACATCTGACCAGTTCGATTTCACGTATAAACCATGTAACCTATTTGCGGCTGTTAAACCGCGCTTTTGCGCAATGGCGTAACTCTTTTTTCTGGTCCCCCACAGGAATCCTTAGTTAATTCATGTCATTGTTCCTCTCTTGAATACTAACCCCTCCTTATAGTTGTGGTAATTACTAAAATTATACAACTGAACAGAATAATTATTATTTCTTGAATGGTGTATACTCAAATATAAAATATTCTTTTGTTTAAAGTAATAGTTTGATTTGTTATTTAGTATATTTTACGTCTTTGATCAATGCAAGAAAATACTGATTCAGACATGTCACTGGTAACCAGTTGTAACTTTGTCATACATTAAAGTTATATGCATCCTGTAAAAAAATAAAAATTTTATTCAATTTAGATTCGTAAAAACAGTGAATGTTTATATTAAATTTTACATCACACACTTTAATAACTACAGTCTGTAAAATGAACGGTGGCGGTTGGGACATGCCAGACCGACTTTCACCCTCACTAACACACACGTAGCGGATTATACCTGACCCATGGTGGCCGCCGTGACTCACATACTGGACATTTCTAAGCACAAGAGCATTTTTTTACTGTGCTAAAACATTGCAAAACCGTTATTGTTTTTTAATTCTGTACAAAATTCTAAGAAAAATGATACCAAGCAACAACTATTAACAAGAATTTTTTTCCACATCAACAAGAAATTTTTTCTACATCAACATTAGTCGCTTGATCAGATTTTTATAGTGTTGAAAACAGAGAATTGTCTCAATTATGTCGTGTTTAGACTCATTTTTTTCTTAAAATTTCGTGGAGGTTACAACAATGGTAATTTCGTTTGGCGTTAAAATTAATTTTAAAAAGTTGTAATTATGTAGTGGACGGCACACTTTGTACCTTTATACCTATGGCGCGCGGGCCGGTTGTGAGTGCGTGCGTCAGTGAGGGCACTTCAGACAGTCTGGCCGGTCCCAGTCGCCACCGTTCATTTTACAGACTTTTTAATCTCATATTTTTAAACAAACCAACAATCTATTTCACCTTTAAAACTGTGTCATCTGCTTGTAGTTTTACAATTTGTTATAATTTTAGTATAGAACACGTCAGTGATAATACTTGGACACGTCATGAACAACAAAATCCAAGGGTTTACATATTATCGTCTGTTCCTGCATAGGACAACTTAATGTCATACTCGAGTGGATAGCGTACCTATTACAGCCGTATATTACGTCACATCTACTGACTTCCATGTATTCGGTTTACCTTCATTTATCTTTAGACCACTTTTCGATAAATGACAACTTTACTCTCTATAGCAGTTCCAAACCGGTGATTCGGGAAAGGTCCGAAAGGAGAGAGGTCCGTGGGGTCATCAAAATATAACATTAGATTTACAAAATTCATCTATTCTTGGTTCCATAGTCGGATGAGACAATGGGCGAGATAGGGAAATACATTGCGCTTATGGGTTTTACGTTCGTTAATATTACGCGACTTGAAAACCTTGACCGATAAAAATGAAGTACGTACTAGATAAGTCTACAAAATGTAGGCGTACACAGTAGTAATAGTATTTTAATTTTTCACGTTTTGCTATAATAATTTAAATAAATTTAGTCCAAAAAATGAGTCGCTAAAATAAAAAACGTAATAAAATCATCGCACACTCGATTTAGTAGCCTACGTATTAAAATATAAACTGTCCTTACGCTAGACGTTCTTCCTCTTTAACGATAATTATTTTTTTGTTGTTGTACATGTAGTCCAGATTATGTATGTGATGTGCATACTATTTCAATTTAATAATTTCCTTATATTAACAAAGTAAAAAGTAAAATTTCGTATCAAATTTTTTTTTCAGTTATGAGGCGTAAAAAGTAGCCTGTGAGAAACTTTTTTCCCATTCAAGATAGACAAGTAAACTGTACAGAAAGGTTCAAATTTCATTTTGATTTAACTCCCAATGTTTTATCTTTATTGGTTTCCAAATTATTAAATGAATCAGTAGTCCAGCTTATAAAGTGCAGCGAAAACAAACTGAGAATGAAAGTGACCGATTGATTAAAAACAAGCAAAAAAAAAGTAAACAAACAAACGGCTGACTAATAATGATCACGTCTTGGATCAGAGTTCAATTCTGTCACAAATGGCTGTACTATGTGCGGTATCAGCGAGTGCCAATTCTCAAGGCGATCTTAGGGGCCGTTTCATTGTGGGTGCGGGTCGAATCCTTCAGCTTTGTGTTTCTGTTCACAGACTTAGGTTCGTGCAGCCACGGCAGAGCTTACGAGTTCTTCGCCGAGTCGATAAACAGCAAGGATTTTGTGGCACGGAAATGCGACAGTTGGTTACAGTATGAGAGTTGGCTCTGCGACAGCAACGACTTCGCGATTATGGGAGAGCACGTGGATCTGAGGTACGCATGCGCACGCCACCACATAATACAACTAACATGAATATTTCTTTTGTGCATGTGTGCGCGCGCGCGCAAGGGGTATTAATTAATCATCAAAAACAGTAGCACAACACCTACTATATGTGCACGTGCATGCAAAATTTCCTTTCAAGGAGGGGGGGATTCGACAAAACGTGAGAGGGTAAATATTGTGGTCACCGTTTCCTAACTACATTTCTGTAGACACACAGGAGAGAAAGAGAGAGAGAGAGATAGAGAGAGAGAGCGTGAGAAGGAAAACACGGGTAATTGTTTGCTGACTCACTCGCACGCATCCACGAGCAATGTAGGCTACATATTGTGAACATTTGCGTGAACGTTTGCGAGACTTCTGTGCACGTTGGAAATTAATAATTATTAAGGAGTTTCTCTATTTCTATAATATGTAAGAGCTATAACGGGAACATGATTCAAATGTAAGTTTTATAACTCTGTCTGTTTGTTCTGTAACAGCAAGTGTTGATACATCATAGTAGAAAAATATCTGTCACATGTCTAGATTTCGAGTTCCATAATATATCAGATCATTAATATGGATATAGTTGTTGTTAAAAAGTTAATATTTTATCAAGATACGTCAGGGATTTTAAAAATATAATAACGAATCACGGTAAAATATTCTAAACATTAAATTCTTTTAAATCTTGAGGATTTTTACTTGAAAATGGAGTCTTTTTTGGCTGGCATTTAGGGACTTTTAGCATTACTGAGTTGGCGACACTGTTTTCCGTACAAGTTAAGTGTGTGATTATGAATACAGTAAAAGGATGTCGGAATGTTTATAATTACGTTTTGTTACAGCGCCAGTGGCACGTTCTATCTGCGAACAAACAGTTCTTCGCCATACGCTCTGGGTAACACCACCACTTGCAGTAGCGATTAGTTCTCGCAATCTTCACCCTTTGATAAAGACAAACAACTCCAAACAGAAGCAACTGTGTACTTGCAAAATATAGATTCAAATACAGTACAAAATACAGTTTATCCAACCCTTGAACACTAATCGACTCAGGTCTGGAGAATCTGATGGCCAGTTAACACATTCAGATTAGATTCAAATGCATTTAGTCGGTGATGTCAACATTATATTCACAATAATAATAAAGTTAAATAATCATCTTTGATAGTCGGTAAGTTTCACAGTTTATTCTTTACCTCTGACAATTGTTTCAGCCTATTAAGCTATTCTCAAAGAGCTTCTAAGAACAACTAAATAAAGAAAGTGTAGGGTGGTGAACATGTGTTAAGGGTGTGTATAAGTACATGTGTGTACGGTGTGTATGTTGGAGAGGGTGGAGAAGCTAGTATAGTCAATATAGTATAGCATAGTACAGTCAAGTGACTGTAAAAACTAAGTGTAATAGGAAAGACAAATCTAAAAATTAACTAAACTAAATAACAACTTTTAATAAAGAAGATACACAGAATTCAGTTTATTACTTTAGTAAATTTTTGTTACTTTTCATTACTTTTCTAATTTCTACAATTTCTAATAAACCATTTTTTTACTTTTTTGTTTGTGTACAGTAGTATTCTGTTTTTGTGTCTATAAAGTGGTTGTGTTTTAAGCAATGATCTGTAAAACCTGTGTTGGCTGTATTATTTAAAATCGCTTTCTAATGTTCAAAAATGCAATGTTTCAGAGCACGGCCGCATTGTCCTATATAAATAGCATCTCATTTTCCACAGTGTACTTGATAAAATTCCATTTTTCTCTAGTAGGCCTATGTTTGATTTTTCTTTATTGTTTATCAGTAGTGAAAAAAGATTACGTTTATTTACTGACACTATATTAAGACCATGCTTTTTTTAACCTATTATTAATCCTATCTGATATAAACGGATTGTAATTTGTTAAATGAAATTTCTTGTTACCCTGATCTGGCTGTATGGAATAAAATTCTCTTAAAATAATTTTCTTCTGTTTTTTTACTTTTAATGAAAGATTATATTATTCTTTTGTCATAACCGTTATTTTCTGCTATGGTTTTTATTATATCAACATGTTTATTAAAATTTTCTGTGGTTAAAGTAACTATGAGGAGACGATTAACGACTGCATGAAAACTGTTAAATTTTATGTGCCACGACGTTAGTGACTGTTTATGTATAACGGTATCTGTAAAAGTAGGTTTTCTATATATCTGAAAAACTAAGATTATTTTGTGACCTAGTAATGGTGAAATAAAAAATTTTTTAACTTTTCATATTTTCTGTTTCAAGTGTAAATTGCACAGTACTATAAAACGAATTAATATAATCTAAGAACATACAGAGCTGCCTATCCGTTCCCGTCCTGATACAAAATACATCGTCAACATATCTTGTCCAATGAAAAACATGTTTTACGTTGGGGTTATTGGATGTAAAAAAGCTTTCTTCAAAAATATCATAAAGATTTCACCTTATTAAAATGTGGTAGAGGAGGGACCATAGGTAAGCTATTTAATTGCTTATAAATTTTATTCTTAAACTAGAAATAATTTAGTCCTATGCAAATATCTAAGTCTGAGAATAATTCATTTTTCTGTGCACTATTTAAAGTTAAACTATTCTGTATATGTGAGGAACAGACAGATAGCAGAACGTCTACAGGTGTAGACGGAAATAAATTCTTAAACATCAACCAGTTTTGCATTCAGTGGCAAATGTACATTTTACTTCCATGTTCCATAAGGAAATGGAAATACGGTGATGGCGAAAAAATCGTGTTCGAGATAAGGGCTGATTCTGATTGTACTACCTTCAAAACGTGAAGAAAAGTCATTTTCGTAAAGTGTCTATGTGTAGAATTTTTTCTATGGCGAACGATAGCTGCCGTAAATTCAAACAGAATCAAATAATTTTTGCATGTGTATCTGAGTTGTAGAGGATTAAGGCTTATTGATTTTGGTGAAGATCAGTTAAGAGAAAGGTTTAGTTTACCTGCAACGTTTTATGTGATAACAAGGGTAATTTTTTCTCCAAAGAACGATAACTGCCGTAAATTCAAACACAATCAAATAATGATTTTCATACTTCCCTATATTGTAGAGAACTCAAGGCCTTTTGATTTTGGTGAAGATCGGTTAAGGGAAAGGGGTAGTTTACCTGCAACATTTTATGTTGTAACAAGAGAAATTTTTTCATGACGAACGATAACTGCCGTAAATTCAAACAGAATCAAATAATTTTTTTACATATGTGCCTGAGTTGTAGAGGACTCAAGGCCTATTGATTTGGTGAATATCGGTTAAGGAAGAGGGGTACATGCAACGTTTTACGTTTTAACAAGAGTAAAGTAATTAATTTTGATAAATAAAGTATCCTGAAAAGAAGGTCATAATAATCCACTATTGAAAGGTAGATGAAATATCTATAAATGAAAAGGGTAGTTAAAAAGGGAGGAGGTAATTTTGTTGGGTTTGATATTGATTTAATGAGTTTGACGAAATTAAATAAAAATGTATTTAATTTTTTTTCAAACAATGGTAATTGTTAAAAATAATATAATTTTTTTGCCAGGCAATAAATTTCGTTTTTTTTTATTTTCATTTAAATCATCTATGCATGAAGATCCGCAACCATGGCTCAGCAGGCCACATGATTATATAAATATGTAATTAATAATATTATATGATTATCTGCGTAGTTCAGTTTCTTTATAAGAATAAAGTTCTGTACCTAATTTTTATAGATAAAGTGACTAGTGACTCGAAAATAACATTATATTAAACGACTACCCCATAACAAAAATATCTATAAATAGTGAAAATAGTTTGAGGGTGTGGGATATTTGTTTTGGAAATTATCAAATCGACTTCAAGTAAATGATTTTAAATATAAATCTTAGAACATGGAAGTTACATAAATAGAGGTTTGAAATACTGTCCGAACATAACGTACAAAAGAGACACAACAATGTTATGTTTAAATATAGAAATGTGTATAAATCGCGTTGTGAAATTGTTCTCTTTTCTCCCGGAACACTCTGTACGTCTTGACGCAGATACAGAATGCAACAGGACAATATGTGTACTGAACTAGCCTACTACTGGCTTGCACACCATTGGGCGTAGACTGCTACAAGTTTCTGCATGGACGCCTGTGTGTGTGTAAATATTTTGTTTATAGCGTAATACGACCAATATGTTTCACCAAACCAGTCGAGAGACCGACGATGAAACAAAAATATAATGCTAGAAAGTATTGATATGAAAAAACAAAAACAACGCGTTTTTATTTATTTCTTTGAATAATCGATTTACCAAAATCAAATTATATCACAATGTATCTGAACAAGTGTTTATGTCAGATTATAAGTGATTTATGACTACACTAACTGATATGTGTTAAGTTTCTAAACAAGCCCCTAATAATTAAACAGATGTAGCAAATTTTATTTGTTTTATACGCACAGACAGCATTGTATTTGGCTTACTTTATGGTAGGCCTATTGTTTTGTACGCACAGACAGCATTGTATTTGGCTTACTTTATGGTAGGCCTATTGTTTTTGCAGCACAGACAGCATTGTATTTGGTTTACTTTATGGTAGGCCTATTGTTTTATACGCACAGACAGCATTGTATTTGGTTTACTTTATGGTAGGCCTATTGTTTTGTACGCACAGACAGCATTGTATTTGGCTTACTTTATGGTAGGCCTATTGTTTTTGCAGCACAGACAGCATTGTATTTGGTTTACTTTATGGTAGGCCTATTGTTTTGCAGCACAGACAGCATTGTATTTGGTTTACTTTATGGTAGGCCTATTGTTTTATATGCACAGACAGCATTGTATTTGGTTTACTTTATGGTAGGCCTATTGTTTTATATGCACAGACAGCATTGTATTTGGCTTACTTTATGGTAGGCCTATTGTTTTGTACGCACAGACAGCATTGTATTTGGCTTACTTTATGGTAGGCCTATTGTTTTTGCAGCACAGACAGCATTGTATTTGGTTTACTTTATGGTAGGCCTATTGTTTTGCAGCACAGACAGCATTGTATTTGGTTTACTTTATGGTAGGCCTATTGTTTTATACGCACAGACAGCATTGTATTTGGTTTACTTTATGGTAGGCCTATTGTTTTGTACGCACAGACAGCATTGTATTTGGCTTACTTTATGGTAGGCCTATTGTTTTGTACGCACAGACAGCATTGTATTTGGCTTACTTTATGGTAGGCCTATTGTTTTTGCAGCACAGACAGCATTGTATTTGGTTTACTTTATGGTAGGCCTATTGTTTTGTACGCACAGACAGCATTGTATTTGGCTTACTTTATGGTAGGCCTATTGTTTTTGCAGCACAGACAGCATTGTATTTGGTTTACTTTATGGTAGGCCTATTGTTTTGCAGCACAGACAGCATTGTATTTGGTTTACTTTATGGTAGGCCTATTGTTTTATACGCACAGACAGCATTGTATTTGGTTTACTTTATGGTAGGCCTATTGTTTTGTACGCACAGACAGCATTGTATTTGGCTTACTTTATGGTAGGCCTATTGTTTTGCAGCACAGACAGCATTGTATTTGGCTTACTTTATGGTAGGCCTATTGTTTTGCAGCACAGACAGCATTGTATTTGGTTTACTTTATGGTAGGCCTATTGTTTTATACGCACAGACAGCATTGTATTTGGTTTACTTTATGGTAGGCCTATTGTTTTCTACGCACAGACAGCATTGTATTTGGCTTACTTTATGGTAGGCCTATTGTTTTGTACGCACAGACAGCATTGTATTTGGCTTACTTTATGGTAGGCCTATTGTTTTGTACGCACAGACAGCATTGTATTTGGCTTACTTTATGGTAGGCCTATTGTTTTGTACGCACAGACAGCATGGCTTACTTTATGGTAGGCCTATTGTTTTAAAAGATTGCACGATAGTTATTTAATGTAAACTAAACGAATCTCCTTATTCGTTACAAACAGCAGCACCTCCTTCAGTGGCGTTGCAGAATTTTCCATGTGACGTTATTGGCCAACGTTTTTCTTGGGAGGAGTGTATAGACCAGGATTCTTCCACGGTGATAACCAGGAGGAGAGGTGTTGGCAGTAGTAGGAAATTCTTCTGTTATTAGGAACGTCTTTGGCAGACTTTATGTATAACATTTCATTGGCGATTTACCCAATGAGTGGAGGTTATAACTCCTCCTAACCATCGCAAGAAACAACAACCATCTACAATATGCAATATACAGAAAACCAACTTCCACTAACGTCATTGTACCTAACCATTCTGACCACCCACCACGACATAAAATGGCAGCATTCTAGTCACTATTTAACAGAATATCCAAAATACTCGTAAACAAACAAGAAACAGACAAAGAAATATAATATACCAAATTGCTTATGAAAATGGAGATACAATAAAAATACTATAAACAAAATATAAAATAAAAACTGAACAATTAAGAATTAATCAAAATGAACAACACATAAATAATAACAACAATAAAAAATGGGCCACATTCACATACATAAATAATAAAATGACAAAGCCAACAAAACTATTTAAATACACAGACATTAAAATAGCATACAAAACTAATAAAAATAGTGTACAAAAACTAAATAACCCACACAACAAAGATAATACAACAACCAATGGTATATACAAAATTTATTGCCAAGATTGCGTTAAATGTTACATGGAACAAACAAAAAAACAACTGAAAAAACGTTATTTTGGACATCTAAACGCATGCAAAAAAAACAGAAATATATAAATCTAATTTGGCCATACAAGCAATAAACACTGGACATGAATTCCCAGACATAACCAACATGATACTAATAAAGCACATACTACACAAAGGCACCATAATGAACATTTGGGAAAATTTACAAATATACAAACAGAAAACAAACTAATACCTGAACAAGTACAAATCAATACAAAATATGACACAATTTTCAAAGCACTCAACATCTAAAATACACAAAATACTAATATATACACCACAATCACACACAATAATAACAATTTAAAATGGCAAAGGCCAACAGGAAACCATAACAACAACCAACTAACACATAAGTACTTCACAAGATTCAAAATCAGGAAGGCTGAGGATGGGAACACAAAGTATCCCGAAGCATGTTCCAAATCTATATATATATAAGCGGCTTTGTCCTGACTGAGAGAGAATCAACGTAGAGCAAAAACTACTGAAGATAATGATCTCAAAATTTGAAGGTATATTCTTATGGGGTCGTAGATGCTCACTAAGAAACGGTTTTAAAAACTTGCACTCCTGAGGAACAACCACCCCAACATTTTATGTATGTTCCATATCTCATCCTAAACCACTGGACCGATTTCAACCAAACTTGGCACAAATATTTTACGCGACGGGAGAACCAACATAGGATAGGTGTTTTTTCGATGGGGTCCTTTGCGGGGTTCTTTGGGGTCTTCCACATCTCCTCCTAAACCACTGTACCGATTTCAACCAAACTTGGCACAAATATTTTACGCGACGGGAGAACCAACATAGGGTAGGTGTTTTTTTCGATGGGGTCCTTTGGGGGGTTCCACATCTCCTAAACCACTGGACCGATTTCAACCAAACTTGGCACAAATATTTTATGCAACGGGAGAACCAACATAGGATAGGTGTTTTCTTCGATGGGGTCCTTTGGGGTCTTCCACATCTCCTCCTAAACCACTGGACCGATTTCAACCAAACTTGCACAAATATTTTACGCAACGGGAGAACCAACATAGGATAGGTGTTTTTTCAATACGATCCTTCGGGGGGGTCCTTTGGGTCTTAAAAAACTATTAGATCTGGTTACTATGGCAACCCAATAGAATAGATTCTGGTTACCATAGCATCGGTGGAGTCTCCCGCGTAGGAAATAGCGCGGGAGTCATCCGACAGGCCCTCCCCGGAGTTCATCCACGGAACTCGGGGAGTCTTAGATCGGATTCCGCGAAAGACGGCGGGGTCAGAGTCCACGGTTTTTATAAATAAAGATATAGGTTATGATATCAAAGGTGGTGTATGCATCTTAAGAAACTTCTTAATAGTGTGTGAATTCAGAGTTGTTTCAGTTTGAATTTAAAAGTGGATAAGTTAAGATCGAAGTAAGTTATAAGCGAGTATAAAAAACAAAGTTTTGATAGCGAATGTATTCAAATCATAGTGTTCAGACAATATAAATGCACTTGCTTCAGTTTGAATTTAAAAATTGATAAGCTGAAATCTATAGAGGTATTGTATTGTTAGAATAAGTTTAGGAGACACTAATTTAACAAATGCCTTATTTCAACATTAACACAATGAATTACAAAACGACAGTTAAATATGCAGCGCGTGCAAGTACTGTAGACATTTTATTGAAAACTAATTTAGCTGTTCGCCCTCTCCCAGAGTTAGAAATCGGGCAGGAGCATCACGCGCAACAGAATTCTTCTCCAGATATAAGAATACAGTTTATGACATGTTTTTAAACAGGTGCGCTACAGAGTATTCCTCCAGTGAGAATGCGAACGTAACAATATAAGGAAGATTATACAATATACAAGTAATATAACGTTAGAACAAGAATAGCCTATGAATAAATTATGAATCCGAGGAACGCTGGGTAAATCGGCTAGATATCTATATCTATATAAGCCAAATACCACTGACTGACTCACTGATCACGATTATCTCTGAAACCACTGAATGAATATCAATGAAACTTTGAACATAGCTTCATCATAGGTCTTAGGTGCTCACTAAGAAACGGTTTTAAAAACTTTCACTCCTAAGGGGCAAAAAACAAATACTGAAATTTATCGCGGGAATTGCATACTTGGTAAATCATGTGGTTGACATCTCAGTTTACTGGAAACCCCGAATACATTTAGTCCTGAATTTCTAATCATTGTTTTAAATTGAAAAAAACTTCGTTGTTTGCAGGTTCTTATAGTCGAGAAAATTTCGAAGTTCAATCTATATCTATAAAAATGAATGTTTGTTTCTTTCTTTCTTTCTTTGTCCCGTATGCGTTCCTATACCATTCATCCGATTGCGATGAAACTTCGGTGAGTTGTTGTGCGCACGCCCGCGAAGGTTTATGAATTTTTTTCAATGGGGCCCTTTGGGGGGTTCTTGGGGTCTTCCACATCTCCTCCTAAACCACTGGACCGATTTCAACCAAACTTGGCACAAATATTTTATGCAACGGGAGAACCAACATAGGGTAGGTGTTTTTTCGATGGGGTCCTTTGGGGGGTCCTTTGGGGTCTTCCACATCTCCTCCTAAACCACTAGACCGATTTCAACCAAACTTGGCACAAATATTTTACGCAACGGGAGAACCAACATAGGATAGGTGTTTTTTTCGACGGGGTCCATTGGGGGGTCCTTTGGGGTCTTCCACATCTCCTCCTAAACCACTGGACCGATTTCAACCAAACTTGGCATAAATATTTTACGCAACGGGAGAACCAACATAGGATAGGTGTTTTTTCGATATGATCCTTCGGGGGGTCCTTTTGGGGGTCCTTTGGGGTCTTTCACATCTCCTCCTAAACCACTGGACCGATTTCAACCAAACTTGGCACAAATATTTTACGCAAAGGGAGAACCAACATAGGATAGGTGTTTTTTCAATGGGGTTCTTTTGGGGGTTCTTTGGGGTCTTCCACATCTCCTCCTAAACCACTTGACCGATTTCAACCAAACTTGGCACAAATATTTTACGCAACGGGAGAACCAACATAGGATATGTGTTTTTTCGATATGATACTTCGGGGGGTCCTTTGGGGTCTTCCACATCTCCTAAACCACTGGACCGATTTCAACCAAACTTGGCACAAATATTTTACGCAACGGGAGAACCAACATAGGATAGGTGTTTTTTTTCGACGGGGTCCTTTGGGGGGTCCTTAGGGTCTTCCACATCTCCTCCTAAACCACTGGACCGATTTCAACCAAACTTGGCACAAATATTTTACGCAACGGGAGAACCAACATAGGATATGTGTTTTTTCGATATGATCCTTCGGGGGTCCTTTGGGGTCTTTCACATTTCCTCCTAAACCACTGGACCGATTTCAACCAAACTTGGCACAAATATTTTACGCATAGGGAGGACGAACATAGGATAGGTGTTTTTCAATGGGGTTCTTTTGGGGGTTCTTTGGGGTCTTCCACATCTCCTCCTAAACCACTGGACCGATTTCAACCAAACTTGGCACAAATATTTTACGCAATGAGAGAACCAACATAGGATATGTGTTTTTTCGATATGATACTTCGGGGGGTCCTTTGGGGTCTTCCACATCTCCTCCTAAACCACTGGACCGATTTCAACCAAACTTGGCACAAATATTTTACGCAAAGGGAGAACCAACATAGGATAGGTGTTTTTTCGATGGGGTTCTTTTGGGGGTTCTTTGGGGTCTTCCACATCTCCTCCTAAACCACTGGACCGATTTCAACCAAACTTGGCACAAATATTTTACGCAACGGGAGAACCAACATAGGATATGTGTTTTTTCGATATGATACTTCGGGGGGTCCTTTGGGGTCTTCCACATCTCCTCCTAAACCACTGGACCGATTTCAACCAAAGTTGGCACAAATATTTTACGCAACGGGAGAACCAACATAGGATATGTGTTTTTTCGATATGATACTTCGGGGGGTCCTTTGGGGTCTTCCACATCTCCTCCTAAACCACTGGACCGATTTCAACCAAACTTGGCACAAATATTTTACGCAACGGGAGAACCAACATAGGACAGGTGTTTTTTTTTGATACGATCCTCTGGGGGGTCCTTTGGAGTCTTAAAAAACTAACTTATTAGATCTGGTTACTATGGCAACTCAATGGAATAGATTCTGTTCTAAATATATTATCGCATTAAATTGAAGACCACGCGAACGAAATCTTTATATATTATATATATACAAACACTTTCTTTCTTTGAGTGGCATTGCAACGCATGCCGGGTACTCGCTAGTTAATTAATAAATGTATGTCCTTTTTTTTCTCAGAAACGGCTGTAACGATTTTCTCGAAATAAATAATAAATAGCTGTTGCTATGAATGCAAATAAACAAACTAAGAGTTGAGAATTTGTACAATGTATCTAGTCCTATACTATTAAGCGAGCAATAATTGTACAATTACGTACAACGTGAAACTCCGTAGCGAAGCACGGGTATTTTGCTAGTCTATATATATAAAAGAGAATACCACTGACTCACTGATTCATCACGAAATCTCCGAAACTATAACACCTAGAAACTTGAAATTTGGCATGTAGGTTCCTTATGTGATACAGGTATCCGCTAAGAAGGAATTTTTGGAAATTCGACCTTTAAAGGGGGAAAAAGGGGGGGAAAGTTTGCCTGACTGACTGACATAGAATCAACGTAGAGCAAAAACTACTGAATGGAAATCAATGAAACTTTGAACATAGCTTCACCATAGGTCTTAGGTGCTCACTAAGAAACGGTTTTAAAAACTTTCACTCCTAAGGGGCAAACCCCTACCACCTCATTGTATGTATGTATCTATGTATGTATGTTCCACATCTCCTCCTAAACCACTGGACCGATTTCAACCAAACTTGGCACAAATATTTTCGCGACGGGAGAACCAACATAGGAGAGGTGCTTTTTTCGATGGGGTCCTTCGGGGGGTTCTTTGGGGTCTTCTACATCTCCTCCTAAATCACTGGACCGATTTCAACCAACCTTGGCACAAATATTTTACGCATCGGGAGAACCAACATAGGATAGGTGTTTTCTTCGATGGGGTCTTCCACATCTCCTCCTAAACCACTGGACCGATTTCAACCAAACTTGGCACAAATAATTTACGCGACGGGAGAACCAACATAGGATAGATGTTTTTTTCGATGGGGTCCTTTGGGGTCTTCCACATCTCCTCCTAAACCACTGGACCGATTTCAACCAAACTTGGCACAAATATTTTACGCAACGGGAGAACCAACATAGGATAGGTGTTTTCTTCGATGGGGTCCTTTGGGGTCTTCCACATCTCCTCCTAAACCACTGGACCGATTTCAACCAAACTTGGCACAAATATTTTACGCAACGGGAGAACCAACATAGGATAGGTGTTTTTTCGATACGATCCTTTGGGGGTCCTTTGGGGTCTTCCACATCTCCTCCTAAACCACTGGACCGATTTCAACCAAACTTGGCACAAATATTTTACGCAACGGGAGAACCAACATAGGACAAGTGTTTTTCGATACGATCCTTTGGGGGGTCCTTTGGGTCTTAAAAACTATTAGATCTGGTTACTATGGCAACCCAATAGAATAGATTCTGGTTACCATAGCATCGGTGGAAGTCTCCCGCGTAGGAAATAGCGCGGGAGTCGTCCGACGGGCCTTCCCCGGAGTTCATCCACGGAACCCGAGGAGTCTTAGGTCGGATCCCGCGAAAGACGGCGGGGCCAGAGTCCACGGTTCTTATAAATAAAGATATAGGTTATGATATCAAAGGTGGTGTATGCATCTTAAGAAACTTCTTAATAGTGTGTGAATTCAGAGTTGTTTCATTTTGAATTTAAAAGTGGATAAGTTAAGATCGAAGTAAGTTATAAGCGAGTATAAAAAACAAAGTTTTGATAGCAAATGTATTCAGATCATAGTGTTCAGACAATATAAATGCACTTGCTTCAGTTTGAATTTAAAAATTGATAAGCTGAAATCTATAGAGGTATTGTATTGTTAGAATAAGTTTAGGAGACACTAATTTAACAAATGCCTTATTTCAACATTAACACAGTGAATTATAAAACGACAGTTAAATACGCAGCGCGTGCAAGTACTGTAGACATTTTATTGAAAACTAATTTAGCTGTTCGCCCTCTCCCAGAGTTAGAAATCGAGCAGGAGCATCACGCGCAACAGAATTCTTCTCCAGATATAAGAATACAGTTTATCACATGTTCTTAAACAGGTGCGCTACAGAGTATTCCTCCAGTGAGAATGCGAACGTAACAATATAAGGAAGATTATACAATATACAAGTAATATAACGTTAGAACAAGAATAGGTGCCTATGAGCCTATGAATAAATTATGAACCCGAGCAACGCTGGGTAAATCGGCTAGATATAGATATCTATATAAGCCAAATACCACTGACTGACTCACTGATCACGATATCTCTGAAACCACTGAATGGATATCAATGAAACTTTGAACATAGCTTCATCATAGGTCTTAGGTGCTCACTAAGAAACGGTTTTAAAAACTTTCACTCCTAAGGGGCAAAAAACCAAATACTGAAATTTATCGCGGGAATTGCATACTTTGTAAATGAAGTGGTTGACATCTCAGTTTACTGGAAACCCCGAATACATTTAGTCCTGAGTTTTTAATCATTGTTTTAAATTGAAAAAACTTCGTTGTTTGCAGGTTCTTATAGTCGAGAAAATTTTGAAGTTCAATTAATTAATAAATGTATGTCCTTTTTTTCTCGGAAACGGCTCTAACGATTTTCTCGAAATAAATAATAAATAGCTGTTGCTATGAATGTAAATAAACAAACTAAGAGTTGAGAATTTGTACAATCTATCTAATCCTATACTATTAAGCGAGCAATAATTGTACAATTACGTACAACGTGAAACTCCGTAGCGAAGCACGGGTATTTTGCTAGTAAGGAATAAACATCTTGAGGTAAAGTTATTATAAGAATTAAATATATTACATACTTCAAGAAATAGACTGTAGCAAAAAGTGTTTGAATATATATCTGTCCAATTTTTAAGTTCAGTGCAGATTATCCATACTTTATGTTTTATGCGGATTTTCCTAATCAATATTTTGTCTAAAAGGAGTCACAGTCATTCTACTTATGATTTCGTACGTATAGGTACGTTGTTTGTGATGACTTGTGATTAATCATAGTGAATGTAATTTGGGCGGATTTTTCGGAATCGATTTAAATTGTCTACTGCTTAAACCAATCTCGCAATAATTAAAGTAGTGTTTTTAGTTCCTCAGAAACTCTTACTGGACAAGTGATAAATCCAGTAAGTTTTATTATCAAATGATAGTTATAAACGTTTCCGTCTTCTTCTTCTTCTTCTTCTTCTCAGCTCAACCCCCAAATCCGGTGACGACTTCTTTGTACAGTTTGTTGCAGCCAGCAGCTTATTTCGTTCCGGAGTTAATCGTTCATTACTTCGGAAATGATAATGTCGTCTATCAACCAATGTAGGGGGAGGATGGCATTAATGAGTTACGGGTGAAAAATAAATATAAATTAGATAATCGTGTTACCGTCATTCTCTTGCTGTTATATTTATATTTACAATGTTTGATCTGACAAAGGAATTGAAATTATAATACAGAATGTGTGCATAAATAAATAAATGATGAGAAAAGCGTAATTAATGTAATTACCTGTAAATAATTTTAATACGCACGTGCTCGCTCGCGCTTGTGCGTTCCGACTTTGACAGGAATAATTACTTACACAAACAACTATTTCATACGGTTTTGCAATGTATGTGTTATTCCCGGGTAAATCTCAGTTTATTCCCGTATAGCAATAGTACATACACGATTGTTCTTCTAAGAGGGCCTACCAAACAGAAGTGGATGCGTCTTCAACAAACCCGTTACTTAATAGAGAATTCGCAAAGCTACTGCTACGCCAGTTACACAACGTCGGCAGGTGCGGTTACGTAAATGTTTTACACGCATCTCGACTAGCCCAGCGTACGGCGTCTGTGTCAAGGCCGTCCACTCAAGTAGCTTCCAAACTGTTTGAGAGCACTCTTAACTACGCAATTTATGTTGGCATGCCGCCAGCAATATGGAAAATTATTCTGGAACATCTGCGACACGTACGTAAGCAACAGCGGCTGGCTTAGAAGTCAGCTACACGTAGCGATGTTGTAGAGTGCGGATCAAGTGATTGTTGCGGATTAGTGTGGAAAGCTACAACTGGCGAGATTGTACAGCGCGGATCAAGTGGTTGTTGTGGAAAGTGATTACTGTGTTGTGATTAGTGCGGAACTCTATTAGTTGACATTATTATTGAATGTGGACATATTTAACTTGAATTATTATATGAGAGCCCCTTGTTGATTTCAAAGTATTATTTGTGACTGATTGAGGTGGTAAGTGGTGACTTCACTGGTGTCTGTACTTTGTTTCCACTGTACAATACGACGATCCGTGAGACCGTCGTAACACTAAAATAAATATGTAAATGTAATGATCGTGAAATAATGTGAAATGTGAAACACAACAAATTATTAATAATCCGTATTAAAGGTTAGAAGAGTGTTAAAAGTAAATTTATGTTTATTATATTCCGTTTATATACATTTTAATATTCAATGTATTTATTGCATTGATTCTGAAAGGTTCCACCCCTCCCATCAGATGTGTTTCTAACGTAAAAAAAACGGTTGTTTTTTAATTTCATATTATTGTAACATAAAGTCGTTCGTGTAGTCTATAACTGTGCCAAGGACTGCGATACTCGACTGGCTGAAGTTAACTTCCGTTCGTTAACAGACGAACAAACTGAACAAGACAGATTAAGAATGGCAGTCGAGTGGCTGGCACTTGCTAATTGCAAATTAATGCGATCTAAATCTTTGGAGTGTACGATAAACGCGTATCAGCGAACATGGTTTCACAACAGAAAAGATCAACTTGTTAAATAACAATTAATTAATTATAAATTCGATTCGCATGTGTAACAAAGGTGAACAAAAAACAATGTAGGCTACGTTTGAAGGAACTTACATTTCCAAGCGTTTTTAACGTCGCGAGTATTTTATTATCAAAGACTGCGTCCACTCAGGAGGACTCAAAATAAAAAATAAAGGAATTTAAACTTGAAAAATACGTTGAATGAACGTTGTCGCATTGTCACTGTAATAAGAGTTAACATGTAAATAATGAAGCCTAAATATTGCCCAATATAGCCTAAACATTTGTCTTCTTCTTCTTCTTCTTCTTCTTCTTCTTCTTCTTCTTCTTCTTCTTCTTCTTCTTCTTCTTCTTCTTCTTCTTCGTATTCTTCTTTTTTGGCACTACAGCCCAACATCAGCCCTGGCGTGCAAAGCCAATCGTCCCCAATGTCTCCTATTAGTTGCCATCTCAGCGTAACCCTTCACGTCCATTCTTCTGAGATCTTCCAACAGTCCTCGTTCTCACTTTCCACCCGGCTAATGTGTTTTACTTTTGGTTTTGTTCCTGAACCATTCCTCACGTCCCCATTCCGATTTTCTTTCCTGTAAGACAGTCCTTTCCCAGGTTTGGTTGTTGGTTTCATAATAAGTTTCTTTTTACTTGAACGATATGTTAACCCGACTCTAATACCCCCAACATGGAGGATGAGGTGAGTTGTATACGGGTTTTGTTCACCCAGCCTTTGGAGAACTTTTAAAAAATTAAAAGGCTAGAACAAACTTTTGTTCTAGCTTGTAACTTTTAAAAAATTAATTATGTAAACCATGTTGTATAATATATACGTATTGTTGTATAATAGGAAAACCCCGACCGACATTCGAAGTGATATTACGAATATTGATTGATATTACTAAATCTAATACAGACGACATGTTGGAGCATGGAAATTCACAGCTTAACAAATCAGTTTGTGTGGGTTCCACGCTATATGCGAATGACATAGTTCTTATTCAAGAAAATTAGGTTTATTTACAAAGAGCTATGTTTCATTTACAAGAATTGGTAAGAGAGTACTCATTGACAATTTCTGTAAGAAAGACCAAAACGGTGGTTTTAAAAGGTAAATATCCAATGAAGACTAAGATAGTTATAAACAACAGCACTTTAGAACAAGTAAGCCGTTTCAAATATCGCGGCTGTGCAGTAAGCTATGAATCTGAATATAATATAAGAGAGAAGATAAATAAATTTAGGAATATTTGTGTCTGTGTGTGTTTGTGGATTCATAGAAGTCTTAGAAATAAAACAAGTCACAGCACAAGGGTTAAATTTTATAAGACAATTGCAATACCCACATTGACATATGCGAGTGAGGCGTGGGTCATGACAAAAAAGGAAAGCGGCAATATTCAGAGTGCTTAAATGCAGTTTCTTCGAAAAACTTTAAACTATACATTGCTAGATAGAATAAGAAATGAAGATATCAGAGCAGAACTCGAAGTAAAGGACATAAATGAAATTATTTAAATTTACAGAAGACAATGGTGTGATCATCTGCAAAAGATGACAGAGGATCGATTGCCGAAAGCGGCACTGAACTATAAAGCCATTGGTAGAAGAGACGTGGGTCTTCCGAGGATGAGATGGGTAGCGGAACAGGTTATATAACCTAATCCTTGAAGAGGAGGATAAGAAGATTATGAAAACTATTTTGTTATTAGAATAATACAAAGGTTAGAATAACACTGGAATTTCAAAAAAAAAAGTTTGGTCCGAAATGACCATTTGGGGGGGGGGGGATCCCATCCATGTATACGCGCCTTGTGACATGATACGAAGAGTGAACTTACATAAAGTTAGGGGTGACATTTTCACAACGCTTTTCCTGTTTTTTTTGTGCCTCAAACTTATCAGCGCAATATTACTTTTTTTTCTACAGTAGATTTAATTCACAAGACCTTGGTTTTAATTCTGTGTGTATTATATTGATTTTATCTTACAAAATCGGATTAACAGACAATATTAATTAAACTATGTACGTAAACACACGCACACACTCACACAATTGCTGTTACGTTATTGCGTGTGTGTGAACGCGACGTGTCGTGTGAAATCTCCACAAGAGACGCACTTACAATACAAATGTGTACAAACAAAAAACCGACTGGTATTAAAATTAAGCCTAACAATACTTAATCATAGTAATATTATGATATTAATAATTCTAATAAGGACATTGGTATTAAATATAAATTATGTGACCGTGTTTTGTTTGTGTCAAAAAACAAATAAATGACACTTGAACTTTAAAAATAAAAGTGTTTATGAAGCTGGATTTGTAAACGCTTGTAATCTTGCTGTTAATTGTGCAAGAAAGTAATTGTCGTATATAATGACATTCGTTACCGACAAACACGGAAAATAAGAGCTACTTTATTTAGGGGGAGGGTGGGAGAAATGGTAAACTGACTGGTGGTATTAGAGGGCCCCTTTAACAGCCTGCACTGTAAGAATGCATTGAGTTGTTAAGTTAAAATTGTTTAAAATACACAGCTTCTTAGTAGAGTGCAAGAAATTTTATCAAACTCGACAGCAATTATATAAGACGTGTTTCGTGTAAATTTCGCGAAAAATTAACGTACACCACATGTGAAATCTTCTGCACATCACGGAGTAGACACTTTGCCTGTTCCGTCTTCACAGAGTATCTCTCCATCTCACTCTCGGTCTTCCTACATGTCTTGTACCAAAGGGTCTATATCGAAACGGAACCTTAGGTAATCGTCCATCCTCTATTCTGTCCAGATGCCATTCCCTGCGATATGTCTGGATTTTATCATTTATGGACAATACCTTTATCTCTTGTCTAACATCTTCGTCGCCCAAACGATCCTGTCTCGTGCACTCCTTTATTCTTCTCAGAAACATCATTTCTGAAGTTTAAATCTGGTTTTTAATCTTCTTTGTAGGAACCCATGTTTCACGCCCATATAGTAAAACAGGCACTGCCATTGTTTTATAATATTTAAGCCTTCTATCTTTCCTTAACGTTAAATGTATGCCATCATACATCATCTGAAACCTCGATATTTTTAACAACTTTGTCAAATTTTGTTGCTTCCACACTTTTTCTTCGAACGAGGCCTTTCGGTTTCGCAACCACTATCAAGTTCTTCCTACAACAACCTTAAACACTAAGCTTACCTTATTCAATTCTTCCGATCAGTGGTTGTTGTAGGAAGAACTTGATAATGGTTGCGAAACCGAAAGGCCTCGTTCGAAGAAAAAGTGTATATAGCAGGGAAGCAACAAATTTTGCCAAAGTTGTTATGAAGACTGCTACCATAGAGAAAATAACTCGATATTTTTGTAGTGATACCTCGGCCTGTGTCACTTTCAGTACTGATAGTGCAAACCACGTATGAAATTCGGTAATTAATACGCATCAACTTTTGATGGAGCTTCAGCCATAATTACAAGCACTGACGATAACCAGCAGTGGATGCCAAGGGTTGGGGCACAGAGACAAGTGCCCAAAAAGGCACTTGATACAACTATAGTAGTTTACTTGTGATATTTTCAGTTAGTTAAAAACTAAAGTCTCAGGTAGAAAGGGGCTCTTGGCAGTTGAAGGAAAAGATGTTTGTATTTATTAGACGTAAAAACTCTCATATTCAATGCCCTATAGTGTATCAGAAAAGAGGAGAAGGCGGAGAAGAAGAAGAATAAGAAGTTGATGAAGATGACGATGATGAGGAGGAGGGGAGGAGGAGGAGGAAAGGGAAGAAAAAGAAAAGAGAAATCTTATGTTAACAGAATTTTCACAAACTCAGAAAAAATGAAGAAAGAGAGCTTCAGCCATAATTACAAGCACTGACGATAACCAGCAACGGATGTCAAGGGCTGGGGCATAGAGACACATGTCCAAAAATGCACTTCCACGGATGGAGTGGGGGAGTCTCTAGGGATCCTTCGCATGGACAGCCAGGATTTGCACGCTCGCAACGAGTCGTTACACTTCCGCCGGCCCGGTAAGAGTCCCGAGAGCCTGCCGGCTGACGATGCCGGGGCATTCGAGAGATAGAAGTCGCCCGCAAAAGACGGCGGTTGGTACACCTAAAGCGGACGCAACCCCCGATACATCTGTCGGCATGCAGCGGTACGGAGTCTGAGTGTTATAGGAATTGGTTAATACGAAAAAGTCGGTAATGGGCTGAAGGGCTCTGTGAGCTTATGGGGGGGGGGGTCGAGCAGAACTCGTGGGCACCTGTGTTTAACAAGGGGAGTTTCTTTGTCCGTGCTTAGGTGACGGAGGTGTGGGAAAGTTGATGTGGACACACGGACGGACGAGTACACAAGAGATCGCACAAACTCGTCGAGCGATGGAATTTATCTCTTCATCGATGCAGGTAAACCATTTTATTCCTTACACCCTTTCGTCCTAAAGAGACCTGCTCCCCCCCTCAATTTAATCCTTCTTCTAATCGTGGGGATTTTGTGATAAGTTAAGCCGAATCTATGATTTAACTATTCTTTATTAACAGCTCACCGCTCGCTCGAGTGTCACCAAAGGACTGCATTATTAAACGTACAGTTTTACATTACGTGAGGTTCTCGTAATTTTTACTTAACTTAAAATACTTCACATGTATTTTAAATGCTAGTCAATCCTTCTCTCGGTGCTTGAATTCCAATTCAACAAGTAACGTGTAATGTAAGACTACGCGTCTACTGAGGATTTGACGAACAGCATTAGCCGTTTCAAACAACTGAACAAAACGTCTGAAGAAGAGAAGTGAAAGTATGAAAAGTGAACACTGATCAGGGCGGTCTATCCCAAACCGGAGAGGCAAGAAACTTGCGGGTTTGGACACTATACCCTGATTAACGAAAGAAAGTGACTGGCGGAGCGGCCGCGCGGCGACCGAGTTTGTAGTAAAAACATTCCACTTTATAACCTCGTGGAAACGTAAAATACAGGGCGAGAAATGTCTAATGAACTGTATTTTAATCATCAATTAAAGACGTTTTTAACAAACTTTTCTAATTTTTAAAATCTCTTTTCAATAAATTTACATTGTGAGTTAAAGAAAAAAATACACGAATTTGAATTAAAAAATTAGGGTTTATCGTTTTTATTACGTAAGAACTCAGAGGTTAAGCATCGGAAAAAAATTTCTTGTAGACAAATGGTAGTCCACCTTCTTTAGTACAATATATCAAAAATTGAGATTCCTACGATTAATATTAACGACGTTATTAATTTTTTCCGAATGTACTGTTAACTCCGTTATTAATAATTTTTTTCATTGTGTTTTTTCACAATAAACATAACAAAATTGTATTCATCAATACAAAGTGGTATGTAACCTTCAAATATTACGAAATATAACCGCAATCAGTTAATATAGGAAAATTAGAACTAACATCGCTCAACGGCGCGCGATCGAGTCAAGGTACAGTAACAGCCCAAAGAAAGTGGTGCATACGCTCACGGCTCACACATTGACACATAGCCAACTTACTACGAGTCACCAATCTCTCATAAGTATATACTTAGTTATCTGTCTACTTATTTAATCTAATCTTCTACCTGGAGATCTGTCAAAAACGTACATCTGACCAGACTTTTGTGGTTTAGTTGAACTACATGCTTTTTATAACAGTCTTGAATGATTGTTTATTACTCTTTTGCGGTACGGTATTTATTGTTTTCTTGTTAATAAACTGTTTTTGTTTTGTGATCAGCTTTAATACTACTGATTGAAGTGCAATGTAATTACTGGGAAATTGTTAATGCCATTCAAATTTCTCAATAACTAATTATTTAACTATGAAATATAGTTTACAGTTTAAAACTACCGAGCAAAGCTCGGTCTACCAGATATTGCATAATTATAACAGTATTTTACTGTTATAATGTAATTGAAATGTAAAAACAATTAGTAAATTACTTGTTATTAGCATTGACAAATAAATAATAAATACAGTACGGTACTTACAAGTATTGTAGTGTTCTTCAGCTTTTATGGAATCCGCTCATAAAATATGTGTATAAATCATAAAAATACACTATTAAAACACTCTATAAAAAACACTTATAGCTGTGAGTTAGTAGTCTTCAAACGAAAGTTCTCTGATACCCTCCATTGGATCGTCATCACTATTATCATCTTCTGAACAATTATCATCCTCGGAGCTACTGCTGTCTTCCACGGATATAATCATTTCCTCCACAGCTTCTTCCATTAGTCCTTCGTTATTCCATGCATCGATAATAACTTTTTTGGTGTGGTCCACTACTTGCTCCCACCTCTCAGCAGTAATTCGATTAAATCCGTCTTTAGTCAGTCGTTCAACTTCTTTTAAAGTAAACATTTTGTTGTTTTCGGCAACATACCCCTTAACCTGAGCCCATATAAGCTCAATGGCGTTAAGATGGCAATGGTAAGGTGGTAGCCTTATCACTTTGTGACCTCTGCTCTCTATCAATTCATCAACAAAATACCTTTTGTTCTGGGGCTTGTGCCATTTCACTAATTCCAAAAGTTCTGATTTTTTCAAGTCGGTTGTAGATTGAATATTTTTCCTATCCAGCCATGCAAGTATGTCAGCTTTTTTATCTTTGCTTGTGGGAGCTTTATCAATTTGCTTAGAATGGTAGGGAGCATTGTCCATGACTATTACTGCAGGCTCTTCTAGGTTATTTAGCAAAGTTTCAGAACACCAACCGAAGAATTTGTCGTGATCCATATCTTCATGGTAGTCACCGGTTTTTTTCGATTTAAATAGTAGAAGGGAATTTGGAACAAACCCTTTTGAAGAACCTGCATGACATATTATTAATCGTTCACCTTTCCCTATAGGTGTTAACATTGTCCCCTGAAGTGACTCATCAGTCCATCCTTGTTTCAAACAATGCCCAGCATTGACCCAGGTCTCATCGAGCCAAATTATATTATCGAAATTCTCGTCTTTGATTTGGCGAAGAAAACGACACCTCCAGGCAGCGACATCGCTTCTCTCCATAATCACTTTTCTGCCCGAAAATTTTCTCCACGTAAATCCTAAACCTTTTAGCACGTTTCTAAGCGAAGACAGACTGCCATTAAACAGCTCTTCATTTTCCAACGATGATAAAAGTTTTTTCAAAGTGGGATATTCTTTTCTTATGTAATATTGATATACATGTCTTCGTATAGCGTCTTCCTGAAAAGTGTCAAGTTTTGTCACAGTTTTCTCCCGTTTCCTCTGTTTGCCCGGAGTTGAAAGTTGGCTATTACTGTCATCTTGTATTTCTTTCAATTCTTTTTCCTTGCAAACTCGCAGAACTGTATTTTTATGTATTTTCAGAGCATCTGCAGTTCGCTGTATTGCATTATTAACCGGAATCAAAGGACCTTTGTTCGCCTTTTCTCTATCAAAATATTCCCGCACTTTGCACACAATTTCTCTTGACTGTCCTTTCATAGGTACGCCTCGGCCCGAAGTTTGTCTTTTCTTTGGAGTTCGAGTCCTAGGTCTTCCCCTACGTTTCCTTGGTTCAGCCTCGTTACGTTGCTCCATGCTCAGCCACCGAAGTATATTCACACAAAATAACTTAAAAACACGTCAATTTATAATGAAAGCACAAGAAACTAACACTTAAAATCAAGATAACCAACAACCGGACATCACTCAACCACCACATCAACTAAACTGAAAGCTGGAAATTTCCCTTACCCTTAGTGTGCGTATAACGGTTCAGTTTTCCTGGAAGCGTGTGCTATTTGTAGACATAAAGGAGAGGCCGAGACGCTGTACGGGAATGACGGTAGCGCGCGAATAAAATGGGTCCAATAGGTTCTGACTGTACTGCCGCCGCAGAGCGCCACGCATTGCTCTCTGTGAAATTCACTTTATATATTAATCCATTGTAGTATTCCTATCACGTACAAGGTGTAAGTTGTATATGTCTTCTACATTTAGTTATCTAAAGAGAGCGTCACGCAAATCTCATTCGTGTACAACTTTTAACAACTGAGTTAACAGGACATTCGGAAAAAATTAATAACGTCGTTAATTTTAATCGTAGGAATCTCAATTTTTGATATATTGTACTAAAGAAGGTGGACTACCATTTGTCTACAAGAAATTTTTTTCCGATGCTTAACCTCTGAGTTCTTACGTAATAAAAACGATAAACCCTAATTTTTTAATTCAAATTCGTGTATTTTTTTCTTTAACTCACAATGTAAATTTATTGAAAAGAGATTTTAAAAATTAGAAAAGTTTGTTAAAAACGTCTTTAATTGATGATTAAAATACAGTTTATTAGACATTTCTCGCCCTGTATTTTATGTTTCCACGAGGTTATAAAGTGGAATGTTTTTACTACAAACTCGGTCGCCGCGCGGCCGCTCCGCCAGTCACTTTCTTTCGTTAATCAGGGTATAACTCCGTCCATCTGCGGGTTACACAAAGCCGTTCCTCCTCCTCCACAGCATCCTGCAACGCCAAAGCGCAGATTAAAAACTATAGTCAGCAACTCATTAGTATCCAAAATACTCTGCGCCAACTGCAGCAGTCCATACGTGGCCTATGCCAACCAAAGACTTCTACACAAAAAAGAAATTAACTCAACCTACCCTTGGAAAAAATGAAAAGTCAACGCTATCAAATACTACTTAGACACAGGATGCGTTAACAAATTTGAAAATACACAAATATTGGAATCTGCAACAAATGGGGTCGGCCGGCGAATTATTCGCTACATTGCGGTTCGGTCGGAGGGAAGGGAGTGGAACTTTCTGGTTACTTAAAAATATTTTGGGAGAGACAAATGGAGACGTCCAAAGGAGTTAAGCAAGTCTTGAGACATGAGACGTCGAGTCGATGACCTGTGATGACCTACGAAAACAATACAAAACAAAATGTGACGACAGAGTAAGGGGCAAAAAGCTTGAAATTCTCCACGCCTTTCTTTATGGACGGAAATTTTAAAAGTCTCAGCAAGCGATTTTCACATGTCTACACGGTCCAAAACAAACGCTGAGACAAGCTGAAACAAACTGCGGTGACAAGGGAGGGCGCTACTTTACTGCAACTGCATTGTCACACTGGGCGACTAGAGCGCTATTCGGTAGTAGCTAGTGAGTCACGTGACCTCAAGGTCGGCTAGTGGCTACTTAGTAGCGCCAAAAGTTGAACACGTCCAATTCTCTAGCTACTGATTTTTCACTCGCCGGCGAGCGCTAGTAGCAATGTCACGCTAGTAGCGGCTTGTGAAGTAGGTACCTGTAACTGCTCAAACACTAGCTGAGAATGCCGGCATTATGTATTACGTACCCACAGTACACGACCGAACGTCGAACAAGCGGAGTATACAACTAACATCGACTGCTTAGAAAAGCGGAGTGGTATTAAAGACAGACTCAGATAATTACAGAGTGTAGAAATGGAACTTGTCACGTTGGCAGCCCGTTGGAAACTGTTTTTTTCTAACTTGTAGAACAATCCTGTACATCAATCTAATCTTCTATTTACTGTTATCCAGTGGCGGCTCGTCCATAAGGGCTGCAGGGCTGCAGCCCTCCCTAAAATTTTCAAGGAAAACTAAGTACCGTATTTAAATAACTTTTTATTTAGGAAATTATGTATTCTTCAAAGATTCGCCAGTATAAGAAATACAATTTTATATTCGCGTTCAGCCACAACTGATGGTCGTGTAAATTGATGCGTGTATGTGGCATGCGCGGGCTGTGCCCTCCCTGCTTAGACAAGTCCGCGTCTAAGCTTGAGGCACGTGGTGGGAGAACGCTTTGTTAACAAGCCAAACTTGGGCTGCATTCAGTCCAGCCCGAAGCTGTCGAGAAATCGAATGTGTGCGTGCAAATTTTTTGCTGACGGCGTGTTCCGTGTTTGTAGACTGTGCTAATTTCTATCGTTGCAAAAATATGAATAAAAATAGTATTTTATATTTGAAAAACATCAGTTTTTCATCGTTATCGTTAGCAGAGAAGAATGAAATTAAGAATTTAGGTAGCGATACTCCTGATTTATTAATTTCTCAGTCATCGTCAAGCAGAAATCAGACTTATTGTAGGAAATTTAATGTGTCCATTTATTCCAAAAATAAGTGGTTGTGTGGCTGTCCTGAAAAGAATGCACTATTTTGCTTTCCTTGTTTATTATTTGGAGGTGATGCAACTTGGACAAAGGTTGGAGTGAATGATTATCGAGAAAGTAAAAAAACACGATGATTCAGCAAAACATATGAAGAATTAATTAATTTAGCTATGTTAGGAAAAGTAAACACTGCACATCAGTTAAGTGACTCTTACAAACAACAAACAAACAACACACAATGAAAAAGTGAGACAGAATCGAGAAATTCTCTCGAAAATTATTGACTGCGTCAAGTTTTGCGGAAAATTTGAGCTTACGTTACGTGGTCACGATGAAACTTCACAGTCATCGAATCCTGGTGTATTTCGAGGATTGTTAGAATTTGCTGGAAAGTTAGACGAGTCTCTTAAAAGTCATTTTATGAAGTCAACAGTGTTTAAGGGAACGTCTCAGAATTGAGACAATTCCGAACGAACTATAATAGACTGTATCCTTGAGGTGTGTCGTGATGAAATACGCGCTGAAATAAAACAATCTAAATTTTTATCAGTAATGTCGGATGATACATCAGATGTGTCAGGTCTTACGCAGCAAGTTATTGTTTTTCGTTATGAACTGAACGGAATTGTGCATGAAAGATTCTGGGGATTTTTTAACCCAAAATGCTGAAATGTTAGCCGAATGCATTTTAGAATAAGTAAATGACTTATGACGGAGCCCCCGGTTTTAGTTGCGAGAAGGGAGGTGTGCTTAAAATAATTCAACAGTCACACAAATATGCACATTTTGTGAACTGTTATGCGGATAAATTTAATTTAATTATAGAAAAGGCAGCATCACAAACTTATAAGCTCGTATTTTTTTCAGTAGTCTTGCCGCTATACCTGCATTTTTTTGAAGTTACCCTCACTACTATCTATTCTAGACAGTATTTCTAAACGAATACCTCGAGTATCAAACACAAGATGGAATTTTAAAAGCCGGTTAGTGAACACCGTTTTTGAAAACAAGGTAAGTCTAATAGTATGCTTTGAGAAACTTCAAATTGACCAAAGTCATTCCACTGTGCAAGCGCCTGCAGGTATTCTCCGTATGCTGAATGACCAGGACTTCAACTTTTGGCTAGAATTTTCTCATAAAATCATGTCTCATGTGGATATTTTATATAACCAGCTGCAGCATCATAATGCAAACTCCAGTAGTATCTACAATGCAGTAAATAAATTTCTTGAGGCAATCATGAATAAAAGAAATAGACTTCCTTCTGATACTGACCAACAAGAAGACACTCCACTCATGAAGAAAAGGAAAACATTATCGCATAATCTTGTCTCTGCAAAGGAGGTGTGTGATACTATTTGTTATCAGATAAAAGAGAGATTTTCTTTTAATAAACATCTGTCAGCAGCAAAACTGTTAAATTTCTCCCTCTCTAAAGACAATATAAGTTCTTCACCCGAGTTTGCTGAAACTATTGAAGCTTACCCTTTCTTGTGTAAAGAACGTTTGGAAACTGAACTATCTGTTTTTTACGAGAAGCAAGAACTCCGCAGTAATTCAGAGGTTATGAAAACTTACAAAATCATTCTGGATACAGGAATTGCCGAGTCCTGCACAGAAGTGTTCACTCTGCTCCAAATAATTCTAACTACTCCCATGACTACTGCTGAGCCCGAGAAGTGGTTCTCCACGCTGAAAAGAGTTAAGAGTTTCCTAAGAAGTACAATGTCACAGGAGCGACTTGCTGCTTTAGCAATGTTAAGCACAGAAAAAGAAATCATTGAAAATATTATTAATTTTAATGACACAAAGTTATCAATAAGTTTTTCAGTTGCAAAGAAAGGAGAATAGAGACTTCATGTTTAAATAAAATTGTGAAAGAAACGGTGATACTTCTGATTGTATTTAAGAACATAACTCACTATTATATTTTCATTTAGAAATTTTAATGTCTATAAGTTTAATGTGTAAATTAAAAATTATAATTTGTATGAATTTTAACGTTTAGGCCTTTAGTGTTTGGAACTTGAATCATAATTAACTGTAATCATAAATATCATCACCAACAGCAGGAGCAGAACCAAAGAGGATTGGACCAATGTTTTGTCACAACTTCAGCTTCAGTACAGGTAAAAGACCTAGTAACAGTATATAAATTTCACTAACTTGTGATAATGGTAAATGTTGAAAATTGAAAATTTTAGTGCAGCCCCACCAAACTAAAATCTCAACAGCCGCCACTGCTGTTATCATTTTAGGAAGGATGGCAAACTCATCATGACTATGAAAACTACAAACTGTTTGACTAATTATAACGATTATCGAAAATATTAAACCGTGATTATTACACTATATAATTAAAATTCAATTAAGTGTGACGCAGTTATTATAGAACAACTTACATTCAGATAATAGCTTTTCTCTGTTTAAATTTCGAGTGCTTTTTGTTAAACACTAAAAATAAGTCATTCACATTAAACGAAAACCTTTTAAGAGTTAAAAAATTTCCAGGTATTAGCTTACAACGTTTTTATTAATGACAATAAGATATCTGTATTTGTCGAGATAAAAAAAAGAAGTGATAAAATCAGAAATTGATTTCAGTTAAATATTTCGAAGTACGTTTACGGGATTGCATAAAATTATTCAAGTGAGAACTTCATATACGGCACTATGGTGTCCGGTTCACTCCCGTATCCCTCGCGCTCTACAGTAATAAACTGATTCAATGTGTAACGGAATAGCTCAAACGAAAAAGCAGTGTTGCCAGGTCAATCAAATGTCTTTTCCCTGCATAGCTATCCAAAATGTCCCCACCGCCACAAACGTGCGCTTTAAGCAAAGCGTAATATTTTAAATAATGTGAGCATATTCTAAACGTTTAAATATTGTTACAAGAATAAAGTAAATATTAAATATAATTTTCTTTATGGTAAACTAAAATGTACTCATATGCTGTGAGATAGAGCGTAATACTTTAAAAATCTTTTACGTGCGATTAGTCATGGCCGGCTCTAGTAGAAGGGCGGAATATTAAACGTGGCAACACTGGAACCAGCTGATATTTTGAAGCCGACTAGACGATCTCTTAATTTATGTAGGTATTTCAAAAAAGAAAGAATTTCGACGAAATCGAAACATCGAAGCATGATAATGTTTTGAATATTTACTATATAATACAAATATTTACTATATAACAAATATATTTACTATATAACAAACATTATCATGTTAAAACGACAGAAACCGAAGATTTCTAGACTGTGGGTAATCGAAAGTGTGGAAGATTTTTCGATTACGTTACATTTTTGTGGAATGAGCCCCAGCCTAAAAGCATCATCATGTTAATAATCAAATCGCGTCACTCTTAATTGCCGGTTAACAGCAGTTTTATAATTCTTCACTTTTTGAAAATTAAAAGTTTATTAAGTAAAATACTCTTATAGAATATTATTTAAGAATTATAATTAACTCATTCATATGATACGAATTCAATAATTCGAACAAAATTAATTCATTACGCCTAACATTACGCCGAATCAAATAATTTTTTACATATATGCCTCAGTTGTAGAGGACTCAAGGCCTATTGATTTTGGTGAAGATCGGTTAAGGGAAAGGGGTAGTTTACCTGCCACTTTTAATGTTTTAAAAAGAGTAATTGTTTCTATGACGAACGATAACTGCCGCACATTAAAACAGAATCAAATAATGTTTTGCATGCATCCCTGAATTGTAGAGGACTCAAGACTTATTGATTTTGGTGAAGATCAGTTAAGAGAAAGGTTTAGTTTACCTGCAACGTTTTATGTGATAACAAGGGTAATTTTTTCTCCGAAGAACGATAACTGCCGTAAATTCAAACACAATCAAATAATGTTTTTCATACTTCCCTATATTGTAGAGAACTCAAGGCCTCTTGATTTTGGTGAAGATCGTTAAGGGAAAGGGGTAATTTACCTGCAACATTTTATGTTGTAACAAGAGAAATTTTTTCATGACGAACGATAACTGCCGTAAATTCAAACAGAATAAAATAATTTTTTACATATGTGCCTGAGTTGTAGAGGACTCAAGGCCTATTGATTTGGTGAAGATCGGTTAGGGGAAAGGGTAGTTTACCTGAAAAATTGTTTGTTGTAACAAGAGTAAAGTACTTAATTTTTATAAATAAAGTATCCTGATAAGAGGATCTTAATAATCCACTGTAGAAACGTAGATGAAATATCTATAAATAAAGAGGCTAGTTGTACGGGGTGGAGGTAATTTTCTATAAACGAAAATTATAGTTGAAGGGGGAGGGGATAATTTTTTATATTATATATGTACTACGTTATCGGCAACAAAGAAGTAGTTTGTTGTTAAAATTCTTTCTGTCCTGTTTGGCCGTAGACCAAAGTTTTCTGCAAAACCAGACGTTTCGGCAGTGCCATCGACTTCCATCATCAGTGAAAATCGAGTGCGATAACGTGAGGTGGTATACGTTAGTGACCACAGTACTGTGGTTAAGGCTGAAGCAGTAAGTAGAAAGAAATAGTTTCTATGGAAATAGTTCATTTCGAAAATGATTTTAAATATAAATCTTAGAACATGGAACTCATGTTAAGAAGAAGTGGTAGTTTACCTGCAACGTTTTATGTTTTTATATGTGTACTACGTTATCGGCAACAAAGAAGTAGTGTAGTGTTAAAATTCCTTCCCGGGCTGTTTGGGAACAGTACAATGTTTTCTGCAAAACCAGACGTTTCGGCAGTGCCATCGACTGTCATCATCAGTGAAAATCGACTGCGATAACGTGAGGTGGTATACGTTAGTGACCACATGCACAGTATGTGGTTAAGGCTGAATCAATAAGTAGAAAGAAGTAGTTTCTATGGAAATATTTCATTTCGATTATGATTTTAAATATAAATCTTAGAACATGGAAGTCATGTATAGTTCTCCATACCGATATTTTTTCAGAAGAGAGTAAAATGTTTTTCAGTTTTTTTACTAGTGGAGAAAAGATCATGACAGAACGGAGAAGGAGATATTTAAATTTGAATTTAACTGACGGACTTTTGACATCACAGAAAAAATATAAATGTGACGTTTCGGCCACCCAAACGATTGGCAGTAAGTTGTCTTCAGGCTAATTATAAAATAGTACATGTAATGAAATAAACAATACTCTATCAACCAGTAAGAGGAGTCAATAAAATAATAATAACAGAACTTCACATAATATATAATCAAAACAATATAAATGAATACTTTCTGTGAAATATTACTACAAACATTCATACTTACTGTAAATACTTACTACAAAATACCTAAAATCAGCTACATTACATAAACCAGTAGAACTAGAACGCCGGAACAGGCCTCAGCCCTATATTTCACAAAAAGGAAGAAGAAGAAAAGTGTAACTTATGGAATACTTTATACTAGCTGTTACACGCGGTTTTGCACGCGAATATTTGACTTTTAGTAAGTATTTTTAATATAATTTTTATTGTCTATGTCTATATGGCGTTCTGTCACCACGCATAACAATTTTGTACTCATTAGTCAAATTCTCTCCAAAGCTGTTTTCAGCACTTGTACTAAATTATTATGTTGGTGCAACAGCCTTTGGAGACTTAAAAGTACCCGTTTATAAAGCATTTGGAGACATTTATAAAGTACCTGTTAGGCCAAAAACGCTAAACTCTTTATTTTAAGTGGTACTGTGTTACAAGCATTGTATAACACATTAAACGTTGTTTTCCTCAACCATGGCTTTCATTTATTTCAGCAGTAAACTAAAAACCAAAAACCCTTGTCACCTAACCTCACAAGTGAAAACAACACTTATTTTCGCTATACTGCAGGAATTGACAAATGTACAGTTCCGATGCCGCTAAATAGGTTTTGTTTATTTACATATTACTATGGTAATTAATTCTGGTCTCCATGGTGTTTTTGACATCTTTAGTAGTAGTACTTAATTTTTCATTACTTATTCATTGAATCATCAAAAATACGGTATAAACATAAATTTTATAATCGTTTAAGACAATTACAAAATATATAGACATATCTGTATACAAAATTACAAAACATATCCATACAATCGCATAGTAAAAACATTAAAAACCGCAGGAACGGATAAAGGTACAGTTCCGATGCCGCTAAATATTATTTGTTTATTTACTTGTTACTATGGTAATTAATTCTGGTCTCCATGGTGTTGATGACATCTTTATACGCGTCAACGAAAAGGCATCATTAAAAAGACCTAAATCGTGCACACGAGGCAAAATATCAAATTCCAAGTTAGACAATATTTTTCGCCTTGTGACAAAGGTTACCTGTGCAAAGTCGGTGTAAAAGTGTGGATTGTATTCAGTGCAAAGTGGATCCTCAGACTTTGAGGTTTATATTACTTTATATTTCGCTTGCACCTAACATTAGAGCAAGGCAGTTTATATTAAAAAATCGAGTAAAATAACAAAAATAAGTAAAAAACTAGTTTTATTAATAAACTAATAATTTTAATCAGAAAGCACTCATTAGGACGGTTCTGTTTATTCCCTCTAGGCCTGCAGCTGTTATTTTGTGCTGTTTGTTGTGTAATCTTCGATTTATTATCTGTTGACAAGATAAGTCGTAGCTGAATAATAATCCACGTCTCGCTAGTCTTGTGATCGTTTTTGTGCTCTTTTTGCGTTCCTTAAGTAGCATCGTTTGGTTGTTTTTGTCCTAACCTTTGTGTTGAACACGGATTAATATGGCCGCGAATGTAAATATAAACGCGGACGCGAAACGCTGCTGACAATCGCAAACCAATTAGTATAACAATAACCGTATCCGTAATCGAATTGTGTAGCAGAGCTGTACCGTTTTTTGTTGTCCGCGGGACTGTCGTGAGTTTCGACTTATTGTAAATAAACATTAAATATCACTCTTCGAAGAAGATGTTCATCTGTGGCTGCCGGCTTCTTTTGTTGGAAACTTTCTTAGTTTTGTTGATTTTAAACTTATCAGGTAAATTGTTTTGCACAATTCCCATTTTTTAATATATTCTAATAATATTTCAACAATGTTAATACTAAAATAATATTTTAATACTAAATAAAACAAAATTATTATATTAACAACTTTATATATTATTGTTACTAATATTATTATTATTGTAATTATTATCTTAAAATTATAAACATATCATTTTTTTATTAAATTGAGAAGCAAATCTTCTATAGTATACAGATTTCATCACCCATGTGCGTACAAGGAATCGGGTCCGTAACAGTAGTAGGTACACAGTTGGTTCCGTGTTTAATACTGTAACTAGACAGACGTTAATATTATTGAAAATTGGGTACTTACCAGAAAACTACGGCAAACTAACAGATAGACTGCCAATCTGTAATACGCATAAGTGTATTTTATAGAACAGTGTGTTTCTGCAGTAACTACTCACAGAACAATTTTCGCGATTTTTAAATTTTAAAGTTACTGTTTCGTCGTCGTCTTCTTCTTCTTCTTCTTCTTCTTCTTCTTCTTCTTCTTCTTCTTCTTCTTCTTCTTCTTCTTCTTCTTCTCTGTTTCTGCAGCAACTACTCACAGAGCAATTTTCGCGATTTTATTAAATTTAAAGTTACTGTTTCTTCTTCTTCTTCTTCTTCTTCTTCTTCTTCTTCTTCTTCTTCTTCTTCTTCTTCTTCTTCTTCTTGTCGACTGTCTTGTATGTACTGTCTCTTCGGTAGTTTAATTTATTAGCCTATAACATGTAAGGTTTGATTCTCAGTGTTCTGTTTGAACCACAAATGTTCTAATTCACGTGTCATAAGATTGCGTCACGGTCTGATTATGGCAATAAATTTTGTCAAAATATTTAAACTGCGTCAACTGGCCGAACCTTGCAACAATCTCTCGACATACATTCGTTATTTGGCTGTTGTTTTTACTATTTATTGTATTTTATTATTTGTAATAAAGTTGTTTAAACTGTTTGTGACTGACAGTCTTAAACAGTAGACGGATTTTACAACATACTGGAGTTTTAACTAAATTTAAAAATTAGTGTTTGAAAATAATATAACTCGTATGCTCCCTGAGCTGCGAAAAAAGTACATTTATTATTATATAAATTCCGACATTACATAATTTTTCAACTATGAAAAAAGTTATAAAAATTTTTATCTCTACTACTATTACTAACATAACAATTGTAGAGTACAGAATCATAAAATAAGCATAAAAAATAAGAAACATTAGAATTTGGGTTATAATGCCTTTTAGTCTGACAGCCTGCTGTATTTTCTCAATGTTTTAAAACTTTTGTTTTCTTTTTCTTTTTAGCTCTGAAGTTCGAAAATGTTGAAATTTCTAAAACTTAACATTACATTCAGATGCTAGTTAAAATTACCTTTCTTTAATTTGATACTCCACATGAATTTTTGTGATTTTTATAAAAAATGTTAACGTGGTTAAAAACTCTAACGTCAAAAACCTTTGCAATTATCAAAAACGAACACTATTTTGGTTTATTGTGGTTAAACGAACACTATTTACAAATGTGGTTAAAATTTCCTTTAATTTGATACCCCACATGAGCTTTTGCTAATTTTTCAAAATTTTGAACCCACCACACCACACTTTTGCCCGTCTCCAAACCCTCTATTTTGGGGGAATCAATCCAATATGATTCTGTAGAGTTAAAGTATGGACACGCACAAGTTTTACGAAAATGGGTTGATGTGCTCAACATAGCCCAAATAATCAGACAGACAAAGTGCCAAACGGTCGAGTCAAAACTGAGAACTCGTTTCTCTCGTTATGAATCGTGAGTCGATTTGAAAATTTCTTCCTGTGCTAAGACTGTTTGTAACTAACGCATCATGTACGATCTAATTTTATGTTTCCCGCGTTATTAGTTATGTGATTTACAGTCTGCTCTAGATTCTCAATAAAGAATTAAAGAATTTACGGTTTAATGATATAGTTTAAATTTTTCAAAAATTGTCCTCTGACTCTACAATTTAATATACTTACAACGCATATAAATTCCTAACTATAAATACGTTCAAAACTATAAATACGTTCAAAACTATAAATACGTTATTTTATTTATATCTAATTATACATTTGTAATTACACTACCACACACATAATGATAATACTACATTATATAACCTGATTCAGGCACTCGACCCGAAGAAAGCATATGTTTGATTTTGAGGTACGTAAGGGCTTGAGTCAAGCGTGTTCTATTTCTCCCAACATAATTCAAAATTTCTAAAATGAACAGAGATTTTACTTATTGCAGTCCATACTACAGGGAAAAGTACTTGGAAAGAGAGGAGTTGGGCGACCGAGAATATCATGGCTGAGAAATTTAAGGACCTGGTTTGGCATGAATACAACTGATTATTCCGTACAGCAGTGCAGAAAGTTAAAATAGCCTTTGTGATATCCAACATCCGAAACGGATAGGAACTATCAGAAGAAGATATAATCTGATTCAGGCACTCGACCCGAAGAAAGAATATGACTGTAAACCCTTCAAAAATTATAAGAAGTCAAAAAATGCGTGCTCTGTTAAACATCTGTACGCATAAATTGTGTTAAAATTAGTGATTTTAGAATTTCAGGTACGTAAGGGTTTGAGTCAAGCGTATTCTATTCCTCCCAGCACGTTTCAAAATTTCTAAAATGACTCTCTAGCCCTTAGTACGTGGAAATAGAAGTGCAGCAATGTCAGAACCTTAAGAGTTTCAGTCCCTCGGATAGCAGGCTGCATTATCTGAAGGCGAATACAATTGTCTCCTGATAAATAGCCTGACAAAGTTTCAAAAGATTCGTAAAGAACATGTCAGGTGGAGACTAGAAATTATTGTAGACAAAACAACATATGGTCGTAGCAGATACAGCATGGAACATGAAGAAATTCGGAGGAAGAACTTACAGTTGGAAAGTTATGTCAGCCAAGGGAGGTAGTGATGATAAAATCAAACACAGATTTGCAAGGTACAGAACAACTGCACCCTATTATCAGGAATCTGAATATAAAAATAAAAGTCAAAAGACGCTTTTACAAGCCTGTAATCAGGGGCGAACCTAGGATTTCATTTCGGGGGGGGGGGAGGATTTTTTCAACCACATATCGTTTTTTATTGCATATTTTATATCGTTTTTATATAGTAGTTTTTTATTTCATGGTATGTACCGCAAAAGTTATGTGAATATATTATAGTTTATTTTCAAGTGTTTAAAATTGCCTTTCAATACTCCATAAAATTAGTTTTATTATATTAAATAAATATTTGCAAGATTAATTTTTTCAAGATTTTGATGAACACTGTCAGTGTAATAATAATTTATACCAAAACTTTGTGGATATAAATTTTACAGCTTGTAAAATAATGTTAAATGATGTTGTTAAAAAATGATTATCAGTCTTTTTCAAAAGAAAAAATAGAAAAATAAAGAAAAAACGAAGAAATAAATATAACTATACACTTTGTTAACTAAGCGTTTTATTTATCCTTCTTGATATTTTAAAAAATATGTGGATTATATATGTTTCATTATATGTTTATTGCATGTTTCATTTTAAAAATCCGAAATCTGTAGCTTAAGTAAATTTGGTGAAATTTCAAGTTGCTTGTAATCTGCGGAAAATTATATCCTCCTACTCTCTTTTAAATCGACTTCTTTTTATTTTTCACCATTTCTTTCAAATTCTGTTACATTTTTTATTAAGCATAAGGCCTATTATTGTAGACCAGCAATCGGCAACCCTGCGCCCGTCCGTAAGGTTTGACAGTACAACCCATTTACCGAACGGCGCTACGTCTTCCCCAATACGATTGTCGAGCTTGTCGCCCAGAGCCTGTAAACACATTTCTACCTAAAGTACTTTTTCAAGTTTTACATTTCTGTGCGCTTTATGAAAATAAATAGTGTTATTGTGGTAAGTTTTTTAATTTATTTTTATTAAAATTTTTTCTTGTTTGACCATTTTTTTTTTGACTTTTATTAGTTTTAACGTGCGAGTTCATGATGAAACTACCTAATGTGAAAAGTTTTTACAAATTTATGTGAAAAATACTGCAAACGCTTTTTTGATTCGGTGTTCTACGTTGCTAAATATAAACACAAGGGTATTATAAAGTGACAGTTAATGTTTGTAACGTCTGGCTATTGAACTCCGCACCTTTCTATTTTCCATTGATGGGTGGGGAGGGGTGTCACCATCGAAATAGTCCTCAGTTATAAATGCGCCCCTATAAAATCAAAGGTTTCCTATGACTGTTGTAGACTATTTAAACTTGTCATTTAAATAAATAGTAATTTTTTGTAAATTGAAAAAACTTGCAAGTCAATTAATTACATTTAAAAAAACATACGTACGAGTTGAAAATTTTTTGTTCCAACATTTTAAAATAATTTTCGGATTTTGAGGGAATACATCCCCCTCCCCCTAGGTTCGCCTCTGCCTGTAGTTACAAATTATCATTCATTATAAACGAGCCAGACACGTGGGAGGTTACACACAAAAAACTCGGAAAAACTAAATGCAGTTGATAAGGATTTTATTTATCATGTAATGTGGCTAAACTACAATCTGTTTGGAAGAATAATGAGTACCGTAAATAACCGTGTAATATAACAATTTAAATAAACGGAAAATGTGAATTAGTAACTCCTTAGGAGTTGTGCTATAACGTTCAAGACATTCATTATTATATCGTGCATAAAAAAGTTTTAATAAATTCAATTTTTTCATTTTACATATTGTTAAAAAGTCGTCTATTTACATGATCCACCTCCTCAACTTAGGAGTCCTAACCGACTCGTCCGTCCTCAGATTCTTGGGGTATCTACAGCTGCTTTCTCCAACTGTTCGCCACAGTAATGAAATGTACTCTTAACGAGTGCTTGCAGTAGTAGTCAACATCTGGCCACAAACCACAAAGATATTTGTGAACTGTACCTTTATCCGTTCCTGCGGTACATTTTCGATGTTTTTAATATGCGATTATATCGAAATATTACGATGTGGAAAAGAAGAAGTGTATTAATTGTAAATTGTTCTATTTCTTAATGCAAAGCGAAAATACATGTTGTTTTCATTTGTGAGGTTAGGTGACAATGGTTTTTGGTTTTTAGTTTACTGCTGAAATAAATAAAAGCGACAGTTGAGGGAGACATAACATAGCCAATTGCCTGTACCACTTGGCGGTTTTCCTGAGGGGCGACCAAATGTTGCCATTTGGTCAGAAGGTCTACTCAAGATTTTTGTTTGTTGTAGTCATTCACGATTGTAGGTTTCATGGTAAACAATTCAGTTATGTCTCTTTCCTTGTTTTCTTCTTTAAATGTTTAATGATACAGCCACAAAGCAACTGGAAGAGACTAATTTTGATTTCAACCTCTTTATCATCTTGGTATGTGAATCTATACCAGATACTTGAAATCTGGCACCTCTTCTATTGGCGAGTCCTGTATGACAATCTTTGTTCTAATACGATTCGCGCCAGAAAAAGCATAACTTTTGTTTTGGATAAGGAAATGGTTTGATCGTAATCTGTAAAAGGCGAGTCGCGGGATAGAACCGCTAACACTACACAATACTTTTTGTAAGTAAGTCAACTGTAAATACGACACAAAGAGTGAAAATTCTCTCTTTTTTATTCCACGAGAAGACGTCACATCATTTGAAGTAGAAATCAAAATTTATCGATTACCGCTTATCTATGAAAACTTTTCAGAAACTCAATAATAAAACATTTAAAACTACTTGAAATCGTTATGTCATCAATCTTTAGATGAACATGTCGGTAAGATAAGGTTTTGTATCTGAAAGACTCGACTCTGAGAACCCTTTTGAAAACTTTATCACGTTTATCAGATTTATATCTTACTATAAATATAGCAGATACCCGCGGCTTCGCACGCGAATATTTGTATATGATTGTTGTGGTAACTGTCGAGTTAGTAGTTTGTAACCCAGTCTGAGGATCGACTAATTTTAATGTAAAATGATAACCATCTCCTCTGCAAAACATTAAAGGGTACTGTAAAGCATCATAAGCTCGATGTGTTTCTGCAACTCGATGTAGCGTATGATCCCTCGCACGGATTATTATATCGAGTTTATCGCATTCCTGGTTAACTAAAACTACTGTCATTAGTTGTCGGTGCATTGTAGCGACCCCTGTGCTCTTCATTATTTTCTGTTTGATCAGTATGAATCACAATATTGTACTGATTATTATTCGCAGATGTTACAAATTCAAACGCACTTTTCAGTTCACTAACATATGGGTCGATTGCGTGAAGTAAATTTTGAAGTTCTGTTACTAATGGCTTATCCAAGTTACGAATATGATCCATTCTCGTTTCAAATTGCTGTAAATATTAAGATATGAAATACACCTGTAGAAATTTTGGTACTTCGTTTTGTGTGGGGAGTAATGATCCCATGAGGTGATATACTTGCCCTTGAATTTTGAAAGTAGGCATGAAGCTCCCTTCGACTATTTCATTGGCTCCGAATTATGTAAATTGAAAAGCTGAATTGTGCGATCTTAATGCATTCAAAACTTTTTTCGATAAAAGATGTTCTCCATTTAATAATGATTTTAACGGTTCTGGAGGAGCTTCCAGTATGGGATCTAATCGCATTTTTCCTGCAGAGCAACATAATCCATGTGATTCATTTTTCCACTTTAAAGCTTTGCAATGAGGGCAAACCATACTCGGTAACCCGATATCTGTTTCATTCGCGTAGTTAATAACTGGATTATGATTGAAACCACTATTTAATTTTGCATTCCATCGTAAAGTAGGACCTCGTGATCTGAGAGTCGCTTGCCTGCGTCTTTGTGCTGCTAATCTATTTTCACGAATCGTAGGACTTTCAACCCGTGAGACTTCTTCTAATCCAGATCTTTCTGAAGAGTTTCCAGGAGCTGATTTCATTTCGACTCCTTCGACGTCATTTTCAGAAGCTCTAAGACGCCTCTTTCTTTCCGCAGCAGCAGTAGATCTTCCTAAACATGATCGTCTTTTTGGCATTGCAAAGCTAAAAAAAGGAAAATGTATTTATTTGATCTATACTAATAAATCTCTAGGGAGCAATTAATAATTTATACAATACAATACATATTGCACATAGCTATTACTTACCGATGACGTAAAATTAACGAAAAAAGGCACTGATACTACATCACTGACGCTCATCGCATAATTCTCGATGAAGTAGGTTAAGTATAATTCTCGACAATTAATTATTCCTAATGCACATAGGCCTACTGAATATTCAAATGTCGAAGAGTATGGTTTGTCAGAATCAACGTGTACTATATAATCAATGTTACAATATAATCAAACAATGAATTATTGTATTGTTTGTATGAATTCCATATGCTGATAAGAATTCCATATCCCTACTAAAATGTAAATATTCAAATGGACTAACTGATATCAATATACTTATGTATACACTATTTGTATTATTCTATACGAATAAACATTTCATCTAATTGTGTTACTGCATGTTTGTAAATATCTACTAAATTATCAAATTTTGATTTTACGTATCGAGGAACATGAATGATGGATCTATTGCTTCGCACTTTTTGGATATTCATAACTTACAATATAAGAATATTATTAATATAGATGTACCATTAGCGATTTACCAACTCGACAGTTACCACAACAATCATATACAAATATTCGCGATCGAAGCCGCGGGTTTAAAAAATGAGTTCTTTTACAATAACTTCGGTTCTTTTTAACCTATCGTTATTCGCGATCGAAGCCGCTGGTTTAAAGAAATGCGTTTTTTTGCAATAACTTCGGTTCTTTTTAACCTATCGTTATCAAATAAAGTGGAAAACCTTCCGTTGGGTACCTGCTATCAGCGTGCCGATTTCATTGAAATCGGTTTAGTAGATTCTGAGATTACCGCGGACAAACGTAGACCCCCCTAGAGATTTATTATATAGATTAAAGTTTTACTCATCTGCTGGCGTGCTACTCAAGTGGAAAGCGAAGAGATTATGCAGGCTGTAATTTAAAAGGTGTCCTCACTATACGTATTTGGATTTTATACATCAATATAAGAAAAAAATGTTTCTATAAACGTAGGTCCGGAACGTGTCGTTTTCCATTTGGCCACCATTTTGTGTTTTTTAAAAGAAAACTTGATATCTCAAGAAGAGGTTGAGATATCTTAATAAAATTTAGTACACGTGTTTATATCAATGTTCGTTAATAAAACAGAAAATCATGGTTACTTTGTGATTTTAAATTTAAAAATGACAGCCAGTTTAATGTTTTATTACTAACAGCGGTGTAAATTTCAGTTCTATAAAATTATGATTTACAATTACGTTGAACACAACAACACCTTGTTTATTCAAATCCAATAATAAATAACAAACTTGTGACGGAAAAACAGTCTACTGTACCAGAACAAATAAAAAGTGCTCAACGTGAATCCTAATTATCAACAATGAAATAAAAAAATCTCCGAAACAATCTCACACAGGACAACACACAAGAAGCTTATCACAGAAATAACAAAAACTCTTAACATAATCACAAAACAAAACTACTTCATATATAACAGCAAATTTTACACACAGAATGGCGGTCTACCCATGGGCTCACCAATATCCAGCATATGAGCAGAGGTATTTCTCCAACACTTAGAAAAAACAAGAATCCTCACAAACAATGACAGACACTCACATAAAATACTATATTGGCACAGATACGTTTGACGACATCATAATTCTATACAAGGGAACCAAAAGACAATGCGAACAGCTACTAACCCACATAAACAAAATACACAAAAACATAACCTTCACTGCTGAATACGAGTACAACTATACCATAAACTTCCTAGACCTCTTCATCACAAAATTTGAACACAGACACAAATTCAGTATATACAGAAAACCCACTACAACTGACACGCTAATACACAATTCCTCCAGTCACCCAATACAACACAAACTAGCTGCCTTCAGAACTATGATACACAGACTAAACAACATCCCACTAGACGAAAAGACTACATAGACGAACTAAACACGATAAAGTATCTAGTAGAATCCAACGGATACAACAGAACAACAGTCAATAAACTCCTACACAAAACAAACAACAGACAAAGACAAAAACAACAAATTCATAACACTGACATACATCAATAACCACACTGAAAAAATAGTCCACAAATTAAAAAAAGCAGACTACAGAATCGCATACCAAACTACAAACAAAACAGAACACACACTATCAAAACACACACACAAAGCACTAAAAACATTTGATCTACCTGGTGTTTACAAACTAAATTGCTCATATTGCAACAAATTCTACATAGGCCAGACAGGACGTTGCTTCAAACAAAGATACATTGAACACACAAAGAGACTCCACTCCACTACAGAATCCACCTTTGCAAACCACCTCATTGAAGCAAATATTGACAACAACATGGATATTCTACACATACACACAAAAGGCCGAAAACTAGACACTCTTGAACAACTAGAAATATACTAACAGACAAATACACAAAACGACATCCTAAACGGACAGACACAGTTCAAATCACACGTACTATTCAAACATATCACACCCCACACACACAACATCGATCCTTCAAAAGTCGACACCGTCGCCAAAAACAAGACGGACAGCGCTCCCAGTGGCAGCCTCTGACGAAGCTTACTGTATAATAAGCGAGAACTGGTTCAGGCTATAAGGTAAAACTTTTACATTTTACCAATAAAAAAATGTGTGTTTCGAGTCGGTAGTGATATAGTATACTTATATTTAGAAACAAAAAGATTTCATCGTATACGCATTTATAATACACGTTCAAAACAGTATTCATATTTTTGGATACAAACAAATTAGTAGAAACAGATAATGTAATTTACTGATGCAAGTGTTACTAAATGAATAGCCCATATGATTATAGGTCTTTAAAATTATAGCTCAGATATTATCGGATCTGACTTATAACAACTTTATACTATTAACCAAATAAACAACAATTTTTAATAAACTTTTACCTTTGCCCGCGCGAGACCCCGAGGCACGTTCGTTCCGACTGACAAGAGTTGTTCCCGTCGACCCTCGGGAAATCCGAAGAGCTCGTGGCGGTCAAGAGTCACTATCGTTACCTGGGTGCCGCCTCGTCCGAGGGTGGTAATGACGGTCTCTCCGGCTCAAGAGGATGACATGGACGCTTTCCTGTCGCTACGCCAGAGGTGATTCTCGGTCCCGTTACCTATTTTCCCGCTGTCTCAGGGCAGCCAGGGGATGCGCCCTTTGCATCCTTCGCAGCTTGTTCAACGAGGGGTGGCTTCGTCGGACGTCGGTGTGACCCAAAACAACTGTTCGTCTACTTGCATTCCGGCTACCAGAGAACCAGCCTCAGTCTCCGCAGGGTACCCGGACAACCCACATCACCGCAGCGGGCGCATACAGCCGGGACCGGGCGCGGACTGCTCTTATGAGACAATTTAATTTCTCATTGAGAAGTTAATTTAATTTTCTGCTCTTGAGAATAATTTAATATATAATATCTTTGTCGCTCTGAGTTACAGCGATTTATTGTTTTATTAGTGCAATAAACGATAATACCCATACTCCAAACAATATTATCCACTTACTATAGCAGCAATAATCGATACGACAAAGTAAATCTGTAGTGTGCACAGATTGACTTAACACATAGAAGTCGCAGATTCGTTCTCTAAATGAAATCTGATTGATCATTATCTGTGTACGTTCTATTGTTGTTATGGCAATTTTAAAGAAAGTACCAATTAATTTTAAATTATAGCTAGGAATAGAATGCGGTTTTGGCAAAAACATTTGTAAAATTACTTAACAAGACAAGACCTTTTATCTTTGTTACACCTTAATGCGTTAAATCATTTTACTGTTTTATTTATTGAATAAGTACCGGTAATGAAAACCGCGGTGCAGTCAAAGGTATCCATTATAGTGTAGCAATATTTGTTACAAAAGACAATGTAATACGTCTAAATTGATTTAACGTACACAGGTCTCGGGTTCGACTTTTACACCCAAAAACTGCAAGGAAAATCCATTAACAGTTGATAAGAATAGTAGGCCTAAATAATTTTCATCTCAAACATTAACTGCACCTGACGGTAACACCCTGTTTGTGTGTGTGTTATCTCCGTAGTACATTATACTTCCTTGATCGCGCAATTATCGTCTAATTCTGTTCGGCATTAGTTTGTAAACAACATGTACTAAGATAAATACAGATAGAAACAACGGCCGCCCACCCTTATCTTTGACATTTTCACGTAATCCTTCAAACAATAAGAAGAATTAAATAATTATGACGACGTCATTTGTGCAGAACTGTTTACGTCTTAGCTGAAAATCTTCATTTTATATTTTGAATATTCGAGAAAACGCTTCGTCATGTTCAAGGACTGGAAAGGAGAATTGCACGTTCAATTACAACTTTCGATTCATAAGGCCTCTGTCATTACATTATTATGTCATTTCATTACACTCTAGGCAACCGATTGCATGTAACTGATTGCAGAAAAAGTTGTGGGCCATTGGATTAAACGAGACCTATTACACTTGCTGCAATCTGTTGCACAGTCTGCAATCGATTGCAAGAAGGTTGCAAGCCATGCAACTTATGGTGCCAATATAAGTTTCGCGCGCTCGATGAGGGGCATTGATTCAAATGTGGCCTATTACACTGTGCAACCGATTGCATACAACTCGCTTGCTCCCCTTTCTGTGAACAACGAAGAAATTTCATGACATGGGACCGAAACAACGTATATTTTTTTTTACAAAACTGCCAAAATCTCGAAAACGAAAAGGGAGATCTTATTGAAAAAAAAACAAAATAAAATCTGTAACCTATCTAAATTCACTTGGGACCGTTTTAAGGCTCTGTCCTTAAAAATTATTAAAGCTATAGGTTCAAATTTGCAGAGTAGTTGCAGCCTATTTTTACTACGCTGCAACTGGTTTGACGTAGCCTTGAAATCAGTTGCAAGCAATCAGTTGAGTAGTGTAATAGAGGTCTTAAATTTGTGTATATCTGAGTAATCTTGTTTTCACGATTATTCGGATTTAATAAGTACACAGGAATAAATTTATTTCCTGCGTCGGAATTTTCGCCATTATCCGGTGCTCACGGTCAGCTGATTGTTCGCCACGTGAAATATTACCTGATGACACGCTCACGTGGTTAGAATGCGCGCTCGTGAAGACCCTACTTTTGGAACGTAAAGTAATGTCCCGATTGTGCTTACCAGGTTACAATATCCGTATTTAATCATTTTTTTCTTGTTTTTTTAATTTAGTGCATGTTACTATTTTAAAAACAGATTAACAATTAAAATCTTAAAACGCGTCCGTATTCCGAACATTAAGGTCGAACGCGGCTTTTCTAACACTGTTTACTCGCCACATAGGCCTAACCATGGCCGGCTCTAGTAGAAGACCGGAATATTAAACGTGGCAACACCGGAACCAGCTGATATTTGAGGCCGACTAGATGATCTCTTAATTTATTTATTTCAGTAATCAAATCGCGTCATTGCCGGTTAACAGCAGTTTTATAATTCTTCTTTTTTTGCAAATTAAAAGTTTATTATATAAAATACTGTTATATTATTTAAGAAATATACTAATTAACTCATTCATATGATACGAATTCAATAATTCGAACAAAATTAATTCGTTAGCTCTAACACTAATTTCTTAAACTTAAACGTATATAGTAGTACTAAGTGCGCACAGACATATAATTTAGATTTATCTACAAATAGGACTACTCTTGATTTTAGTAATGCTATGAAATTAAATCAAAATATAACATGTTTACTCTAGCTATTTTATTACACTATGCTTATAGGCCTCAGACGCAACGTTGCCACGTTTAATATACCGGCCTTCTACTAGAGCCGGCCATGGCTAAACTCGTGAACCGATTTTACGCTAATTTGAACAAATTGGGCAGCCCACCCAGTAGAGCGATTCTGAAAGATATATTCGTTTTTGGTGATCTGTAGTATTCATTTTATTAAAATCTGTGGCAAAATGACGATGTAATTACAATTGGTGCAAATATTTTTTACAGACACGACTCACTGAGGCAAAGTTTTAAGAAATTCGTACAAAACATTTAACACTATTGGAGAAACAGGAGAAAATATGTGCCAGTTTTATAATGTCGTTTATTTTAATTTATATTGTGATGTAAGATGTTTCTTTGCTGTTTCATGATTTTGTTAAATTTTAGATATTTTATCCTGTAACCCTTACGTTTTCACACTTAACTTCTTTATAATAACATAATTAATAGAAAGTAGCCCGTTCTTTTTCTAAAATTTTATAGTTTTATTGACAAAAATGCAGAAACCTCCCAGAACACCTCCTCCCGTTGGGAGTTTCTGGAAAGGAAATACTGGCTGCGCCCCTGCTTGTGCGTATATTTGAGTAGTACAGGAATACACTCTTACACAAATGAGAGATGTGGACTAAAAGCGAAGAGAGAGAGAAAGAGATGATTGAGGCTTTTGAGATGTGGATACATAAAATGGAATGAAGAGGTGCTGAACAGTTTAAAACAAGACAGAACACCTTTAGAAACACTCCTGAAGAGGAAAATAAACTAAACAGAACATGTTATTTAAAAGAAAAAGGAATTTTAATGGCAATTGTTGAGGGCACAGTGGAAGGGGGCAGGATCAATGATGAGGTATGTACGATGTTAGTAGAGGAGGTTCAGAAGAATTTACAAACAGGCCTGGAAACTCTGTTTCTTATTCTTTCACGGCTGGCGTCATAATTATTCAAATTATTGTCCGAGCTGTAAGACCGTGATCTACTATAATTCTCATGCTGATGGACGATTATAATCAGACGTTTCAGCCTCACCGTTCATTGAACGGTTTCCGAAACAACTGACAAGGTGTGAGTCAGTAAACTATACCAAACTCAAGGAGTTTTCTTCTTTTGATTGTTCACATCACTGTCTAGCAGTTGGCTGCCTTCAGTGTTTTCATAGTGATGTAGTTTTGCAGCTAAAATCTTCTAATGTTTTAGTCGCAGACCCCATTTTTCAGACCACTGTTGTTGACCCTAATAAATTAATACTCATTAACAATACTCCTTTATACTTTATTTTGAGTTATATAATTAGTGCAGCCTTAAAATTGGATACCACATATCCGTAGACCTATAGTTTTAAAACTGTACAATACGTACAAACTGTATGTATATTGCAGTCGATGGAAATATTTTCATTATCAACAAACACAATTTTTTATACTTTTTCAACCGAGGCCTTTGTGTTCCTTTTCACACACACACACACACACACACACACACACACTTTTTTAAGGCATCCATTTGTACATATTTTGAATCGTTATATGGACATTCCATTCACCATTTTTAAGTACAGTTTTCCTTGTATTACTGTTTATACGTACTTATTGCTACAGTATTTATAACACCATCGTTATACACAGTGCTTATATCTCAAGATTATCACCAAAAAGTTGCTACTGTTTTATTTTCAAATCCAGAAAGGTCATTGTTAAACAGCAGGTAAAGAACTGAACAAAGCATTTTTCCCTCCGGAATTCTCTCCTCGATTTGCTGTAGTCAGAGTACATCCTGACATACTTATAAAGTATTAGATACTTGTACTTGCCTTTCCATTCAATATGACTGCAATGTTTTGGTGAAGTGTTTGGAGAGCTTCGTTTTCAATTTCTAGTTCAATTCCTCATTCCAAACTAATATTCAAATATGATTCTTAACAAATAAGACGGTAGCTAGAAATAATCAAAACAGAGTATCAAAGCAGTAAATGTATAGCTCTCCCACGATTGAGTGAAAATTAGCCACTAGCGAATTAGTCCCTTTAGCACATTCCGCTAAGTGTGTAGATTGTAAACAATTTTCTTTGCTTTCTTTACTAAACTACTGGTAAGAGAATTCTTGTACAGAAGAAATGATTTGAAATGTTCTGACGTGTGACAGTTGTTATACCTAAATCAAAAACATTCACTGCATACTCTGTGGGGATCATAAACTACATTTTATATTAATTTTATACTTCTTCCTTTACAGATGAGTATGCATTTGTTAATGGAATTTGCAAATACTCTGGATTGCAGATATCCACAATTAAAATCAAGGTGATGGCTTTTTGTGGTACTGATCCTGTACGGGCAAAAATTGTTATAGACAGTACTGTCCTGGAACAAGTTAACAGTTTTGAATACCTGGGCTACAGTGTGTCTTATAATGCAAGAAATGACGTGGTGAACAAGTTGCATTAGTTCAACCTTAGGTGCGGGACCACCAGGCAAACCTCTAAGTCAGGAAGTAAAGGAACACGCCTAAAATCAACAAGGTGATGGTTCTTCCACACTTCTTTATGGGTCTGAGAATTGGACTTTAACAAAGTCAGGCCAGTCGCATCCAAGTGGCTGAAATGAGATTTTTCATGCACGTGGCAGGGTATACTCTCCATGATCATAGAAGAAACACAGATATACAGCAGGAACTGAATATTATGAGTATACTCGACAGGATCACCCAGTATCGGCTGAATTGGTGGGAACATCTTTGCCAAATGGATGACTGTTTCATCCCCAAACAACTATGGAACTATAAGCCGAGGGGACAGAGAGGTGTGGGACGTCCGAGGAAGTGCTGGAGTGACCAGCTGTAATATTTGCTTATTTGAGACTGGAACAAACCATTCTTGGTTTAAACCTTGAGGATGATGATGATGACTTCTTCCTTTAGGAGAAACACGCATGCATTATACTATACTTGATGACAAAAAAAAAATATCGGTATGGAGAACCATACATGACTTCCATATTCTAAGATTTATATTTAAAATAATTTTCGAAATGAAATATTACCATAGAAACTACTTCTTTCTACTTACTGCTTCAGCCTTAACCACAGTACTGTGGTCACTAACGTATACCACCTCATGTTATCGCACTCGATTTTCACTTATGATGGAAGTTGATGGTGTTGCCGAAACGTCTGGTTTTGTAGAAAACATTGGACTACGGCCAAATATCCCGGGAAGGAATTTTAACAAAAACTACTTCTTCGTTGCCGATAACGTTGTACACATATATATAAAAAAATATGCATAAAATTAATGACTTGTATAAGTTAATGATTGATCTCCATTAAGTAGTGCTCAAGTTTCCAAAGTTTTAATATTATGATGTCCGTAATTAAAACATCAGAGCAGGTTTAGTGTGTATCAGGGTACACCGTGGACAAAAATTTTCAACATTTCCTATTGAGTGTTGCTTAGAGTAAAGCTGCGAATCTACAGTGTACGTTTCACAGAACAAACACACAGAAAAGAAGGAGCGCTCCAAAGTCACTCACGGACCCTCAGCATCTTGCACAGGGTTCATTCCCTAAAGACGAAAAGTCTGTCTATGAATCGTTCCTCTGTAAACACGTGCAGTTACACTGCCCAGCGATCCACAGGAAGCAAATCGCTATCCACGCTGGACACTTTTTCGGCTTGCACACGTTATGTTGGTATGGGTTTCGGCACTTTCCATTTAAAAAGCGTGCAAATGTAAGAAAATAAACATGAATGAGGCCAGAAATAACGCGAATTGTGTGTGTGTGTATGTGTGTGTGTGTGTGTGTGTGTGTGTGTGTGTGTGTGTGTGTCTTCCCTGCCTTTTTATTGCGGTAGTCATAATAATAAAATGGAAACGTAAACATTACATAACTGAGATATGCTTGCCTGCCACGAACGATATATTTTCTCTCATATATGATTTACATTAAAATGAAAAAAATTATAATTTTATTGCCTAGCAACAAAATTATTTTATTTTTAAGAATTACCATTGTTTGAAAAAGTTTAAATGAATTTTCAAGTACTTTACTGTTGTTAAAACGTAAAAGGTTGCAGGTAAACTACCCCTTCCCCTTAACCGATCTTCACCAAAATCAAAAGGCCTTGAGTTCTCTACAAATCAGGGCTGTATGCAGAAAATTATTTGATTCTGTTTGAATTTGCGGCTGTTATCGTTTGCCATAGAAAATACCCTTGTTAAAACATAAAATGTTGCAGGTAAACTACCCTTTCCCTTAACCGATCTTCACCAAAAACAATAGGTCTTGAGAACTCTACAATTTAGGGCTGTATGCAAATAATCTTTTGATTCTGTTTGAATTTGCGGCTGTTATCGTTTGCCATAGAAAATACCCTTGTTAAAACATAAAACGTTGCAGGTAAACTACCCCTTTCCCTTAACCGATCTTCACCAAAAACAATAAGTCTTGAGAACACTATAATTCAGGGCTGTATGCGAAACATTATTTGATTCTGTTTGAATTTGCGGCTGTTATCGTTTGCCAAAGAAAATTACACTTGATAAAAAAAAACCTTGCAGGTAAACTACCCCTTTCCCTCAACCGATCTTCACCAAAAACAATAGGTCGTGAGTACTCTACAAATCAGGGCTGTATGCAAAAAATTATTTGATTCTGTTTGAATTTGCGGCTGTTATCATTTGCCACAGAAAAAAAATCTACAGACACAAAGACAGACACTTTTCGAAAAACGACTTTTTCATGTTTTGAGTGTAGTATAATCAGAATCTGCAATAATCTCGAACACGATTTTTTTTGCCATCACCATACTTCCATTCGCTTAAAGAATATGGAAGTAATTAGCCGCCACAAGTAGTAGTCTCTTATTATGGAACCACATATGTGACAGTGTTGTGCAAACTAATGTTTGTGGATTGGGAAGTACTTTGCTGATGTCACACCGGTTTTACGCTTCTGTCGTGAGAGATCTCTTTACAATAATAATTATAATATATGCAAGTTTATTACATTATCCACATAACACATAAGAATCATTGAACATATATTTTTTGTCAATTTTCAGACAGTGTGAATCTCAGTAAGAAACCGTACAAGTCAGGACATATGCAGAGAAAATATTATGAAGGCATGACTTCAATGTTAATGAAGGATGAAAATGGAAAACCATTTCGTGCCATACTTAAAGGTGTCAAGCCAAAACTGTTTTCATTGAATCCTGAAACTGATATACAGTTCTATTTATACACCAGGTAAGATTATTTGTAATTTAAATATATTTTGTTTATTATTATATGTCTTAGTGGATATACGTACAGGTATAACAATCAAATGTTTTATGTAGAAGAATGAGAATATATTGTTTAACAAAAAATATAAAAGAAAACTCAGGTTTATTAGTTCACTAATTTGTTTGAAATCTTCTGAACAGTAATTTTCAGCTTCTCAAATTAGCCTAGAGGAAGCTAGTAACTGAACAAAGCCAGAGGGTCAAAGGAAAGTTGGAAGGCAAAAATAAGATGGATGGATGGGGTGAATCAGGACTCTTGAAATTAGAAACTGGAGGAGTGTGGCTAAGAATAGAGATGAATGACGAAAACTTCTGAAGAAGGCCGGGGCCCACAAAGGGCTGTCGAGCCAATGATGATGACGACGATGATGATAAAACTAGTTACTGAGAAATGTTATTCAGTTTGTTTACAACTTAATTGTTACTATAAATATAACTACAGAACACTAGCTATCACTGAACATGTCTATTAAAAATTTTCTGTAATAATCTTACTTTACACGTCACATTTTCCAATGACATCCTTTTCGGGGTGGAGGAAATCATTTTAACATTAATAAATTATTTACCTTAAATTATCCGCCGTGTGATTTCTTGTGCTTCGTCTATGACGCGTTTCAGAGCTTATGCTCCATCATCAGATATTAAAAACGTAAAACTATCACTCTTGCGAGATCGTTAAGAAGTTAAAATGTCAAAATTTGCATCTGAACCGTACGCGGATTTGGGTGCGCACCCGTTCAAGTTCATTCTGCCACTGAGCGGTTGCTACCTTATTGTAGCCCCAGCGAGCAGACTCAAGGCGGTATCGTACAATCTGTTGGATACAAAGTTCAGGTGGTCATTTAACACAATATCGCAACTCCTTTGGTTTGCATATGCACTGTAAATTTCAAATTCCTCCAAGGCATTCATGAAATGGCCCTTCTTACAAACATGTAACGGTATTAAATTGGAACTAAAATCTGTGTAATTATGATTGTGTGAAGTCAGGTGTCGGGCGTAATTTGATTTGATGTTGTCAATGTTTTTTATTTTCTTAGGTACATGTTCTCGAAATCGTTTAAGGAAACCTCTCCCAGTCTGTCCAATGTAGAAGCACTCGCAATCATTGCACGTTAACTTATATATGCCAGTTTTTTCTTCTGGAGGCGTGTGTTTTTCGGTTTGAGAATATCCAGTAACTTATTATTAGTCCTGAATGAAATAGTGAAACTATTATTATTCAATATAGAAGACAAAACCTTACGCATAAAGCTAGTGTAATTAGTAGATATACAAATTTTTTGCGTGTTGTTGTTTATTCGGGGTTTAAGCATTCTTTTTTCATGTTTTCTCAACAGTTTGTCAATGGTTAAACTATTGTAACCATTGGCAACCGCGATATATTTTATGACATTTAGCTCATCACGAAAGTCATTATCATCCAAAGGAATTGTCAATAATCTATGAATGAAACTATTGTACGCTGCCATTTTATGTGAAAGAGGATGATGAGAGTCTGCGTGTATTGTGGTGTCAGTGGTAGTCGGTTTCCTATAAATGTTGAACTTTAGTTTGTTCATCTGTCGAGTGATGGTTAAATCTAGAAAGTTTATCTTGTTATCAACCTCTGTTTCAAGAGTAAACTGGATGTTTCTATTAATTTTATTTAAACAGTTTTTAAATAATTCGATTTGTCTTATAGTACCATCAAAAATTAAAAATAACCATCACACGGCGGATAATTTAAGGTAAATAATTTATTAATTCGTACAAATGATTTGGTCCAAATCCGCGTACGGTTCAGATGCAAATTTTGACATTTTAACTTCTTAAAAATCTCGGAAGAGTGATAGTTTTACCTTTTTAATATCTGATGATGGAGCATAAACTCTGAAACGCGTCATAGACGAAGCACAAGAAATCACACGGCGGATAATTTAAGGTAAATAATTTATTAATTTGTACAAGTGATTTGGTTACCATATTAAACATGAATATTACATTTTAACATGTTTAGTTTGTCTAACAAAATTATTTCACCCTAAGAATTATCGTATAAATTATTTTAAGGTGGTTCAATTTGGGAAGGATAAATTTTATAAATATTACTTACTTCTCTTATGCTGTTATTTCTTATTTTTTTCTGCTGAACTTTCCCACATGTGTAACCCAAATTATCTAGTAACCCATTTCAGATAATTTCAGTAGTTTCTTTGCAAGACAGTTTGCAATATGTTGTTGATAACCATACAATACAATTCATTCTTGTTCTTCAGTGATATTTTTTAATTATGTGTTATACTGTCAATAAATGCTAGAATGCTACTGTATGTTACTTAAAATTCCGTTTCTATCGTGTGCATTGTGATAAGATATGTAAAGATTACAAATAATAAATACATATATATTAAATACAGAATTTATTTTGAAGCCAGAAAATTGATAGTTTCTCCTGATTCAGTAGTTCTGATTGGTACATTTGATTCAAAAGAGAAATCAAAGAATGTTAGAAAATAAAATTAAAAGATGGATTACGACAAAATTAATTTTCATAAAGTCATGGTTGTTCCAACTTTATAAGCGACATTTAGATTCTTTATTTCAAAAATACAGGCTCATGAAATTTAGGGTTTTTGATCCATGAAGTGACGTAGCTTAGGAAATAGGGACAATCTTGAGATTATTCAGTTACAGACAGGAAAATAATAATAGATGGAGTCTGAAGGCCCATATAGAATAAATGACATACATATGTAAATAATCTTCATCTATTCTATTTAAATTATCTATATATATACAATTTTATCATTAGAAAAATGTCACTGTTAAAAAAACGATGTCCAAGATTCTTACTCAGGTGATATAGAATCCCAACATTTGTCTCTTCCTTCCACATTTTCCTGACTATGAAAAAGAAAGAAAAATTACTTTTAATTTTCTCTTTGTCAGGCAAAATATTCAAGGCTATGTAATTATGCCTTAGACTGTGCAAAGAACAGGTTTAAACCACAGTTGACACCAGTGGCATAATTTTTTTTTTTTTTTTTGGTGGGGGGGGAATCAGAGCACCTCTCCAAAAGCTGTTAAAAGTGTCAGTATAATTCCATAATCACTTAACATAGGCTCATTTCTAAGCCAGTTGTGTATGTTAAAATAAGCCTTATAAATAATTGTAGATATAAAAAGAATTACAATATTTGATAAAGTTTCAAATTGCTAAAATAAAGTTATAGTTTCTAAATAATAATAATAAAAACAATGATTACTCAGCATTTGGTATATAATGTATACATTTGTAGCATTAAAAAATAAAAATATCGGTTTGGAGAACCATATATGACTTCCATGTTCTAAGATTTATATTTAAAATCATTTTCGAAATGAAATATTTCCATAGAAACTACTTCTTTCTACTTACTGCTTCAGCCTTAACAAAAAATTACCCTTGTTAAAACATAAAACGTTGCAGCTAAACTACCCCTTTCCTTTAACCGATCTTCACCAAAATCAACAGACCTTGAGTACTTAAAACTTCAGGAACGTATGCAAAAAATTATTTGTTTCTCTTTGAATATGCGGCAGTTATCATTTGTCATAAAAATAATATCGGTATGGAGAACCATACATGACTTCCATGTTCTAAGATTTATATTTAAAATCATTTATGAAATGAAATGTTTCCATAGAAACTACTTCTTTCCACTTATTGCTTCAGCCTTAACCACAGTACTGTGGTCACTAACGTATACCACCACACGTTATCGCACTCGATTTTCACTGATGATGGAAGTCGATGGCACTGCTGAAACGTCTGCTTTGCAGAAAACTTTGGTCTACGGCCAAACAGGACGGGAAGGAATTTTAACAACAAACTACTTCTTTGTTGCCGATAACATAGTACATATATAAAAAATTATCCCCTCCCCTTTAACTATAATTTTCATTTATAGAAAATTACACCCACCACGATCAACTAGCCTAGATATTTCATCTACGTTTCTACAGTGCATTATTAAGATCTTCTTATCAGGATACTTTATTTATCAAAATTATGTACTTTACTCTTGTTACAACAAAAAATGTTTCAGGTAAACTGCCCTTTCCCCCTAACCGATGTTCACCAAAATCAATAGGCCTTGAGTTCTATACAACACAGGCACATATGTAAAAAGTGGCAGGTAAACTTCCCCTTTCCCTTAATCGATCTTCACCAAAATCAACAGGCCTTCACTACTTTACAATTCAGGAACGCATGCAAAAAATATTTGATTTTCTTTGAATTTACAACAGTTATCATTAGTCATAGAAAAAATACCCTTGTTAAAACATAAAATGTTGCAGGTAAACTACCCCTTTACCTTAACCGATCTTCACCAAAAATAAAAGTCTTGAGAACTCTACAATTCAGTGCTGCATGCAAAATATTATATGATTCTGTTTGAATTTGCGGCTGTTATCGTTTGCCATAGAAAAAAATTACCCTTGATAAAAAACAAGTTTCAGGTAAACTACCCCTTTCCCTTAACCAATCTTCACCAAACACAACAGGTCTTGTCTTGAGTACTCTACAATTCAGGGCTGTATGCAAACAATATTTGATTCTCTTTTAATTTACGGCAGTTATCGTTCGTCATAGAAAAAATTACCCTTGTTAAAACAAAACGTTGCACGTAAACTACCCCTTTCCCTTAACCGATCTTCGACAAAATCAACAGACCTTGAGTTCTGTATAATTCAAAAAGGTATGCAAAAAAGTAGTTGATTCTGTTTGAATTTATGGCAGTTATCGTTTGGCATAAAAAATTACCCTTGATAAAAAAAACGTTGCAGGTAAACTACCCCTAATCCCTTAACCGATCTTCACCAAAAACAAAAGGTCTTTAGAACTCTATAATTCAGAGCTGTATGCGAAACATTATTTGATTCTGTTTGAATTTGAGGCTGTTATCGTTTGCCATAGACAAAAATTACCCTTGATAAAAAAAACGTTGCAGGTAAACTACCCCTTTCCCTTAACCGATCTTCACCAAAAACAGTAGGTCTTGATTTTTCTACAAATCAGGCCTGCATGCAAAAAATTATTTGATTCTGTTTGAATTTGCGGCTGTTATCGTTTGCCATAGAAAATATCCTTTTAAAACATAAAACGTTGCTGGTAAACTACCCCTTCCCCTTAACCGATCTTCACCAAAAACAATAGTTCTTTAGAACTCTACAATTCATGTCCGTATGCGAAACGTTATTTGATTCTGTTTGAATTTGCGGCTGTTATCGTTTGCCATAGAAAATATCCTTTTAAAACATAAAACGTTGCTGGTAAACTACCCCTTCCCCTTAACCGATCTTCACCAAAAACAATAGTTCTTTAGAACTCTACAATTCATGTCCGTATGCGAAATGTTATTTGATTCTGTTTGAATTTGCGGCTGTTATCGTTTGCCATAGAAAATATCCTTTTAAAACATAAAACGTTGCTGGTAAACTACCCCTTCCCCTTAACCGATCTTCACCAAAAACAATAGTTCTTTAGAACTCTACAATTCATGTCCGTATGCGAAACGTTATTTGATTCTGTTTGAATTTGCGGCTGTTATCGTTCGTCATAGAAAAAATTACCCTTGTTAAAACATAAAACGTTGCAGGTAAACTACCCCTTTACCTTAACCGATCTTCACCAAAAACAAAAAGTCTTGAGAACTACAATTCAGGGCTGTATGCGAAACATAATTTAATTCCGTTTATATTTGCGGCTGTTATCGTTTGCCATAGAAAAAATTAACCTTGTTAAAACATAAAACGTTGCAGGTAAACTACCCCTTTACCTTAACCGATCTTCAACAAAAACAAAAACTCTTGTGAACTCTACAATTCAGTGCTGTACATGAAACATTATTTGATTCCGTTTGAATTTGTGGCTGTTATCGTTTGCCATAGAAAAAAAATTACCCTTGATAAAAAAAAAAATATTCCAGGTTAACTACCTCTTTCCCTTAACCGATCTTCACCAAACACAACAGGTCTTGTCTTGAGTACTCTACAATTCAGGGCTGTATGCAAAACAATATTTGATTCTCTTTGAATTTACGGCAGTTATCGTTCGTCATAGAAAAAATTACCCTTGTTAAAACATAAAACGTTGCTGGTAAACTACCCCTTTCCCTTAACCGATCTTTGACAAAATCAACAGACCTTGAGTTCTGTAAAATTCAAAAGTAGTTGATTCTGTTTGAATTTACGGTAGTTATCGTTTACCATAAAAAAAATTACCCTTGATAAAAAAAAAACGGTGCCGGTAAACTACCCCTTTCCCTTAACCGATCTTCACCAAAAACAATAAGTCTTTAGAACTCTATAATTTAGAGCCGTATGCAAAACATTGTTTGATTCTGTTTGAATTTGCAGCTGTTATCGTTTGGCATAGAGAAAAATTACCCTTGATAAAAAAAAAAGTTGGTGGTAAACTACCCCTTTCCCTTAACCGATCTTCACCAAAAACAGTAGGTCTTGATTTCTCTACAAATCAGGGCTGTATGCAAATACTTAATCTGAATCTGGCTTAAAGGAAGCCTTTCAGGAACTGGAGTTGTCCGCTAAGGCTATGGGCTTGGTTATAAACCAAAGCAAAACCAAATACATGGTTGTAGGTGCCAACACTCGTGCCCTGTCCCTGCGCATTAACGATTATGAATTTGAAAAGGTTCAGGGTTTTCCATATCTCGGGTCATATGTGGACTCTGGAAATGACTCCTCTAAAGATATTGAAAGACGGATATTATCTGCTAATAGGTGTTACTACGGACTGGTGAAACATTTTAAGTCTAAATTAGTAAGTAAAGATACAAAAGCCACCCTATACAAGACCTTGATTAGACCAGTCCTGATGTATGGCTCGGAATGCTGGGTGGTAAAAAAACTAGATGAGCAGAAACTATCCGTTTTTGAGAGGAGGGTACTGAGGAGAATCTATGGCCCTGTGAGAGAAAACGACATTTGGAGGCGATTGCATAATCGAGAGTTGTACGAAAAGTTTAAAGATCTTCCGATCGTGCAACTCATACAAATTAACAGATTGCGTTGGGCTGGTCATGTGCAGAGAATGGCGGAGGATAGAATCCCAAAAAGAGTGATGAATTATTTGCCGATGGGAAGGAGAAGGAAGGGAAGACCTCGTACAAGATGGCTGGACCAGGTTGGTAAGGAGGCGGTGAGGCTGGGTGCAGCGAACTGGTGGACATTGGCCGGGAGTAGAGATCAGTGGGGAAGATTTCTTTTGGAGGCCAGGGCCCGGACTGGGCTGTAGCGCCGAGGATGTATGTATGTATGTATGCAAATACTTATTTGATTCTGTTTGAATTTGCGGCTGTTATCATTTGCCATAGAAAATCCTTTTAAAACATAAAACGTTGCTGGTAAACTACCCCTTTCCCTTACCCGATCTTCACCAAAAACAATAGGTCCTGAGAACTCTACAATTCAGGGCTGCATGCAAAAAATTATTTGATTCTGTTTGAATTTGCGGCTGTTATCGTTTGCCATAAGAAATACCCTTGTTAAAACATAAAACGTTGCAGGTAAACTACTCCTTTACTTTAACCGATCTTCACAAAAAACAATAGGTCTTTAAAACTCTATAATTCAGAGCTGTATGCGAAATATTAATTGATTCTGTTTGAATTTGCGGCTGTTATCGTTTGCCATAGAAGAAAAATATCGGTATGGAGAACTATACATGACTTCCATATTCTAAGATTTATATTTAAAATCATTTTCAGCCAAACAGCCAGGCTGTGTCTTACCTGCCTTTTTATTGCTGTATTAAATGAAAAATATTATATTACATTAAAATGAAAAAATTATAATTTTATTGCCTGGCAACAAAATTATTTTATTTTTAACAATTACCATTGTTTCAAAAAGTTTAAATAAATTTTCAAGTACTTTACTCTTGTTAAAACGTAAAAGGTCGCAGGTAAACTACCCCTTCCCCTTAACCGATCTTCACCAAAATCGAAAGTCATTGAGACCTCTACAATTCAGGGACGTATGCAAAAAATTATTTGATTCTGTTTGAATTTGCGGCTGTTATCGTTTGCCATAGAAAATACGCTTGATAAAAAAACGTTGCAGGTAAACTACCCCTTCCCCTTAACCGATCTTCACCAAAAACAATAGGTCTTGAGTACTCTACAAATCAGGGCTGTATGCAAAACATTATTTGATTCTGTTTGAATTTGCGGCTGTTATCGTTCGTCATAGAAAAAATTACCCTTGTTAAAACATAAAACGTTGCAGGTAAACTACCCCTTTACCTTAACCGATCTTCACCAAAAACAAAAAGTCTTGAGAACTACAATTCAGGGCTGTATGCGAAACATAATTTAATTCCGTTTATATTTGCGGCTGTTATCGTTTGCCATAGAAAAAATTAACCTTGTTAAAACATAAAACGTTGCAGGTAAACTACCCCTTTACCTTAACCGATCTTCAACAAAAACAAAAACTCTTGTGAACTCTACAATTCAGTGCTGTACATGAAACATTATTTGATTCCGTTTGAATTTGTGGCTGTTATCGTTTGCCATAGAAAAAAAATTACCCTTGATAAAAAAAAAAATATTCCAGGTTAACTACCTCTTTCCCTTAACCGATCTTCACCAAACACAACAGGTCTTGTCTTGAGTACTCTACAATTCAGGGCTGTATGCAAAACAATATTTGATTCTCTTTGAATTTACGGCAGTTATCGTTCGTCATAGAAAAAATTACCCTTGTTAAAACATAAAACGTTGCTGGTAAACTACCCCTTTCCCTTAACCGATCTTTGACAAAATCAACAGACCTTGAGTTCTGTAAAATTCAAAAGTAGTTGATTCTGTTTGAATTTACGGTAGTTATCGTTTACCATAAAAAAAATTACCCTTGATAAAAAAAAAACGGTGCCGGTAAACTACCCCTTTCCCTTAACCGATCTTCACCAAACACAACAGGTCTTGTCTTGAGTACTCTACAAATCAGGGCTGTATGCAAAACATTATTTGATTCTGTTTGAATTTGCGGCTGTTATCGTTTGCCATAGAAAATACCCTTGTTAAAAAAACGTTGCTGGTAAACTACCCCTTTCCCTTAACCGATCTTCACCAAAAACAATAGGTCTTGAGTACTCTACAAATCAGGGCTGTATGCAAAACATTATTTGATTCTGTTTGAATTTGCGGCTGTTATCGTTTGCCATAGAAAATACCCTTGTTAAAAAAACGTTACAGGTAAACTACCCCTTTCCCTTAACCGATCTTCACCAAAATCAACAGATCTTGAGAACTCTACAATTCAGGGCTGTATGCGAAACATTATTTGATTCTGTTTGAATTTGCGGCTGTTATCGTTTGCCAAACAAACAAAATTACCCTTGCTAAAAAAAACCGTTGCAGGTAAACTACCCCTTTCCCTCAACCGATCTTCACCAAAAACAATAGGTCGCGAGTACTCTGTAAATCAGGGCTGCATGCAAAAAATTATTTGATTCTGTTTGAATTTGCGGCAGTTATCGTTTGCCATAGAAAAAAAATCTACAGACACACACACACACAGACACACAGACAGACACACAGACACTTTTCGGAAAACGACTTTTTTCATGTTTTGAGTGTAGTAGAATCAGAATCTGCAATAATCTCGAACACGATTTTTTTTGCCATCACCATACTTCCATTCCTTAAGGAATATGGAAGTAATTACCCTTGATAAAAAAACGTTCAGGTAAACTACCCCTTTCCTTAACCGATCTTCACCAAAAACAACGACCTTGAGAACTCTACTATTCAGGGCTGTATGCAAAAAATTATTTTATTCTGTTTGAATTTGCGGCTGTTATCGTTTGCCATAGAAAAATTACCCTTGTTAAAACATAAAACATTGCAGGTAAACTACCCCTTTACCTTAACCGATCTTCACCAAAAACAATAGGTCTTGAGTACTCTACAATTCAGAACTGTATGCAAACAATTATTTGATTCTGTTTGAATTTGCGGCTGTTATCGTTTGCCGTAGAAAAAAAATCTGTAGACACATAGACAGACAGACACACACACACACACTTTTCGAAAAATGACTTTTTATCATGTGTTGAGGGTAGTACAATCTGAATCTGCAATAATATCGATCACAATTTTTTTTTTGCCATCACCATACCGTACTTCCATATCCTTATGGAACATGGAAGTAAAATGACATTTTTTTATGTTTTGAGGGTAGTACAATCAGAATCTGCAATTATCTTGAAAACAATTTTTTTTGCCATCACCATACTTCCATTTCCTTATGGAACATGGAAGTAAAACAATTACGCTCATGCCAGAAGACATCAACAATTTATAAAATCTATTTACATGGGAAGAATCCTGAATTCCTCATTTGTCCTGAGGAAAATCGGGACCAGTCTTCAAGCTAGTCTCCCCCCTCTCTAGGCGTATATCTTAGATTGGTTAACACAATTAAATTTTTGTATGGATTTCAGTTGTCGTAAGCATTGGCAAATTAAAGGCATAAAACAACATTTCTTTTTCTTGTTTCAGAAATCAGGATTCAACCGAAATCTTATATGTTGACAAAAGTGATGTGCTAGCTTCTTCAACTTTCAACGCAAGTAATCCTACAAAAATACTTGTCCATGGGTTTATCAGTAGTGTTCATTCCTCAGGCATACAAAAAATTAAGAATGGTAAGATAACATGTTCATAGTGCTTAAATATTAATCATTATCAACCAAAATAAACTTGTTTCATCTGGTTACAGGTGTTTTCATTGAACACAAACACACACATTCTATGACTATGAAAACTCAAATTATGTTTGGTGCCGGCTCTGAATAAAATTCCCCTGTGATTATGCTCTGAAGAATTAATAAAATCAGCAAAAGAGACCGACATGAAAATAAGAGTTTATACAGTTTAAAAATATAAACTGCTTAACAATATCATCATGAACAAACTTGATTCAAGAACAAAACAAAATCAAACAATATATAGAAAATAAATTGTTTCTACAGACATATTTTTTAAATTTGCAAATTACAAGTAGCAACATTTCTCTAAATAGTCGTGTCTAATACGTGTCTATGTTCTGTGAATGTAGACACAGAAAATCAAAATTTACATGAAAAGTTCAATTCTGTACAATTAAATTCTTTGTACAATAATTTCTGTACAAAGAAATTAAACAAATTAAACATAATTCCAAACAACATTGGTGACAATAATAAAATTCACAAAAATAAAAAAGTTTAATTGAATTTACAACTTACTGAGCATTAAATTTCATGTGGAAGCAAGAATGCTACTTACTAAAGGGCCCAAACATATCACCTCCAATTCGATCTGAATCATATCACATAGAATTTCAAAAGAAGACAGAGATGCAGTTAGATGTACAACTGTATTTTACAACTGGTATTAATATTAAAAGAAAATCAAATTTACCTAATTTGAAGAACAGCAGAATATGTCATTATATAGCACGTAAACTAATCCAAATAAAACCAGTGAGCATAGATACTTATTCTGTGTTTTCTGCATAAATAAAAGTAAAAACATCACAGTTCAATACACAGAGTGAATTAGACTTCTTGTTGAGGGGAAAATTTTGCCAGCATAGTATGTGGACTGGCATAACAATAAAATTTACTCTGGCCAGGGCAAATTTCTGCTGTCATGGGCCAAGGAACAATTTTACAAGCCAGGGATCTCCCCCTCCCCTCATTAATTCGCACACTGGCTCAATATTAAATTTATATTGTAATATGCTCTTAGAAAAAAAATACAGATTTGTTTATCGTAGACTGAACATTCCATTCTATCCTAGCAGTTACAATTCAGAATGCGTTTTTGTTTCAACTACAGTTTCCTTCCATATCACTCTCTGTAGTAATAATCTCTCCAATTCTTCATCCCCATCCTAAAGCCATTCTGCACATCATTGATTGACCTTTTCCTAAGTTTCTATATGGTTTTTGAAGAATAATAAGTAATCAAGGATGAGCCAAATCACAGAACATGAAGACAAAAACTGATTAAAGGACAAAGACTTGCATGATTGAATTATATTGAAAGAACAGATCAAATATTATTCAAGATCTTACATATGAATGAGAATAAGTAAAAGACTAAGAGTAGAAGTGAACTGAACAACTGCAACGAAACGAAAAAACTCTTGATTGTAAACAAGTCAATTTAACAAAGTGCCAGGTCACTGAACAACGTCACTGTTAATATTATTGGCCAAAACATGTCAGTCTTGGGCAAAGCCTCCTCTACGCTCAAGCCTGTGAGACTAAGCATCTAATCACCATTGAGTGGATTTATAAATCATTTCTCAATACAGTATATGGTCTTTCACAAAACCCAAATGCTCTGAATAACCCCCAGAGCACCATCAACTAGGCCTATCACATGTAGCATAATCCTCGCATCTTCATATCTTATTCTAATCCTTCCCATTTTGTGCCATGTGCATCCACACTATACAAAAAATATTAATTATTTCATCTCTCTGTTGCCTCTACCATCTTCCACCCCTGCATGGTTGTACAGATGTTGTTCATGTCGTTCCATTGGATGTGTTCCATCCTGGCCACATGTCCGACCCACTTCCAATTTAAGCTTCTCACAAATGATAGTACACCAAGTCTTCTCTCTTATCACAGTGTTAATGCCAACAATCTCTTCTAAACAAAGGTCGTATGCTTCTTTCCAAATTATAGTGACAAGTTTATTTCACCTTTTCTTAAGAGATCCATGTCTGATCCTCATATAATGATGGAAGAATGTATATATCCATTACCTAAGCCTTGAAACTTCCTGGATCCAGTGGTGGTGCTACAAGCCCACCCAAAATTTTCTTGGCTTACCCAGATAAGACAGAAAAATTTCAGAGGTCAAAGTCAAACTATCTTTTATAAAATTCAAAAAAAAAAATGTTTTCCACGTGTTTAGAACGAAACTAAAAGATCTTTAGAATGGAAACATGAAACAAACAACCGTAAGAGTGTACACAAACTGTTGGTTGGTCAGTCTTTGTTTCTCGGTCTGTGGTCGTACTTTTGTTTTCGTTAAGTCAACGATTTTATTTTTGTGTCTGTGGTTTTGTGGTTTGCATAAGCAGAGTTAACGTGTTTAACTGCCAATTTTATTTAAATACAGATAGCAGTTTGTTTCATGTTCGATTCATTCTTTTGGTTTTTATGTTAGCCTATGTATGTACGTTTCAATTCGTTTGAGGTTAATTTGCATATAAACAATAAAAGGTCTCATGACAGTAATCTGTGTTTTGTGTTTGACTGTTTGTGTAGAATATTGTGCGTCTTATTGAAAGTGAATGTGGAAAAGTGACAATAAAAATGGCAAAACGTCCTAGCATTTCGGACTTCTTCATTTTGCAACAAAAAATTGTTAAACCAAATGAAGAGGGCATTACAACGCCTACAACGTTTACACCTGTAACTGCTGAGGTTAATTTTCAGGATCCCAAAACTGAACCAGAAAAAATTGTGTTCCATGATGATGATATGGAAGTAGGGAAAGAAGGAAAACAGTCAGAAAATTAAGAACTCGGTGAAAATAAAGGTACTGATTTATTTTCTATTCCTAGCAGTAGTACCACCAGCACTAATCCATCTGGTTCAATTAGTGATATAGCTACGAAACCTACTGATGAACCAAAACAGCCACTATTATGACATTTTCCTTTTCGCCAGTTTGAGACAGAAAAAGGAATTTCTAGCCAGGTTGGTACAAAATCCACCTATGGCATGAATACAGTATTATAAATGATGCTGCATTTTGTTTTGCCTGTAGATTTTTTCGGCCCCAAACTCAAGGCACAAAAAGTGAATTGCTTAGTTTTGTAAATGAAGGTTGCACTAATTGGAAAAAGAGCAACAGAATCTAATTCCGGTTTTAAGCAGCATGAGAACAGCTCATCCCACAAACATTCTTTAGTTGCTTGGGAGTCTTTCAAAAATTTAAAAAGTAAGTTTGGGGAGGAAGCATCAGTTGCTGTTCTGCTAGATGAAACGTATGCTCTTGAAGTTCAAGAAAATAGAGGATACATTGAAACAATTGCTGATGTACTTTGATTCACAGCCCTACAAGGAATAGCTCAAAGAGGTCATGATGAATCGAAACAGAGTGAAAACAAGGGAATTTTTTTAGAATTAATGGAACTTATAGGGAAAAAAGATCCAACTGTTAAAAAAAAAGCTTGAATATAAAAGATAAAAATACACTCATCATGGTATTCAAACTGAAATTCTTAGCACCATCAGCATTATTGTGCTGGAACATATAACAGATGAAGTAAAAAAAGCTCAGTATTTTGCTCAAATGGTTGACGAGTCAAAAGATTGTTCAAAAACTGAGCAATTTATCAATAATGATTCGTTACTATTTAGATGGGAATATATATGTAAGATTTCTAGGCTTTGAACCTGCAAAAAAATTGGATGCTTCTTCTTTATTAATTTGTATTAAACAAAAACTAGCAAACTGTGGAGTTAATTTAAACTACTGTGTTGCTCAAACATACGATGGAGGCAATCATGAGTGGCTCTGTGCAGGTGTTCAAGCTCTTTTAAGCAGGGAATTTCCACAAGCCATCTACACACACTGTATGAACCATAAATTGAATCTCGTTATAGTGGCAACATGTAGAGGGATCAAGTCAGCTACAGATTTTTTTATGACACTGCAGGGACTGTATGTTTTCATGAGTGGGTCAGCAGTCCATCAAATGTTTATAGATACACAAATGAAAATGAAGATAGGAAAAGTGGAATTGAAAAAGTTAAGTGACAGGCCGATGGGCCTGTCAGTACGCTACATGTTTGGCTGTGAAGAAGACAATTGAAGCTATTATTGTAACACTAGTAAATATCCATAGTGAAAATTCAGAACAAGCTGCAGAAGCGTCAGGATTCAGTGCTAAGTTGAACTTTTCTTTTATTTTTCATTTATGCCTGTTCACACGTTTGTTGAAAGAATGCAAGTCACTGTCTGATTTCCTCCAGGGCAAAGATTGTGATATTGTTGCTGCGATCAATTTGGTCGAAACTACAAGGGATCTTTTCAACCAAATGTGTGAATCTGATACAGGTTTCACTTCTGTGTGGAAAGAAAGTATAGATGTAGCAACAAAAATAGGCGCAATCAAGGTTAGGCCCACCCATTTTATAACCTGGCCCACCCATGTGAGCTACGCTAGAGCCACCACTGCATGGATCCTATGACTTCAACATATGTCTTAGCATCCCAAACATTTTGTAAGGCTAATGGAGAATATTGCTACCAGTGGAACTATAATGCTTCTTGCTACTTCAATTATAAAAGTTGAAGTAGTCTTGGTATGCTCAGTTAAATTATCATTGATTTGTTTTTACTGTAATACATTACATGTTGTCATGGCTCTGCAACATACTCTATACATGTAATAAGGAAATACATTATAAAATAATGCTTTTGATGTGTAGAAACAAACAGAACAAAGTGAGCATCTGCCTCCACATATATTTCATGATGACATCAAATACCATTAATACAAAACAGAGAAAATGTCTTTGAATAGAAAGCTGCCACAAATATACTTTGAATCTCTCACCTGCATCACCTCACGTTTTCATTAAAATGTGTCTAGATTTTTATTCCATCAGTACACAACTTTATTCTCTATAAAGTTTGCTGAAATATGAAATTAATTAAAACCGGTTAAAAGGAAGCAAAATGGTAAACAGTCAAAGCATTAAATGTCCAAAAAGTCACTGAACTCAACATGACCTCTTCTCCTACTTACTTTGTTCAGAAATGTCACATTCAAACTTAAACTGATTGATAACACAGATATAGTATTATCAATTTTAGAATATGATACTCCGCATACAGTCTCATTTAGTTATATAGGCTCTGCATGAAAGCACTAGCTAATGTTTTCTCTAGCCATTACAGTTTTGGGGAGTCCAATTTGAGGCCATTCTGATGCCAACCTAGATTTTTCAAACTTAATCCAAAAGAAAATATTCCTCTTCAGTGGTTCCTACACTTTCAAAATTATCTTGCCATTGTTCCATAACAGGGTTTTTTACAATAAATAACATTTTTCTGTAACCAACATGTTACTGTACTTATAATTCATAAAATTAAAAACAGTCGACAGCAAACAACTAAATAACACATTTCACTATACAACAAAATAACAAACTCTATCTCACAACCAGCAATGGCAACATTACAAAATCAAATGTTTGCACTTAATTTTGTTTGTAAAGTGCAGTGGTTTATGGGCCACCCAGTGTAGGCCTAATGTGAACAAAATTATGTATCGTTAATAAATGGATTGAACTTGACAGTCAAGATATGTTCAAGGTTTCCCAAAAGTATTTACAAGGTTCTGCCATTTGACATTGACCGATATGGCTGAAACGGATACTGGTGTAATCTTTTGAAGTTATGAGTGTATTGCCCAACAAAAAATGATAAGTATGTTTGTACTGTCTCAAATACTTACAACAAACTTAATGGTAACATATATTATTTATTGTTTTGTGAACTGTTTTAAATGTCATATAAAGTTTAAAACAATGTGACTTTGCAATTACATTGCTTTGTACTTTTAAAATAGCTTACTGATGCTATGTATAGTAGTATGATAGATATGGGATTGTATCAAAAAATGTGGCAGAAATAGTTACAGATAACACGTACCTGCAACCTTTAAAATGTGTAAAGTGGTTGTCCAGACAATGTGTGTGTGTGTGTGTGTGTGTGTGTGTGTGTGTGTGTGTGTGTGTGCACGTTCATGTATTTATGTAAAATTAAAATTCTGATTATAAAATTAATGATTGATTTGTTTTTCAAATTTCTGTTTATAATTTTTTTCTCTTTGTGAGTCGAATATTTCCATTTTCCCCCTATGTACTAGATGAAGACAAGACAAATCAGCTAAGAACTCTCTGGTCAGCTGTCAGCAAGAAAATTACTCTTTGTGATGATCTCTTTTTTAAAATAATTCATTATGGTCTAAAAGTAATGCCTTTTTTTAATGCTTTTGAAAAAGTCACCATTTTATTTGCATTTATGTTTCTGATCTGATGGCAACTAAATTTTATGAATCCACATGTTTAATTGTATTCCACATTTTTTTTATTGTTCTGCAATACAATCTAAAACTAATCTTGCCTTCAAGCCTAACATTTTTTTCAATATGATCACTTTAAACTGAAAGTACCATTTCTTATGATAAAATTTTTACAAATGTAATAAACAAAAAGAAAAGTTAAAATTCAATTTTAACAACAGCGTTAAAGAGGTAACAAGACGCCAATAAAACTTAAAAAATTGGCCATTCTAAAATGTTTAAACTGACGTAAAGGGGCAAACAGAAAATTCAATCTTGTAAATATCTGTCAAGTGCCATGTATTATAATTAATTTTATTATCTAATCTGCCGCAGATTTATTAGCATCTCCTTAAATAGTAACAAAAAACATACTCTGAAGTGTTGTATACTAAAATACCCTATGTAAATTTTAAACATTGTTAGCAATTTCTTGAAAGATCAATTTTTCATCTGCACAAATATGTTTCACCTGAGTGTTATATAAAAGGAAGACTTTGTATACACAATAAAATTAATTCTATATAAAGACAGAAGCAAGCTCGCAAACATGTAATGTGTGTGAAATAGCAGTTTTTTGTTTTCTGTTTAGCCTATTTGGATGAAGATGACTACAACATAATTGGAGTGGATTGGAGCAAACTCGTGAAAGCGCCATGGTACAACTTTGCTGCTGAGAACACCAGGGTGTCTGGTGAGCGTATTGCTCAGTTTATTGACTTTCTAGTCTCCACTGGTGTGTCCTTCGACTCTATCCACATCATAGGGCATAGTTTAGGAGCACATGCTGCTGGATACGCTGCTAGTAACATAAAGTCTGGAACGGTTCCCAGAGTTACAGGTATGCAGATATTATGTTTGCTAGAGACAGTACTTTAAAATGGAGTTACTGTAATTGTACTACTACTACTTTCCAGCACTACAGCCCATGGTGAGCCCTGGCTCCCACTACGACCCGTCTCCACTCATCTCTGTCCATTGCCCTCAGTTTCCAGTTCCTAATGCCCATCTTTCTCAGATCTTCTTCCACATCCTGCTGCCATCTTCTTCGAGGCCTGCCTCTTCTTCTTTTGCCCAATATCGTTCTACTTAATATAGTTTTGGGCATGCTCGTACCATTCATACGGGATACATGTCCCAGCCATCTAATTCTAGCTGATTTTATGTGCCTCACCAGGTCTTGTCCACCAATCAACTCATTTATCTCACTGTTATTTCGGATCCTATACATATTCCCTTCCTTCACTGGTCCAAATATCTGTCTCAATACACGGTACGTAACACGGTTCGGGTTCCATGGTACGGAATACGGTTTGTATTCTTCTTTCAAAAATTCTTAGAGCGCTTATATCCTTATTTATGAGAGTCCATGTCTCGGATGCATAAGCAACAACAGGTCTGATCAGTGTTTTATATAACATCAGTTTGGTTCTTGGAGTTAGAAACTTTGATTTCAGTAATGATTGGTTTGCATAGTAGGCTCTATTGCCGGTTATGATTCTATTTACTATTTCACTGCTCGCTCGGTTTTCATTATTCAGAATAACACCTAGGTACTTAAATTCTGTAACTCCTTGGAAACAGTAATGGCCTGTGTGAAGGTCTAGCTTACTGTAATTGTAAATTTGTAAATTTCCATAGAAAAACTAAGGCAATAACTGTCTGTAAGAAGAATATATTATATATATAATGGTACTGTCAGTTGCCATAATAGCAGTGGCAAACATAATTACAGGATTTAATAAGGAGACAAAAGGTTTTGGGTTTTGCATAAGGTGTATATGTGGTTTTTGTAATAGTACACATAGAAACAGGTGAAAGGAGTCTTCAGAACTGATATGAGGGTCTGTCCTAGAGTTACCTCATTTACCAACAGTTAGTGGTAAATGTCGAGATTTACCACTGCATTGTGGTAAAAGCTGCACTCGGAGGTTTTCGTTGGCTTGCCAACCTGTTCAGACATGTTCCAACATGTTTGTTAGTCACATTCATTGTCAATGTGTTTTATATTGCAAAGGCTCGGTTTCTATCTGTCCTTGTGCGGGTACATACGTCTTTGTATCTTTCGTTTATTAATATGACATTTGTTCGGTTTTTGGTCCAGAAAAATGAGTGACATGAGTAAAAGATTTTATGAACTTTCAGGAGAATCGGTGCGTAATAAAAAGGACAACAAATTTTATTTATCTAAAGAAAAATATAATTCTTTGTTAGCTGAAGTAAAAAATGGAAAAAACTGTGACTTATAAACAATCTGTGCACTACAGGCATTTGAAACGTTATGATATTCTTAACATCTGTGGTGAAGATAAACTCATAGCACCTGTTTCTCCAGGACGAGAAGAGATCCTTTACTACGTTTGTTTTGATGAACTATTTAATGTGATACACAAGAACATATTGCTATTGGTCACAGAGGAAGAATGCAAATGATAGTGGAACTAAATCGCAAATATAAAAACGTTACTGTAGAGTCAACCTTTACTTACTTAAAGTTATGTGAGCCATGTCAAAAGAAACAAAAACGTTAAAAAAAGGTATTGTTGTAAAACCTTTATTACATAACGAAATGAATTCTCACTGCCAAATTGATTTAATCAACATGCAACCCAACCCAGATAATTGGTCGAAATTTATACTAGTATGTCAGGATCAGTTAACAAAATTCATTCTTTTACACGCACTTCAATCAGAAAGAGCTGAGAAACTGTTGGATATTTTTATTACTTTTGGCGAGCCTGATATTCTTTATTCCGATAATGGACAAAAGTTCTGTAACCAAATTATAACAAGTTTAGCTGACATGTGGAAAGATTGTAAAATTGTGGACGGAAAACCAAGGCACACGGATTTGTCGAACCTGTCAACCAGGATATTGAAAACATGTTGGCAACTTAGATGGAAACATATCAAACTTGTGCAAGCAATGAAAAACAGGACTTACCATGAGGGCATCAAATGTTCACCGTATGAAGCAATGTTTGGTGTTCCAATGAAAATGGGTATTGCAAGTTCAGTTATACCACGTAGTTTAATGCACAAAACAAACCACCAAAGAAGATTTTGAAGAATTATTAAATACTACAAATGACTGTGATAGTAATCCAGAAGATGGCAAAAAAATACCCAAACAATGAACGTCGTAGGAAGTTTTCCACAAGATAGTTCAAGTAGAATGGAAATACTAGCTGAATCTTCAATAACCGATGAACCTAAAATAGTTGAACAATCTGACATGAGTGATGTAACTGCTACAACATACAGGATCAATACAGTGAAGTGCTTTCAAAAGAGAGCTGCTAAAGGACTTCAAAAACAAGCAGAAAAATGACAGTTGTCCCTTTTAAAAAAGTAGCTAAACCTTAAGTTGGACAGAATGTGAGACTCAAAATGCCAGATGTAGACAGGGCAAAGGTGGACCCAAAATCAATCATAGCTGTCATACTGAATACTGAAAATTATGAATTTTATCAACTTGGTACCACAATTGGCAAACTTACATCTTTATACACAAGAAACCAGTCCATGCTGTGTACAGAAAATTTTATTAGCATTACAGAAGTAGGAAACGAAAAGGTTACTGTTCAAGAAGTGATTAATAAATTATCTTTATTAGAGGTCAAGACTTGAAAAATTGTAATTGTTTAAAAAAGTGTACTATGAAGAAGTGTTTGTGCAAAGCCTCCTCTTTCTTGTGCAATTCTAAATGGCATAACAGTCAACCTGCTAAAACAAGTAATTTTCATTTTTTATTACTTTATTTAACTTTTATTACTTTATTAATTTTTCATTTATTTGTAACAATTAATTATTGGACCAGTAAAAAGAACTCGTATTTGTTTTTGTCATTAAGCTTACATTCTCACAAAATGCAAGTTTTTAAAAATTCTTTTTTCACCAAATGGTTAAACTGGTTTTATATGTTCTTATTTTTTTAATTTATTAACTATAAATTTCTTTAAAATTAAAAATATTATGCTTTTACCACAATGCAATGGTAAATCTTGACATTTACCACTAACTGTTAGTAAAAGTCTGAAATACAAACATTTTAAAAGGATCTTCGGACATTTACCACCATAAAATGGTAAATCTTAGGATATACCGGTAAATCTTAAGATTTACCTTACTTCGCACTTTTGCAGTAACATATATACATTCATAGGTTACAGTCCTAAAACAGATTCCCCAAAGGTATTCAATTAATACTCAATTGAATAAAACGGGTGAAGTCTCAGGATTAGAAGTACTGAATATGCTATGGAAAGTTTCCTTATAAATATAAGAGACCAAAAAAATCGATAAAAGTGTACTAAATACTTAGTTTATGTCCCAAACTTTACTCATAATAGTAAATCCTGGGTGGTGAGTAAATGACTGAAATGCAGGTTACAAAAGGTTGAGATGAAACATCTTAGGGTAAAAGAATGGGTAATAACAGGTACCAAATCATATTGAGATATGTAGGTACCGGTATGAGGATGCTCAAGAGGAACAACACAGATTGTCTACTTTGTAAGAATGGAGAACGGTTAACTACTCAAAGCAATCTGGAACTGCAGATCAGCTGGGAAGAGAGATCAGAACAGACATTGAAAGACGAAGGTATAGCTGGAAGCCATAAATAAGAAATCAGAAAAATGTAGAATAAGAAATTTAGAATGGAGAGATAACAGTTTTGATTGCTAAATACAAAAGACTGAAAAAAAATGTGTACTACAAAACTTCAGTAGATACCAAAAATGATTTTGTTGACTTATTTAATTAAGTACAGATTTTTTGGGTGCCTCTGGTATATTCCTGCGATGCATCATATGTTTATTACTATGGTGATATAATTGATGTTAAGCTTTATGTGTTGTAGTGACATAACTAGGAAAGTACAATATCTAAAAACAGTAATAAAAACCAATGAATCAAGTATATTTTTCTCATATGTTAAACAGGTTTGGATCCGGCACTTCCTTTGTTTTCATCAGCACCCACGTCAGACCGACTTGACCAAGGCGATGCTAAGTTTGTAGACTGCATACACACGTGTGGGGGTCTGTTGGGGTTCTACACTCCTATATGCACCATCGACTTTTATCCTAATGGTGGAGACTTTGCACAGCCAGGCTGTTGGTTTGATTTTTTTGGTAAGATATAGGTGTAACAGTATTCAAGTGTTGTGGCTTTTTAAGAATATTTATACTTCTTAAAATTGTGTGTTTTTTTTCTCAGGTAGTAGCCACATCTTGTTCGTTTGCTTTCCCCAAAGAGAACTGTTTTTGTTGCTGTTTTGACACAACTACATGTGCCATCTTCTGGCTAAGTCCTACTTGGTGGTATCCAAAAGACTGTTGGACACCACCAAACAGAACTCAGTCAAGAGATGGCACATGCGACTGTGCTGAAACATAGCATCTGTACTCTTCACAAGCTGTCAACAAACACAAGATTTGGGCGATTATTCAAGAAAACAACAATGCATAGTTCACCTACAAAACATCCAAAATAATATATATATTATACTCCAACCTTCTGTTTAAATCTTGATACATCTTATATAGATCGAACATTTAATACACCACACTAAAACTAATCTATAAAATTACTGGAAACCATTTTCTCAGCAGTCAGCAGTATTAATTATTTTAATTATATAATTTTAATAATATAATTATTTTAAAAATGAAAGAAAAAGGGACAAGAAAAGAAGAAGAAGAAGAAGAAGAAGAAGAGAGAGAAACATATATTTATATGTACTGTATTTTATCCCATATCCAATTCCACATTACATACCGCAAGCTCTGCCTTTGAAATACAGAAATTGTATACAAAAATATTTTGAATATGCACTGCCATGCAAAGTCAATTGAGTTTACCATTTAGCAAAATCTTAAACAATCACAAAAGATAAAATAAATATTAAAACTGAACGAAGGAAACTAATACATATGTGTTTCTTCTTTCATCACATCTTTCTATATCAAGTTCTATTTTATACTCAGTGGTAAACAGGCACAGATTTCTATTAACAGTTCATTTCTATTTAACTGATATTAATTATACTTTCTGAGATGTGTGTGTTCAGTTAGATAGTCCCTATCAGATATGAAGTTTTCCTTTTAATAAGTAATTTTATTCATAATACAACAAACATAATTACAGTTCTTTGAGCATGACAGTTGTTGATTTAATGATTTCTAGTTCAATTCCTCATATGGACAATTTTTGTTATATTGTTGTTTGTCTTTTAATGCTGTATGTTCATAGCAGAATTTAAGCTATTCAGTCAAAAGCCTTTTAACTTTTGTCACGATAGAGGGTCCCTTCACCACACCCCTTGTATTTTTGCAGATTGCTTTGCTTCCTTGAACATCCACCATCCACTTCTTACCTTCCCTCCACCCTATTATTGTCATACCTTTCATGAACACAATAAGTATAAATTATAACCTCACTAAACTAGAAAATAAAATAAAGTTCAATTAAACAAGACTACAAAATATTTCAAGTCCAAACCAACATAAATGTAAAAAGCATTGTATACAACAGAATAATACACAAACAAACACATTACCTTTACTTATTATGGTCCCCGTAATCCACATATTTACAAAAATTTTTTCAACTTCCAAAAAATCTTCCTGGTAAACATTTGTATAAATCAATTTTTTTTTTTAAAGAAGAAATGCATCATCAAATCAGGTGGCTAAAGCAAATGTATCTCCTCATACAAAAGTAAATTCACAATACATATGTATGCAGATATAACCTAGCCAAATTTTATTAACGTCGTGTTGAGTAAAAACTTGATATAAATGAAGCATACACAAAAGTGTATAAAATATTTAACAACAATGTAGGCCTATTTATAAATTAACAAATTGTAATTAATTCAGAATATAAAAAATTTAATCAAATAAAATTGTTTTATTATAATTTAATAAGTTGATTTAAATAATATGACTACTAACACGAGCCTTAGATGACCAGCCGATGTATTAAGTAAATTTGATAAAATAGAATAAAAAAAACATTTCAGAAATTAAACTAATTTAGTAAGACTGGCTTTTCATTACCACACTGTTATATGCCACAAGATAATTCAACCTAGAGAAATACGTATTAGGAAGACAAAAAATTATATGCATTTTTTTCACATATAGTACTAGAAACTTATGGTACTTACTTTGTAATATGTACTATTTCTATACAGATTATACAGTATTATATACATCAAGAAAAACTGGCATATATAACATACATGTATCATTTCTATATAAGCTACTTCAAAGTTTCTTGGAGTAATTGTTGAATATATTATATTATACATATTTTATATAAATATAATATATATTTTATAATTATAAAAAATAATACAACTACTTACAGGAGAAATTATATTTGATAAGATATAAAATATTATATACCGGTAATATACATGTGTATGAAATTTGGTAATTTTTATTTAATGATAGATTGATGTTTCAGTAATAAACATAAAACTGTTATTTTTTAAAATTGAATATTCTTTATTGTATAACTGAAATAGAAATATTATATATTTATTTATGTATAATTACAAATTTATCATATGTTATGTGGTAGTTATATTTATTTGAATGCATCAAAAAGTAAAAGTACTAATTTTTTCTTGTCATTTGTTTTTTAAATTAAATACTCTGCTCTTCCATTCAACTTGGATGAAAATATTTATAGAAAATTAGCATCTGATCACATCTGTATGAAATATTAATTTATTTAGATGTAACTAAATTAAAACCTTATTATTTTCATACAAGTAAAATTAAAGCCTTTAATGCACGTTTCATGTCAATCTTTACACTTGTATAAAGTTTTGTTTATAAATATACTTATTTATATGGCAGATATGTTTGTGTATAGCAAGTTTTTGAACTTTAATGTCAGTGTTGTGTATTTTGCTAAGTAAGTAAATAGTAAAAACAAAGTAATGAAAAATATAATTCTTGGATTTTGTTGTCCATGACCTGTCCGTTACTTAACCAAATATAATTACTTCACTACCGACTCGGAACACAAAAAAGTTTTGAACTTTGTGTAGCTTCAAACAAAGATACATTGAACACACAAAGCCACTCCACTCCACTACAGAATCCACCTTTGCAAACCACCTCATTGAAGCAAACCACACATACAAAAACATCGACAATAACATGGACATTCTACATGTTTACACAAAAGGCCGAAAACTAGACACTCTAGAACAACTGGAAATATTAGAACAAACACACAAAAACATATAAAAACGACATCCTAAATGAACAGACACAATTCAAATCACACGCATTATTCGAACATATCACACCCCACACACACAACATTGATCTTCAAAAGTCGATTCAGTCACCAACAACAAGACAGACAGTGTGCCAATGGCAGCCTCTGAGGAAGCTTTTTAAAAGCAAAAACCGGTTAAGGCTATAAGGTAAAACTTTTACATTTTTACCTATAAAAAACTTTGTGTTCCGAGTCGGTAGTGAAGTAATTATATTTGAAAAATATAAATTCAATATAAGTGAGAAGCGATACCATTTTCTATCAAACAGTAGGAAAGTTGTTTGTATATGATTCAAACCATAATTTCTGCTAAGAAGTAGAATACATGGTCTTTCCCTGACATGTTAATAAAACAAAAAAAAAACATGACCAGATATGATTTTTCAGTCTATAAATGTGTTTCAGGCACGTGCAGTCACAGCAGATCTTTTGATTACTATGCCGAATCCATGATTCATCAGTTTGAGGCATTGGGCTGTGATTCAATTGACAGCATTTATTCTCAGATGTGTGACAGTGGAATTGGATTTATGGGAGATCCTGCTCCTAAATCGTAAGTTTTTTACGCATTATGCTATGACTTTTTATCACTTATAAACTGTGATACTGCTTTTTAATTCATTAATTTATTAAAATTAGATTTAACTTATGTGGAGGACTACTGATTGTTTATTAAACATGTTTAAATAGGAAAAGTCTAACATGCTACCAACAGCTACCAACTATACATGTTCACTGGTTATAATTAAGGACCATTTATTAGTTTCTGGATTGCAGATATCCACAATTAAAACCAAGGTGATGGCTTTTTGTGGAACTGATCCCGTACAGGCAAAAATTGTTATAGACGGTACTGTCCTGGAGCAAGTTAGCAGTTTTGAATACCTGGGTTACGGTGTGTCTTATAATGCATGCAACGACGTGATGCATAAGTTGCATAAGTTCAACCTTATGTGTGGAACCATCAGGCGAACCCTTAAGTCAGCAAGTTTAAGAAACACACCTAAAATTCTACAAGGTGATGGCTCTTCCCAAACTTCTTTATGGGTCTGGGAATTGGACTTTAACGAAAGGCCAGGCCAGTCGCATCCAAGTGGCTGAAATGAGATTTCTCAGGCACGTGGCAGGGTATGTTCTCCATGATCATAAAAGAAACACACATATACGGCAGGAACTGAATATTATGAGTATACTCGACAGGATCGCCCAGTATCGACTGAATTGGTGGGAACATCTTTGCCGAATGGATGACTGCTGCATCCCCAAACAACTATGGAACTATAAGTCAAGGGACAGAAAGATGTGGGACGTCCGAGGAAGCGCTGGAGTGACCAGCTGTAATATTTGCCTATTTTAGACTGGAACAAACCATTCTTGGTTTAAACCTTGAGGATGATGATGATGATGATTTATTAGTTTCATTGTTACAACATGCACAGAAGTCCATGTGGCAACATACTGGACTGTAACAACATCCGAGATATTCCATTTTGTTTAGTCACTATTCCAACTTTTTCAAACAATGGTTTCTGTGATTTACTGTTACGTGATTCATAAAGACAAATGATTGAAAATTATTTTGTCTTTCCTACAAGTACAATGGATATTATGATTTAAGCAGTCTTCAAAATGTATTGCTAATCATCCAGCCTGAATCTGAAGACCTGTACTGTCTGGCCACGACTGGATGACCGAGGCTGCTCTCCCCCACCAAGCGGCTGCTTGTAAGCGAGGTAGGGTGAAACATGTGTACTAGCCGTTTGGTTTACCCCCACTTAGCCTACCGTAGTACCCGGTCATGCTTCTCCCACCTTACACAATGCTCAATCTTCGAATCGTGGCCAGACAGTACTACTGTCTATTATATTATAGAACTCAATGAGCCATAAACTTTCTTTCTAGGGAAGAGCCTTTCTTGCTCTTGAAGGTCCCGCAAGGAGGCTGGGTCTTATAATAAATGAAAAATGAAAGCAAGACAAAATACATGGTCACAGGACAGGAAGCTAGAGAAGGAGATCATGTCCAAATTGGCATCTATTCCTTCGAAAAAGTCAGCAACTTTGTTTATTTAGGATGCCAAGTTAATTCCGATGGAGAAACAACATAAGAAATAAAGCGAAGTATAACCTCAGCTTTGGTCTCAGATCCCTGTTCCAGAGCAGAACAATTTCCAAGAGCATCAAGCTGCTTCTGTATAAAACTCCGATCCATCCAGTTCTCACCTATGGTTCTGAGACCTGGACCATTTCTAGAAAGTCTGAGTCAAGCCTGCTGGTTCATGAATACAAAATCCTCCGCAGTATTTTTGGTCCAATATGTGTGGAAGGTGAATGGAGGAAAAGGACCAACCACGAACTGAACACTCTTCTGAATGAACCAGATATTGTGAAAGTTATAAAACTTGGTAGACTCAGGTGGGCTGGACATGTGATCAGAATGGGGGAAATCAAATACCCAGAAAGCCACTCACAGATCAGGTCTTTGGCACCAGGAGAGTTGGTAGACCCAAACTACATTGGGAAGATGGTGTGAATTATGATGCACACCTTATCCTTGGGACCCAGAACTAGAGCAGCTGCACTTGACCAGGACAACTGATGGAGGCTGATAAAGGAGGCCTTGACTCAGTAATGGGTTGTTACGCTACTGAAGAAGATGAGAAGAGAAATTAACATGTCTCTTTTATGTGACATTATTTTTCCTACTTCTTACATCCAATATTAGAAATTATCATAGTAGGCTTGTGTGTCATACTAACATATATAACAAGCAAATCATACAAACTGGAAAATAATTATGTTTATGATTGTACTGGTAAACTTACAACCAGTAAACTTGTTGCTTCAGGAATTCTAATCCTTCAACTGCAACATTGCTAATAAAACCTGCAGACAGAATCCATGTCAAAAATTTACAGCAGATGACACCATGTAATGCAATATGCTCCAAGAAGGATTAATTTTTCTTTAGGAAATATAGATTTAATTCTATGTAGTTTCAACTGAAATTTATCTTCTTAACAATCTGTATGTCTTCTGAAAAGCCAATTTCAATATTCTGACATATTCTGCTCAAAGATATTAGTTCTTGCATATAAATTCAACTACCACAGTTACTTTCGCAGTCATTTTATTCTTCAACTCTTGACTTTGGTTCATTTGTAAACTGTTCCTGTTGGTCATCAGACACAACATACACCTAAAACAAAACATAAATATATATAATTAATATATAAATAATATATAACATAAATATATAAATGTACAGTTTTGTAAAACAATAATAATAAATAAAAAATAATTGTTTTGAATATTGGAGTTATCTTTACCATCTGCCAATTTGTATAGACTACAGTGGCGCACCCAGGATTCTTTATTTGGGGGGGGGGGACTTGAGAACAAGGTGCACAATTTTGGTCCACCTTTTCCTCTACAAGCAGGGCTTTTGTCTTGAGGAACAATGGTACAAAACATATAAGGACAAAAAGGTGCACATTGTGTACAAACAGGTATAAATAATAAATTGCTTCATAGAATTTCCCTCACATAATTTCCACCTATGATGTCAAAAAGAGCCCTTCTTACATATATTGCACAATTCCAATCTATATAAGAATCATGACTAAAAATCACGCTACCACACCTTATTAATCTACATATGCATACTGAATAATTTAAATTACATAGTCAATAGATAATGAGTTTATTCTTTTAATAATACATAAAACATAATGCTATAGTTAACGTAATCAAACATAAGCATTCACACATGTTGTAGGCGGCAACAATAATACACGTGAGTGGAAAAAGGCTACAGTTGAAAATATTAGCCTGCTCCCTGAAAGACGAGTTTACATACATAAGTTTTGATTTTGATTTCAATTTCTACATGACCAAACAGTAAATATGGATGTTTTATAAGACAAAACTGGCATATTAGACACAACAGAGGGTCAATACAAAGATTTCACAGTCACAAAATATTTAGTACAGCAATTAATTATTTTATAAACGGTGACTTGGCAAGTTATCACTGTTACTATCACTATTGCTCAAATCATCTTCTATCCTGTCTTTTACTTATTTTGAAACAATCTGTTATATTATTCACTCTTTGGTCTGATCTCACATAATCTTTTCAATTTTCGTGATGTGGTTAAATCTTTATGTCCAGTCTATGGTAGAAATACACTCAAATTTCTTTTTTGCTAAGTTAATAACACTGTCTACAGAAAAATGCACTTGTTTCTTTTAACATGCTCCTTCACGATGGCGCACATCATTTCTATAGTTCTAAGATCCGGCTGATAGGGCAGAAGTTGTAAAACGGAATGTCCATGGTTTCCCAAAATACCATCTATTTTAAAAGTTTTGTAATTGGTTTATTTTGTTTAATTAGTCCATAGAGCTCAGGTTTTAAAATAAATGGACTAAAGAAATGCCGTGGTTCACCAACCAGTTAATTATGCCTGCCTTTTTGTTAATGATGTTGGAGTAACTGTCTATTACTATTACACTGTTCTTACTCATGTTCAGAAAAAGCATTTCAGTTACCCATTTTTCATAGTTCATATTGTTGTGATAATCGCCTTTTTTGGAACCCGATTTAAACATTAAGAGTGCATTAGGTACAAACTGTTTTCACCACCAGCATGAACTACAACCACCCACTGTCATTTATTTATTGGAGTTATCAGCCACTTTTTTCATTGTCAATCCACGTTCTTGTAACTGACTTTGAACTGTGAAAAATAAGTTTCATCTGTGCATAGTTGAGGCTGCTGTTCTTTTCTGTATTGCCATAATTTCTTATACATCTGTGTAATGGACTTTTAAATTTCTAATATCATTGTTTTGTATTGAAAGTTTCCTATTGCTTTTGGCATATTTCCACAAAATCCCCAAGAAATTTTGATGAATAATGTGTTAGACTAGATACACTATCATTATAATTAATTCCTTCTTTAAAAAAAAATTTATAACTCTGAATGTTGGTTTTTTCCCTTCTTTAGAGTGACATTCATGAATAATTTGTCGAATAGTACACTTGTCGAAACATCTAAATTGGTTTTTATTTCCTTTGTTGAACTTTTTTTATGGGGAATTCTGAAAGAGCTAATGCTTCTTTAATAATTCTAAAAACACTCCCTAAAGACACACCATATGCCTGAGCTACCCATTCCTGTATCTTTCTTTCTGATTTTTTTATCTTCCGATTTCATAAATTTGTATACATTATAAATTATTTTCCAACTCTGACTGTGTATGACTTATGTTTGTACCAAGTCGACGGTGATCCAGACCGATCATTTCACTGCCCAAACCAGAAAATATACCAATTAAACGCTATGCTTTTGATGAAAACTGATATTTTTTGAAAAGTACACAGAGTCTCAGAGAAAACTGAATTATGTTCCTATGCTGACCCATGTGCATAACATGTTTTGTACCGTTGGCATGAAAAGAGTTGATTCATGTCTGGTAAACTTACCTATACTGACTTTTAGTTTGTCATTTTGTAATAATAAAACTGTTCATTGGTTTGTGAGAATATAATAACTACTATGTTCTTACTATTTTTATGTACTTTGATTATAACATTTGTTTTTCCGTGTTATTGGGGTGGTTCTCACCCCCCAAAAACCCCCTTGGGTGCGCCACTGATAGACTACGGTACTACAGTCTTTTGAATGATAATCAATCTGTAGACATGCACCAACTGTTATTCTTTCTATATCGGTTCTTGTCCATCAGTATGTTATAAGCCTGAAACAAAACACTCATCATGAAATAAAATTTGCATAAACTTTAGTTTGTGAATAAATTACTTTCCATTTTTGCAATTAAAAAAGAATTCTACTTACCCATTTCAGAAAATGTTTTTCCTGTAAATAATCTCAGGAATTCTAAAAAATTGTGAGTTACTATTGTTACATACCGGTAATGCAAAATGCATTAGCTAGACTGTGCAAGAAGCCACGCCCACTGTGTCAAGGCCCCAATGAATTACGCTCTAATGTTTTCCTTTATTGTTAATGCGTAGTATGGAATATTCTAGTATTTTGGCTGGGTATAAATACAAGTACTCAGCAACGTTCAGTTACGTTTGAGTTGCGAGTTATTGTCGGGTGATTACTCTGTGCGTTCAAGTGGTTATTAGTGCGGTTCGTAATATTGTGGCAAAGTGTTTTGTGAATAATTGTGCGGGACAATTGTAATACAATTGTGTTTTATATTAGTAGACATTTTTATTGCGTGTGAACAATTTTTATTTGATTTATTGTAAGAGACTATTTTGTCAATTACAAACTGTTTAAATGTGATAATTAAAACTGGTGATTAGTGACGTAATCGGTGTCTTGTATTTTGTTTCCCATTGTACCATACGACGATCAGTAGACCGTCGTAACACTATGTAATTACAACAAAACAACAGAAAACCGTATTTCCAGTTGAAAACCCGAACTGTCTCAATGTAGAACAAGCCTTAGTAAACACCACTCTCCCTGAATTAACATTTTCTTCAATTATTTTAAAAATTATAGTCATTTAACGACATGTGTATGTACATAGTATATATATACGCATGTGCAGATGGGCGAGTACATCTGTACTGAAAAATGTAAAACTTTCTTTTTAAAAAGAAAAAGCTTTGAGATTTCATTTCAGTACAGAAAGAGGGAAACATCTATAAAAAATGTTGTCTGCTTCTTTAGTCACCTGTTGATCAATCAGTGAGAAATATTAAGTGAAAAACAAAATCTACTTGCAACATTGTTCTAAATTGTGCCACTGGTGGTTGCAGTCGTGATTGTTAAACAACAAACAAGAAAATATAGATTTAAGTATATTCAAAGGCAGATCCAAGAGGCAAAAGAAAAATTCCCCAATTCCAAACTTTAAAAATTATATTCTAATAAAAATATAAAATTATTTTATTTTACAGGCTTAAAAAAATATATATATATAAAATTCGGTTGACAATTAAAAATTATTCCCAAAAAACTCCTCTGCCCATCTACCGCTGACAATTATATACAATAAAAATCAAGTTAAAATATTATTCTTTTCAGAAGAAACAAATAACACATGGGTCTCAAAATAAAATTATATGTACGTTATTTAAGAAATATTTTAAACTATTAAACATGAAATTAACTACATCACATACATGAATATAAAAACAAAAACACTTTGTATGTGATCACAAACATAAAACAACGTAAATATTAGTTGTGGCAGGAGAATAGTAACTAGGCTTGCATTGTTGAAACAGCTGTTCAAAGCAAGACTTGCGGTAGTAGTTTGCAGTACTCAAGTGCACCACCAACCTCTGTATTTAGCCATCATTCATTTTATTTCTATAACCGACTGTGTTTTCTGTATTGCTTTGCAGGCATATCAGGAAGCTTACATTTACTGGTTACAGACAGGGGTGGATTAGAAGCGCATGGTACTCTATGCTGCCATCAGACTGGTGCCCCCCTCGATTCAAAAATTCAACCTTTCATCCATTATTTACAATGATAAATGACATAAACAGTTTCCAAGTTAGCAATTATTTTATTAAGCTCTCACGTTACAACAAATATTGTAGCTAAATAATGATTACAACAAGCATAGTAGTACTTAAGCTTAGAAAATACTAATCGATCCATTTTTTTTTCATGATTTTGTCTTAATAATTTCTTCTAAATCGAGTGATTCAAGTATTTCGTTTTCAGTATTCAACCTTACTAATGAAGATGATCTCTCGTCTCCCACAGTTGAACTCAGCATATCTTTAATGCGTTTTAATACAGAAAATGATCTTTCAGATTCACAGTTAGCTATTAGAATCATCAAAAGCAGACAATAACCAATGTATATACCTCGAAATACATCGATCATTTTGCAATCAATAATCCAATACTTTGAGTGGACAAACTGTAGTGTCACACATCTTTTTGTGATTCTGGATTGAGGACGTTTGTTTTCTTTTTGCTTTTTTCCACACTTATTATCTTCAAAAAGTTTTTGTGATTTAGGGCTGGATGGTGCCCCCTCTGACAGCTGAGGCCCTGGTGCCCAGTGCTGTAACATACCCTTGCATTATGGATAATCCACCACTGGTTGCAGAGTTCCAACAACCACCAGTTTTCAAACCAACTACATTGCACATGCAGTAATGCTTGGTTTAGCTTCCGAACCAAGACATTTAGTTTTATGCCACACTAGATTTTACATTTTCTACACTATTTCCCAATTGTAGAAAACATGCTGTATAAGCAGACAGCTGTCTCGCCAAAAATGTATATTGACTATTAAAAAAACTTCTTGTATCGTTACCATATTATAGTTAATATTTTGGTGGTTGTGCACCCATGCAACCAGCTGCCACTGCTTGTTTACATAAATTCCTTTGACATTTATTCACTGAAATTTTGAGATTGTGTGTGTGTGTGTGTGTGTGTGTGTGTGTGTGTGTGTGTGTGTGTGTGTGTGTGTGTGTGTGTGTGTGTGTGTGTGTGTGTGTGTGTGTGTGTGTGTGTGTGTGTGTGTGTGTGTGTGTGTGTGTGTGTGTGTGTGTGTGTGTGTGTGTGTGTGTGTGTGTGTGTGTGTGTGTGTGTGTGTGTGTGTGTGTGTGTGCAACAGTTAAGTTTGTATTACAGACAAAGACGATTAAACAAAAGATACTATTCATGGTTAATTAATAAAAACTTCCCTAGTTGTTACATTTAATCCAGTTGTATCACTGAGACATCTTCTGCAAACCACTAACACACATCCAATTAAAAATTAGCATTTAATAACAATTAACAAGTTGACAACGGCAATTCGTGTAAGCTAACAATTAACTTTTTAGTAGTTAAAATTATTTTTTGACACTAATACCATACAAAAGATAAAAATAATAAAATATTAACAATCACATTTACATACACTGTAATCTTCTCCTTAATTTATTTAAACCTAAATGGCCCTTCTTAATTTTGTTGTTGTATTATTTGAATTTTTGAAAGTAAACGAATGTTAATAAAACATTTGTAAGAAATATGAGTGCTCTAACTCGAGGTGGATATGCAGAACAATAATTATGGCAAATAACTAAGTAAATTACTGTTATTTATTATAAAATTACTACGTGTAATTATAAATTAAATGGTTTTGTTACAGGTCTCCTGGAATATACTATTTGTCAACAAACAAATATTATCCATTTTCAAAAGATGCATCCCTCTCAACATATTTTACAGAAGAGGAAGAGTTTACAGAACCAACGGATGATATTCTGTGATATCAATAATATTTTATGTAGTGTTATCAGAAGAATTATATTGATGAGCACACGTGATGTATTTGATGACATTATCAGGAACCAACAATTTCTTGCATAGGCACTGGAAGATTGCCCTTCAGAAAAGGAACAAGATAAAATCAAACTTAACGTGTTAAAAATACATTACTTAAAAATAAATGAGTGCTTAAGAAGTGGCCACAAACTTGTCAAATCCATTTAGTTTTAAAATAATTATGTTGGTATATTTCTAACAACTGTCTAAGAAATTAACAACAGAAACAGAAAATGTTTATAAAACTATGAACTGAATTTTTCAGTCAATTCACTGGATTATGAATGAATGTGTTTAACCACATTAATACATACACTAAGTAAACATTTACAGCACTTATAAGTTACTTATAATGATCATTAGTATTATTTTTGTGATTATGTGTGTTAAGAATTATTTATGTACTGTATATACTTAAATAATACATATGTATATACTGTGATATTTTAATGTATTTAAGCAAATCTGTTTTTAATTTTTGTATATTTTTATATAAGTTTAATAAATACTGTAATATGTTACAAATAACAGAGTTTAATTTTCTTATATTAGACTTTATATATTCAGGCTAAATCAGGTAGCTTTTCTTCTTGCCTGTCATATTCAAGAGAAAGGGGTCCTCGGGAGTATTCTAGTCGCTAGTATTATGGTCAATAAGTACATTTTCAGTGCAGCCACTGCTTTTCCAAAAAATTTTTTAGAATGGGATATTCCATAGTGGAATAAGGCATGAATAACTCCTTTATACCCCACATGCACTGATATATACATAGTTAAGGAGTCCCCATGCTGGGATCTCTTTTTTCCTTATCAAGAATCCCTCTTGGCAGATGCTCTTCTCGAATGTAACATTTTTCTGTTTCTGAAAATCCTTCTCCTGTTACATCTCCACTTGATCCTTTGTCACCACAGACCCCTGTAACTTTACGAGATACCACATTTTAAGGGATATCTTAGAGTATTACTGCCTAGTGACAGATTTGTTGATTAGCTATTACTCACAACATTGTATCCAACATTCCCAGGACCTCACTCTATTTCATAAAGACATACATCTTCTTATTTTTCAGGAAACTCTTCCACAAACTGCTGTCTGCATGTATGTTCAGTATAAAGTCATCTTATTTCTGATCTCATCTATTAAACAAATAAATAATAATTCTGTGCTTACAAAGAAAAAAAAATTAATATTTTTAACACTGTTTAGTTTTTTAAAAGATAACACTGTATTTATTTTTAAAGAAAAAATAAATTTTTAATTGTGAAGAAAGATAAAGGAAATAACTATGACAATACTCCAACAAGGATTTTGCGTCCAATAAGATATTACACTACACTTTCGTTTATCCGGAATTGATGGGACTGGACCCTTTCTGGATAAACAAAATTCTGGATAAAGCAAACTAATGGTGAAAATGCTGGTATTAGCGATGTTTACCTACCGCTATACAGAAAAGTTGTTTGTTTATTATGAAGATTTTATTCAAACTGTAATATCCTACTGTACTGTATTTTACACCTTTGCAAACCACCTCATTGGAGCAAACCACACATACAAAAACCGACAATAACATGGACATTCTACACGTACACACAAAATGCCGAAAACTAGACACTCTTGAACAATTGGAAATATACAAACACATGAAAACACATAAAAACGACATCCTAAACGAACAGACACAATTCAAATCACACGCATTATTCAAACATATCACACCCCACACACACAACACTGATCCTTCAAAAGTCGATACCGTCGCCAAGAACAAGACAGACAGTGCTCCCAGTGGCAGCCTCTGACGAAGCTTTTTAAAAGCGAAAACTGGTTCAGGCTATAAGGTAAAACTTTTACGTTTTTACCCATAAAAAACTTTGTGTTCCGAGTCGGTAGTGATTCAATTATATTTAGTTAATTACCGGACACATCATGAACAACAAAATCCAAGAATTGTAGTTTATTCTTATTTGTTGTTCTAATATTTTTAAGATTTAAATTGTTCGGATAAGATTTTAAGCATAATTGTTTATATTTTGCTACTGTACGTTGTTTTATGTTTTTTAGCTTCTGAGGATAATTCCAGATTTTACGGATTGAAACATGGTGTGAAAAAAATATAATGATGGAGGCAGTCCGAGTAAATGGTTTACCTGGTTGGTTACCGTTATAGTTACTGGTGTGTACAATCGCTGTTAAATGTTGTTGTTGTTGTTAGTCACTGCCACTGTTACCTTTTAAGACATCAGAAAATTTTTTCCTTTTTTACATAGGTACCATTGGCCACATTATTTATTGTTTGTTTGTCTACCTGTCACTTGAATGCTAGATAGAATTATCCTTTTCATTATCTGCACAGTTTTCATATAATATTTATAGTCAGCTGATGTTTATAGTCAGTCTTTATTACAGTCAGCAATAATAAACATGTCAGCTGATGTTTTTGTAACCAAAATATGGCATAAATATTGTTACAACACAAATAAGCCACCCCAATACCAGGGATAAAAACGATGAATCAACTATATAAAATGTTTAAACTAATGAAAATAAAATGACAATGACGTGACAAACGATGACATGACCTAACCCAAGTGATTGAATGAAGTGATTGTCTCAATACAACCAAATAAAATAAAACCAAATGAGAAGGGGAAAACCAAAATAAAAGGAAATTAAAATAAAATAAAATGAAATCGAAGAAGGAGGAAAATGAAAATGAAACAAAACAAGTATAAAGGAAATAAAATGAAATCAAATGATAAGACACAAACAAATAATATAGAATAGAAAAAGGAGAAATGATACACTCAAATATAATAAGGGAAACGAAACCAATAACTAACAAATGTAAAAGATAATTATTATTATGATTAAATGATAATTGATAAAACCTGATAAAGTAATGAGAAAAATAAAAGTACCCTAACCAAAGAATTAGAGTTTAAATGTAATAAAGAACTCTATAAAGACATGAACTTATTAATCGTACAAATAACATTTGTAAAGAGAGAGATAGTGAGAAAGTAAACATAACTAAGTGACAAAGAGAATGTAATGTTAGGGATTACCCACTAATAACACTTAAAATAAGATTTAAGAAGTGCAAAAGTGAAAGTGTAAAACCCCAAAATAATGAGAAACCCTATTGATAGGTGTAAACACTTAATAATCTGTGATGAACACTAAATGATTAATGGTGAACAGTAATATTAATTAAGAATTTTGTTCATGATAGTATTTAATGATAGTATTAAGATTAATTGTAAATGAGGGATACAATAGTATTCAAAGGGGGAATCCCATGGAAGGTTAAAAGTTAGGGTTACCATGGCTAAAAGGTAAAGTTTGTATAAGAAAAAATATAATAAAGAAAACAAGAGCAAAATAAAATAAACACCCCATGTTCTAAGGGATAATCAATTAAGTAAATTTAAATGGTGTAATGATGTTTATCATCCAAAAAATAAGTAAGAATGAAACGAATTGTAAGCAAACATTGCATAATAACTGTTAAAAAATTGTTTGATTTAATCTATGAATAGGATATGGCTGAAGGAATTATACAGACATTATACAGATTATTAGACAGAAGGCGGGAGTAAAATTTCAATACTCCAGACCGTCATAGCTAAGAACGCTAAACCACCCTATTTGTTAATTTAATTGTTTTAATTAAACAATTTGGCGCCACCCGGGATTTTTGAACACCTAACAAAGAACAGGTAAGGTTTCCATTCGTGTTGTACTGGTAATTGAAGGATTGCTACGGACATCATTAGCGCAACATATAAGTGACGACGACAGTGTGAGGCGAACACACTATACTTACACCTTTTCAGAGTACGTACAAGTTAGATCATTACAGATTGGCTTCCATCGAGGGGCTTAAACAAGGCGGACGTCATTGGATCGTTACAATATTAACTAGTCCCTGGGCTACAGAACTCATTCACTATTTTGAACAAAGTACATTTATTACCACATAAATTTCGATATTAGATCATTTTTCAGTTGTGGTAAAAGTCACACAAATCCTGATTTCTTTACTACTTGTTTAGTAATATAACAATTGTAGAGCACACAGTCATACAATAAAAACTACAAATTCGAAAAAAAAAACAGATTTCAGTTACCTTTTAGTCTGACACCCTTCTGAATTTTCAAAGTTTTTTTCAAACATTTTATCCCTTTTTGAGCCTTGGTGTCTCAAAATTTTGATATTTTCAAAACTTAACACTACATTCAGATCTCAGTTAAAATTCTCTTTAATTTTATACACAGGGTCTTTTGCTTTTTTTTTTTTCACAATTTTGACCCCCACATTTTTCCCTTCCCGTCCCCCTATTTTTTGGAGTGATCAATCTCAAAAATCATTACGGTTCTATGAGGTAAAAGTATGGACAAGCATGCCAAGTTTTACACAAATTGGTTGATGCGTTCAAACATTATGATGAGACATACACCAAAAATACATGTAGGCCAAATGGTCAAGTCATAACTCAGCATTCGCTTGGCTCATTCAGTAACATTTAGTGATACTGAGACTGTCTGTTTTTATAAAAATAAGACACTTCTGGTGTAGATTTCTACAAAAATGATTTACAGATATCATAAAGAAATTATTACACTATCAAAGAGTTGTCATCTGTTTCTTTAATTAGCACATTACATTAAATATTGTATTCACGTACTTCCTGAATGAGAAGCTGATTATAGTTGGAATATATGAGGATTAGAAGTCAACCTGGATTATAAAGTTTGCATGAAACACCTGATATTACTTCTGTAAGACTGGATTTATTTTTCTGTATCAACAACAAATGTATTTTCATGTTGTTGCTTATGACTACTTTTGATTCCTGTTGATCAGCTTTTAGAATCCTAGTAAATTGAATGGTGTTCTCACTTCCATCAAGTGTTCACTTGAAAGGTGATAATGGTGTATTTTCTGTTCCTAAGTTAGATTTGTATCACAAGTTTATGATTTATTAATTTATGATTTCTTTAGGTGAGCAACAAAGTATTCTTCATTAAGTGTGAAAACAAAAGGACACAATAGACTTTTCTTGATTTGTATTTAAATCATTCCCAGTCAGTATGTTTATTTTGCTAACTTTTGTTTTCAGCACGTTTTCGAGTGAATTGTTCATGTTTTTCTGAGGACATATTTTCCCACAATGATTTCAGTTACATGTGCCGTAGGGTACAGTTTGCTGCCTTTCTTTGTTAAGTCATCTGCTGTTTCATTTCTGATTCCAACACGTGAAGGCATCCATTGTAGTACTGTACAATGAACTTCTTCAGCTTTTCTATCATGCTTATCATTAGATGGATATCTTTCACAGCTTTGTTTGTGGTTTATGTGCATAACGATATAACCTGGATTGCTGATTTTTTCATAGTTAAGGTGTAATTTAGTACATTCAAAACAGCATATGAATGATTTCAATATTGGCAACAAAGTTTATTTTATTTTGGCCTAATGGGAGGAGTGTGCAAAGAGACCTAATTGTTTTAGGCAAGATTTGGATTGTTTGCAGTGATCAGCACATCACATTCATAATTGGCAACTGATTTGATATAGGTACCGTATGTTACCTGGGAATACCTTACTTGCTTCCTTGCCTGGCAGGCATTTAAGTAATCTTAACCTGTTGCTGACTTCTTCTTTCACATCACCTCTCTGGCTTAGTTTGTTGTCAAGGATGATTCTAAGGTACGTGATGTGTTCACTTTTTGTAACATCTGATTATTCTATTTAAGATCCAATTAATAACTTTAATGTTTCAATAAGAAAACTCAACATATGTTTTTGCAATATTTCATTCCATGTTCTGTGCACAGTTACTCATCTTCTGTATAGGAACATTCATTGTTTTTTGTTGTTTGGCCTGATTTTCAGCTATTGTTCAAATTATCTATAAACATGTTCAATGTTCAGCTTTTTTACATTCTTGATGTCACTTGGTAGATAATTGACATACAGAATCTAATTTTTGTTTGTCCACACTGTAATGTGACCTACGGTAGCACAAGGTTTACGAGTATAAATAAGTGAAGAAAAGCTGTATAATAAAAATTATTAAATAGGAAATGACACAACAACACCATTAACTGAAGTTGACGTAGACAAGGACAATGACGATGACGAGGCCCAATAGATTGGAAAAGGTGATCCAGAGAAAATAGTTAAAGTCATAATATAAAAAATACCCAACTGTTAAAAAGAATCATATATATAAAAGTACAAAATTAAGTAGGAAAATAAATAGTATGTAAACAGTAGGAAATGTAAAAATAAAATGAAATGTAAGAACAAAAGAACAAATATACTGATAATATATAGAAAGAGTGGTAATAAGTAAACTATCAAAGGACAATATTATAAAATAAACTTAAATAGCAATAATTAAGGAGGAAAGTGGTGATAATTAATGAACCTTGATAGGACCCAGTGATAATAAATACATGAAATATAAAATACAATGTTAGAAGGTGAACTAAAAAAGTGATAAGTAAGTAAGAAAGATAATAATAAATAATGAACCATGATAGGATCCAGTGTTAATCAATGAACTACATAAAAACACTAGGTAATAAAGTGAAGTGTAGTCAGGAATAAAGAAAGAACTTGTGATAATAGCCTATAAGTAATGACTGGACCCAAATATAATAAATAAACTGTATAAATTATAAGGGACAGTTATAAGTAGACATTAGCGTAGTTTTAATGGAATCAGAAACTGTTTGTATATGATATAACAATATTTGTTAGAACCAAACCACTAATAATTGTTTTCCATTATTTTAAGGAAGTGTTTTAGTATATAATAAGGATGGGAAGGAGTCCATTGTTTTAAGTTTATAAATTTATATTAACCACTGTTAAAAATAATGATAAAAGACTAATATGTTATGCTGAAATCAGGTAAAGGGAGTTGTATTCTATAAGTGAAATTATAAGGGAATATTAATACACACCTACTGTTCATTTTATTATATTTTGTTTTGGTTTTAATTAACCCCAAATGTTATTATGTTGAGTATTACATTTAACAGAACCATTTTAAAAACATGTAAAACTTTAGATTCTGGCATTGGCCTAAAAGATTTGTTAAGTAATTATGTTATGTTATATGATGATTAAAACTTTATAGAATATTCAAACTTTCAACTTGTGAAACTTACTTGTCTTTTCTTCTCGTACGCGTTTCGGCGTGGTGTTCGCCTTCATCAGCTTTGAGACAGACTGCCATTAATTTGTAACGGTTTTTATTATGAAAGGTGTAGTGGGGGTGGTGTGTGGAGGAAGGGGATTGGCGCGGGGATCCAAATTATTGTTAGTTTTTTGTATAATTGTGTCAAAAAGTGTGTGTGATTTATAGTGTAATTGGTCGTTAAGTATGTTGTTTGGTTGTGTTGTGTGATGTTTGTATATTTCATATTGTTCTGCTGTGTTAAGTTTTCGACCTTTGGGTAAGTAGTGTAATATTTCAAGATTAGTATCTATGTTGGTGTAGCTGTGGTTTTTTGTGTGTATGTGTGTGGCAAATGTGGAATGTATATTGTTGTTGGATAAAGCTTTTAGGTGTTCAGAGTAATGAGATGAAAAAGACCTTCCCGTCTGGCCTATGTAGAAACTATTACAGTTATTACAATTTAATTTGTAAACACCTGTTTTGTTGTATTTGTCTATGTCCGTGTTTGTAACATTGATGTGTTTTTTGATGGTATTGTTTGTTCTGTATGCTATTTTGTACTTGTGTTTTCTGAACGTGTTGGCGAGTTTGTGTGTGTTGGAGTTATGGTATATGAGTGTGATGTATTTAGTTTGTAGCGTGTTGTTGGTATTTTGTGTTTTTGTTATTTTTGTTTATGATGTGTTTGTGTAGCTTGTTTATTAAATTAGGGTCGTATCCGTTTTTTATTGCTACGTATTTGATTGTGTTGAGTTCGTCATTATAGTCCTGTTTACTTAATGGTATTTTAGTTAGTCTGTGGAGCATATGGTTGAAGGCCGCATGTTTATGTTGTGTTGGGTGGTTTGATGTGTTGTGTACAACCATGTCGGTTGTGGTTGGTTTTCTGTATATTTTATACGTGTGTGTATTGTTGGTTTTGTTAATTGTTAGGTACAGAAAATTTATACTATTGTTTTGTTCAATTTCCAGTGTAAATTTTAGTTTGTGGTGTATTGTGTTTATGTATTTGTGGAAGTTTTCAACCTGTCTTGTGTTACCTTTGAATAAAAGTAATATATCATCTACATACCTGTGCCAATAAATGATTTTGTTGGTGTATCTGTTGTTGTTTATTATGTGGTTCTGTTCTATGTTGTGTATATATATTTCTGCCAGTATTCCTGATATGGGGGATCCCATCGGGAGACCATCTGTTTGTGTGTATATCTATGTTGTGTATATATATTTCTGCCAGTAATATATATCTGAACACCTAAAAGCTTTATCCAACAACAATATACATTCCGCGTTTGCCACACACATACACACATAAAACCACAGCTACACCAACATAGATACTAATCTTGAAATATTACACTACTTACCCAAAGGTCGAAAACTTAACACAGCAGAACAATATGAAATATACAAACACCACACAACACAACCAAACAACATACTTAACGACCAATTACACTATAAATCACACACACTTTTTGACACAATTATACAAAAAACTAACAATAATTTGGATCCCCGCGCCAATCCCCTTCCTCCACACACCACCCCCACTACACCTTTCAAAATAAAAACCATTACAAATTAATGGCAGTCTATCTCAAAGCTGACGAAGGCGAACACCACGCGGAAATGCGTACGAGAAGAAAAGACAAGTAAGTTTCACAAGTTGAAAGTTTCAATATTCTATAAAGTTTAGTGCTGTGAAAGAAGATGATAAACAATCAAAAACAACAATGATTAAAAAATAATCAAATGTTATAATTTAGTCTGGGTTATTACAGTAATTATGTTTAAAAGCACTTAAAATTAACAAAATTGACATGAACAGTTGTAATGGGTATAGGGGAGGTGAATTATGAACTCTAGGCAATAGGCCTATAACTGGTAACTAGAAATTTGTAAAATTTAAGACAAAACAATAACAATTGATAAAATAAAGTATATAATCCGGTTATAACTGGTAACTAGAAATTTGTAAAATTTAAGACAAAACAATAACAATTGATAAAATAAAGTATATAATCCGGTTAGTTTCATAATAATAGTGTAGGACACAAAACTGGATAGAAAATAATTAGTTTAAAGGTAATTTACAAAAGACAACCAAATGAAAAATGTATGAATCTGTTATAATTTGAAAAAAGATAACCTTATGAGGTATCAAAATAATTTGTAAACAAAAAGCAAACTAATGGTGTTATTATATTTAAGATTACAGGTAGAATAAGGGAGTTATAATAGTTTAAAGATTTTTAGTAATTTTGTATAGAAAAATGTTAGTTTTATATAACAATGTTGTAAATTATCAACCAATGGGAGTTAGTGTTTGGAAGAGAGAAACTATGGTAACCAGTAAATAAATTGTATGATTCCATTATTAGCTCTTCATGAGTGCAGACGTATTAAACCGCAATGAGTAAATAAAAGAATTAATTAAACAAAATCTATAAAAATGAATGACAAAAATAGTAAAATAAATTACAGAAATAACATTAACAGTCACATGAATTTAAAATTAACAGAAGAAATTAATTTATCCATGAGGAATTGCTGAGGAATCCCAAGTGACTGAATATGAACCATTGGAAGGAAGAAAATATCTAAAACCCATAAATGAATGCGGAATTTTCAATAACAAGGATGACTGATGAAAAATAAACACCTTAACCAAATAACTAAGAAAATAGAAGAATTGAATTAACTAAAAAAGGACAATCAGCAGTATTCGTAAGAAATATTACCCGGTTAGAAGAGACAGAGGATTGTTAAGTATATTTTAAAATACGACTTGACAGTAACACACAAGAAAACCAAACAATAACTGAAAATACACTTTCAACATCGTTTATCACTTTTTAACAAACACTTGAACTTTCTTTGATTAAATGAACACCTCAAATTGAAGAACAATCTCAATCTAACATTGATTCCTTAAGTGAATATATTTTAAACGAAAAATTTACTAAACTCAAACAACCTCCAAACGCTAAATCCAGTAGCTATAGTTTACCACTATAATTATAAGTGTACCACATTTTCTATGTTATTTATATGGTATTTGTAAAATTTTGTACTTTTATTAGTCCATTTGACAACATTTTCTGTAGTCTCAAGAACTTCGACCTGAGAATATAAACAAACGAAAAAATCAACTCCATAACCCTAGTCTCGATACAACGGCTGGACAGAATAGCCAACCGCTAATAATTAAACATGCTAGCGCAAAATAAAATATATAATTTGGAAGAAATTGTAATAAGAAAAACCAATTGATAATTGTTAATAAAACCTCATAGAAGCATTGCACTGTATGTTTGATTTTAACTATTTAAAAAAAAAATTGAGTACAGGTAGATCCCGTTATACGCGCTTACGGTATCCGCGTTTTCAGATAACGCGGTTTATTTGTGAAGTTTCGAAGCGTCAAAATATTGGCTGTAATGTAAGAATATTGAGCGCTCCTTTATCCAGAACTGCTGCAAACCCATATGCAGGTTGTACAGTGTGCGTACAGCTCCGTTGTGAGTGCACAACTATCACGCGCATCTTCCTGTACTGTGACCTTGTCACTGTGTTTCCGATTGTAGGAGGATGCCAGTATTGCTTGTAAGCTTGTTGCAGTAAGGTTCGTTGTGTTATAACAAGTAAAATGTCAGATAAACGTAGAAGAAGTGTGAGTAACGAAGTGAAGAAACGTTCGACAAAATCCCACTCATTAGAAATGAAGTTGGAAGTTCTAGACCAATGTGATAAAGGGGAACGTAACATTGACATTCAGCGTCCAATGGGACTCAGTGAATCTATGATAAGAACTATTCGCAACAATGCACAATCAATTCGTAGAAGTGCTCAATCATCGACAAACCTGAGTGTTACTAGAGTGACTAAATCTCGATCAGAGGCAATGGAAAAAATGGAAAGTATGTTAAGCCACTGGATTGAACACCATATCCTGCAGCACATGCCTCTTGTCGGAACTGCAATTCAAACGAAAGCAAAAAGCCTGTATGCGGACCTGACGAAAGATACAGAAGATGTGCCGTCTTTCTCAGCCAGTTCTGTTGGTTCGATCGCTTCAAGCAGCGTTTTGGTTTTCACAATATAAAATTAATGGGAGGCAGCAGCCGCCGATCATATTGCAGCGGAGGAATTTTCACGAACTCTATTTAAGAAATTCATCACTGATGGAGGCTACACACCTAAACAAGTTTTTAATCTTGATGAAATTGGTCTATTTTGGAAGCGAATGCCGAGCCACACGCTCATTTCCATTGAAGAAAAAACAGCGCCTGGTTTCAAGGCGGCCAAGGACCGATGCACTCTTCTTTTTGGAGGAAACGCTTCTGGGGATTGCAAATTAAAACCTCTTATGATCTACCACTCACAAAATCCGAGAGCACTAAAAGGCTGTGATAAGTCGCGACTGCCAGTTCATTGGAAGTGTAATAAAAAGGGATGGATCACTTCCGCAATTTTCTCCGACTATTTTACAAGAGAACTAAATGACGAGTTGAAAGCCAATTGTGAGAAAGAACACATTCCTTTCAAGATTCTCATCCTTCTTGACAATGTTTCAAGTCACCCTCCTTTTATTGCTGAATTAAGCAAAAACATTCAAGTTGTATTTCTTCCTCCAAACACCACTTCCATCCTCCAACCTATGGACCAGGGCGTTATTGCCACATTTAAGGCCTACTATCTGCGTCGAACATTTTCAAAGCTTATTGGGCAGTGTGACGCCGATGACAAACTCACCATCAAGGCTTTCTGGCATCAATTTAACATTCATATGGCGATTGGAATGATTCGAGACTCATGGAATGAAATCACACCACAATGTATGAATGGTGTCTGGAAGAAACTGTGGCCTGAAGCTGTTGAAGTTGTTTCAGAAGATGGAGTGGGAAATGACATCGGTGGTGCGACAAGAGAGATAGCAGACATGGCACAACACATTGGTTTTACTGACGTCGACGAAGAAAATGTGCGTGAGGTATTGAACTCACATGTAGAAGATCTAACCAATGAAGACTTAATGATTATTGAAGAGGAGAGAATTGTAAAAGAACAGGAAAACAAGGAAATAGACGAAGTTCAACCTGAGAAGAAGCTCACAACTAAAATCATGGCTCAGGCTTTCCAGATGATCGACTCAGCCATGTCTATTTTTGAAGAGCACGATCCCAACACAATGAGAAGTTCTCAAGTGAAGAGGGAAGTTGAACACGTGATGAAATGTTACAAAGACCTCTACAGCCAAAAGATAAAGAAGAGGACACAGCTGTCTATTAAAAAGTGTTTTACCAAACATCATGGCGTTTCCAACGACAGTCCTGCATCCAGTAAGAACCCAACTTCTGCTACGACAGTGTCACCTGGGAATTCTACCAGTTCTACCTTAATTGCAAAAGGAGGAAGACTGACCACAACTTCAACAGATTCTTCTGATGTTGACGACCCTGAAGATATTATGTAAGTGAAGAGAGAGTTTAACATTTTTAATTTTTGAATACTTTTCTGTACTGTACTGTATGTTATTTTGATCATTTAAATGTATTAAAAAGCATCTTTAATAAGTTACTTAATTTTTTCATTCATGCCCTAGTGTACTTGCCCATGTAAAATATACGTCCCGATTTACATGAATTCGGTATACGCGCCGGTTTTCAAAAACGTATATCCCTCGTATAACGAGATCTACCTGTACTCACTTATCAAAAACAAACCTTGCACTTTTGGATTACCAAGAAGAGTTGGCAAACCCTAGTTTGAGGCAGAAAATACGAATTTGAACATCCGAACTGGTGAGTAGACACTCTCCGCTTGTAAGTATTTTAACAAGCAAGGTCTCGAGTGGTTATAACACCCTGATCTTATCCATATTTTACTTTATCCATGCTATCATATGTTAAAGGGAATATCCCTTTTACGTTCATTTGTGAGGTTTTGTAAAATCTTATGTTTCTACACTTTTAAACTTACAAAAATGACAAACACTTCTTTCTAGTTACCACTTTGGACACATTGCCTGCAGAAACTGTGCGTGGGCATTTTTCTCTTTGAGTATGTTGCCTGCGCTTTCCATGGGCAGTCCATTTGTGACTGTAGAATCCTAATAAAGTAAAACCTGATAACACCAAATTACATCTACACTTTAGACTTCCTTCCTCAATGTTGCCATACTTCAGCATTTTATGTTCTTGAGGTAGGACATACAGTGGAACCAAACCAAATTTGTTTCTTCACGATCTTGCTGCAAATGAGCTTCAATTTATTGGTAAGGTTCTTATATTTGAAGAATGTTGATGTAAGACACAGTTGAGATGTCAATGTCTAGTATGTTGTACATTTCTATTAAGCCTGTGGGTTTGTTGCATATAACATAAATTTTTCTATAAATTCATAGTAAACTCAAATTTTCTATGATCTGAATATTCTGCTCTAAACTGTGTATATTCTTTAATACTTCTATTTTTACTTCCATGTTCCGTAAAGGGAACGTTTTACGTTTTAACAAGAGTAAAGTACTTTACTTTTGATAAATAAAGTATCCTGAAAAGAAGGTTATAATAATCCACTGTAGAAAGGTGGATGAAATAGCTATAAATGAAAAGGGTAGTTGAAGGGGAGGGGATAAGTTTTCAAAAACTACCTTTTTGATGTCGAATAAAGTACTTCATTTTGAAGGATAAGATACTTTAGTAATTACATATAATGAAACTATTACTCAATAAAAGTGCAAATATCAAAAATGGGGTTGTTCTGTTAAGGGGGAGGGGGAGGTTACCTGCATTGTTTTGTGTTTTAACAAGAGTAAAGTACTTAATTTTCATAAATAAGTGCTCCAAAAATAAAGTCATATTAATGCACTGTAAAATGGTAAATGAGTTATCTATAAATGGAGAGGGTAGTTGAAGGGGGAGATAATTTTCTGAAAATTACTTTGCTGATATCAAGTACAGTACGAGTATTTAATTTTGAATGATAAGCTACCTTAGCAATTACATATGATAAAACTATAACTCTATGGAAGTGTAAATATCATTAATGGTGGGGATCGGTTGAGGAGGAGGGATGATTATCTGCATAGTTCAGTTTCTTTATAAGAATAAAGTACTCAAATAAAGTACTTTTATAGATAAAGTGACTTGAAAATAACAAATAACTACCCCATAATAACAAAAATATCTATAAATAGTGAAAATAGCTTGATGGTGGGGGATATTATTTTAGAAATTATCAAACCGAATTCAAGTAAATGATTTTAAATATGAATCTTAGAACGTGGAAGTCATGTATGGTTCTACATACCAATATTTTATCTTCTTCTTGTATCTTCCAGGATTAGGCTATAAATGTGTTCCAGTTCCATAGGATTCCTTTGCTCCATCACTCCCATCATTTCTGGGGCCTATCAACTGCTCACCTGCCTTGGGGACAAACTTCCTCCTCCATCCTCAACACAAGCTCTTTTTACTTATTTTTCTACTCTCTTCTACTCATTCCATCATGAACATATTCCCATTTAATTTCTTATATTCTCATTCCTCACACTGTCTTCGCTGAAACATCACACCTCACCTCAAAGAAAATGCATTTCTATCAAAATCTTGCCACAAAAGCACCTATGTTTCCAAATCATACGCAACGCTAGAAACACTATAATTTTCCTACTACAATTCTTACTAATCACCCAGGTGAGCATTTGAAATTTATGAATTACATTTCTTACATGACCCCCCGCATAACTGACATTGTATCCTAGACACTGAAAATGTGACACCTGTTTAAGCAAATTATTCAATATATTTTACTCCTGATAGGATTCTTACCTTTAAATGTTATGACCTTTGTTTCCACTGTTAAAATATTTGAATTACGAAAATAAACACAATGCATTCAATCTCTACATAGCACAATGCAGATTGTCTTCAAATTACTGAATGGCCACATGATCAACTGCAAAAGTTTGATGTTTCCTGTATTACTTTTCAACTTGTGGGGCTGCTACATGCGTACATTAGTCTTTGGGTATCTGGATTTTGCCAGGATAGTGCAAGTCTGCGGGTTAGCTACTGTACTATTCCTACATGCTGTTTGCTAATTACCCACTGGGCACCTTCCCAAGCGGTAGTTACATGGAATGTTTTAAAGCTCCTCCTCATGTACTGTGTAAACCAGTGAAATAATATACCTAGACTGAACCAAAATCAGCAATGAACAGGCTATGTCAATCAGCTGTAGAAAAATTGGCCAGTCTAGGGTTTGTGCCCCAAAACCAATGCACCTGGTCTTGCAGGACGGATGTTGTGTGAGGGGCTGGTAATCCCTTAGTAGAAAATTATACACTCAACCTTCCTTTTTGTTCTGCTTCTAATGCAAACTGTTGACAGTATAGCATCAAACTAATTCTTTAGAGCACATTAGAGAATCAGTGAAGGATGTCCAACAAAATTATATACATGGTACCTTAAAACCCATTACACACACTGCAGTGACAATTCAAATGAGAGTTACCGAATTAACAATAAATGTATTGTTTCTGGACTTCCAGTGTGATCGTTTTCAATCCAGTCTCAGTGTGTTTGGTTTCTTTCAGTTTCAAATGTTAAGATATGGCTGGTAGTATGCCTAACAATCCCCACACATCATTGTTCCTGCAGCAGGAGCTCTATTGAAGCTCAGAATATGGCGTAATGACAGTGACGGACTTGCCCATAGCTTGCACAGCCCTGAATAGTCAAAATGTTAAGAAGTTGAGTAACAAAAATCACAGTCCAGACAATCAGTTTTCATTAATAATTTGTTTAATTCAAAAGACAGTAGAATTCAGTTCTTTAAAACCTCTAAGTGATTGGTCATTTCTTATGCGTGAATCCTCTATATTCGGACTGCTTGCATCATCATTTTTTTTGTCGCTTAACGTTTTGATCCCTGGGATCTGGGATTGTCCTCAGAAGCTGTGAGTGGTAGTTGAAAGACCCTGTTGAGAGACCTAATAACAAGGGACCCTGTGTTAGGTCTTTCAACCCCAACTTACAGATTCTGAGAGGATGATCCCAGAGTCACAGATCAAAACATTAAATGACAAAAAAATTACGATGGAACCAGTCCAAATAGAGGATTTACCCTTAGTAGAATTCACAATGAACATCACGTATGTGGTGTATTTCTCAAAGAGGCTAAAGAAAAAAAAGCTGTCAGAGAGAAGAAGCATCCTAGCAATTATACAAAAAGCCGATCCATCAACTAGATTCTAGAAAAACAGCTAATGAAATTATGCAGAAACACTGCACTGCCTAGACTGGAATCGTCTATTACATTTAGAATAGTTCTCACTTGATTTTACATAGAAGTATACAGGATGGTTCCTATTTTACAGCATCCTTCACCAAGCTTCTGTTATGTTTTGAGTAGGTTTAGCTACATAAAAATATTGAGAAGTAAAAACATTCAAATTTATCTTAAATAATTTCTTGTCATCATTGTATAACGCTAAAAAAAAAAGGGAACCATCTGTCCACACTTGAAATGACAGTGATGTATGTAGAGAAACTATGAGAGGAAGTTAGTACAAAAGAGTGTGACATCCTTTAACGTCGATGTACAGGTGTATCATAAATCGTGCAGCTGGACGCCAGAGAGTAGTACGATTAGGATTACCAAGAAGAGGTGAATGAACTAATTAACAGTGCAGCTGGATGCTTGGAGAAATTTAAGGGATTGTTCTGGCTAAAAGGCATAGAAAAACGCCAGGGAGAAGTACAATAATGAAATCCTAAGAAAGCCACGACAGAGGTGAATGCACTAATCAACAGGACAGCTGGATGCTTAGGGAAACTAAGGGTTGTTCTGACTGAAAGGCATAGAAAAACGCCAGAGAGAAGTACAATTGTGAAATACTAAGAAAACTACAGCACAGGTGATTGCACTAATTAACAGGGCAGCTGAACGATTAGAGACAATAAGGATTGTTCTGGTTAAAGGGCATAGAAAAACGCCAGAAAGAGATTTACTATTATAATACCAAGAAAGCTACAGCAGAGGTGAGTGAACTAATTAACAGTGCAGCTGGACGTTAGGGAACTCAGGGTGTGTTCTGTCTTAATGGCATAGAAAACGCCAGAAAGATTTACGAGTCTGATAATCGGACAGACCGCGGCAGAGGTGGTTGAACCAGAGCCAGAAATAAGGAGGGAACAAACCTGTCCTATTAGAAAACAGCTTTAAAGGTAGGCAGGTTTCCAGGAGTGAATTTTCCTACAAGAAAAGCAAGAAGGACCAATTAGAACGGAGCAAAGTGAAATGTAAGGAACTAGTGGGGAAGTATGTGTATTGAATATATACAAAGAACTGAGGTGTGATCGGGAAGTCTATACTAAAATTCGGAGGGAGTATATACTAAAAATTTGGAAGGAGTCTTGGTTTAAAATCGGGAAGAGTCGGTAGTCAAGTTTCGGGAAGTCTACTGTAAATTTTCGGAGTCTATGATGAAAGTTCAGATAGGTTACTTAACATTTCCATAGAGTCAACATGAGTAAATAGTTTGTGAAAATTTAGAAATCTATTCTAAATTTTCGTAGAGTCAAAATGAACGAACAGTTTGTGTAACGGAGTTAAATATCGAGAAACTGAGAACTAGAGTTTTATTAGTTTGTAACTCGTAAAAACAAACAATTGAATCGTATCATGTGTTACTAACGATATAAGCTATTGAAACGGAATAAGTCGTGCGAACTGTAAGTTATCATAACGAGAGTAACCGTTGTGAACTAGGGAACAGTACTTACACTAATGTAAATATCAGAAGAAGCCAGATATACTTAGTGAGAGTGAAGTGATTAAAAGTGTTCATCAATCATCCACTACGAGAGTGAACCACACTATGACTCATCGAAACGATCCTATATGCAAGAGAGTCAGGAGAGGATCTACAGCTAATCAGTGGACCTAATGAGATGGAAATGGGATCACAGTACATCAGCCCGCCGTAGACAGGAATTTTCGTACCAACAGTAAAATTTTATGTACTAATTACTAATTTACAATAAACCTGTCTGTCCTTCTAAAAGAACTTACATATAATTACACATTAAACTTAAAGTCATATGATTAGAATTTGAAAGTGAACTATGTACATTTTAAAATAAATATATCATTTCGATTAAAAATATTTATTCGTATCTTAAAATGAATCCATTTGGAATAGATATATTGTAATATAATAAGTAACTAGATGTAAGTGTTATTCATGCTTATTTACAAAATCTAAGGAACCCTGAGATATAGAGACTTTAGCATATAAATTGTTTATTGGTAAAATCATGTATGAATGCCTACAGATTCGTTGTGGACTCAAGAGAGAATGTCCTGAAGGTTGGCCAAAAGAAGATAAAGCTTTGTATGGCTAAAATGACTGGGTCTACCAACCATTCGATTAAGCGAGTGGCATTAGTCGAAGAAAAAGTCAATAGGTCTAGTCAAGAGGAACCCTCCTTATTGCAAGCGGAAATGGAGGAAGAACTAGCAGAGGAAGTACAAATAAGTGTAACGACAAAAGAATTGGGAAAAGTGGCTGAAGATGAGGTTACACAAGAGGTTCTTGGCGAGAACCAAACAGACTTGGATCAGCCAGTGGTGTTTAGGTCATCAGTACATGACACAATGGGAGTGATTCCAGCAAACTTAGTGGTTGAGTGGAAGACTCACATTCCTGGAAACGTGATATTCAGATCACACGAGACTGAATTCGAAGAACCGGAGAATTATCTTTCGCAAGGACGTCCACCTATGTCCCCTGGTCGAGTATTACTTCAGACAGTTTGCCAGTTCGGGACGAACAGGCTTAAGGAGGAGGCAGTGTTACATTACAGAACAAGCTACGTGTTTGTCGAATGTGCCAGAATCTCGCTCTAATGTGTGTGGCATACATGACTCTAGATGCATTTGCGAGTGTTTTCTCAAAGCCGCTTGCCGCATGGACTGTGTCAAGGCCGCAATTAATTATGTAGTACACACTAGCGCTAAGACGCAGTTTGGAACGTTCTGGTCTGTGAGCGGAGGTATAAATACATGGTGGCAGCGGCCTTAAGTTTCAGTACAGTGCGATATACTTACAGTGCGGTTCGAGTTATTATCGGGCGATATTACTGTGAGCATTCAAGTGGTTATTAGTGAAGTGTTGCGTTTTATAATCGGGTGGTATAATAGTAATACAATTGTGTTTAATATTAGTTGACCTTCTATTGTGTGTGAACAATTTTTATTGGATTTGTTGTAAGAGACTGTGTTGTTAATTACAAACTGTGAAAATTAAAGCTGGTGATTAGTGACTTAATTGGTGTAGTGTATTTTGTTTCCACTGTACCTGGAACCGTACAAGTAGTTTCCACTGTACAAGTAGACCGTCGTAACTATATTTTGAATGCTATGCCCAAATCTGTGGCAGTGACAACAGTTAAGTAATATGTTCCAGGAGCAAGTCTGAGTTATGTTGTATTTGTTATTTTCTAGTCACTTGCCAGTGTTCACCAGCATAACACTTTGGAATACTTATTGTAACGTGATGCAATCTGTTTGGCAGTGTATTAACTAAAGACTATGATGACAACAGTTCATTGATAACATATGTAGTTTGTTGTAGTGTTTTACCACACACGACAATATACTGGAAGAATATGGCCTACAATAGTTAAACACATACGTAGATTTTACATAATTATATAAAACTGTACAATAGGTGTTATCACTTTATTCTGAAGTAGGACTATGGGAACCTAATTCACAGCGAGTCAAGAAACAGACTGTAAAACTTTTCTCGAAAGTGAAATAATTTTGTTTGTATGTAACCTGTTTTATGATTTTAAACAATGTACCAATGCAATATATACGTTTTTGTAAATGAACAACCATTTTACAAGCAGAATGATCACTGTTGCACACCACTATATAAAAATTATCCCGATTAGCGCTGTTAAGCTTCACAGCTCATCGTCAGATCGGAATTGAAAGAGAAAATGTGAAAACAACCCCGTCACCCCACCCTGCTCACACACAACAAGCTATAATTCAAATGTCCCTTCCCCACCCCCTGAGCCTTGTCCCTCCATCTAGACAGTTACATATTTTTCTAGCAAATTCCTTGTGTTTCAGTGTTGTGTGTGTGTGCATTCCTTTTAAACCTACCCTCTTCCTCTCCACACACGTGGGTCAGTCACATACCCTTATTTTAAAACATCCAATTAGTACTATGCAATTTAATTCTTAATCTTATCTATCTGTCCTCTATCATTTACTTCTTAATTATAAAATATTTCTTCATTATCAAATTTAATATTAATTAAATTGTCTAACCCTTTTTCTCTTTCTTTCAATATTTCTAACTCCTCTCTAAGCTTCCTTTCAACTGTGTTATTTACTACTTTTACAATTTCGTAGTCTTCCAAAGAACTAACAAACTTATGGTTGTCTTCTATGAAATGTCTTGCATATAACGAATTGGTTGTTCTATTACCTTCTCCACGTTTGTGGTCAGACAACCTGCATACGAATTTTCGTCCTGTCTCACCTAGGTACACTTTGTTGCAGTCTTTACATTTTAATTTATAAATTCCGCTTTCCTGTAATACTGGAATTTTTTCTATATTTTTATTCCTTATCTTATCAAATACCGTTTCACATTTTTTAATAGCTATATCTACTCCGTATTTATTAAAACATTTTATAATTTTTCTAGTATGTGAACCTATGTATGTCAATGACCCTGCATAATTCTTTTGTTCTGGTTCTATTTTAGCTTTTTGTATGTTAACCCTTTTCATAACTTTATCCACTATGTTGGTGTTATAATTATTATTCCTTACAATTCCCTTTATCGTTTTTAACTCCCTATCTGTTGATTCGGTCTCTTTTAAACACTTCTGAGCTCTGTAACAAAATGAATTGCCACCATTTCATATCTATAAGGGTAGTAAGACTCTCTTGGTATAATTATATCAGAATACAACTCTTTCCTAAATATCCCAAACTGTAGTTTCTCATTATCTTTAATTTCTATGTTTAAATCTAAGTAATTTATTTTCTTACTGTAACGAGCTTTTCGCCGCGTTACAAATCCAGGGAACCCTTCGTAATTAAACTCCGTTAATCAGAAGGGCTGCCTACGTTGTAACAGAATTGATAACAAATAATTAAAATAACATATTACTTACTAGCTGTGTAATTGTTTACTTTGTGTAAGGAAACAATGGCAAGGTATACAATTGATTTAAGCACTCGTCATATGTGTGTAACAAGAAGACTTCTCTTTATTCAACATTTAAGAAAAACATATACTGACTGATGCCATGACATTGCTAATTCAATTATTAAATTATCGAAACGTTTCTTTAAACTTTGGCGTCAAACTAGATTCTATATAGTTATACCTCGGATCCGGGTGAACTTTCTGTATTAAAACTTCTAATTATACTCTTTTCATGATATTAGCTTGCAAGACTTTCTTTTAATTCAACATTTAAGAATGGTATTATTGCTTGAGTTATATTACTCTACATTAACATATAAACTGTTACAACGTATGAAGTTAGAATAGTTACATGAAATATTAATTAATAAGATATAATCTTATAAACATTAGATTTAATTTATAAGTCTTTACAAAGTTAATCATTTCTGAAAAGTCTCTTTCAAGATGTGTTGTGTAACAAATATTCGTAACCCTCGATAGACAGGCTATCGAGTCACCTTTTAATTGGTATGCGGAAGACTCCTCCTGGGGTATCAGTCTTGGGAAACAGGAACAGCTACGTCGTCATCTCGGTCTGGCTTTCCTCTGTAAAGGGCTCCAAAAGTTAGCAGGTAGAACAATATGTCATGTAGTTATCTACGATGATCGTGTAGATTCTCGGATGTCCTGATCTGCATATTCTATCACGTGCAGTAGAGTTTGTGGCTTCTGCTAGTTCACATCTCCGGGTATTATTTTGGAATAGCTTTTATATGTTGAAGTACGTAGTCATCTTGTGTTACACTTTTAGTTACGTTTCAATACTTCTTGTTTTACATAACTTTAAACTTATTGTCTATTCACATGACTACATTAATTAATACATCCAGATGCTTTAAACAAACTACATCTGGTACACTTTCTGAAGATGAAACCAAATATGATACACATATTTGAAGAGCATAGCTCTTACGTCTACACTGTACGGAGTCACCATTGCAAGAGAGAGAATTTACGCTCCCTTCGCCAGGTACTGGACAAAAGTTAGTGGGACAACTTCCGCGCGAGAATATAGTTCCTAACTATATTTAACTTAACATTTTTATTTATTTAAACTATCCCTAAACAAATATATATAATTTAAATTAGTTGTTTTAGCGACTTTTTATGTCTTCAGATTTTATTATTATTAACATTAGTTTTTTTTATCTTATTCTTACTCACACAAGACTCTGAAAGCATGTCGAGTCTGGAATCAACAGGAAAGCGCCTGCTTACAAGCAAAGGGTTAAATCCGATATTAATAACGCTTTACAATTTATCTTTTTATTTGAGTATCTTATAACTAATTAATTATAACTGATTAAGTTATAACTTATAACTGAGTACATACAGGTATCTTATATTAAAACAGTGAGATTTAAATAGCTTAAGAGCTCGCAACCTTAAATTTTTTATTTTCTAGATTATTTCTTTTATTTAAATCGTCACATACTCCACCGCTTGAATTGCACGCTACGGTTTAGCTTTTTGAGTCTAACTCACTATTGGGCACTGGGATATTAAATGGGTTTAGTGTGTGTAATTTCTTTCACATAGTTGTTGCCTATAGTTACAACACAGTACACTTTATATTCTTATGAACTACCTTTTTTTTACATACTATTTACACTAAATATTTACACACATAAAACACAAAACTTTTTCTTATCTCTATCACTTAATTTTACTACCGGTTTTTTGTTTGTCTTACTCTCTCTTCTGTAGAGTAACTTTCTAAATCTCTACTATTTAGAATTCTATCTTTTCTTCTGTGAGTCCTATATATATAACTCATGTAGTTAATGAGTGTTAGTACCCATCTAGTTAATGATTATTCATTAATGCATGTTCCGCAGAACTGGAACTCAGGTTGATCAGGCCTCGTTTCCAAACTCTACGTTTTACATTTCTTACGCGGATTCAGAAATATAATTTTCTTTACTACCTAGTATTCCTTTTCTTTTTTTTTTTTATACTATACCGTCACTTCTTCTTATACAACTTTAGTTGCGAAATATGCGATCTCCGCACATATGTCTGAGTTGCAGGTTCGCACAGGGCTACTGTAACTGGAGTTAGGTACTTTTGGATTTGATAAGGGCCACACCATCTGAATGATAGTTTCGAGGTGGTCTTATCAATCGCACTACTAATGGGGTGAGTCTTGTACATTACCAAGTCACCTACTTGGTACCTGACTGAGTTGCTATGATTACCTTTCTCGTGGTATCTTCTGGATTTTTCCAAGCTTGCTCTCAAGTTAGAGCGGGCTTTGTTCCATATTCTCTTTATCTGCTTATCTGTTATTTGCGGAGGCAGTAGATCGTGTATATTCCATCTTGTGGACAAAGGGTGGTTTGGTCGATACTTGTATAGTAACTCGAACGGGGTCGACTTGTGACCTTCGTTGTAATTGGGGACTGGGAGTACGATTAGTGGCAGTGTGTGAAGTTATTTATTATTAGTGCACAGTTGGTTTTTCCTAATTTCTTTAAATGACATTATTCATTTAAATGATCGCCTTCGTGAAATTCCCTTTTTCTTACTTCTTAAGTACTAACTTACATTTTAATCTTAATCCTAATTTCCAAACCTTAGATTGGAATGATCCCTACTTATCCGTAACTCACAACATCCCGGCCCGACTGACACCAGCTTACTCTAACTAAGGAAGTTAGCTTTCAGCAATTATTAATGATCTTTGGCACATTTCAGCCCTATCATTTCCCTTTCAGTCGGCGCCGTTGTGACCTGTTACGTTACATATATAATCAATACTTGATTATATCTCATAAACTTATTTCTCATGTGATCTAAAGAGGATCCCATACTCCACTTTAGATCACTGGTTTGAGAGAAGCGGAATCTCACGAATATGATTCTCTTTTATCTCTTTTAACAATACTTAACCAAACTATGCGGGAGAGGAGACACTTCACAATACATTGTAATACTCTCTAGGGGTGGTTTTCAATTGTTCAGGCTAGCACCGGTTTAACACAATAGGGAGGGTGCGTGGCTGTTTACTACAATTCCGAACACGCTTTAATTTCTCTTACTTGCCACCACTGCGATGCCTTCACTATGCAACGTTACTTTTTATTATTATTCTTTTCCTTTAATTACTTCTACACTTCACACAATTTTAGTATAACTTAGGATTTATTTAGCTCTAGTATTTAAATCAATTATTATTATTCACTTTATTATTTATTAAACTACTTTGGGGATTTAAGAAACGCTCCTAGAACTATCGTCTATTTAATCACCATATTTATTTAGCACACTTTATATTCACAGGTTGGTTCCGTTCCAATGGCTTACTTTTGCACTCTCTACTTATGTGTCCATATTTGCCACAATTATAACAGGTGGGTTTTCTGCGAGGTGGGTACTTGGTTTCCGCTTTATCTGGGTTTACAATTAACTTACCAGCTTTGCGCACATAGTGAGGTCTACTAGAAACTTGACTTTCATACGAGGTTGTTACATCAGGCAGTAGTGCTCGCAATTGATGTCTATTATTTCCAGAGGTTTTCATTGCTTCTCTATTTTGATCTGAGTACCATACATTTGAAGAATGGATACTGCACTGTTCCAGATCAGCAATCGTATTGGGTCTATTCATCAATGATAGTCGAGATCTTTCTTCGGGTATTACTTTGAGATTCGGCCAGATCGACAAATTTTTTATTCGCCTGGTTAAATGCTCTATTCTCTGGGTAGTCCGCAAAATTTTTGCCGGAGATTTCTCGTCTTGGAGTGTTTGAGACAATAAGTATAGTTCACTATACTTGGCAGTACAAATTTCTTTCTCGCTTTCATAATCGAGTTGGCTTAGATTGTTTAATTGCACGGGCGCATCAAATCCACATTCGCGAATTGAACTTCGTAATTCCGCGACTGTTACATCAGCATGGGGTAGTCCACGCAAAAGAGCTTCGTAAGACAGCTCGTCTCTTAATAACAAATCCGGGTTAAATTGGGCCATTTTGTTCTAACACATTAGCACGTACTTAAATTTAATACTATTATATTACACATATATTACATATAACAAATTCATAAGTAAGCAATTTACACAAATTAGAAAAGAACAATTTCTCTTCTAAGGGAGAGACAGAAATCACACACATATCTTTCAATGTTAAATAGCCGATCAGCTGTTTACTGGAATGTAGGTCAGAGGGTGGCCTACATATTTAGTTAACAAAGGAGGGTGAGATTGTGTGACAATGGGGGTTTGCTTTTACATCTTATTGTCTACACAATGCGAGTGAATAACACCAACGATTTGAAACCGGTCGTTTTAAACTTGAGAAGGGGAGCACACTTTTGTACAACACATTTATTATTATTCCGCTTAGACAACACTTTGGCTTCGTTCATTCATAAACCTTTCTCAATTAAATAATTACTTATTTTGTTCACAAGTTTTAAATCACGACTTCTACTTAATTACTTTATTATTATTTACAAAGTTATTTTTATCAATTTTTTTTTTTTTTATAACACATACTAGTGTATGTAAGCTATGTAGTTGGACATACACTTGTGCAGAATGATTCAGGAGACAACAGGTCGTAGTTTGTCGTAAACAAACCTGTTACAGATTGTTCGGTTGACCAAAATTGTTATGCTTGGTCACAATTCATGTATGCAAGTACTTACATCGAATTATACAGGTTGTGCCGGTAGGAACCTGCATATAGCATTTTACATTGTATGACGCTAATGACCTTTTACTTATACATACTACCATCTACGTATTAATACATATTACGTTATTTAATAGTGTATTAAATATGTTTTGAACATTACATTTATTAAAGTAACTTTCTGAGTGCATATATCAATATTAAACATTTAGTTATTAATCATACTATTTATGTTTATCCACGCATAAATAGTGAATGCAATTTGTTTGTGACACATATATATACAATTAAAACTCTTTCCTTTGTTTCCTTTATTTTTTTTTTTTTAAATAATGTAAGCAGAGTAACGCACTTTTGTTTACGTCACGATGCTTAACAACCCTTTACATAAATTAGCAGAGTGAATGCACTTTTGTGACACTCTGTAAACAATTACCCTTTTATTTTTTTTTTACAAGGCAGCAATTAAGCAGAGTGGCGCACTTTTGTAACGAGCTTTTCGCCGCGTTACAAATCCAGGGAACCCTTCGTAATTAAACTCCGTTAATCAGAAGGGCTGCCTACGTTGTAACAGAATTGATAACAAATAATTAAAATAACATATTACTTACTAGCTGTGTAATTGTTTACTTTGTGTAAGGAAACAATGGCAAGGTATACAATTGATTTAAGCACTCGTCATATGTGTGTAACAAGAAGACTTCTCTTTATTCAACATTTAAGAAAAACATATACTGACTGATGCCATGACATTGCTAATTCAATTATTAAATTATCGAAACGTTTCTTTAAACTTTGGCGTCAAACTAGATTCTATATAGTTATACCTCGGATCCGGGTGAACTTTCTGTATTAAAACTTCTAATTATACTCTTTTCATGATATTAGCTTGCAAGACTTTCTTTTAATTCAACATTTAAGAATGGTATTATTGCTTGAGTTATATTACTCTACATTAACATATAAACTGTTACAACGTATGAAGTTAGAATAGTTACATGAAATATTAATTAATAAGATATAATCTTATAAACATTAGATTTAATTTATAAGTCTTTACAAAGTTAATCATTTCTGAAAAGTCTCTTTCAAGATGTGTTGTGTAACAAATATTCGTAACCCTCGATAGACAGGCTATCGAGTCACCTTTTAATTGGTATGCGGAAGACTCCTCCTGGGGTATCAGTCTTGGGAAACAGGAACAGCTACGTCGTCATCTCGGTCTGGCTTTCCTCTGTAAAGGGCTCCAAAAGTTAGCAGGTAGAACAATATGTCATGTAGTTATCTACGATGATCGTGTAGATTCTCGGATGTCCTGATCTGCATATTCTATCACGTGCAGTAGAGTTTGTGGCTTCTGCTAGTTCACATCTCCGGGTATTATTTTGGAATAGCTTTTATATGTTGAAGTACGTAGTCATCTTGTGTTACACTTTTAGTTACGTTTCAATACTTCTTGTTTTACATAACTTTAAACTTATTGTCTATTCACATGACTACATTAATTAATACATCCAGATGCTTTAAACAAACTACATCTGGTACACTTTCTGAAGATGAAACCAAATATGATACACATATTTGAAGAGCATAGCTCTTACGTCTACACTGTACGGAGTCACCATTGCAAGAGAGAGAATTTACGCTCCCTTCGCCAGGTACTGGACAAAAGTTAGTGGGACAACTTCCGCGCGAGAATATAGTTCCTAACTATATTTAACTTAACATTTTTATTTATTTAAACTATCCCTAAACAAATATATATAATTTAAATTAGTTGTTTTAGCGACTTTTTATGTCTTCAGATTTTATTATTATTAACATTAGTTTTTTTTATCTTATTCTTACTCACACAAGACTCTGAAAGCATGTCGAGTCTGGAATCAACAGGAAAGCGCCTGCTTACAAGCAAAGGGTTAAATCCGATATTAATAACGCTTTACAATTTATCTTTTTATTTGAGTATCTTATAACTAATTAATTATAACTGATTAAGTTATAACTTATAACTGAGTACATACAGGTATCTTATATTAAAACAGTGAGATTTAAATAGCTTAAGAGCTCGCAACCTTAAATTTTTAAAATTTTTTATTTTCTAGATTATTTCTTTTATTTAAATCGTCACATTACCTCCTATCTCTTCTTTAAATTGTAAGTTGTTATCCTTATTATTTACCTCATTTATAAACTCATGCACTTCTTCTATGCTTCCTTCCGAAATTACTAATACATCATCAACGTATCTAGACCATAATTTTATATTGTCTTTATACTTAGTGGAACTTATTAATTGCTTTTCAAAATCATTCATGTATATTTCTGCAAGAATAGGGCATAATGAAGACCCCATAGGTAAACCTTTTTTCTGTATATAAAACTTGTTATTAAACCTAAAACAGTTCTGATTTACACATTCTTTAATTACTTTAATCAACTGCTTTTTATATCTGTATTCTCCCATATTATTATCGTTTATTAACTTAATAACTTTATTTACTGTGATACTGGTAAACATGTCCTTAACATCCAGTGATATCAATTTTGTATTTACATTAATTCTAATATTTTCTATCAATTTCACATTATTCTCTATGTTATATTTTGTCCCAAATTCATATTTCTCTTTCAGTACTGTGCTAATTTCCTTTGATAATTTATAAATAGGTGCATTAATAAAAGAAACAATCGGTCTAATTGGTTTTCCTTCTTTATGTATCTTAACCTGACTTTTAAAAGTTGGTGCTGTTGGATTACTTTCCAATAAATACTTTTTCTTATTTTCTTCTATAAATGTTATCTGTTTCATCATTTGTTTTATCCTTGACTGGTACTTACTTGTATAATCATACTTTATTTCCTCATATGATCCTTCACTTATAAATTCTTCCGTTTTCTTTATGTATTCGTCCTTTCTCAGTAGTATCATTGTATTTCTTTTGTCCGCCTTCGTAACTATAATATCATTCTTTTTTATTTTATTCTTTAGTTTAGTTACAGTTGATTTGATTTTTTGTTCATTTTTCGAATTATACAAATTTTTCTTAAATATTTTATCTACTACATTCCCTACTTCCCACCTTATTCTTTTTTTATCATTTTCATTTCCTAGTTTTTGTATTATGCTTTCGCATTCAGTAATCGTTTTTTCTTGATTTAATTCTGGTGGCCGCGCATATTTTAAGCCTTTTGCTAACATTTCTTTTTCTTCCGTATTGAAAGTTACCTCTGTAAGGTTTATTACTCTTTTTTCATAGTTATTCTTAGAGAGGTGTTCCTTTTTTACTTCGTTCTTTCTTATTAATTTATTTAACTTATCTACCATTTTTTTATTTTTATTTTCCAATTTCTTTTCTACGTACCCCAAACCAAAATTACATAATATTTCTTCTAACTCTACATACGAGTATATTCTTAACAAACATTCTTTACTTTAGTACTTAAGCCATTAAAATCAAGTATGTATTACAAAAAATCTATATTTTTTTTTAAAACCTAAATATCCCAGAGATTCTGGTACTTTACATATGGCTGAATGTCTAGGATTCAAAGCGTTAAATTTATTTCTACAGTGACGCATAACATTGTATATAATATTTATATTTTTGTATTACATGGTCCTTATTTATGAAAAGTTACAGAAAAATAACCCTTCTTAAGATGACTGTTGAATTATGTGGAAAAGTCAGCTAGCTGAACAGAGCTGATATTTCTTATTTCAGAAAATTGATTGCAGTAAAACATTACAGAATATTTAAATCCATGCTTGAGTATGTCTGTGTAATATTTCAGTAAACATATTGCATTCTGCATATAAGTACTATCTATAGTCATCTATATTACAAGTTTTGTTTTTTCCATTTGAGGGGGCCACACAGTGGGTCCCAAAATTGACCCAGGCTGGCTGTTTTAGTGCTGCTTTTATGACTTACTTCATGATACAGTCTTTGGACCACATTAATTTTTTTTTATATGTTTTACTTAACATCTCTGCTCCTTTGAATTACCAATGAATGAACAGTGATACAGAACCATAAAACTGTCCACAAAACAGTCAAGATTAAAACTGTCCATGAAACTGAGAAAACTGCAACTGGCTGATCATTAATAAAAACAGGTGACTCCAGGGCCTCCTCCAAAATTCTAAATGGATACTTACTTAATCCTCCTCTATCCATTAGGTGTAGAAGTTTTGCAGAGATCATGCCATCATCTCCTGTCTTGGACCAGTTGTCTAGCTCAACCCCACACTGCTCCTCTCCTGTTCTACACTTTCCATAATGCTGTCTTCCTACTTCAATCTGGGTCTTCTTTCTCCCCTTTTACCTTTTGGTTTTGCTTCCCACATTCTGCTAGGGTATCTTCAGTCTTTCATTCTACAGTTGTGACCAAACTAATTACACAATGAACTTTCTACCATACCAATTAGAGAGATCCTGAGATTCCTTCGAATAGTGAGGCTATGTATTCATCTTGTCTTGTTTTGGTTTTCAAACTTCTAAGAAATCTCGTCTCCACTGCTTAAATTTTGCTTTCAAGGTCCATGATTCACAGCCATAGATCATTGTTGGGATGTATACAGATTGTAGATTTCCAGTTTTGTATCCTTTGAGATTTCCTTTTTACAAAAAAAAAAAATGGCTCCATACAGTCTGCTAGCTCCCGAAACACAGAAGATTAAGTCTGTTTCAATCCTGCCATCCTCTCTAAACACTTCACCTAAATATTTGCAGGTTTCCACCTACTCAATCTCAATGTTGTAAACAACTAATATATATTATTTCTACTAGTAATTTTATACAAACCACTATGTTGTAATTGGTACTGATGAGCGCTTTCGGCAGTCAAGCCATCTTCAGGTCATTTACCAACATAATATATTATGTTGTCTCACTTATCTGCTTATTACCATTGTTTTTGTTTTTGTGGAGCTAATGGTAATGTTTTTCTTATGCATAACTTCTCTTCACATATTCAGATTGTGATGTAGATTCTGATCCGAGCTACTGATTACACAACAATATTGTCATCAAAAGCAAGATTTGTAATTGGTCGTAATCTCTAGTACTCAAACTTTAATATTTCACTTCTCTGCTGGATCTCTTTTATGACAGCATCCATCATTACAAGAAAGAGATATGGTGAAAGGTTATCACCTTGTTTTACTCCAGCTGAGGTATCGAACTGATTCAATGTTTGATTTGAAGTTCCCACATAATTTTAGCAGTTTGTCTAACCTTTGTTGTAAGGCCAGACTCAACATTATTTACTTCTAGGGTTTACTATAGGAGCCTTCCAAGGAACCCTGTCGAAAACTTTCTCCAAATTGAGAAAATCAATACCTCAAAAAAATATATGAGGAGAGACAGCAGTGATAGAGATGAGTGGAGGAAACTATTACAGGAAACCAAGGCTCATCAAGACCAGAGGACAGGATTATACTGGTATAAAATCTTAAATCACAAACTACAATAAAATATTTTATTGCCTCTGCTTATTGAATCAATTTCTAAAGTCCCATCCTGATTCAAGTAACCAGAACTTACTGTCTTACCATGATCTCATAAACATACAAAAATATCATATCCAAGATAACCAATTAACATAACATTTAACTACAATATAAGCTTATAATCTGATAATCTTATCTAAGCTTATCTAAGACAGTTAGCTAATGTTTTACTTTTGTTTTTCAATTAGGAAACCAGGATGGAAAACCATTAATGAGATTACAAACACAATCTTCGCCATCACTATAATCGTCAAACTATATATATCTCCCTGTACATATACATGTTACCTGTTTTTTGTAATAAAACATTTTGACTTGCAAATAAAATTTTTACTGTCACATTGCTATAGTTTACCAATGTATTCTCAGTATTCTGCTTCAGATATTAAAAAACCGTTTATGTTTTTACAACTAGTATACAGGTTCTGTTTTATTCTATATTTGTTATAGATTAATTTTTTATTATTTTTATAAATTCATTTTATTTTTTATTTGTATTTTTGTTTTGTTTTATTCTATATTAGTCTTGTAATTCACAAATGTAAAAAAATATTACATTTAAAATATTCAACAAAAATATAAAAGATGAGGACTTAAAATGAGATATATATGAGACCATCATGACCAACTTACTTTTGAAAGGTGACAAAGACTTACTTTTTTACAAGATAAAAATTCTTGTAACAGACTTTATTATAAAAGTAACAATTTTCTTAGAGTCTTTCTACATAGATAGACTTAGACTGTATAGAACCACCAAGTAAACTTCCTCCAAGAGCTGATTTCATCTGTTGAATTGTCCAATGCATACGGTGATTCTGATGATGTCTTCAGATAGTAAATGCCATGGATACTGAAAGCAAACATTTGTGGATTATTCAGAAGTCTGTTTCTGTCTCTGTCTGTCTGTCTGTCTGGCTGTCTGTCTCTCTCTCTCACTCACACTCACACACACACACACACACACTTTTTATAGAATAAAATAATAACATGTGCATCATACTAAATGACACACAGTACTGTTTACTTCACGTACCAGTACTTAAATATTATATTGCAACTGATTACTGTGTTATCATCACCATCACCATCACCATTATCAATATCATCTTTGTCATGTCCCATCAAGCATATGACTGTAGGACACTCACAAAAGTATGCAGCTGAAACCAGATACAAGCAAATGGCAAACAGCGACTAGGAAATACTGCCAAGTAAAGGGCACATACTGTATAAACGCTTATAAAACAATTTTAAAAGTAACATTTGTTTCAACTTCTGATAAAATATTGAAGAATACAACTGGTTTTATACCAAATAGAAATGAGAGCTTGCTTCTAAATTAAATAAACACTGCTTATTTTAAACTTGTGAGTTTTATGATGTTAAAAGTACATCAACCAAGGATTTAGATTATTTTTTCCACAAGTAGAATTATTTAATTTATACAACGATAGCCACTTTTGAAAACCCCCCAAAAATTATATAACAATGAACTTGTTCTCTCAAATTTGAGATTATATTAAAATTGATTTTATAGCTTTAAAAACTGAACCACAAGTAACACAAAAAAAGGTTCAAATGGACACAAAACATCCTATTGTAATCACAATAGAAAGAGTGTAACTATCAATGTTATGAAAATATTGATTTACATGATTGTATATGTTGAATGTAATTTTTTTCATTCTCCTCCCTTTTGTCTTGTATTCAAGATTGTGAAGAACTGATTGGTAATAGTTCACATAGCTAACTAGTTCCTGGCAGCAACAGAATTTGGAATAATATAGTAAGGTTTTTTGCACTTCAAGTGTACTGTAGGCCTAAAAAAAGTATTACTACGAAGCTAGGCATGTATTTTATATTGTGGAAAATCTGTTCATCAGATTTTGGAAACCTTGCTAAACAAGTTGTAAGTTAGGTTTTTTGTACACACTGTTTTCTTTTTGCAAACTGGAGTATTATTATAAAATTAGATTCTTGGATTTCGTTGTCCACGACATGTCAGTTACTTAACTAAATATACTTAATTCACTACTGACTTGGAACACAAAGTTTTTAATAGGTACGTTACGTTTTTACCTATAAAAAACTTTGTGTTCCGAGTCGGTAGTGAATTAAGTATATTTATAAAATTAGATATCAGAATTTCTTAATAACCTACCCACATCTAAACTATCTTGTTTTTCATAAACAAAACATTAATTTTTTAGCACAGTTTTTTAACTTTTCGTGGCCTACCTAAGCGTTTTCATTTTCTGTACATATCTGTTTTCCTGTTTCTTAGATCCCACCAAAACAAGTTACTATTATCACCAACATTAGAGGCTGACACACAATGAAATTTGAATAATCGAGTAGGCCTACATTTGTATGTAGTACTGCTTTATATGACAATGTAAACTTTTTCACAATTTTCGTTAACAGACCTAGGCCTTGCCAGGTCTCTGTCCTGGCCTAAGAACCCTGAAGACGTAACAAGTATGATTTTTATCACAGACATTTCTTTGTTAGTCTCAGTGTGAGTGATTCCATTGTATACATATTCGATTTACCTATTACGCCCACACTGCATGCTGAAGTGCAAAAAAACATGATTAGTCCAAATCTTAAGTAAATTAGACAGCTTATATGAAAAATTAAAAATTTCTTTGATTTTTCAAATTAAAAAATTACTGTTATGGTACAGAAATAGTATATTAACTAATTCTAATCAACAAATTATAAACATGAAAATTTGTATAGTAATTAAATACGAGAGATGGTAAAAATAACAGTTCATTAGCTTGTCTACCGATTGGCTATATAAATTTAGACAGTTTGATATGCAGATAAGAATATCAAGTGTGTTGCTATATAGAGAATTTTGAAAAAATGTCATAGTGAAGTATTCTTCAGGACTATTTCATATCAGGTTCTAATATCTCTGTTATGAAACAGAGCAATTATGATTTCAGTACTATGAAAGATCAGTACTTTATAATATTATTTTTAAAGCAGAATGTGAAGAAGTTAAAAATGCCATAGAGCCTCGCTTTTAATAAAACAAAGAACTTTTCAAAAACAAAATTATCACGTGTTGTAATAAGATATTACTATATTTAAAAGATATATTTGTGAAAGGTTTCTCAGATTTGTCTGTAAAAGGGCTGGATGCCTATTTCTATATAATTATATAAAACAAACAAAAACCAAAAAAGTGTTGGATGCCTTTTGAAGTGATCAGTTTCTGTGTTGCTCAAATAACGGTGTAAGATGACGTATTGGTAATAAGTGGTTCATGTTCAGATGTTCAAGTTGTTTTAAGTGCTGAAATCATTAGCACTTAACGTTATGACTACTTGCAAAATAATTAAATCAGCTAAGACCTTTTATGTCTATGAACCTAACAGAGTATTAAACATATTTGCTGTAGATACAGACTCTCCTATGTCTCTATGTACAGTGGAACCTCAATATAACACCCCTGCGATATAAAGTGACACTTGATGTAACGCTCATTTTTCACAGTCCCGGTAAATTCCCCATATAAACAATGTAAAATAAACCTTGATATTGTGCCTCAGTTTCGGTATCCACCCTTGATGTAACTTTTTTTTTGCAAGTGGACAGAAAGGAATTTTCAGAAGTCATAATGCCCTTCATTTGTTCCAAAGTCCAGGGCCATCGTAAACAGTGGTGCAAGGTATGTACTGCAATACGGGCAGCACAATCAGTTGCGGAAAATCACATCATCATATACGTTTTATGTTTTACATCAAATCACATCATCATATACGTTTTATGTTTTTTTTACCCACCCAATCTTAACTTTTTAAAGTATCTCAAAACCTTCCTCTTCTACAGTCTGTCGAATAAAACTCACAGCACTTTTGTTAGGACAGAAAGGAATTTTCATAAGTCATAATGCCCTTCATTTGTTCCAAAGTCCAGGGCCATCGTAAACAGTGGTGCAAGGTATGCACTGCAATACGGGCAGCACAATCAGTTGCGGAAAATCACATCATCATATACGTTTTATGTTTTACATCAAATCACATCATCATATATGTTTTATGTTTTTTTTACCCACCCAATCTTAACTTTTTAAAGTATCTCAAAACCTTCCTCTTCTACAGTCTGTCGAATAAAACTCACAGCACTTTTGTTATTCTCTGTACACTGTTTACTTATTTTAGTAATTAAAGAATACTGAATAAATGTTGACAAGTTTTTTTTTCATTTTTCATATTTTCATCCCTAAATTTATTTCTCAAAGGTTTTAGAATAACAGATTCTCTATGATTTACAACATATATTATTATTATTATTTTTATTTTTTACACAACATGGCTTGCAAGGAACTCTGGTTTGTAGAAATTCTTAGAAGAAATCATCCCAGACTAACTCTAGTAATTATGAAGTTTAGGTTGGCAAGTCACCAAGAGACTACATATGATGTAAACAATTTTTTTTTAGAAATTTCTTTACATTTCTCAAGTTAAACTTGAAACCTTTATATGAAGCGACCCTCAATATAAAGCGACCCTCGATATAAAGCACTTTTTGGTCGGTCCGCAGAAGAGCGTTATATCAAGGTTTCACTGCAATTATTAGTGGATCGAATGTCCATCATACATTTGTATTTCTACTTTACAATGGGTATGTATGGGAAAGGCTGGATTAAAAAAGTAACACCCAATGAACTTTCTACTGAACTTCCTGTTTGCAATACAGAAGATCTTTCCTGCCACTATTGTTATGCTGGCAGAAGCTAGATGGTCAAAAAATTCAGAATGACATAGAAATTAAACGACTGTTATGAAAGTTACTTCTTTACTCAGTTTTACTTCATTTTCAAGTTACTTCGTTTTTTATACATTTGTGTATAAGTAGTTTAGAAATTTGTAAATTGGTATCTCACTTTCTTCAGGGGACATAGAGTTCGTAACATAAACTTGCCTATGGCTACTCAGGATATTTACTTGAATCAGAAGTGAATACAAAAATTTCTGGAATGAAAGTGATGAACTTACAAACAACAGCAATGTCTACAAAAAAAATTATAATTTTCCAAACATCTGTAATAGAATCTGTTTTAATTACTATCAGCAAGACAACTTTCAATCAGTACCCTCTACAGACTTTAGACCTTAAGTTTATTCAAAACATTTAGGTGTAATTAATCAAGCATTTCAGAGTAAATTCTGTAACAATTGCATTTTTTAATAGCATAGGTTTTCCTACTAGTCAACAACTTTTTAACTGGTTTGATGGTACATATGACATATAGATACAAAGACAATCTAAACTTTATGAATTCCTATCTCCTTAACAATTTTTCAAACAGGCCCACTCTCAGGTCAACCATCTTTGAAACACTGAAGTGTACTAAAAGAATACTCTTTGTTGCTGAAGAGTATAGAATTGGTGAAAATAAAAATAGTGGAAGAAATTTTGAAAAATTAAAGTGTTAATGAAAATAAACTTTACACAATTGTATGGTAACAAGATTTCTGAATATATATACACATTGTTAAATTTAAAAACTTCATTCTCCAATGCCTCTTAAGGTTATATTACTACTACAAAAAAGAAAAGTAAACTGCAATAAAGAATATTAATAACTTTCTTCTTCATGTATACAACCATTAGTCTAATGAATGTTTGAAAATGCATATTAATAAATTCTATCAACACATACCTCAGACAAAATAATTTTTTTTTATATATGCAAAGAAACTTACAGTGCTATTATTTAATGATAATATTGTGTATGTGCATGCACATGCTTGTATGTGTGTGTGTTTAGAATATATACGTTACATTGGGTAATGATATAAAAAACTAAAAATAAAAATTATACATGTCCACATTTTATAGGAAATATATGATGTACATATAAAAAAATAAGAGGGAATAATGTTAAAGAAGCATTATTTATGTAAAATAGTATCAGAATGGGATTGCTTTAGATTCCATAATCTATTTCTTGCACCAAACTCCTAATTTTCTAAGGACAGGGGACCTCCATAGAGGAAGCAACAGAGTAGTCACTATCTGCATATTTTGCATAGAAAATCTAAAGAGAAATCTAATGACTTTCAGAGACATTTAGGCACTGACAGAACTCATTAGATAATTTTCTTGAACACGATCATGGATCGTCCTCCTATGATTTCTAAATTGATTTATATTCCAGACAAACTTTTTTTTAAACAACTAATGCTGTATTGTACTTACTCTTTATGAGTATTGTCTCCCATAAATGTGGTATTACTGACATCACAGTCTGTTAACAGGTCACTTTCACTGCCTGAATCTGAACATTTTATCGCCACAAATGGTGTATTGCCCAGTATTGATTCTGCAAAATACCAATACGATCTCTGATGACTACAAGTGCCTGAAACAAAATGTAGACAGTGTTACATTATTTTTGTCAGAAAACATTTACCGCTCTCAAATAAAACATTCGTTTTAGGTGAAATCTGTTACATAAAAATTCTGAAAACAACTGAAGCAAATTGTACTATATTTTTTAATAGGTGCTTACAACAATGTTTTCACCTAATATTAATTTCAGTCTTAAAATGTAAAAACCTATCTAAAACCGTTAACATAAACAATTTTTAAAAACTATTAAAGTAAACAATAATTTTAAAAAATTATTTTACATATTAAAGAAATAAGGTAGCCTCCTCTTTTTAATTTTAATATAAAGTTGATTTATCCTAAAATGATTTACTTCATTATAAATTATTTTAATATTTCTTCCATACTTCTTTAAAAAAATGTTTTTCATATTTTTTATACTACCATTTAGTAACTTATCTATAATGCTTTTGGTTGGTCACACAGTAAGAAAACACTGCGAACTCAACTGTCCATTATAGAGAATGAACGTTCATTATATCATTTTAAGAAATAAACAAATTTTATTTAGAAATATACAAATTAAGAGATAAAGTTTAATTAATTTATATTTTAATTATGACCTCTATCTGTCTATGTGTCTGTCTCTATCTCCACCCCCTACTTATCTCTCTGTCTCATCAGTTTCTGGCTGGTTTGATGTGGTATTTCGGCTTCTCTTATCCTGAGTCAATCTCATCTTCAGATACCTACAACATTCCACATCCTCAGCACTTCAGATACTCCAGTCTCTCTCTGCTTCCCCTGCAGTTTTCCCCTCCACTACACTCTCCATCAACAAAATACTCTCATTCATCCTGGGTAATTCATAAACCAGTATCCATCAATGTGTGTTGTCTTCTCATTGCAGTTCTCCATACATCTTCTTTCTCCTATTATTTCTAGTATATGTTCTTTTCTTATTTTGACCATGTAATTTAATTTTTAACACTTTGTTATAGCATTAAATTAAATGGTTCTTTTTTTATGCACTAGTCAGCTTTTAACATCCTTTCTGCTTCATCCACCCATTGCTACATAATTATGATACACAGACAAGTTTTGGATATTTTATGAATAAAATGTGACATAAAACATTCCAGCCTCTTTACACATTAACACGTTGACTGCTAATCCGTCTGATGCATATGACATCCTAAAGCAAATTTTTTTCTTCCTGTTTTACTCTTTCTATACCTTCATCTTTATAAAAACGTTAATTGTTATCACAGAAATTATAAAAATATGGAAATAACCATAATTACGGGGATGGTGTGCGTCTCCCGCGGCTCATTTGCAACTGATTATGCAACCCGCATGACACACCTCGCTCTTTTTGATAGTTTGCTTTCTGGGGTTTGCAAATAAAGAACACATTTTGAAATGCATCATTTATTTATAAAAAAGGTCATATCTTCTGTGGTATTTAACACTTTTACGACCACGGTAAATTTTATTTTTCTTCTCGGGGACAAAGTCTATTTTTTAACAGGAACACCTTGTAATCAAGGATAAAATAGTACTTAATCACTCATTTTCCTTTGTGAGTCTAACAATATAAGAAAACGTGTAGCGGTCGTATACGCACGCTGGTTTCGCATAGCGGGTAGATACAGCTTTTGTCATGTATGAATCGCAGTGGGCGTATAAAACAGCTTAGCTTGTGTGGAATGGCTCCAGTCCTACCCAATCGTGAGAACCTACTGAAGGCATATGTAATGAATAATATTTTTTATGCATAGTTTCTCTCTCTCTCTCTCTCTCTCTGTGTGTGTGTGTGTGTGTGTGTGTGTGTGTGTGTGTGTGTGTGTGAGTGTGTGTGTGTGTGTGTGTGTGTGTGTGTGTGTGTGTGTGTGTGTGTGTGTGTGTGTGTGTGTGTGTGTGTGTGTGTGTGTGTGTGCGCGCGCGCGTGCACGTGTGTGTGTGTGATTTTGCCTCACGTATAGCCTTTTGATAAACGATCAGCGGCGGATGTCGTCTGATATCGTTACTCAATATCAGTAACTTGCAACTCTTGCAGTTAAAAAAAATTAATACAGCCATTTCCTCTTTCATGTTTCCTTTCAGTACACGCTTTCAATGTTATCGAGTTCACTTTGTTGTGCGAAAAAATGTGTTCTCTTAGTAGTGAAATATGTATGTATAATTTCAGTTATTACATCATAGATAAAAACCGTCATTAAACGTTTATCTTCATTATAGTTTATTGTTTCCCTAGTGTAGTTTTTATATATCACACCGACAAATTTATCTTTTCGTATAGGCTGATACGTCTGCCATTAGAGACGAAGGAAATCACCTTCAATTTCTGATAAAGCTATTACATTACTTATGATTTTTAAAAATTATAAAGATATGACGTGATCATTACAGATAAAGCAATGATGGCATGACCAGTATACTCAAAGACATTTATATTGAGGGACAAAGTAAATAAAAGAGACTAAAAGAAATAAAACGTTCACTAAAATTCTTCGAAAACCCAAACGACCGTAAACAACAACACCAGAGGCTGTATTGAGGCGGTTCATTGTGAAAAAAGTGTCTAGCAAATGGCAGTAAAGTAGGGAAACTGGTTTGATTTGCATATAGCGGTGAACACACACCGTGCATCATCCGCAGTCAACGTGTTAAACAATATTCAGCCGGCAGTGTATGCTGCTGGTTACTATGCCAGGTGTACCCAAGAGAAAAAGTTCCAGTGAGCATGGACTGGCTTGGCAGAGAAGGCTCTCACCCCTACCATGACCCTCAACAACCTTTATTATAATAATTAGAAATCATAATGTGTTCTGTACTTTAGTTTATGCTGCTTTTTTTATATGTTGTATTACCATTTGTTGTTGCATTGTTACTGTATCGTGTTATCATTTTTCTTTAATATATAAATGGCTTCATTAAGCTAATTCCTGGAAGACCTCTAACTAGTCAAGGTTAGTTTAATTGTTTTCAATGTGACAGAATATTAAAAAAAAAATCAGGCAAACAACAAGGAATATAACTTAGGTTATAATATAGCTGTCAGTACACGTGAAACAACAGGAGTCTCTCAGGCTATTGTGTAATAAATTTTAAAAGAAGGTTAGAAACTATCTACTTCTGGTTATGAAATAAATCTACTTTCTATTCCAAAAGGAAAATTGTAGGCACTGTGACGGCAGCGGTATGCTAACATCTGCTCTCCGGTACCAGCGGTGGACACAGCGAGCCAATCCAACAACGTGCTTGGAGCGAGCCAACAAGCGACCCCGGTTAGTGCATAAAACCCGGGCCGGCAGAAAATTTTGGGCACACTTCATCGCCACGCCATCGGACGCACTTCATCTCTCCTCTCTTGGACGACATCGGTGCGGAGTCAGCTGGAAGGAACGGCCGAAGAATAGAATCGGCGTTCTTGCGTCTTCGCCCTCCCGTTCCGCGCCAGTGATGGACTTCGCTGGGCCGGCAGCCGACTCTACAACCGGTGCCGAAAGAAGAGGAGGACTGTAGTACGCCACGAACAGCAGGCGCAGCCGCCGAACATCTTAGCGCGGCACAACCAACATCAGCATTCTCGCCACCAGGTCCTTTTTAGGGCCACCAAAAACACAAGAGTGTACGATTGGCGCCATTTGTCATGCGGCATCGATCATCTTGCGGACACAAGATCCAGCCACGCCAGCAAGTTACCAGCCGGCACACCAATCAACATGGCGCCCAACAGACACCTCTACAACATCTGGAGAAAAGCAGTAGGCTGGCTACCGGAGAGCATTCAAGACCCGGTGGAGTTGTGACGGCAGCGGTATGCGAACATCTGCTCTCCGGTACCAGCGGTGGACACAGTGAGCCAATCCAGCATCAGCGTTTGGAGCTAGCCAACCAGCGATCCCGGTTAGTTAATAAAACCCGGGCCAGCAGAAAATTTTGCGTACTTCACCGCCACGCCATCGGATGCACTTCATCTCTCCTCTCTCGGACGACATCAGTGCGGAGTCAGCCGGAATGAACGGCCGAAGAATAGAACCGGCGTTCTTGCGTCTTCGCCCTCCAGTTGCGCGCCAGTGATGGATTTTGCTGGGCCGGCAGCCGACTCTACAACCGGTGCCGAAAGAAGAGGAGGACTGTAGTACGCCACGAACAGCAGGCGCAGCCACCGAACATCTTAGCGCGGCACAACCAACATCAGCATTCTCGCCACCAGGTCCTTTTTAGGGCCACCAAAAACACTAGAGTGTACGATTGGTGCCATTTGTCATGCGGCAAGCCTTTTGTCCGGTGACAGCATGTAAAAAAATCTAAAGTGGACAGATAGTGCAATAAGGACAAGGTGCATGAGAATTTTACAGTCACAAAAGTCTCCTCTTCAATAAAGAGTTTACCAACATCTCTAAAGAAAGATAATGTCGTGACAGTAACATCAAAATTAGAAAAGAAAACTATGATAAATTTCATTGGTTCTATGTGCTCACATTTCTAGTATACTAATTGACTATTCCACAGTTAAAGTTACATCATTAAAAGTATCTAGAGTGCATTCAATTAATGATGAAAATTCTTGCTTACCAAAGAAATCCATTGTGCAACCAGGCTGTGGGGGCGTACCATCATTGGGATAGAAATCAACAGTACACATTGGTTCCAAAACCCCAAGGTAACCGCCTGATGTATGGATACAGTCCACAAAAATGGCATCATTTTTGTCCAGTCGATTGTCATCTGTTTCCATGTCAAACAGTGGTTTTGCAGGATCAAGACCTATACACATAAATTGTACAGTAGCTGTTAGAATTATTTTTAAAATTAATTAGAATTATGGAATTATGCTCCATCATAGAATTATTCACATTCTTTTATGGCATACTGAAATAGCAAAAAAATTTAAAAGCTACACAAACTGTTTCTTAATTTCCAGAAATCATACAGTAAAAAATCATATTTAATTTTCCAGTTTTCATTTTATAAATGCAGTATTTACTTAAAATTAGATCTTGCTTCTTTGCTAGATTTTTTTTTCTAAAATTTGGGAAGGTCTTATTTCGATAAGACCTTCCCATAAATGTCTGTGTCCCTATTTGACACAGTAATAAACAACACCACAACAATTCAAACTCCAGCACCAATCCCCTCCACCTCCACCCACACACAACCTGTTAACTAAAAACCGTTATACATAAAACTACCGACAGTTTGCACATTCCGTATCCAAACTCACTGAAGAAGGAGCACACCACTCCAAAACGACATATGAGAAAATACAAGTAAGTTCACAGTGAAAGTACCAACAATACTAATAATTATTATAGTAGTGAACAAAGAAGTGATGAACATTCAAAACAGGGATAAGTTGGTTTGATGATGTGCTGGAATATGTCAAAAGAATCAATGTGAGGGGTTATGCAGAGATGGTAATGGATAGAAGAAGAAGAATAAGAAGAAGGAGGAGGAGGAACCACGGGTCTATGTTCAAAGAGTCAACCTAACCTACTTTTACCACATGAATCATTCTCAGTGTTGTAAACCTGCTCTCAATATGCCAACTTTACTTGCTGCTTCTGGTGGCTCATTGCAACACTTAAAGGAAGAGTCGACATTCTGTTACCAAAAAACTATGCCACTGTGGATGACCTATTTGGTAGTAAGTAGAATGGCTATTTTAACATGGATCCAGTCTCTATAGCCCTACATGTTCACATCAGGTTTTTGATTATTTTAATTATCAATATGTACCATGGTGGAGAGTATAAAACCCAAAATGTTAAAACACCCAATTACATCTCCACTAAAATTCGCTCAGTCTAAATAACAAACTAGGAATACATCAAAATTCGATTACCATCGTTAACAGAGGCTCTGACGTTTACATCCTCATAGAGAATTAATTAACTTAATAACTTGTTGAGTAACTTGAATTATTGAGTGAGTATTTAGGGAATTCCATTAGGGAAAACCCATTTAATAAACTACACAAATTGTAAATTCATGTTATTTTACTTAGAAGAGAATACGAAAGGTCACATTAAAGCACTGATAGACATTCTTATCAGTAGTACAAACAGTAGTATAATAAATTATTATTGTTAGTTCAGTAGTCTGGCTGATCCATTTATAAGAAAACATTTACATTTTAAAAATCAGTTTACTAGTTTGAATAAAAGTTTGGCTCCTTCTTGGAAACTGAGAAAATTTGTAGCGGGTCATTTTTGGGTATTTTATTTTTAACATACAAAGTGATTTATATGTTGCATGAGATTCATTAGCAGCACACATTATGATGATATGAGAAATATTTTAGACTATTTTGCTGCTTCGTTTTATAATTGTTTCACTGAAGTTGAACAGAATGTACGTACATTTACAAAAAGTGTAGGAACCTCAGAAATGATTGGAACAATTTAAAATCTCGTTCTGAAGGATTAAGTGTCAACAGCGTCAAGTATTGTTGTATTTATAAATGACTCAGATGAATACATTTTTATATAAATTCCAACACTTTCTACTACAGAAAGTAGCAAAAAGTATTTAACAGAATGTACAAAATTCCCCAAACAAACAAGAAACAGACAAAGAAAGAAATATAATATACCAAATTACTTACGAAAATGGATACAATAAAAATACTATAAACAAAATAGAATATAAAATCAAATACAAAATAAAAACTGAACAATTAAGAATGAATCAAAACGAACAACACATAAATAATAACAACAATAAAAAATAGGCCACATTCATATACATAAATAATAAAATGACAAAACTAACAAAACAATTTAAAAACACAGATATTAAAATAGCATACAAAACTAATAAAAATAATTTACAGAAACTAAATAACCCACACAACAAAGATAATACAACAACCAATGGTATTATACAAAATTGAATGCCAAGATTGCAATAAATCTTACATAGGACAAAAAAAATCAGCTGAAAAAATGTTATTTTGAACACCTAAAAGCATTCAAAAAACCGGAAATATATAAATCTAATTTGGCCACATGTGCAATAAACACTGGACATGAATTCCCAGACATAACAAATATGACACTAAAAAAACGAATACCACACAAAGGAACCATAATGAATATCTGGGAAAATTTACAAATATACAAACATAAAACACAAAACAAACTAATACCTGAACAAATACAAATCAATACAAAACATGACACAATTTTCAAAGCACTCAACATACAAAATACTAATATATACACCACAGTCACACACAATAATCCAATTTAAAGCACCATAGACCAACAGGAAACCACAGCAACAACCAGCCAACACACAAATACCTCACAAGGCTCAAAATTAGGAAGGCTGAAGATGGGAACACAAGGCTTCCCGAAACATGTTCCAAATAGGGAGAAAACATCTTGAGGTAAAGTCATTATAAAATATATATTTTTATATAAATACAATTACTTCACTACCGACTCAGAACACACAGTTATTTATAGGTAAAAACGCAAAAGTTTTACCTTATAGTCTTAACTATAGGCTCTGAAGAAGCTTTTTAAAAGTGAAAACCAGTTAAGGCTATAAGGTAAAACTTTTGGGTTTTTACCTATAAATAACTTTGTGTTCTGAGTCAATAGTGAAGTAAGTATATTTAGTTAAGTAACGGACACGTCACGGACAACAAAATCCAAAACATTTTTGTATATTTATAACACTAAAGTTTATGAAAAATGTTTACAACATATTTGCTATTGTTTGAACATAAATATACACAAAAATGCAACATTGCAGAGTTGTTATTTTACTTAGAAGAGAATAGGAAAGGTCACATTAAAGCACAGTACTAATACAGTACTAATTTTAAAAAAACGGAACCTATCTGTGCACTGATTTACAATTTCAGATGAAGTCTGCAAACACCAAGACCAAAACACATTACAAAGAAAACAAAAAAGATTATCCACTGCCAAAGAATGGTAAAAGGTCCCACTGACTGCACTGGCTGAACAGATATAGTATTTATTTCTTTGGGTTAAAAAACGCATTTTGTATTGTTAAAACCACAGTACCTTTCCAAAATCACATCATTACTTTACTGCTCTTTTGAAGATAATTGGTTACTGATGAATATCTTGCTGAGTTATTCAAAAATATCTGTGAAGAAAGGTCAGGTTTTACAAAAGAACAGATATAATTTTTCTGCCAAGGTGGTGTCACTTTGTTGAGAAGATTAACAAACTGTAGTGCCTTGCAATATTCACCAGATTTTTATTTGTTTTAGTTATATCTGATTTTTCCCAAAATTGACAATTTTTATTAGACTGAGTTTTATTCCGTGAACAATACAAAGCTAGCTGAATACTTTATATCCTTAATAAATCTAAACTTTCGCAGGTAAAATGTGATAAATAAAAATGTTCAAGTGTATAGTACAGTGTAAAATTTGAACAGTGCTTCAAAGTCTCTTTCCCTCCCTCCCCCTACTCTTGCAGTGCTTCTCACATATTCTCGCTTCTGGTGACATTACATTTCTTCCTGTCAAAAAAAAAAACTTTAGAAATAATTTTCTTTGGCAAAATTATGTGTTCCAGTTTTAAACAGTCCAAATATAGCTTAAAGCTCAGCTTTATGTGAGAAGTACAAATTTATTCTTATACTTGTAAATTGTGTTGGTGCTGACAGTTTAAAGAGCAAAGTAGGAGATTTAATTATCCTACCCAAGGACATTACTCGTAGAAAATAACTGGAATACAAAAATGTATGTTACAATATATTTTATCATTTTTGCAAATTAGTCAAACACGTTTTTGTGCTTGACCTATTTTAAGCTTTTATTATAAACAACATTTTTTGATAAGAAACAAGTCAGACTGATGAACAAACTCAATCATTCTTTTGACACGTTGTTTTGTCTGGTTGTTTCACTTACCGTGAGCTATTTTTTTCAAGGATACACAATTCTATCGTTAACTGTAACTATTCTTGTCTCCAAATAATATATCACAGTAATTACAAAAATAATTACATTTCTAAAGACAGTATTGTGTTACAGGCACCTGACTGATGTATGTTTTGCACAACCATGTCAAGTATTGTCAGAGGATACTTGATATCAAGAATACTCTAACAATATTTGATAGTCTCTGTTGAAACTAAGACAAATTATTAAAACATATTTGTTTTACCAAAATGTTTTCTTTATAACCATACTTACACTTACATACATAACTGTGTTGACAAATTAAATAATTATACTGCACACATTCAAATGCATCCACACATAGTTTCATAAATATCTAAAACAAAGCTCTCCAACCAGTTGTTACCACCTATTAAAAATAAGCTGTGAAACCATGTTAAGTGTTTTTAATTTGAACAAGAAGTGTATAAATAGTGACACAAGAGTGATTATTTTCTTATTAACACCCATGTATCTTTCACAAGACAATAAATATTTGACTTCACAAACTAATGAAAAGACCTAGAAAAGTGGCATCCTATGACACCCCTTTTAGCATATTTAATATGAAAATGTATTACTTGTGTTCTTAAAAGGTCTGCTATAAAAACTTAACACAATTTTAACATCACTCAGGTAGATCTAACAGATCTGAAAGTCAGCCACTTCCTTGGCTGCTGAATAAGCAAACTTACAACTATTTCATTAATAAAGTTGTGTTAGTGGTTAATTGTGGTTGTGAGCAACAGTGTTAATTCTGTTTGAAATTTACAACTAGTTTATTTTAGTAAATACTCAACCAATTGTGATATGATGGATAGTCTGTCACACTCCTCAATGTCAGATGAAATCTGTTTCATATCGAAGGAAAGAAAGATCCTGAGAAAAATCTTGGATCGAGTCAAAGAAAACGTTGAGCACAGAAAACGGCACATCCACGAACTGTACACACACGTATGGAAAAGATAACAGACACAATAAGGAAAAGAAAGGCACATGACACAAATGAGCCCAGAGAGACTGACCAGTGGAACTTTGTCTACTTTCTAAGTCAAGAGGAACAAAATAAAACAAAAAATAAAAAATCTGACAACTCAATAAAAACCACAGGAAATCAAATGGTTTTATCTTTCTGCACACACGCACGCACGCGCATGCGCGCGCACACACACGCACACACACACACACACCACTTGTCACAGTCTAGTTTTATCTACATTTTGAAGGTCATACTTTACAGGTATGCAATTATCTCACACCTGGGTTTTCTGCTATCGCAGTACACTTATTTCCTACAGGACAAGGAAATAAGTGTTAGATATTATAACGTTGCAGAAATCAGATCATATAGGGTATCCATAAGTATTAGAGAAATGATAACAGGTAAAATAATTTAATGAATAATAATGAAAAAATATAAAATGGAGTTAAGAAAGAAGAAAGAAGAATTGTAAACAAGAATAATAATTGAAAGAATAGACTAGACTGACAAACAAATGACTTTGACCCAACCCCAGAGATTGGCCAGATAAAGACAATAAGATGAGAAAAGATTTACAGAAATTAAGAAGACAAATCAATGATAAGAGACACAAATGAGTAAAGAAAATATATAAATAACCATGAATAAAACAATAATAAAGAAAGTACACTAACCATAAAAAATAAGTAAGACAATTATTATTATATAAAGTATGTTGTTAAGAACCTTATTATAATGAGAAAGTAAGACACAAAATATTGAAAGAATAATTGTAAATGTATGTTTAGAATATCATTGAAACCAAGAGTGAGAGATAGGTAGGGAGTGATAACAATAAACAGTGAAGTGATGAGAATATTAAAATAAACAACTTATAATCTTAAGGAAAAGAACAGTAACCATGTGTAACAAACCAGAACCATAATCAAATGATGAATAGTGTAATATAATTTATTACAAATATAAAATAAAAATAATAAAATATAATATGTTATGTGTAGATTTATAGATTTGCCCTGACTGTTAGCCCCACTGTTTGGTTAGTCGATTTGTAATATAATTTCAAATATAATAATAAATAAAATATAAAGATATAGATAATAAGAATTGTGTATGTTGTCTGGATCTTGGTATTGAACTCGCCGAAGATACAGCTCCACTTTGGATTCACAAATACAAAGAATAGATTTAATATAAATATGTTTTATAACTAAGTGTGATTGATTGATAAATAAAAAATAAATAAATTTTTGTAAGTGTGAAATTTTTTCTGGTCGTGAGTTCTGGTTTAATTATTTAATTTAATTAATTAATAATTAATTAATTAATTGAGTGTGTAATTTCCTTAGATATCTATTCTCTCACTGTAAGTTATTTTTTGTTAAAAAAAAATAATAGTAACATTAATTATAGAAATAAAAACAATTCTTGTAACTTGAGTAATGATTTGCGTTTATTAACATTCAAAATTATGCGCCAGTCAAACTGCGCATGACCAAGGCATTGGCTATTATTTGCTCCAGTCGGTAGCGAAAAAATCAACAAATATATTTTTACAAGGTTAAATTTGTGGTTCTTTTAACGAGTCGAAATGGTCAGAGGGCAAGGAACAAGATACATTCTTAACAGGTATTCTTAAACTAAATGGTAATAGCTGAAATAGAACAAAATTATTATTGAAATTGTCAATTAAAAAAAATGAATTGCGAACCAACTCGACGAAATGACGTCACTCCTTTCAAGCTGGCAGTGCACTCGTGCTGGTTAGAAAATCCAGTATGGCCGCCGTCTCCTCGATTTTAGTGTAGAGTGTCCTCTCATCTTCTGCGATGTCGTTTCGTGATGGGTTTCTTGTGTTGTGTCCGGTGTTCAAATATGCGTATTGGTGTTCTGTGAATCTGGTCCAAAATTGTTCAAAATGGCTGTTGATTTCTTGTGTTTGATTTTTATGGTGTTATAACTGTGTTTTGGAAATTTGTGAAGTGTTAGAAATTGATAGTTAAGGTTATTTTCACTTTTTAGATCATCTCTGTTACACGCCGCATAACCACACTTGATTTTACACAAATTATTCTGTTTTTCCGTACTCTGCTAACACATTTCCAACTATTCCTCTTCACAATTAACAATAGACTAATAGACGCAACGTCGTCGTTTTAGGGTAATTTGTGCTATGTCTTTTTCCTCTTTATATTGTTTAACTATAAAAATATCTGTCTAAGACTTGGTTCACCATCTAAATATACATAATAAGTTTTCTTAATTTTTACTGTATTTCAAATATTTCTTAATTTTACATCAATCTAACTACTCAGTAATATTGATTAGTTAATTTTACATCTTTTGATATATAGCTGGGTTTGTTTCAAGCTCATTTAAGCCCAAAAATTACAATTTTATATAATGATTGTATGCCTCATATTTTGTACAAATTCAGTGTTTTAAAGGTTTTTATTTGTTTTTTCTTATAATATTTCCATGGAATATACTTAATAACTCCGTGATTACTTTGTTGTTAATAATTTGGTTGTTAAAACATTTCAATATTGATTAATTTACTGTTTAGTCTGATTTGATTACTGTTATAGGCCTATTATTATCTGTTTCCAAAAGAAGTTAATTTCCTTTCCTTTGTCATTCTATTTGCTATTAATTGTATCTGTATTAATCATATTTTCAATTTCTGTATTGTATGTATTGAATTCTATTCCTATTACATAGATTGATTCTCTGATAGATAATTTTTTGGTTTATATGCCAGTCTGTGTTTTCTAAAATAGTGTCTTAGCTGGTCTGCTTGTACATTATATATGCTTTACTGTTTTGAATAAAATTATTACATTTTTATGTCCTACTTGCCTCTCTGACTTACACAATGGAAAATTAAATGACATGATATTAAAATACATTGGAATATCTTGTATCTACTAAACTTTCTTTATAATAATAACATCATTGAACCATAACATGAACATCTTATGCCTAATTTTCTCTATACTTAGAATTCTAATGAGAACATATTATTATCAGTCTTTGGCTGTCCTTTGTTTTTATGTTTCATTTTATCACAACCTTATTCTATTAACATATCTTATTCCTAGTAACAATTTCAGTTATTCACTGTCTCTTTTTATTTACTATAACTATTTTGCTAAAATATTAACATAAAAACACCTTAGAACTATTGACACTTGCAGTTATTAACTGTCCTTTGTGTTACCTATACCTAAATTGTTCATGCAATAAAATAAAAACATCTTATACCTACCATATTGTTATTATGCCTAAACACTAAAACACTTTTATTATCTAAATTACACTCAGTCATTAGACTGTCTCTTTAGTTTTTATCTAGTATTTCCTACACTAATGGTAGTCTGTTTTAATAGATTTTTTATATCACACTTTATTATCATGTGTCCTTTATTTTGGCTACACTACTGGTAGTCTGTTTCAATAGATTTTTGACATATTATTCTTACAACTAGTATACAATTTGGTTTTCTGGGATTGTATCTTGTAACTTGTTCTGGGTCTATATATATATATCAGTTTTAATTTTGTTTCATGGTATGTATTACATGATTATCATTTTTTGGAATATCTCTTCCTGGTTCTGGTCTCTTTGTGGGAATCTTGATATATTTTGTCCCTTCTTCAATATTACATTAGTAGTTTCTGGTCTTGTGGTTTCTCTGCATCTTGACCTTATTATTTTTCCCTTATTAATATGGTTTCATCCTTTTATTTCCTTTTTTATGATCCTTCCCTTTTTACTGCTTCCCCAATCTACTGGGTATACTGCTGGTTTAACTGGTTTTTACATAGTAAGTTATTTTAATCAATGGTTTTCTTTGTTATTTTTCATTTTTATTAACATTTTATTGACTTAATATACAGTTTCTAGTGTAATCCTTAAAACAAGTTATTCTTCTCACTCACTATGGAACTTTTTCCTTTATTTATGTTGCATTAAGTCAAATGTTTAGCGTGATAATTTTGTTATGTTATATATGCTCTCCTGTAAAAGTGATTAATTCAGATCATACTCTTAGTATGGATGAAATAATTACTACTAATTCTTTTGTATTTACTACATTTTCTTCGTGATTACATGTTTTCACTTTATATACCTTCTTTTTCCACCGTTGCTTCCTCTCAGATGATGTGTATCTCCTCCATTAGTTTCTTTCTTCATTAATAAGTGATCTTCAATCTTGTGTATAACATTATCATTTTATATTCTTTCTTATTTGGTGCTTCCTCACCAGTATGTTTACTCCCTAACATTCCCTAACAAATTAACTGGAACAGTTCAGAGTGGCACTTTTGGCTTCAATCCCTGCTGTCCAACACTTCAATTGAGTCCAGAGGTATTATCATCTCTGCTCAAAATATAAGACTGATGGCATTTTCTACATCCAGTCATAAAAATAAATAAAAAGTAAAAGTAGTCATTTTTGACTAAAATAAACATCTTTAGATTCTTCACTTCATAATACGTTATATTAATTAATACTTTTATACACTTGACTCTTCTTCTCTCTTAAAGCTTATTCCATATTAGGTGGTTTAGGTATGTGGTATAATATACATTTCATCATGTTTACATAGTAAGTAGTATTTATATTTACTCTTTCTACCATCTGGTATCCATTGAGTTATTTTTATTGCTCATGGTATAACATGAATTAATTCTTTATCACTTTCACTATAACAGTGGTTATTGCAACAACATTATCATTATTAGTATCAGGGTTTTTTGGTTTCTGGTCTCACTATTTGGTCTTTACTGAGTTGGTCCTTTTTCATTGTTCCATTTTTATTAAATTATTTTCTTTGTGAGTTTGGTTAAGTTGTTTCGATTAAGTCATATGATATTCTGGTTTCCTTTCTCCGTTAGAATTTTGTATCTCTTTCTTACAAAATCTTTTTTCATATTTCAGAGTTATTTCTCATCATTTGTATGAGTAATGATATGAGCTTAATATTTTTTTTAATTTTAGATATTTTTATTCAACTACATTCTTTCTTATTCATAGTTGTTTTTTCAAATATTTTGGTGTAAGTTGTACTTATTATTGTTTTGAATTTTGAAAATCTTTATTCATCAAAATTCTTTTCTCATTCATAATAGTCTTTGAATGTTTGGTGTAAGTGGTACTTACTAAGTTTTTGAATTTGGAAAATTATTATCTCCATCCAAATTCTTTTTACTTTCATAATAATCTTTCAAATGATTTGGTGTAAGTTGTACTTACTAATTTTTGGAATTTTGAAATTTTTTATGTTCAAAATTCTTTTTATTTATTCATAATAATCTTTCAAATGTTTTGTGTAAGTTGTCCTTACTGATTTTTGAATTTTGAAATTTTTATTTCTCATAATTCTTATTATTTTCATTCATAATAGTCTTTGAATATTTGTGTAAGTTGTACTTACGGATTTTTGGAATTTTGAAGTTTATTATTCCTCCTCCAAATATTTTTTAATGGACAACTGATTATAAGTTCCTTTTACTTTATTTGAAATGATATCCTTTAGTACATACGTATTGTTATTATTGTTTTTAATAATCAGGTATGGGCCGGTATACAGCAGTAACAACTTTTTGGTAATGCCTTCCAAAGTACTGGGTAATTCCCTGTTTTTTAGCAGTACCTTTTCTCCGACTTCATAGTTTATTATTTTCTTAACAGCCTTTTGATATTTGTTCTTGCGCCTTTCCTGGTCTTCTGCCAATTTATTGTAGAATCTGATTCGATTGAATTTGTATTCTTGACTCCTGGGGAACTCTATTATGTCTTGTATTTCTCTCGGAGGCGGTTTTTCATACATTGCCGTGTATGGCGTGGTACCTATAGCGGGGTGATATGACAAATTAAGGAATTCTTCAGTAGCTAATAAATATTCTTGCCACTTCTTTTGTTGGTTATAGCAATAAGTCCGTAATATTCTTCCGACTTCTCGCAGTACCCTCTCCGCTGGATTGCTGCTGGGGTGGTAGACAGATGTCTTGTATGTCTTAATGCCCAACGTATTCAGAGTGTTTCTCCACCTCCAACCCTTAAATTGCGTTCCATGGTCTGTGATTATGGATGTCGGGCTTCCTACCTCTGGAATGTAATGATTTGTTATTATTCCTAGAGTCTTCAGAGTGGTGGCTCTGTTCACAGGGTATAGTTTTGTGAATTTCGTAAAATGATCCATCATAATAATAATATATTTGTATCGATGGCGTCCGCCACTGCGGGGAAATGGACCACATATGTCCAGAAAGACCTTTTCCAGTTTGGCTTGTGAGGTAATTGGTATCATCATACCCTCCTTTCTCTCATTGTTGGTTTTCACCAATTGACATATCAGACAGGTTTTGAGGTAGTTTCTCGTTTTTCTATTGATACTTTTTATATGACAATTCTCTTCTATTGCCTTGATCACCTTCATGACTCCCATGTGACCGTATCGTAGATGATAGTCCAGGATGATATCCTTTTCGATTGTAGTAGGGATCATGATCTTCCATATCTTTTCATCAAGGGATGTCTTGATGAATAAAATTCCATTATGTATACAATAAAATTTGTTTATTGTGTCATCTTGGTTGGAGAGACGAAGTTTAATATGGTTTAACTTCGGATCGGACTGCTGGTGTTTGCTGATGTCCTGCACTATCTTCTCTAAATCGGATCTGTCCTTAATAATATTATAGATTTTCAAGATGCTCTCCTTTTCGCCTTCGAACGTTTGTTCTTCCAGATTCACTCTCGACAATACGTCGGCTACTACATTTTTACTTCCAGGAACATACTCCCATTGTATATCGTATTCCTGCAGGGCGAGTACCCATCTGGTCAATCTACCATGGCTTAACTTGCATCTTCTCAGAAATGATATTGATTTGTGATCTGTTCGAACGGTCACTGGATATCCGAGGATATACGTCCGAAACTTCCCGCACGCAAAGACTACACTTAGCAGTTCTTTTTCCGTCACATTATAGTTCTTTTCACACTGGTTAAGGGTTCTGCTAGCAAAGCTCACTACTAGATGGTTTCCACTTTCATCTTCTTGGTACAGTGTTGATCCCAAGCTAATGTTACTAGCGTCACAGTTTAGAAAGAAGGGTCGGTTAAAATCTGGATGGTTGAGCATTACTGCATCTAAGAACTTCTCCTTAATTGATTTGAAAGTCTCGTCTTGTTCTTGACCCCATCGCCATTTATTCTTGGACGATAACTGGTACTGAAACTGGGCTGTCAGTTCGGAATAATTATTCTGGAACTTCCTATAATAGTTACACAGGCCCAAAAATGATTGTAGTTGCCTTCTGTTTTTTGGTGCAGGGAATCGTTGTATGGCGTCTACCTTTTCTGTTGATGGTGTTATTCCTTGACTGTTTAGCTGGAAACCCAGGAATTGTACTTCTTTAGCTATAAGCTTGGACTTGTCTAGTTTAAGGGTGACATTATTTTCAGCAAGCTTCTTCAAGACATACTCCACACGGTAACAGTGTTCTTCCCAGTTGGTTGATGTTATTAGGAGATCATCAACATAGACAGTCGTGAATTGGAGCGCTTCTGGTCCTAGTATATGATCCATACAGGCGACAAAAACAGCTACTGAATTCACCAACCCGAAGGGCAACCTCTTAAACTGATAATTGCGCCCTTCGAAGATGAACGCCATGTATTGCCGGCTTGCTGGGTGCAACTCCACTTGCCAATAGCCGCATACGGTATCCCAAGTGGTAATGAATCGTGTTCCGTGGAACCTCTTCAAAATCTCATCAATTTCGCCAGGTGAGGTACGATCGTTAATTATCATTTTATTTATCTCACGTGCGTCAAGGCAAAGCCTTACCTTCCCATTTTTCTTTTGTATGGCCACAATTGGGCTAGTGTATGGCGATTGAGTGCTCTCGATGATATCTCTACTGATCATATTCTGGATCTCTGTGCGTACGGCTTCCTTCAAAGATTGTGCTATTGGATACGACTTTCGGTTAAATTCTACCGGTTCTCTGAATCGTATGGAACATTGGTAGTTCCGGATCTTTCCAGGTTTGTCCGAAAATACAGCTCGATATTTTTCATATATTTCGACCAATTGATTCAGCTGGTTTTCCTTTAATTGCTCGTTAGTACTGTGGCACTGGAAGTTACGTATCTCCTGAATCTTTTGTTGCCATAGGTCATCCTCCGAATCCTGATGTACTGGCTTGTTGTTTGTTGAGTAGTTGGACAAGTAATTCACCTTATTTTGGTGGTCGAGAAGTTGTCTGGAGTCTAACGTCTTGTTATTAGTTAAATTGGCTACCCAGGTCGAACCTTCAGCAAAGAGTGATACCTTTCCTCGGCACAAGTCGATAACTGCTGAGTTTCTGCGCAATATGTCACATCCTATCATGATGTTGAAAGGTAATCCGGCTGCAACAAGAAATATCATATCCACACTAATGCCCTGACTGTTGACACTGAGGGACTGTTTTCGTATGGTCTTGTTCTGTCGGCCGGTAGCTCCTACAAGTACAATATTATTAATAGGTAGTACCGGTAAGTTTTTGTGGCATTCCTGCTGTATCCGGTCCAACTCATTTCGATTTATTATGGAGACATTGGCTCCAGTGTCTATCATTATAGGAACAGAAATACCCTCAATTTCTGCAATTATGTATATTATTTCATTATCATTATTATTAATATTAATCTCGCTTTCTTCTAGTAGGTCCTTACGGATATCTTTCAAATAATTGCTGTATATTATGGTAAAATTTTTTCTGTTTTTCTTCGAATTCATTCCTTCTTGGTTAAACCCAGCAGATTGGAGCAGTAAAGGGTTATTGGAGTTTATTACTGCCTCCGTTCGTTTAAATGTTCCGCATCATTACGGATTAGGCCGTTGGAAGCATCAGCTTGAAGTCCTGAGACTGCTTCGTTTGGTTCAGCACGATCGTCCTGTTGGGCTTCTGTTACAGGTAGTCTTCGCTGATTGTCCAGGCTGGAACTACGTCTGGGCTCGTCCTCTCTGTACCGATTACTTCCCTGACTTCCTTGAAAGGTCTCGTACTCGTAGTATCGGCTCCTTCGTTGAGGCTGGTACCTCCTCTGTCCACTGCCTTCCGCTCTGATGTAGTTAATATTGGGTCGATATGTCCTGTAATTATTGTTATTACCTCCATTCGGGTAATTCCGGTTATAATTACCATGATAATTGTTATTAGAAAGGTTGGGGTTCCTCTGACCATTTGGAACATAGTTACGATTATTATTATAATAACCATTGTTATTTTGTGGACGGTTATTATTATTATTATTATTATTATTGTTGTGGTTGTTGTCATTATTATTAATGCGAGGAATATTATTATTATTATTATTGTTGTTAAATCTCGGTAAATTATTGTTATTTCGGGAGTTATAATTGTATTCGGCATTATTCCGATTTGCGGAATTACAATTATTATTGTTACCCACATTCTGCCGATTATTATTATTCAAGTTATTGTTGTTACTTCTTGGTTCCGGCTTTTCATATCTCCTGCGACTTTGGCGGTAATAGTCTTCATGCTCATACATTTCTAAAAGCTCGGTCATGGCTTGCACAGTCTTTATTTGACTGTTTCTTCTGGCTCTTATAATATCCTCCTCATAATGGTATGAGAGTTTGCTGACCAGGCATTCTTCCGGTATTCTGGGCTCTAGATGTTTGGCCACGCACACCTTTCCCAAAAAGTACGCCGTTAAAGTCTGGTTTCCATACGGGTTGTATTTTCCATGACAGATCCCGTCTCTGGCGATATTTTGTGTTGATTCAGACCAATATTTGGCTTTGAATAGCCTTCTGAATTGTTGATAGTCGGTCACTTCATCTCTTATCGCCATCCACCAATTACCTGCTATCTCCTTGAACGATTCGTCAAGCACCTCTTTATTCTCCCTCCAGCGATTACCTCTGTGTTTGGTGAAGTATTCTTCGATTCTGGCTAGGAATTCCATTGGTTTGTTTTTATAAAACCTGAAGTTAATTCCTTCACGATTCTCACTGTTGGGACAACTGGTAATGCTTGTCGGTCGACTATGGAATAGGTCTATATCTGTCTGGTTCTGTCGCACCTGACTGTTGATACTGGTCACAGTAGCTTCAATGCCGTCACATTTTTCTGTGAATCGGTCCTGCACTCGCTCCCAGTCTTCCCGTGTTTCCTTTAGTCTTTCCTCCAATGTCTTCCTAGTCGTTTCTTCAATGTTGTTAACCTTCGTACTTATTTCTGTCTTGATACTCTGTACTTCTCGTTCGGTTTGACTCCATCTTTCGTCAGCTCTGGTAACCTTTTGTTCAATTACCGTTAATTCCTCTTCTACCTTCTTGCTGATTGTTTCATTATTTTCAGCTATCTTCTGCCCCAGTTCTTCCTTCAATGCTTCCATCTTTCCATCTAATCGGTTCATGTTCTCTTGGTTCGTCTCCTTCAATTCTTCTCTCAATTGCTGATTATTGCTTTCCATTTGTTGACTTGTTTCTTCCATCCTCTTGTTTGTTTCTTCCAGTTTTTGGCTTATCTGGGTTAATTCCTCTTTCGACTGTTTATTGTCAGTCTTTATTTCCTCCATTTTCTCCTCAATTTTCTGAATATTTTCTTCCATCTTCTCTTCTATCTTCTTACTGGTATTTCCAATTTTATTACCCAATTCTTCCTTCAATCGTTGGTTATCATTCTTCATTTCCTCCTTCAATCGTTGGTTATCATTCTTCATTTCCTCCTCCATCTTCTTACTATTCTCCTCCATCTTCTCCTCCATCTTCTTACCATTTTCTTCCATTTTCTCCTCTATCTTCTTACTGTTCTCTTAATTCCTCCTTCGTTGTTTTAAATTCTCTGAGTAACATCTCCATCATTTGATCAAATTTTGTATCTTCCTTTGCGGTGGATTTCTCCGGCTGTTCCTTCTGTGGTGCTGGCTTATTTGGTTCTGCTGCCGGTAACATCAACTCCACATCTTCCACTGGTGTCGCCTCTTTATCCTCCATGTCTACCTCCTGCTCGGCCTCCATAGCCCTTTTTCTTGATGTAGCTCTCCTGTGCATCTCGCTCCCTCTTCCGACCTATTGACCGCTGCCAAGCTAAAAATAGGAAATTGGACAATCGTTCTTATTTTACAACTCTATTACCTCCTATTTAAAGCCCCTTAAGTTAGACGCCAATTTGTAATATAATTTATTACAAATATAAAATAAAAATAATAAAATATAATATGTTATGTGTAGATTTATAGATTTGCCCTGACTGTTAGCCCCACTGTTTGGTTAGTCGATTTGTAATATAATTTCAAATATAATAATAAATAAAATATAAAGATATAGATAATAAGAATTGTGTATGTTGTCTGGATCTTGGTATTGAACTCGCCGAAGTTACAGCTCCACTTTGGATTCACAAATACAAAGAATAGATTTACTATAAATATGTTTTATAACTAAGTGTGATTGATTGATAAATAAAAAATAAATAAATTTTTGTAAGTGTGAAATTTTTTCTGGTCGTGAGTTCTGGTTTAATTATTTAATTTAATTAATTAAATGTGTGTAATTTCCTTAGATATCTATTCTCTCACTGTAAGTTATTTTTTGTTAAAAAAAAATAATAGTAACATTAATTATAGAAATAAAAACAATTCTTGTAACTTGAGTAATGATTTGCGTTTATTAACATTCAAAATTATGCGCCAGTCAAACTGCGCATGACCAAGGCATTGGCTATTATTTGCTCCAGTCGGTAGCGAAAAAATCAACAAATATATTTTTACAAGGTTAAATTTGTGGTTCTTTTAACGAGTCGAAATGGTCAGAGGGCAAGGAACAAGATACATTCTTAACAGGTATTCTTAAACTAAATGGTAATAGCTGAAATAGAACAAAATTATTATTGAAATTGTCAATTAAAAAAAATGAATCGCGAACCAACTCGACGAAATGACGTCACTCCTTTCAAGCTGGCAGTGCACTCGTGCTGGTTAGAAAATCCAGTATGGCCGCCGTCTCCTCGATTTTAACTGCTACGTTGATGGAATTGGCTGAGCTTCTCCCGCAGAAATAAAATGATATTCCCTTCTCTGCGAAGTGGTGTTGGTCCAGGAATATAGTGTAGAGTGTCCTCTCGTCTTCTGCGATGTCGTTTCGTGATGGGTTTCTTGTGTTGTGTCCGGTGTTCAAATATGTGTATTGGTGTTCTGTGAATCTGGTCCAAAATTGTTCAAAATGGCTGTTGATTTCTTGTGTTTGATTTTTATGGTGTTATAACTGTGTTTTGGAAATTTGTGAAGTGTTAGAAATTGATAGTTAAGGTTATTTTCACTTTTTAGATCATCTCTGTTACACGCCACATAACCACACTTGATTTTACACAAATTATTCTGTTCTTCCGTACTCTGCTAACACATTTCCAACTATTCCTCTTCACAATTAACAAATGACTAATAGACGCAACTTCGTCGTTTTAGGGTAATTTGTGCTATGTCTTTTTCCTCTTTATATTGTTTAACTATAAAAATATCTGTCTAAGACTTGGTTCACCATCTAAATATACATAATAAGTTTTCTTAATTTTTACTGTATTTCAAATATTTCTTAATTTTACATCAATCTAACTACTCAGTAATATTGATTAGTTAATTTTACATCTTTTGATATATAGCTGGGTTTGTTTCAAGCTCATTTAAGCCCAAAAATTACAATTTTATATAATGATTGTATGCCTCATATTTTGTACAAATTCAGTGTTTTAAAGGTTTTTATTTGTTTTTTCTTATAATATTTCCATGGAATATACTTAATAACTCCGTGATTACTTTGTTGTTAATAATTTGGTTGTTAAAACATTTCAATATTGATTAATTTACTGTTTAGTCTGATTTGATTACTGTTATAGGCCTATTATTATCTGTTTCCAAAAGAAGTTAATTTCCTTTCCTTTGTCATTCTATTTGCTATTAATTGTATCTGTATTAATTATATTTTCAATTTCTGTATTGTATGTATTGAATTCTATTCCTATTACATAGATTGATTCTCTGATAGATAATTTTTTGGTTTATATGCCAGTCTGTGTTTTCTAAAATAGTGTCTTAGCTGGTCTGCTTGTACATTATATATGCTTTACTGTTTTGAATAAAATTATTACATTTTTATGTCCTACTTGCCTCTCTGACTTACACAATGGAAAATTAAATGACATGATATTAAAATACATTGGAATATCTTGTATCTACTAAACTTTCTTTATAATAATAACATCATTGAACCATAAAATGAACATCTTATGCCTAATTTTCTCTATACTTAGAATTCTAATGAGAACATATTATTATCAGTCTTTGGCTGTCCTTTGTTTTTATGTTTCATTTTATCACAACCTTATTCTATTAACATATCTTATTCCTAGTAACAATTTCAGTTATTCACTGTCTCTTTTTATTTACTATAACTATTTTGCTAAAATATTAACATAAAAACACCTTAGAACTATTGACACTTGCAGTTATTAACTGTCCTTTGTGTTACCTATACCTAAATTGTTCATGCAATAAAATAAAAACATCTTATACCTATCATATTGTTATTATGCCTAAACACTAAAACACTTTTATTATCTAAATTACACTCAGTCATTAGACTGTCTCTTTAGTTTTTATCTAGTATTTCCTACACTAATGGTAGTCTGTTTTAATAGATTTTTTATATCACACTTTATTATCATGTGTCCTTTATTTTGGCTACACTACTGGTAGTCTGTTTCAATAGATTTTTGACATATTATTCTTACAACTAGTATACAATTTGGTTTTCTGGGATTGTATCTTGTAACTTGTTCTGGGTCTATATATATATATCAGTTTTAATTTTGTTTCATGGTATGTATTACATGATTATCATTTTTTGGAATATCTCTTCCTGGTTCTGGTCTCTTTGTGGGAATCTTGATATATTTTGTCCCTTCTTCAATATTACATTAGTAGTTTCTGGTCTTGTGGTTTCTCTGCATCTTGACCTTATTATTTTTCCCTTATTAATATGGTTTCATCCTTTTATTTCCTTTTTTATGATCCTTCCCTTTTTACTGCTTCCCCAATCTACTGGGTATACTGCTGGTTTAACTGGTTTTTACATAGTAAGTTATTTTAATCAATGGTTTTCTTTGTTATTTTTCATTTTTATTAACATTTTATTGACTTAATATACAGTTTCTAGTGTAATCCTTAAAACAAGTTATTCTTCTCACTCACTATGGAACTTTTTCCTTTATTTATGTTGCATTAAGTCAAATGTTTAGCGTGATAATTTTGTTATGTTATATATGCTCTCCTGTAAAAGTGATTAATTCAGATCATACTCTTAGTATGGATGAAATAATTACTACTAATTCTTTTGTATTTACTACATTTTCTTCGTGATTACATGTTTTCACTTTATATACCTTCTTTTTCCACCGTTGCTTCCTCTCAGATGATGTGTATCTCCTCCATTAGTTTCTTTCTTTATTAATAAGTGATCTTCAATCTTGTGTATAACATTATCATTTTATATTCTTTCTTATTTGGTGCTTCCTCACCAGTATGTTTACTCCCTAACATTCCCTAACAAATTAACTGGAACAGTTCAGAGTGGCACTTTTGGCTTCAATCCCTGCTGTCCAACACTTCAATTGAGTCCAGAGGTATTATCATCTCTGCTCAAAATATAAGACTGATGGCATTTTCTACATCCAGTCATAAAAATAAATAAAAAGTAAAAGTAGTCATTTTTGACTAAAATAAACATCTTTAGATTCTTCACTTCATAATACGTTATATTAATTAATACTTTTATACACTTGACTCTTCTTCTCTCTTAAAGCTTATTCCATATTAGGTGGTTTAGGTATGTGGTATAATATACATTTCATCATGTTTACATAGTAAGTAGTATTTATATTTACTCTTTCTACCATCTGGTATCCATTGAGTTATTTTTATTGCTCATGGTATAACATGAATTAATTCTTTATCACTTTCACTATAACAGTGGTTATTGCAACAACATTATCATTATTAGTATCAGGGTTTTTTGGTTTCTGGTCTCACTATTTGGTCTTTACTGAGTTGGTCCTTTTTCATTGTTCCATTTTTATTAAATTATTTTCTTTGTGAGTTTGGTTAAGTTGTTTCGATTAAGTCATATGATATTCTGGTTTCCTTTCTCCGTTAGAATTTTGTATCTCTTTCTTACAAAATCTTTTTTCATATTTCAGAGTTATTTCTCATCATTTGTATGAGTAATGATATGAGCTTAATATTTTTTTTAATTTTAGATATTTTTATTCAACTACATTCTTTCTTATTCATAGTTGTTTTTTCAAATATTTTGGTGTAAGTTGTACTTATTATTGTTTTGAATTTTGAAAATCTTTGTTCATCAAAATTCTTTTCTCATTCATAATAGTCTTTGAATGTTTGGTGTAAGTGGTACTTACTAAGTTTTTGAATTTGGAAAATTATTATCTCCATCCAAATTCTTTTTACTTTCATAATAATCTTTCAAATGATTTGGTGTAAGTTGTACTTACTAATTTTTGGAATTTTGAAATTTTTTATGTTCAAAATTCTTTTTATTTATTCATAATAATCTTTCAAATGTTTTGTGTAAGTTGTCCTTACTGATTTTTGAATTTTGAAATTTTTATTTCTCATAATTCTTATTATTTTCATTCATAATAGTCTTTGAATATTTGTGTAAGTTGTACTTACGGATTTTTGGAATTTTGAAGTTTATTATTCCTCCTCCAAATATTTTTTAATGGACAACTGATTATAAGTTCCTTTTACTTTATTTGAAATGATATCCTTTAGTACATACGTATTGTTATTATTGTTTTTAATAATCAGGTATGGGCCGGTATACAGCAGTAACAACTTTTTGGTAATGCCTTCCAAAGTACTGGGTAATTCCCTGTTTTTTAGCAGTACCTTTTCTCCGACTTCATAGTTTATTATTTTCTTAACAGCCTTTTGATATTTGTTCTTGCGCCTTTCCTGGTCTTCTGCCAATTTATTGTAGAATCTGATTCGATTGAATTTGTATTCTTGACTCCTGGGGAACTCTATTATGTCTTGTATTTCTCTCGGAGGCGGTTTTTCATACATTGCCGTGTATGGCGTGGTACCTATAGCGGGGTGATATGACAAATTAAGGAATTCTTCAGTAGCTAATAAATATTCTTGCCACTTCTTTTGTTGGTTATAGCAATAAGTCCGTAATATTCTTCCGACTTCTCGCAGTACCCTCTCCGCTGGATTGCTGCTGGGGTGGTAGACAGATGTCTTGTATGTCTTAATGCCCAACGTATTCAGAGTGTTTCTCCACCTCCAACCCTTAAATTGCGTTCCATGGTCTGTGATTATGGATGTCGGGCTTCCTACCTCTGGAATGTAATGATTTGTTATTATTCCTAGAGTCTTCAGAGTGGTGGCTCTGTTCACAGGGTATAGTTTTGTGAATTTCGTAAAATGATCCATCATAATAATAATATATTTGTATCGATGGCGTCCGCCACTGCGGGGAAATGGACCACATATGTCCAGAAAGACCTTTTCCAGTTTGGCTTGTGAGGTAATTGGTATCATCATACCCTCCTTTCTCTCATTGTTGGTTTTCACCAATTGACATATCAGACAGGTTTTGAGGTAGTTTCTCGTTTTTCTATTGATACTTTTTATATGACAATTCTCTTCTATTGCCTTGATCACCTTCATGACTCCCATGTGACCGTATCGTAGATGATAGTCCAGGATGATATCCTTTTCGATTGTAGTAGGGATCATGATCTTCCATATCTCTTCATCAAGGGATGTCTTGATGAATAAAATTCCATTATGTATACAATAAAATTTGTTTATTGTGTCATCTTGGTTGGAGAGACGAAGTTTAATATGGTTTAACTTCGGATCGGACTGCTGGTGTTTGCTGATGTCCTGCACTATCTTCTCTAAATCGGATCTGTCCTTAATAATATTATAGATTTTCAAGATGCTCTCCTTTTCGCCTTCGAACGTTTGTTCTTCCAGATTCACTCTCGACAATACGTCGGCTACTACATTTTTACTTCCAGGAACATACTCCCATTGTATATCGTATTCCTGCAGGGCGAGTACCCATCTGGTCAATCTACCATGGCTTAACTTGCATCTTCTCAGAAATGATATTGATTTGTGATCTGTTCGAACGGTCACTGGATATCCGAGGATATACGTCCGAAACTTCCCGCACGCAAAGACTACACTTAGCAGTTCTTTTTCCGTCACATTATAGTTCTTTTCACACTGGTTAAGGGTTCTGCTAGCAAAGCTCACTACTAGATGGTTTCCACTTTCATCTTCTTGGTACAGTGTTGATCCCAAGCTAATGTTACTAGCGTCACAGTTTAGAAAGAAGGGTCGGTTAAAATCTGGATGGTTGAGCATTACTGCATCTAAGAACTTCTCCTTAATTGATTTGAAAGTCTCGTCTTGTTCTTGACCCCATCGCCATTTATTCTTGGACGATAACTGGTACTGAAACTGGGCTGTCAGTTCGGAATAATTATTCTGGAACTTCCTATAATAGTTACACAGGCCCAAAAATGATTGTAGTTGCCTTCTGTTTTTTGGTGCAGGGAATCGTTGTATGGCGTCTACCTTTTCTGTTGATGGTGTTATTCCTTGACTGTTTAGCTGGAAACCCAGGAATTGTACTTCTTTAGCTATAAGCTTGGACTTGTCTAGTTTAAGGGTGACATTATTTTCAGCAAGCTTCTTCAAGACATACTCCACACGGTAACAGTGTTCTTCCCAGTTGGTTGATGTTATTAGGAGATCATCAACATAGACAGTCGTGAATTGGAGCGCTTCTGGTCCTAGTATATGATCCATACAGGCGACAAAAACAGCTACTGAATTCACCAACCCGAAGGGCAACCTCTTAAACTGATAATTGCGCCCTTCGAAGATGAACGCCATGTATTGCCGGCTTGCTGGGTGCAACTCCACTTGCCAATAGCCGCATACGGTATCCCAAGTGGTAATGAATCGTGTTCCGTGGAACCTCTTCAAAATCTCATCAATTTCGCCAGGTGAGGTACGATCGTTAATTATCATTTTATTTATCTCACGTGCGTCAAGGCAAAGCCTTACCTTCCCATTTTTCTTTTGTATGGCCACAATTGGGCTAGTGTATGGCGATTGACTGCTCTCGATGATATCTCTACTGATCATATTCTGGATCTCTGTGCGTACGGCTTCCTTCAAAGATTGTGCTATTGGATACGACTTTCGGTTAAATTCTACCGGTTCTCTGAATCGTATGGAACATTGGTAGTTCCGGATCTTTCCAGGTTTGTCCGAAAATACAGCTCGATATTTTTCATATATTTCGACCAATTGATTCAGCTGGTTTTCCTTTAATTGCTCGTTAGTACTGTGGCACTGGAAGTTACGTATCTCCTGAATCTTTTGTTGCCATAGGTCATCCTCCGAATCCTGATGTACTGGCTTGTTGTTTGTTGAGTAGTTGGACAAGTAATTCACCTTATTTTGGTGGTCGAGAAGTTGTCTGGAGTCTAACGTCTTGTTATTAGTTAAATTGGCTACCCAGGTCGAACCTTCAGCAAAGAGTGATACCTTTCCTCGGCACAAGTCGATAACTGCTGAGTTTCTGCGCAATATGTCACATCCTATCATGATGTTGAAAGGTAATCCGGCTGCAACAAGAAATATCATATCCACACTAATGCCCTGACTGTTGACACTGAGGGATACCTGTTTTCGTATGGTCTTGTTCTGTCGGCCGGTAGCTCCTACAAGTACAATATTATTAATAGGTAGTACCGGTAAGTTTTTGTGGCATTCCTGCTGTATCCGGTCCAACTCATTTCGATTTATTATGGAGACATTGGCTCCAGTGTCTATCATTATAGGAACAGAAATACCCTCAATTTCTGCAATTATGTATATTATTTCATTATCATTATTATTAATATTAATCTCGCTTTCTTCTAGTAGGTCCTTACGGATATCTTTCAAATAATTGCTGTATATTATGGTAAAATTTTTTCTGTTTTTCTTCGAATTCATTCCTTCTTGGTTAAACCCAGCAGATTGGAGCAGTAAAGGGTTATTGGAGTTTATTACTGCCTCCGTTCGTTTAAATGTTCCGCATCATTACGGATTAGGCCGTTGGAAGCATCAGCTTGAAGTCCTGAGACTGCTTCGTTTGGTTCAGCACGATCGTCCTGTTGGGCTTCTGTTACAGGTAGTCTTCGCTGATTGTCCAGGCTGGAACTACGTCTGGGCTCGTCCTCTCTGTACCGATTACTTCCCTGACTTCCTTGAAAGGTCTCGTACTCGTAGTATCGGCTCCTTCGTTGAGGCTGGTACCTCCTCTGTCCACTGCCTTCCGCTCTGATGTAGTTAATATTGGGTCGATATGTCCTGTAATTATTGTTATTACCTCCATTCGGGTAATTCCGGTTATAATTACCATGATAATTGTTATTAGAAAGGTTGGGGTTCCTCTGACCATTTGGAACATAGTTACGATTATTATTATAATAACCATTGTTATTTTGTGGACGGTTATTATTATTATTATTATTATTATTGTTGTGGTTGTTGTCATTATTATTAATGCGAGGAATATTATTATTATTATTATTGTTGTTAAATCTCGGTAAATTATTGTTATTTCGGGAGTTATAATTGTATTCGGCATTATTCCGATTTGCGGAATTATAATTATTATTGTTACCCACATTCTGCCGATTATTATTATTCAAGTTATTGTTGTTACTTCTTGGTTCCGGCTTTTCATATCTCCTGCGACTTTGGCGGTAATAGTCTTCATGCTCATACATTTCTAAAAGCTCGGTCATGGCTTGCACAGTCTTTATTTGACTGTTTCTTCTGGCTCTTATAATATCCTCCTCATAATGGTATGAGAGTTTGCTGACCAGGCATTCTTCCGGTATTCTGGGCTCTAGATGTTTGGCCACGCACACCTTTCCCAAAAAGTACGCCGTTAAAGTCTGGTTTCCATACGGGTTGTATTTTCCATGACAGATCCCGTCTCTGGCGATATTTTGTGTTGATTCAGACCAATATTTGGCTTTGAATAGCCTTCTGAATTGTTGATAGTCGGTCACTTCATCTCTTATCGCCATCCACCAATTACCTGCTATCTCCTTGAACGATTCGTCAAGCACCTCTTTATTCTCCCTCCAGCGATTACCTCTGTGTTTGGTGAAGTATTCTTCGATTCTGGCTAGGAATTCCATTGGTTTGTTTTTATAAAACCTGAAGTTAATTCCTTCACGATTCTCACTGTTGGGACAACTGGTAATGCTTGTCGGTCGACTATGGAATAGGTCTATATCTGTCTGGTTCTGTCGCACCTGACTGTTGATACTGGTCACAGTAGCTTCAATGCCGTCACATTTTTCTGTGAATCGGTCCTGCACTCGCTCCCAGTCTTCCCGTGTTTCCTTTAGTCTTTCCTCCAATGTCTTCCTAGTCGTTTCTTCAATGTTGTTAACCTTCGTACTTATTTCTGTCTTGATACTCTGTACTTCTCGTTCGGTTTGACTCCATCTTTCGTCAGCTCTGGTAACCTTTTGTTCAATTACCGTTAATTCCTCTTCTACCTTCTTGCTGATTGTTTCATTATTTTCAGCTATCTTCTGCCCCAGTTCTTCCTTCAATGCTTCCATCTTTCCATCTAATCGGTTCATGTTCTCTTGGTTCGTCTCCTTCAATTCTTCTCTCAATTGCTGATTATTGCTTTCCATTTGTTGACTTGTTTCTTCCATCCTCTTGTTTGTTTCTTCCAGTTTTTGGCTTATCTGGGTTAATTCCTCTTTCGACTGTTTATTGTCAGTCTTTATTTCCTCCATTTTCTCCTCAATTTTCTGAATATTTTCTTCCATCTTCTCTTCTATCTTCTTACTGGTATTTCCAATTTTATTACCCAATTCTTCCTTCAATCGTTGGTTATCATTCTTCATTTCCTCCTTCAATCGTTGGTTATCATTCTTCATTTCCTCCTCCATCTTCTTACTATTCTCCTCCATCTTCTTACCATTTTCTTCCATTTTCTCCTCCATCTTCTTACTGTTCTCTTAATTCCTCCTTCGTTGTTTTAAATTCTCTGAGTAACATCTCCATCATTTGATCAAATTTTGTATCTTCCTTTGCGGTGGATTTCTCCGGCTGTTCCTTCTGTGGTGCAGGCTTATTTGGTTCTGCTGCCGGTAACATCAACTCCACATCTTCCACTGGTGTCGCCTCTTTATCCTCCATGTCTACCTCCTGCTCGGCCTCCATAGCCCTTTTTCTTGATGTAGCTCTCCTGTGCATCTCGCTCCCTCTTCCGACCTATTGACCGCTGCCAAGCTAAAAATAGGAAATTGGACAATCGTTCTTATTTTACAACTCTATTACCTCCTATTTAAAGCCCCTTAAGTTAGACGCCAATTTGTAATATAATTTATTACAAATATAAAATAAAAATAATAAAATATAATATGTTATGTGTAGATTTATAGATTTGCCCTGACTGTTAGCCCCACTGTTTGGTTAGTCGATTTGTAATATAATTTCAAATATAATAATAAATAAAATATAAAGATATAGATAATAAGAATTGTGTATGTTGTCTGGATCTTGGTATTGAACTCGCCGAAGATACAGCTCCACTTTGGATTCACAAATACAAAGAATAGATTTAATATAAATATGTTTTATAACTAAGTGTGATTGATTGATAAATAAAAAATAAATAAATTTTTGTAAGTGTGAAATTTTTTCTGGTCGTGAGTTTTGGTTTAATTATTTAATTTAATTAATTAAATGTGTGTAATTTCCTTAGATATCTATTCTCTCACTGTAAGTTATTTTTTGTTAAAAAAAAATAATAGTAACATTAATTATAGAAATAAAAACAATTCTTGTAACTTGAGTAATGATTTGCGTTTATTAACATTCAAAATTATGCGCCAGTCAAACTGCGCATGACCAAGGCATTGGCTATTATTTGCTCCAGTCGGTAGCGAAAAAATCAACAAATATATTTTTACAAGGTTAAATTTGTGGTTCTTTTAACGAGTCGAAATGGTCAGAGGGCAAGGAACAAGATACATTCTTAACAGGTATTCTTAAACTAAATGGTAATAGCTGAAATAGAACAAAATTATTATTGAAATTGTCAATTAAAAAAAATGAATCGCGAACCAACTCGACGAAATGACGTCACTCCTTTCAAGCTGGCAGTGCACTCGTGCTGGTTAGAAAATCCAGTATGGCCGCCGTCTCCTCGATTTTAACTGCTACGTTGATGGAATTGGCTGAGCTTCTCCCGCAGAAATAAAATGATATTCCCTTCTCTGCGAAGTGGTGTTGGTCCAGGAATATAGTGTAGAGTGTCCTCTCGTCTTCTGCGATGTCGTTTCGTGATGGGTTTCTTGTGTTGTGTCCGGTGTTCAAATATGTGTATTGGTGTTCTGTGAATCTGGTCCAAAATTGTTCAAAATGGCTGTTGATTTCTTGTGTTTGATTTTTATGGTGTTATAACTGTGTTTTGGAAATTTGTGAAGTGTTAGAAATTGATAGTTAAGGTTATTTTCACTTTTTAGATCATCTCTGTTACACGCCACATAACCACACTTGATTTTACACAAATTATTCTGTTCTTCCGTACTCTGCTAACACATTTCCAACTATTCCTCTTCACAATTAACAAATGACTAATAGACGCAACTTCGTCGTTTTAGGGTAATTTGTGCTATGTCTTTTTCCTCTTTATATTGTTTAACTATAAAAATATCTGTCTAAGACTTGGTTCACCATCTAAATATACATAATAAGTTTTCTTAATTTTTACTGTATTTCAAATATTTCTTAATTTTACATCAATCTAACTACTCAGTAATATTGATTAGTTAATTTTACATCTTTTGATATATAGCTGGGTTTGTTTCAAGCTCATTTAAGCCCAAAAATTACAATTTTATATAATGATTGTATGCCTCATATTTTGTACAAATTCAGTGTTTTAAAGGTTTTTATTTGTTTTTTCTTATAATATTTCCATGGAATATACTTAATAACTCCGTGATTACTTTGTTGTTAATAATTTGGTTGTTAAAACATTTCAATATTGATTAATTTACTGTTTAGTCTGATTTGATTACTATTATAGGCCTATTATTATCTGTTTCCAAAAGAAGTTAATTTCCTTTCCTTTGTCATTCTATTTGCTATTAATTGTATCTGTATTAATTATATTTTCAATTTCTGTATTGTATGTATTGAATTCTATTCCTATTACATAGATTGATTCTCTGATAGATAATTTTTTGGTTTATATGCCAGTCTGTGTTTTCTAAAATGGTGTCTTAGCTGGTCTGCTTGTACATTATATATGCTTTACTGTTTTGAATAAAATTATTACATTTTTATGTCCTACTTGCCTCTCTGACTTACACAATGGAAAATTAAATGTCATGATATTAAAATACATTGGAATATCTTGTATCTACTAAACTTTCTTTATAATAATAACATCATTGAACCATAACATGAACATCTTATGCCTAATTTTCTCTATACTTAGAATTCTAATGAGAACATATTATTATCAGTCTTTGGCTGTCCTTTGTTTTTATGTTTCATTTTATCACAACCTTATTCTATTAAAATATCTTATTCCTAGTAACAATTTCAGTTATTCACTGTCTCTTTTTATTTACTATAACTATTTTGCTAAAATATTAACATAAAAACACCTTAGAACTATTGACACTTGCAGTTATTAACTGTCCTTTGTGTTACCTATACCTAAATTGTTCATGCAATAAAATAAAAACATCTTATACCTATCATATTGTTATTATGCCTAAACACTAAAACACTTTTATTATCTAAATTACACTCAGTCATTAGACTGTCTCTTTAGTTTTTATCTAGTATTTCCTACACTAATGGTAGTCTGTTTTAATAGATTTTTTATATCACACTTTATTATCATGTGTCCTTTATTTTGGCTACACTACTGGTAGTCTGTTTCAATAGATTTTTGACATATTATTCTTACAACTAGTATACAATTTGGTTTTCTGGGATTGTATCTTGTAACTTGTTCTGGGTCTATATATATATATCAGTTTTAATTTTGTTTCATGGTATGTATTACATGATTATCATTTTTTGGAATATCTCTTCCTGGTTCTGGTCTCTTTGTGGGAATCTTGATATATTTTGTCCCTTCTTCAATATTACATTAGTAGTTTCTGGTCTTGTGGTTTCTCTGCATCTTGACCTTATTATTTTTCCCTTATTAATATGGTTTCATCCTTTTATTTCCTTTTTATGGTCCTTCCCTTTTTACTGCTTCCCCAATCTACTGGGTATACTGCTGGTTTAACTGGTTTTTACATAGTAAGTTATTTTAATCAATGGTTTTCTTTGTTATTTTTCATTTTTATTAACATTTTATTGACTTAATATACAGTTTCTAGTGTAATCCTTAAAACAAGTTATTCTTCTCACTCACTATGGAACTTTTTCCTTTATTTATGTTGCATTAAGTCAAATGTTTAGCGTGATAATTTTGTTATGTTACAATAGACAAATAAGTTAATTGTGTTAGACTGTAAGAAACAGAGTAGTTGTGGGTGTAAGAAATAGAAAAACATATTCTATTACTAAAAGAATCACTAGAATGATTATCTTTATAGAATAGATGGTGTCGATACAATACTCACCAAAATTGTTATTTTGTTAATTTAAAGAAAATTAATTTGTTTGTTTAGTGTTCATAGGAGTATGAACCAAGAAGGCATAACTTTACAGTAATATGTTTGTATTTTTTATGTAAGTAATGAAAGTATAGAGATGAGTAGTATGATCATTTTAAGTAATGACATACAATATAATAATTATATTTAACAAGAAGGAATATGGCTGAACAATATACAGACCATTAAGTTATTTCTATATTATGTTTTGTTAATAGATTTAAGTGTTAAAGAGGTGTGTGAGAAATGGGAATAGGAATAAAACTAGCAATGACATAAACTTAACAAGTAACAAATTAATAACTATTATATAAATAGAAAGAAAAATATCAGATAAGAAATAATTTTGTAAAAGTATAATAACACTAATAGATTGTAAAACAGTTTCAAAGTAATTCAAAAGCCAATAAGTGTGAAATGAAAATAAGCAGACCATATGTAATTAATAAATAATGTTTAAATAGAGCAAAATAAGAAATTCTAAGATGTTACAGTTTAGGCCTGTAAATGACATAGCTGTCTAACTTCAGAAAATCAAGTATAAACAATTGAATATTGTATTTGAATAATAAGAACAAGTAAATTCTGTGATTACCATTAACTAACAAGAATAACATGTCAGAATTATGATAAACAGTATAAATAAGGAAAATATGAAATAACATAGTATTAGCAATTTTGTCCAAAAACATTAATACATGACCTAGACCAGCCTTGTGAGATGTCAAATTGATCTTTGAAAGAAAATAGGGACATCTATGTTAATATTTCAAGCATTGGAAATACAACCAAGGAATATCGGTATGGAGAACCATACATGACTTCCATGTTCTAAGATTTATATTTAAAATCATATTTGAAATGAAATATTTCCATAGAAACTACGTCTTTCTACTTATTGCTTCAGCATTAACCACAGTACTGTGGTCACTAACGTATACCACCTCACGTTTTCGCACTCGATTTTTACCGATGATGGCAGTCGATGGCACTGCCGAAAACTCTGGTTTTGCAGAAAACATCGGACTACGGCTAATGAGCCCGGGAAGCAAGTTTAACAAAAAACTACTTCTTTGTTCCCAATAACGTAGTACACATATAAAAAATTCTCCCCTCCACCATCAACTATAATTTTTAATAATAGAAAATTACCCCCACCCCGTTCACCTAACCTCTTCATTTATAGATATTTCATCTACGTTTCTACAGTGGATTACTATGAGCTTCTTATCAGGATACTTTATTTATAAAAATTAAGTACTTTACTCTTGTTAAATCATAAAATGTTTCAGGTAAACTACCCCTTTCTCTTAACCGATCTTCTTCAAAATCAACAGACCTTCCGTCCTCTACAATTCAGGGATGCATGCAAAAAAATATTTGATTCTGTTTGAATGTGCGGCAGTTATCGTTCGTCATGGAAACATTTCTCTTGTTACAACATAAAATGTTGCAGGTAAACTACCCCTTTCCCTACACTGATCTTCACCAAAATCAATAGACCTTGAGCTCTCTGCAACTCAGGAAAGGGTGCAAACAATTATTTGATTCTCATTGAATTTTCGGCAGTTATCGTTCGTCATAAAAAAAATTACCCTTTTTAAAACATAAAACGTTGCTGATAAACTACCCCTTCCCTTAACCGATCTTCAACAAAATCAACAGACCTTGAGTTCTCTTTAGTTCAAAAAGGTACGCAAAAACCTAGTTGATTCTGTTTGAATTTACGGCAGTTATCGTTCGTCATATAAAAAATTACCCTTGTTAAAACATAAAATGTTGCTGGTAAACTACCGCTTTCCCTTAACCGATCTTCACCAACACCAATAGGTATTGAGAACTCTACAATACAGGGCTGTATGCAAAACATCATTTGATTCTGTTTGAATTTGCAGCTGTTATCGTTTATTATAGAAAAAATTACCCTTGATAAAAAACCGTTGTAGGTAAACTACCCCTTTCCCTTAACCGATCATCACCAAAAACGACAGGTCTTGGGTACTCTACAATTCAGGCCTGCATGCACACAATTATTTGATTCTGTTTGAATTTGCTGCTGTTATCGTTCGTCATAGAAAAAATACCCTTGTTAAAACATAAAACGTTGCAGGTAAACTACCCCTTTCCCTTAACCGATCTTCAACAAAATCAACAGACCTTGAGTTCTGTATAATTCAAAAAGGTGTGCAGAAGAGTAGTTGATTCTGTTTTAATATACGGCAGTTATCGTTCGTCAAAAAAAAAAATTACCCTTGATAAAACATAAAATGTTGCTGGTAGACAACCCTATTCCCTTAACCGATCTTCACCAAAACCAACAGGTCTTGAGAACTTTACATTTCAGGGCTGTATGCAAAATATTATATGATTCTGTTTGAATTTGTGGCTGTTATCGTTTGCCATATAAAATACCCTTGATAAAACAAAAAACGTGTAGGGTAAACTACCCCTTTTCCTTAACCGATCTTCACAAAAAAACAACAGGTCTTTAGTACTCAACAAAACAGGGTGTATGCAAAAACATATTTGATACTGTTTGAATTTGCGGCTCTTATCGTTTGCCATAGAAAATACCCTTTTAAAACATAAAACATTGCAGGTAAACTACCCCTTTCCCTTAACCGATCTTCACCAACACCAATAGGTATTGAGAACTCTACAATACAGGGCTGTATGCAAAACATCATTTGATTCTGTTTGAATTTGCGGCTGTTATCGTTTACCATAGAAAAAAATTACCCTTGATAAAAAACCGTTGCAGGTAAACTACCCCTTTCCCTTAACCGATCTTCACCAAAAACGACAGGTCTTGAGAACTCTACAATTTAGGGTTGTATGCAAAATATTATATGATTTTGTGTGAATTTGCGGCTGTTATCGTTTGCCATAGAAAATACCCTTGATAAAACAAAAAACGTGGCAGGTAAACAACCCCTTTCTCTTAAGCGATCTTCACCAAAAACAATAGGTCTTTAGTACTCAACCAAGAAATCAGGGCTGTATGCAAAAACGTATTTGATTCTGTTTGAATTTGCGGCTCTTATCGTTTGCCATAGAAAATACCCTTAAAAACATAAAACGTTGCAGGTAAACTACCCCTTTCCCTTAACCGATCTTCACCAAAAACAAAAGGTCTTGAGAACTCTACAATTCAGGGCAGTATGCAAAACATTATTTGATTGTTTGAATTTGCGGCTGTTATCGTTTGCCATAGAAAATACCCTTGTTAAAACATAAAACGGTGCAGGTAAACTACCCCTTTCCCTTAACCGATCTTTACCAAAATCAACAGATCGTGAGAACTCTACAATTCAGGGCTGTATGCGAAACATTATTTGATTCTGTTTGAATTTGCGGCTGTTATCGTTTGCCAAACAAACAAAATTACCCTTGATAAAAAAAAACCGTTGCAGGTAAACTACCCCTTTCCCTCAACCGATCTTCACCAAAAACAATAGGTCGCGAGTAATCTACAAATCAGGGCTGTACGCAGAAAATTATTTGATTCTGTTTGAATTTGCGGCTGTTATCGTTTGCCATAGAAAAAAATCTACAGACACACACACAGACACTTTTTGAAAAACGACTTTTTTTTATGTTTTGAGTGTAGTACAATCAGAATCTGCAATAATCTCGAACACGATTTTTTTTGCCATCACCACACTTCCATTTCCTTAAGGAACATGGAAGTAAATCACCATACTTCCATTCCTTAAGGAATATGGAAGTAAAAATAACCATTATAAAATATTTATTAATTTTGAACAGAAAACCAGGATTTATAACAATAGTTTCAAATGTACTTAACCAATCAGAGTCAAGGCGGTTGCCATAACAACAGAACGTTATTATAATTTTGATCATTATGTAACAAGAGTTTCCATTATTAACTATCCAGAGGTATAGACGCTATATTGATGCGGACCTTTTAAAGGCAAATAACGAAGAAAATCAAAAAGAAATGAAAGTAAATTGAATACCAGAAGTCAACCATAGTTCCAGCAACTCAAAAAGGAACAATAAACGAAATTTCAAAATTAATAATTAAATAAAAAATTGAATAAAAGAAACAGACGCCAGAAGGAGACGGCAACCCTATCTTTGAAATTAAACGAATGTACTAACACAACAGTGAAGAAACCTTGACGATCCATAACACTAACAACATGGTTTTGTTAAGTATGAATTAAATTATAAATAATTACGAACTAAAACTGATTAACTTTTTTCACAATATATAACTCTCACTCTGAACTTTGAACACCAATTTCTTTCAAGGATTAATGAATCATATTTTATAGCACTGTACGTAAATGTAAGATAACCTATGTCCAAAACCTATAAAACTGACACACACTTTTAACCAACAGAGTTGAATTTTCATGTAAACCTTTTTAGTATTTAAGTACCACAATTGTAAGGTGGTGTACTTTATTTAACATATTGTTTTAAACCTTTTCGAAATCAAAAGAACTCATTGGCAAATTAACTTGTGTAAATAAGTACACACGACAGCCATTGTGGCGTCATTCTAATACTGCGCTGCCACCTTTGCTCTCTGCTGAGTGAAAATTAATTTGTTGCCGTGGCTAAACTTTATTATAATAACATGTATTGTACGACAATTATAAAAAATTAATGAATTACCGAATCAAATAAATAAGTATGAATCTTTACTAGCTGTCCTGTGTTTATTTAAATTGTATTATGTATGTTGTGTTCTTTAGCGGAGAATAGAATTCTTTGCCCAAATTTTATGTTGGCAACACGTCGAAAGACAAGCGAAATTCGAGTTCCCGCCAGTCTGCGAGGTAATTCGAATTGATCATCACTGTACAGGAGACAAACTAATTTTGAACCTTTTAATTGTTTTCTGAAAAACAATTTGGCGCCTTTCGGGAAATAAACATACAAAATAAGGACAGGTAAGGATTTCAGTACTGGTTATTTGTACGTTCGTGACGGACACAGTCTGCGTGAGGTACGTTTAAAAGCGACGACGACTTGGTAAGATCTTGAGAATACGACATCTTTTAATTGAAAATAGACACGATAAATAGAACGGGAAGAGGTTATATTACAATATATGTGTGCATGGATTCATATGTTGGAAAAATTTAGTCAGCCACGTGCTGGAAAAAACATGCCATGTAAATTTTTAATACTCATATCTGTTGCTACAGCAGTTAGTATGATGAGGATACTATATTAATGTAGGCCTACATTTGCACAGAGATACAAATTGCAGATACTTTACAAAACAGCTGTTTCCTCTTTAGAACACACACACACACACACACACACACACACACACACACACACACACACACACACACACACACACACACACACACACACACACACACACACACACACACACACACACACACACACACACTGTAACGTATTTAAATAGAGTGGTGTTTTTTAATAATATGTATTTAATTTAATAATTGGAGGTATCCTTTCAAGCCCCCGTTGGGTTCGTCACGTTGTAATAAATTTAATAATGTTTATGTGCTTGTTTAAAAGGACTGTAATAACTGTTCTCTTGATGCTTCTTGATGTGTTTACCTCCCCACTTACCATCAGTGAATGTCCTCAATCTTCTCAATAGGCTCTATATCACTGGAAAGTCATAACATAACACACAAAATATTTCACTTTGACATTGACATGCAGGCAGTAAATAGAATGATAAGTATATTTAATATTGAATTAAATATTTAAATACTGGCCGCTAGAATAATGCTGCCACCTTGGGAAACAATTGCTCCTTGAATGAAATTTACTTGTGCCTATTTTAAGAGAAATAAATACTTGGATTTCGTTGTCCATGACGTGTCCGTTACTTAACTAAATATCACTATAATATTGACGACTCGGAACACTAAGTTTTTTATAAGTAAAAATGTAAAGTTTTACCTTACAGCCTAAACCGGCTTTCACCTATAAAAGGCTTCATCAGAGGCTGTCGTTAGTAGCGCTGTTCGTCTTGTTGTTGGTGACGAGATAGTTTTTCGAAAGATCGAAGCTGTGTGTGTGTGGTGAGATGTGTTCGAATAATGCGTGCAATTTGAATTGTGTCTGTTCGTTTAGGATGTCGTTTTTATTTGTTTTTGTGTGTTTGTATATTTCTAATTGTTCTAGAGTGTCTAGTTTTCGGCCTTTTGTGTGTACGTGTAGTATGTTCATGTTATTGTCAATGTTTTTATATGTGTGGTTTGCTTCAATGAGGTGGTTTGCGAAGGTAGATTCTGTAGTGGTGTGGAGTGCTTTTGTGTGTTCAATGTGTCTCTGTTTGAAGCTACGTCCTGTCTGGCCTATGTAGAATTTATTGCAATTTGAACAATTTAGCTTATATACACCGGGTAGATCCACAAATTCGATCTTGATTGAAGGTAATATGCTTGATTCACAGGTAAGATAACTATGATTTTATTAATATCAATTAATTTGAATTGAATTCCTTTTAAAAACAATGAATAATTTTTTCAAAACAACAAAAAAGTTAATTATTTTATGAAAATCCTTCAGCTCAGGGCTGGTAACACTGATACGATATACAATATTATTGTTAATCTTGTTAGGTTAATTCTGGTTATTATTACAAAATTTCATGAGTTCTTTGAATTGTCATGATACAAGATACAAAGATGTTTATAATGAATAATATTAATTTATATAGAATAATCAAAAAAACAATAAATACAAAATATTTAACCTCAAATACGATATCAAAACTATCGTATCATGGTACAACTGGTGTACATTCGCTAGTTATTCAAGCAGGTGTGACACGTGTATAATGAATATTATGTTACACGTGTTTATAAATGCTACAAATTAAAATGATATTATTTGTTTAATTATTATCAATGAAATGTATTTGATTAAATAGAAAAAATTCTTATTACTGAGTCTATTCAAAAAGAATTATTAATTTACGATATGACTCTTTGTTGACATGGAACGTTTGTTCTTTATAGGTTAACTCTACCTATAGTTCAGAGTAAGTTATTAAAATAAGTTATTTCATAGTATGTAAATCTTAAAACTATATTCAACATATATTTAGCATGATAGGACTGTTTATTAAAGGCAGTGATAGTTCTCGTAGGTTATATTATAATTAACTTGATTCAAACGTTATAGGTAGTCAAGTAAGCTTCTATATTTATGCGTGTTGCTTACAGTATTTAATATTATTTTGACTCCACTTATTATTTTCCTTTAAAAAAATATTAAAATATTTTAATTAAACAACATAATTAATTAATCGAGAACTTTTACTCATTGTGCCTGTCAATGTATAATCATTTACTAGTATAGCCATGTACGGTGCATACTTGACTAGAGTAGTTCAACATAATATTTCCCAATTGGCAACTATTATGTTTCATTTTATTTTTAAATATCGTTAATAGATAGATAATAATAATAGATTAATAGTTCTCTTGCTGGCTACTGCACGCTCCGCTCGCCGTGATGGTTGGAATACAATTAATCCTCCTCGTCGAAGTTTCTTCTCGCGTCTAGTAAAATCAGGTCATCTCATTGGTTGAGAAGTCTGTAATCTCAACCCCAAACGCCTTAGTGACATAAAAAAATTTAATTTTTGGCGTCGGATTTTGGGTCGGAGAGTATCCTGTGACGCGTTCATTCCAATTCGGAAATGATAGAAAATCTTATATCATACATAATTTTCTTATTATTTGTCTGATCAATAAATGAATAGTCTCAGTGTTTTGCGGATACTTGGGTCTTTCTTTTAAGTCCAAACAAGTTACAAATCCGTCCATTAACAACTTAATTCACTTTACACAATTCACTTATAGTGGTTCTTAATAAAAAATAAGTCTTTACCACTATATTTCGGTGTTATCTTATTCTAATATTTATAATTAAATGTCTAGAGTCCATATCTCCCACTATTTAATACAAAATATTAATATATTTATGGTTTGAGCAAAATGCATTCATGGCGTGCAAGCCATATATGTCCTAGCATTTGTATTTGCTTATATTACCATTATGTCTTATTCTATTATACCCTCTCGGTATTTAAATGTTACTTAACATCCTTTTATACCTTTTCTGATACTTTACTCCAGCAAATGGTGTCTTATTTAATCATATAGCATTGTTTAAATGCACCATGCTATAATTTCGTTATTTTGTCACTCTTATTTAGTTATTGTTAGTATGTATTACATGTATTATTATTAATTAAAGTGTACCCAGACATTGTACATTGTCTGTCTAATGTACTTACTAACTTTTTGCTAGTTGAACTTTCTTTAAATTGCAGTAGAATGGTTATTTACACCTAGTCCTACTGGTCTAGTTAATTGGTTTATCATTTTATTGTTATTAATTTACTTATATAATTATTGTTAGGTATACCTATAGTTGAATTGAATATTCCTCTCACTACTGGTAACCTTCTTTACTCTCTATTTACAAGTTTTATTAGTGTTTTTTGTGTAACTCTGTAGTCACTTGGGATTTTGTCTGATTTGTCTATTGTTAGTATCAATAATTTGACTTACATAGTTACGTCCCTCAGCTTATAAGGTATTCACTGTCTTATACATTTGTTCTTATTTGGTTTCTGTTTTGAACAATTACTTGTAATTACTTTATCTAATTATTGTGTGTGATTTTATGTTGTAGGTCCTGTTCAAATGAGGTTGTGTTACTGATTTGACAACAATATGCTTCTTATTTTGTTCAACATTCTGCTTAAATATTGTAATGTCATTATGACATGTTATTGCTATTGTTTATTACCATGTTTTACACACTTTGTACACATTTTATACTATATGTTTATACAACAATACTTAATTTTTTACTTATTTATGTTACACATTTTGTGGGTTTGCATCTTGGCTTGTATACACTGTAGTCCAGTCGCCAGAGTAAAAATAACGGTAAAATTTCTTAAAAAATTGAGGCAAAGTGATATTTGGTATAGTTATTGAAAAAGATCTAAATATCGGTTTAAAATCATCTTTGCATGTTTATAAGGTCAGGCTTTTTAAAAAAAACCTTATTTAAGGGCAGCGCGCGGTAAAATAGATAAAAACGTTTACATTCAGTGAATTTCTTTCCTTACTACTAAATAAACCATTGGATCATGATAAAGTCTTCATTCTTTTTGTTTAAAATAGTTCAAATTTTAATAGTAATAAAATCAAAATAACGATTTTGTTATTATTTCATCGTTAGGAGTATTAAATCGATAGACGGAATGGTCGATTTTAACAAATCTTCCTCTGTTGAATAATATTATTAAATATGTGTATCTTAATATACATAAAAGTCATTGTGTGTATTTATATTCCACACCTCCTACTAAACCACTGGACCGATTTCAACAAAACTTAGCACAAATATTTTATGCAACGGGAGAACCAACATAAGGTGTTTTGGGCCCTGGGGGATGTCAAAAATGGAAAATATGAAAATACCGCATGTAGGGTATCAAATTAAAGGGAATTTCAATGCAAGTAACACTTTTTCATGCATATAAGCACTATTGAAAATTCTTGGGCCCTGGGGCATAATAAATGGGTGGTTTTGGGGGAGGTCAAAAATGGAAAATATGAAAAATCACTGGACCGATTTCCACCAAACTTGGCACAAATGTTTTACGCAACGGGAGAACCAACATAAGATAGGTGTTTTGGGCCCAGGGGGGGTGTCATAAATGAAAAATATGAAATATGAAAATACTGTGGAGTATCAAATTAAAGGGAATTTCAATGCAAGTAACAATTTTACATGCATATACGAACTATTGAAAATGTTTGGGCCCTGGGGCTCAATAAATGGGTTGTAATGGAGGGGTGTCAAAAATGGAAAATATGAAATACCGTATGTGACATGCATATACGCACTATTAAAAATTTTGGTCTCCGGGGCTCAATAAATTGGTGGAATTGGAGGAGGGGTGATGTCAAAAATGGAAAATATGAAAATACCGCACGTGGGGTATCAAATTAAAGGGAATTTCAATTTAAGTAACAATTTGACGTGCATATTAATTTGGATTATTATAAATATCCCCCCCTGCTTGGTGGATGTGAAAAAAACAGCATAAATGGTATCAAATTATAAAGTGAATTTCCTAGCAAGTAAGAATATGACACCACTTTCTCCCAAGCAAACCCGGGCAAATCCTCCAGTAATAAATAAAATATTTCAAAGAAAAGCTCTCTTTTTAATAAAAGGTAAAACGAATACAAAGAATATATATATTTTTTTAAATTTGGAATTTTAAAAATTATTTATGTTGAGAATTTAGTTAGTGATTTCTTCTTCTTCTTCTTCTTCTTCTTCTTCGAGGATTTTTTCCTCACTATCATCAAAGTCATTATCATCAAAATCAATCTCGTCAACAATTGGAAAGTTTTTGCAAGTTTCAGTTGAGCATGTACCACAAACCGATGAACATAAAAGACCAGCGCTTCTGCATGTACACGATCCTTTTTTGCAGCCAGTTTTGCAATTACAAAAGATCATTTTTAATAAAGATTTTGGGGCAGCTGGCTGTGTAATTTTTATAGGCGTTAAAATTTATCCAACATTCCAACCCCAGTCTTTTGGTATTAGATCATTGCCGAGCCATTGCTGGACTTGTAAATATGCTCTGTAAAAGTGCTGCTTGGCAGCATCAGAAGTAGGTGGCAGACTTTCTAACTTTACAGGTTTTAAGCTTTTTTCTTTTTTGAAATCACTTTAGTAAAACTTGTATGTCTGTATTTATCAACACATGTAATTTTTTTTGGTGCATTATACATATACAGGAGAATTAATAGACCATTTTTATATATAGATGTTTGATGTTGATTTTCCAGTTTAAATGCTTCGATCGCTTCTTTTAAATCTGAGTTTATTGATTTTTTTCAATCGAATTAAAAACCGATTTTTTACCTTTACCATAAAAGCATGATGTTGTGTCACAGCCGGTTAGAGCATGCAAAAATAGTATATTCTCTTTGCAAAATTTATGCTTTCTAAAGCTGTTATCAGAAGAAAATAGACTAGCACTCATGGTTCCTCTCGTGGGTTTTAAGAGATAAATTTTCTTATTACTAGGTGTAAGCGCAGTAATGAGCACCAAAATATCTACGTCCTCTGCAACAATAACTGGAGGTTTATCATATAATTCTAAGGCTGTTTTCACAATTAATAAGTCTGCATCATCGTCAGCTTGTTTAACGTTTATGTTTTCTTCTTCCAAATATCTCGTTAGAATTTCAATAAATAGAGTTTTATTATTTTTATTCGAAAGAAATTGTTCTTGGGTCACTGTGACACACATATCTTCATGGAATAAAATATCTGGAGAGGAATTTTGATTGGTACGGCGATAACGCTCCATAGCTTTGATGCTGTTAGAATTGTTTGTATAGCCATCAAAAACTACAGTAACTTTTGATCCAAAGTGTCTCTTGACATAATTTACGTATCTTTGAAAAATACATTTGAACTTGTCATTTTTTGACCATACTACTCTATGCAGTAACATACCACCATCAATGACGTAAATGCAATCTTCAAGGTTAATCTCAGTGCGGTCTACTTCAAACATATCATATAGTTTAGACTTATCTGTTTTCCGAAATACACCTTAGTAAAACATAGATGTTGGGTACGGTGCAAGTTCATAACGCATGTAATCTTTTAATTCGTCGTCACTTTTTCTTGCTACACAAATGCGTTGAAATATAAACATTGGATCTATAGGGACAATTTCCTCTTGAATTTTCAGACTACTATTAACACTTTTTAATGACAGTACTCTATTTTTTCGTTTAAACGAAACTTTATGGAAGTTTGTACCAGCAATTTCTTCTAATCCTGCTTTTCCAACCTCAAAAGCATTATGACAGTTAATATTATTACCGCCAATAACTCCAGTAGATATAGACATTATTGAATCTTGATAAGGAAATGGCTCGTGACAATCAAACCAGGAGTTTATTTTGATAATATCTTCAGTATCTCGTTTTATTCGAGAATCTCTAGCATCTACATGCTGATCGGAAATAGAAAATGTTATACCACAAAATTTTTCTACTTCTTCGCAGATATCATGTGTATATGGCATCGCTAAAATCCATTTATTTGCAGTACTGGTAGTTACTCCCCGTCCAATCATACCACCATCAACTTTCATGACTCTCATTAAGTCCTGTTCGATTGTCATATCAGTATGAGTTCCTGACCAGAATTTCTCAGTTCGTCTTACAGTACAAAATCCGTTATTTATAAAATTTTGAAGTTCTTTAATTTTTAAAGCGGTAGTTTCTGGAATTACATCTTGGTTTTGCATTGAGGTGAAAAGTTTTTCAGATTCTTTTATAAAATGATTCATATATTGTACATATAATAAGTCTGATTTCGTATAATTAAAATGTCCAGTTGCATAAAAATATGGCAACATTTGCTGAATAACTTGTAATTGAATTTTTAGTAAACCCATTTTTTCAGAGCGTGCAAATGCTTTTGCAATAGACATCATTCGTATGTATTGTATCCATAATTTTGCAGTTTTACCGCGTTCCTCAATTTCAATAATTTTTTCTAAAAATTTACCATTTAAGATGTTTAAAAAATTATGATCTTGTACTTCTTTGTAAGTAAGATTGTCATCTAAAAATTCTTGTAGTAAAGATTTCATATTTGAATATTCAACTTCTGAAAGATTCATTTCCTCAATAATCTTTTTACACAAAACTATCCAAATTAATGTGTGGCCTCGTACTGCTCTAGCATAAGCATGGCCATCTAACATCTTATCTACAGTTCCTGGCGCATAGCAACAGCTTAATGCTTCTTTTAAACCGCTTCCTGCCATCACATAACCGATTGAACCAAGAAAAGACATAAGCAGATGAAATCCTCCAAGTCGAACAATTACATTATGTATATCATCATCAGGTGAGGATTGGACCATTTCAAACGCTTTCTGATACAAAGGTTGATCGAAAGTAACAAAACAATTAAATAGATTTAAGTTTTTCACTAGTTTTACAGCGTATTTTAAAACGGTGTATATTGTATTTTTGTCAGTTGGAGGAGAGTGTACAAAAGGCAAGCAAACAATTCTAGATAATGTATAAGTCATATTTTCCAAAAGCTTGGACATAAAGGCATTCCAGCCAGTAATGCCTGGTTTGGTCACTCCATAAATCCAAAGCAAGTCAGCATTAGAAAAATCTATATTATTAAAACTCGGATTATCTACTTTTTCAAAAACAATGTTTTGGAGTGCATGTGTATTAATATTTTCAAAAATTTGGAATGGTATTTTGTCAATTTTGCTGATTTCTTTTGCAGTAGGCTTAACAGTCAATCGTTTTAAGGGAACTTTGTTATAATAACAATCTCTTGGACTTACAATCATAATACCTCCCATATTATGAAAAGTATTTTTCCCGTCTATAGTATTGATATTAATATCTGAATTGTCAAATGCCAATTGTGCAAAACAGCCAGATCTAAATGGAGAACGTGGACTAAGCAATACACTATTCTCATAAAGTGCTGCTTCTTTGTATGATGAACACACTCCCAGATGCGACAATATATCTATAATTCGTTTTGAAGCAAATTTCCTATGCAACATTACAGACAGACCAACTTGCAATGGTGATAGAAAGGTTCTAGGTCTTATGCAACTCATAATTGAATGAGTAATTGCTGTGCATTTTGTTTCATATGAACTAATATCACCTTTTTTATTTTTTAAAATTATTTCTTCTATCAGAAACTGAAGGGATTCTGGGATATTCTCATTAATATTTTGGAATATATTATCACTTGGAGGATAAAATTCTGTATTACTTTTCTTCAGATTAACATCGTTTCGAATAATTGCTGCTGCAGATTTTAAGATTTTTCTTTTTTCTTCATTTTCATCTTTTTTTGAGGCTATCCATGCTTGACGCATGACATTGTATTCACGATCTACAAGACATATGAGGGTTGAGCCACCTTTTCTGGATATAATTCTTATACAATCGCCATAATTTTCTTTTAATTTAGCAATAATGGTATTTGGATGACAAGCATCATGTCCTGTTTAAGAAAATTAGATATTAAATAAAATAAACATGAAAATTTAATTTAAAAAATAGTATAATTATAATTTATAATTAAGCAATATATTTACCTAATAATGCAATTAATTCTGTGAGCGTAAACTGGGTATCATCACTGTCACTTAAATAATCAAAAATCAATTCCATTTGACGTGAGATTTTTACATCCTTGGGTCGACCTTTAGCATCACTTGTGTCACGAGTGTAACTGCTTAAAACTTTTTTGTGACAACTGCGGTGATATCTCGCTTGTACAGCTACCAAATCATCACAAGAAATTTGTCGTAGAATTGCTTTTCCTAATTCGTCATTATGTTCTGCAATCATTTCTGATAATTTTTCTTTAAAAGTAGGACTTTGAATTATGTAAATATATTTGTGCGTTGATTAATACTTAATCTCGTATTACTTTTATCGGCATCTAATCCACAAATTATACAAAGTTTTTTGAAATTAAACAATTCTTTACTCTTTCTGACTTTACTCTTGACTGGGCTATATTTACTTTTTTTTCGACAAAGTGCCTAAATCCTTATAACACAAAACATCATTCCTTTTTAACGTATATTTTTCTCGACATTTCCTGTGTACTAAAATTGAATCAACTTTTTTTAACATTTCATATTTTCCATCGTTTCTCTCAGAGCTAACTCTTATTAAATTCGGTAGTCCTCGAGTCACTTTTTCTGTATCTTCAATACAAAGATCAGCATTACAAATAAAACATATTTCAGTATCACACTGGTCCATATTTAATACCTAAAAATCAAAAAACCTTATGTAGCACTAATGTTCAGTAAAAGTATTCTTTAAAACTTCAGCACTAGTGAAGTCAAAATATCTCTTTTGAAAATTTTTTTATTTTCAATTTTAAATCCACAGTTTTTACCAAATTTGTTTTTTTAAATATGTGCCTTTTATAAACTTTTAATGTATGTAAAAAATGATCAGTACAAATAATTTTTTTTTTAGAAAAAATGCGTTCTTTACGTTTAATTTTTTTAAATGGTCAAAAAATGGTGTCAGAAAGGCCAAAAAATTTTGTTAATTAACCATCCGAAAGTATTTTTAATAAGCTTTAATTTAAGCCGTCGTACACCTTTGTGCCACAATCTTGCCATACTTTATGAGCACTCAACATTTTTTTGTGAATTGCGATTTTTTTGAGGTTATATTCAACATTTCAATATGAAATTTGTGGGGTTTATAGTACTCCACAAAGGTTACCTTTCCCTCAAGTTTTATCAACTTTCAATAATTTGTGTTAAAACAACAGCAATTTGTTTATAAACGCCATCGCCACTTTATTTATTTATTAACAATAATAATAATATCGACTTCCGTATTAAGGCTAAAAATGTTATTCATTTATTATAGAATACTGAAAAAAATTCACATTAAAATCGGCTTGTTAGGTCCAAAGATATTTATAAAAACGCTATTTTGCAACTTAAATTGTTAATAAAAAAATAAACGGGTTGATTTTACACAAAACTTAACTATTAGCTCAACTTGATCCCATTAACCAATTTAGCATACAAAAAATGACTCCCATAACAATTCACATTTGATTTTTATTTTGACTCCACTACACGTGTTCACAAATAAATAAATATTAGCATGTATAAAAAGTGTAAATAAAACTTTAAACTGCAATTTTTGTTACCTGTTTTATATGATAAAAACAAAAATATTTGTACTGTTTTGATTATAACCTTTGAAGAAATATCAACTGCGTTACTGCTCCGTTCTTGTATAGCAGATGTTTGTATGGCATACCACAACAATGGGTGTTGCACGCGCAGCTACTTTTACAGTTGCACACTCGAGGGGAATAGAACGCCGCGCCGTTTAAAAATTTTACCATTTTTCTAGGGTCTTGTTTTTAGAGTATAGGTATAATCAGGTAAGAGAAATAACATGAATAGATAGATTTAGCATTGTAGTAGCTATAACGTTAATTTCAAGTACTCAAATAAACCCACTTAAAAAATACATGTAGGTAACGCAAAGGAGGCACCTTTTTTTAGTATATACAATTTTTATTTATTTTTTTAATTTTGAAAATGATTATAATTTTCATGAGTGTAGTTTTTGATGCAGAACACTTGCAGCTTTCAAATACAATTTTTTGTATTTCGATATCTCTATTTTTAAGATTAATAAAGGCAGATAAACTCTGAATTTTAGAGTAAATTTAAAATACGTCGAAATACTCACTTTTGAAAAGGTTTTTTTTTTTAAATAACAACTTCAAAAGTAGTTTTCATTATTATAAAATAAAAAGTTTATCTCTTTTAAAGGTAAATTAGTAAAGAACTACTATTTTTTTTAAATTTTATTGTATAGTACTTGTAATTTTGTGGTTTCACTTCTTTTTGTATCTACAGTAAATATTTATACACTATATTCTTTATGTTCAAATAAAATATTTATGTAAAAATCAACAAATTTTGAAAGCTATACTGTTCCCCTTCAAAACTAGCCTTTATTTAACTGGCTACGCTTAGATTAAAGAAAGTTATGATATTTTTGAATAGACGCGCCTGGCTAATTTAGCGAATTACGCAGGTATCGGGGGCAAACGCTCTTTTTAAAACGCAGCGCTCATCATTACCAATTTTCAGGAAAACAGTTCCATTAACGTAAAAATATGTAAGGAGACTTTCTGAAGGAAATTGTTTGCTCTTCAATATACACCTTTTTATTTCTTCCAACTGTACATATTTACGGAGTGCTTTAAGAAAATCTGTCTTTACGATTTTTCCAGACCATTTTCAGAAAACCCTAGAAAGGTAAACATGCAAAGATTTTTTTATATTAATTATTAACGTTTATTTAACACGTGCACCAAATATTGCTTTGCCCCAATTTTTTCTCAAGTCAAAATCTCTGGCGACTGGACTACTGGTTTGTTTCTTTACAACAAATTGTCTTCTTTACTACACATTAGTTATTATATTTATTTACATTTTGTCCTGTGTTACTCTGACATTCAGGCATATTTCATATCAAGGATTTTATAGTTTGTTTCATTGGTCTTTTTGAGCAATTATTTCTCTTTTCAGTTCCATTACATTGGTGGTCTTACTAAGTATGTCTGTGCTACAATCTTGGATTACAATTCGTACACTGAATGTTTGTGCATTTTACTTAATAAGCATTGATTTCATTTGTTAACACTTTTTCACTTCCTTTGTTACAAACATTTCACTTATATTGTTTGTGGTGCTTATTTGGGGTAGTGTCATTATATTATTTATCGTTGCACTCATATAAGGTATTCACTATTATTGTCTGTGATTACTTACTAAGTTTTCAACACTTGATTTTTATCATATTGGTTTTATTATGTCCTTCCTTGATGGATAGTTTCATAACTATTAATCTGGTAGTCATTATTCTTATTTTGTCACTTTTCTGGTCGTGGTGCCCTCCTTACTTTGGGAATGCTGGTGTCTTGTTCTAGTTATATATATTTTTCATTTTTCATGATACATTTCTTCTTCTTCTTCTTCTTCTTCTTCATACTTCCTCTCCTGGTTATTCGGTTGCTTATTCTTCATTTTTAATTTCTTATCACTTATAAGGTATCTTTTGTTTCCTCACTATTTGTGATAACTCATGTCATATTTATAACACAATTACTTACATTATATCCGTCGTTATTTGTCACAATTCACATTTATTCGTCTATATATCGTGTTCACTCATTATAGTGCTAATTTATAACATGTCCACTCGTTATTATGATAATTATTTAATATATCTCCTCATTATTATGATAATCTTTGATATGTCCACTCACTATGATGATCATATTTAATATATCCCCTCACTATTATGATCTATTGGGCCTATATTGCTAACGTATTAGTTTGATCCTTTATCCTCTCTTTTCCTCCTCTCTACTTGATGATACTTTTATTATGGTTCTTCTTCCTTCTTCGTTGGCTTGTTTTAACATTATTCATATATAGATACACATTTGGCTTTTACACTTCCGCTCTTTCTTCTCATGTTTGATGAAATATGTTCGTGGCACACTCTTATTCGACGTATTATATCATTTATATGTAACTATTATTTTGTTACGTTACAACACACACACACACACACACACACACACACACACACACACATATGAAATATCTACCACTTAAATTTTGATAAGATGGAGTATTCTTCCTTCTTATCGGTTACTTATTTCTGATAATCTAAAATATGAAAAAACTAATTTTTGCATAAATCAACAACAATCTGATATAAAAAAGCGAAGCCACAACTCTCCAGTTTCGATGACACATTTTCCCATGATTTCATTCAATTGGTGAGAGAATTGGTATTTTAATTTGGTGAACTACCTCTGTCCTTGCCAACATAATCACGTAAAGGGTGGTACTTTGCTTTATTCTCACAACTGCTGTCATAATCAGCACGGATCTCATTGAAATCTTAGATTTTGTAACATCCATCAGAAACTAAGTACATGCACTCTTGTAGATTTTCTCTCTCTCTTTCAATGTTTGCAATGTGGTGTTTATATTATGTGGTGCTCCCTCATGGTCATTTTCCGATTCTTAAATTACTAAAGTTAATCAAAGTTATAACTAAACTCGGTCGTATTAATCGTGTCATACACTAAACGTATTACCAAGTCGTCGTCGCTTTTAAACATATCTCACGCAGACTACGTCCGTCGCGAACGCAAGAATAACCAGTACCGATATCCTTACCTGTCCTTATTTTATATATTTATTTCCTGAATGGCGCCAAATTGTTTTTTAGAAAACAATTAAAAGATTCAAATTAGTTTGTCTCCTGTACGGTGATGATGAATTCGAATTACCTCGCAGACTGGCGGGAACTCGAATTTCGCTTGTTTCTTCGACGTGTTGCCAACATAAATTTTTGGCAAAGAATTCTATTCTCCGCTAAAGAACACAAACTATATAATACTATTTCAATAAAAACAAAGGACAGTTAGGAATGATTCGTACTTATTTATTTGAGTCTAAAATTCGCTAATTTTTGATAATCTTTATACAATAGAGCGTATTATAATACAGTTTCGCCCCGGCAACAAATTGATTTTCACTCAGCGGAGAGCAAAGGTGGCAGCAGTCGTTTTACGCCATAATGGCTACAGCGTTCTTATTTACACAATTTATTCTGCCAATGAGTTCTTTGGGTTACGAAAAGATTTAAACAAGATGTTAAATAAAGTACACCACCTTACATTTGTGGTACTTACATACTAAAAAGGTTTACATGAAATTCAACTCTTGTTGTTTAAAAGTGTGTGTCAGTTATATAGGTTTCGGACATAGGTTATCTTATAGTTATATACAGTGTTAATAAATATGATTCATTAATCCTTGAAAGAATTTGGTGTTCAAAGTTCAGAGTGAGAGTTATATATTGTGAAAAAAGTTATCAGTTTTAGTTCGTAATTATTGATAATTTAATTTATACTTAACAAAACCATGTTGTTTTGGTTATGGGACGTCAGGATTTCTTCAATGTTGTGACAGTACATTCATTTATTTTCAATGATATGGTTGCCCGTCTCCTTCTGGCGTCTGTTTCTTTTTATTCAATTTTTCTTTATTTTTTAATTTTAATATTTTGTTTATTGTTCCTCCTTGAGTTGTTGGAACTATGGTTGACTTCTTGTGTTCATTTTACTTTCGTTTATATCTGATTTTCTTCTTTATTAGCCTTTAATATAACCGCATCAATATAGCGTCTATACCGCTGGATAGTTAATAATGGAACTCCCGTTACATAACGGTCAAAATTATAATAAGTTTTGTTGTTATGGCAACCGCCTTTACTCTGATTGATTAAATACATTTGAACCTATTGTTATAAATCCTGGGTTTCTGTTCAAAATGAATAAATATTTTATAATGGTTATGTTCCTTGGTGATATTACCAATGCTTGAAATATTAACAGACTAGTGGTCGCCCAGTGGTCGAAATTCGACCGTAATTCATTAAATTTTTAAGTTTGAACGTTTGAAAGTAGAGGTTCTTTTGTCAAAGAGTATACCTCTATAATCATTGCATATAATTTTCTTGAATTTTGTTCTATCACGTCAGCTGCGAGCGTGTACAAATACGTCATTAGTGTGTGTTGTTTGCCTTAATTCCCTGCAATACCTATGAAATTTAAAATTTAATGTTGGTAACAGTTGAAAAAAAAACACAACTACAGCTTGTATTCGTATTTATTTTTTGATATAATTCATTGTCAGTTTTAATTTTTTCATGTTATTATTGAATCAAATAAACGCTAATAAAAATGAGACTTGACATTCATAGAAGTATAAGATACATTGTTTTCAATTCCAGTGGATTACATTTCATTTTTGGTAAGGTACAAAATTCGAAAACAGTTTGAAGATTATCTGCTACACAGCTTATATAATTTTTTAATTTTTTTTTCTATGCATTAATTTTCGAGTTATTTGAAAAATATGAAAGATAGGAAAAATGAGGTTTAGCTTGGCTAAGCCATATTTAAAAAGCAATAACGCGTTTTTTGACATTTCCTTGGGTTTTATTTATTGCCATACTGACCAGGTTTTGCCAAGGCTACACAGTTATTTTGCCTATCTTTTTCGAATTATATAAAATTTAAATAAAAAATTAATACAAAATAAAAAAAGAAATAAAAAATACGTGCCTCGTATTTTTTCATATATTTTTCATTAAATCAAAAAAACCGGGTGGGCGGTTAAAAAAATAAATGTTGTCCAGTGAACTTAAAATAGTTTGAAAGTAAATTTAATGATTCAGAACTTCTGTATAAACGATGTTTTTTGTAAAAATTCTTTCATCATTTGCTAAATGCCCTTGGCCATTATATTCGGAAATATAAAATCTCAAACCATCGAATGATCGAACTCTACTTGCTGCGACGTACAATTGACCATGTGTAAAAACTGGCTGCCTCAATAAAATTCCAATTTTTTCGAATGTTTGTCCTTGAGACTTATTTACTGTCATCGCAAATGCAGGTATAATTGAAAATTGAGTTCTTTGAAAGTTACATGGTAAAACAGTACCGGAATATGTTAAATTTATACGTGGAATCAAAATTCTCTTATTGCGTGCGGTTCCAGTTAAAACTTCGCAATCAATAGCATTACGATGCATACACTTGATGCACATTCTTGGTCCATTGACTAATGGTTCCTTTGTATTTAAGTTTCTGATCAGTAAAACGATGCAATTAACTTTCAATACTAACTTATGTGGTGGCAAACCACTAATAGTCAAAGAATTCAAAAAACTCTACTGGATTTCATTGTCATCATCACAAATTATTTTATCGTAGCTATGATATGTTTTCTGTTCACCTGGTATTCGATTAAGTATATCAGTATTAATAAAAGTACAATCATCATTTTTAGGTGCTAAAATAACTGACTTCAATATGTTATCTGAGAGTATGTTTTCGGAAATATTTCCATACACCTCATTAATAATATTATTTTCATCTCCTATTAATTGCTGAGGTATTTCAATAATATTTTCACCAAACTGAGGGAATTGTGGGGCTTCATCATTACCAATTTTTTTCAAGAATTCGACAAATTCTATTTCACTTGGTAAGGCTCTCATATTTTGAGTAAACGTTACTTTATGAAAATAAACAAATTTAAGCCAACTCGTGACACAATTTTCAATTAAAGTTGCACGTGATCCATGTGGGACAACTGGTAAGATTTGCCGAAAATCACCGCACAGAAGTATCGTTTTCACTCCAAATGGTTTATGTTTATCATTTTCATCGCATAGATCCTGCAATAATCTATCTATGATTTTCAACACTTGCAGTGGGCACATAGAAATTTTATCAATAATTATCAATGATGATGAATTCATGTAACGTCCATAGCTACTATTTGCGGTAATATTCACTACAGAATTTTCCAAAATGGGTATAGGCAATTTAAACACATTGTGTAAAGTTCTACCTCCAAGTAATAGAGTTGAAGCTATGCCACTGAACGCTGTTGCAATGCAACTAAGATTAAGCGAATTTAATTTGTGAATGATTGCTGTTTGTGTGAATGTTTTTCCACAACCTGCATGAGCGGTTAAACAAAAAACATTAGAACCAGTATCATGGTGCAAAACTTCACGAATCACACGATCAATTAGATTACGCTGTTCAATATTTGCAGTTTCATAATGCTCACAAAACAGAAACTCTTGTTCTATTGGATCAATAGTATTTGCTTCGTCTGTTCTCTGCGAATACATGGGAACTGGTAAACCAAGTTCTTGACATGACAAATTATGAACATTCAAAATATCTTCAATTTCTAATAGAGCTGTGTTAAAGGATACTTCTTCGTTGTAATCTCTCAAAAAATATTCACTAACATATACTTTAAATTCATTCCATAACGCCAATGCATTGGCTGGCACATTTAATACACAAATGTAACCAAATAAATTTCGCATTTGTTTTGGTGAATGTAATTCTTTTGCTTCATTTAAACATTCGCGCCATTCATTATCATTTGAAGCAATGCCGCGAGCATGGCACGCTTCAACAAAAGAAGTGTGAATAATTCCATTGTATGTTCTAACATCCTCAAATGATTTTGGACCACAGACATGTAATAAAAGCAATCGTAAATGGAAAAGTTCGATGTCTTTTGGTGATACTACATACTCGTATATGCGTGTAATGATTTTATCACCTCCACGCCTTCTCTTCTTCCATTTTTTTCGGGAATCTTCCCACACATAATGCAAAAGAATTTCAATATACTTATATTCATGCGCTGATGGATCTGATCGATTCAATTCAAAAAATGCTAATAATTTTGTTTGTCTTGCATTTTCAATTGCTTGACGTTCATTGCCCTTCTCGAAAGTAAACATTCTGTCTACGCGGTAAATGAATGTCACGTCTAATGATGACATGTGATTGAAAATGCATTGGTAATTCATAGATGCGCCATACAGCTTCAGTTGATCTGACATAACGGCCATTTAAAAAATTTTTAACTTCATCAATTTGTATTTCTTGACCTGGTTCATTTCTCTCTGAACCTAATTCAACAGGTGCACTGTCATAGCGTTTATACACGTATTTATAAATGTATTTAACACTTTTAACTGTAGTGCATACTTCAACATTTATATGGCAATTAAATTTGGCAAGTAAATACAGATTGTATGGTACAACATAACGATTGTCGAGGCAACTACCACGAACTTCAGCATTAATACCATTATCACGCCTTCTGTATAATGGATATCCATTTAATGATTCACATGTAAATTCATTAAATCGTTTTGGATAATCTTGTGTGCATTTTCCATCTCTCATACATACAGAATTTGGATTAAGTACACCGCATGGACCATGCATCATGTGTTTTACAACATATTCATGTAATGTAGGATGTGTTTGAATGTTAGGAATCTCCGCAGATACAACTTTATCAATATCGGTAGCGTTAACAATTTTATCTTGCTCATTTAAAGAGAGTAAAATGTGAGCACAAGGCAATCCTCTCTTTTGAAACTCAATTGTATAAATGAGTGCTTCAACTTTACCAAAGATTTTTTTTAGTGTAAGGCCCTCAATTAATGCTTTCAGTTTGGACTTGAATACACGCACAACAATATCAGGTCGAAAATTAGCTGACTCACCTACACCAATATTGCTAACTATTTCAGGCCAACTTGGATTGCAAGTCATTGTAATAAACAAAGAAGGCTTTCCGAAATGTTGTACAATTGACATTGCATCTAAATAATTCTGATACATATTTCTTGGAGATCCATTGAATGAAGATGGTAAAATTACTCTACGGCCAACATTATTGGCATTGGGGTTCAATTCTAAATAATCTATTAAATTGTTGTAAAGTTCAGACCTAAGACTTGTTTGATTTTGTCGAATGAAATGTAACCTTGTGCCCTCTACTCTCACATACATATCAACTATCCACTGCAGAAATAATTTTTGTGAATGGTGCAACATGCTAAAATCTTCTCTAATTGCAAGTCGATAGGCTGCATACTGAAACATGGTTAATTTATTTCTGGGCGCTCTTGAATTAGATGTAGTTGGTACATCATGAGAAATATTGATATGCCACCCAGTATCACCATTTGGAAAAAGTAATGGATACGCTAAAGGGTCCAATGATGAATCCAAAACAGAGATATTTTTAATGGTACCATTAACTTTTGAAAACAAAACCATATTTCGTTCAAAGGGTGGCTCACCATCAACTGTACTAAATATTACTGCTACATCAGTTTGAACTGCATCATTATAACGGCGTAGATCTAAATCACAATTTACTTTAATGAGCATACAAATTTCTTTATTTTGATTTTCAACTCTCTGACAATGATCTTTCTAAATATCACTATAATATAGACGACTCGGAACACTAAGTTTTTTATAAGTAAAAATGTAAAGTTTTACCTTACAGCCTAAACCGGCTTTCACCTATAGAAGGCTTCATCAGAGGCTGTCGTTAGTAGCGCTGCTCGTCTTGTTGTTGGCGACGAGATAGTGTTTCGAAAGATTGAAGCTGTGTGTGTGTGGTGAGATGTGTTCGAATAATGCGTGCGATTTGAATTGTGTCTGTTCGTTTAGGATGTCGTTTTTATTTGTTTTTGTGTGTTTGTATATTTCTAATTGTTCTAGAGTGTCTAGTTTTCGGCCTTTTGTGTGTACGTGTAGTATGTTCATGTTATTGTCGATGTTTTTATATGTGTGGTTTGCTTCAATGAGGTGGTTTGCGAAGGTAGATTCTGTAGTGGTGTGGAGTGCTTTTGTGTGTTCAATGTATCTCTGTTTGAAGCTACGTCCTGTCTGGCCTATGTAGAATTTACTGCAATTTGAACAATTTAGTTTATATACACCGGGTAGATCGAATTTGTTTTGTGCTTTGGGCATGCGTTTTGATAGTGTGTGTTCTGTTTTGTTAGTAGTTTTGTAAGCGATTCTGTATCCTGCTTTTTTGAATTTGTGGGCAATTTTTTCTGTTTGTTTGTTGATGTATGTTAGTGTTATGAATTTGTTGTTTTCTGTCTTTGTCTGTTGTTTGTTTTGTGTTTTGTGTAGGAGTTTACTGACTATTGTTCTGTCATAACCGTTAGATTCTGCTAGATATTTTATCGTGTTTAGTTCGTCTTTGTAGTCTATTTCATCTAAAGGGATGTTGTTAAGTCTATGTATCATGGTTCTAAAAGCAGCTAGTTTGTGTTGTATTGGGTGATTGGAGGTGTTGTGTATTAGTGTGTCAGTTGTAGTTGGTTTTCTGTATATACTGAATTTGTGCCTGTGTTCTAGTTTTGTGATGGAGAGGTCTAACAAGTTTATGGTATTGTTGTGTTCGTATTCGGCAGTGAAGGTTATGTTTCCGAACAACAAGACGAGCAGCGCTACTAACGACAGCCTCTGATGAAGCCTTCTATAGGTGAAAGCCGGTTTAGGCTGTAAGGTAAAACTTTACGTTTTTACTTATAAAAAACTTAGTGTTCCGAGTCGTCAATATTATAGTGATATTTAGTTAAGTAACGGACACGTCATGGACAACGAAATCCAAGAATGATCTTTCATTGCAATGAATGACCGAACGAAAGGATTAATGCGTTCCAATTCAAGAGAGATTTCGCGCATTATATTGTTATTGCATGTTTGACTGTAGTGTTCACGTAATCTATAATTGACAGCAGTGTCAACATCATAAAAATATAATTGCGTATAACATGGTGAGCGACCATATCCAGCAGTCATTGGACCTGATCTGTGATAAAAAACATAATGTATTTTAAAATGATACACTCCACGCGTAACTGTATCCGAAATTTTAGCTTCTGAGCTAACCATAGCAAATGATGAATTGTATTTACGAATGTTTTCAACATAATTTTTTGACTTTCTTTTTATTGAAAGTTCATTTGAAGTAAGTCCATCATACAATGATTTAAAGTATTCATTTTGACTTAAGGCCGGTAATATTGCTTTACCCTTATGACAACATGAAGTGAATGCAGTCCTTTCACCTAAAGTGACCTCAGATTCGAAATGTTTTGCATTGCAAAACCTGCATTGTAAATGCATTAATCCACAATCAAAAGTATTAAAATTTCTTGGAATGACATTCAGTGCGCATTTAAATATACCCCTCAAAATAATTTCATCATTTTGTATACTATTTACACTATTTAAATTTGCATTTGGTCTATTATCATTTTGACTTTCACGCGAATATATATTCCTTCTTCTTTGTCTCTCACTCCGACCCGTCAATGTTATACTATTTACACTATTTAAATTTGCATTTGGTCTATTATCATTTTGACTTTCACGCGAATATATATTCCTTCTTCTTTGTCTCTCACTCCGACCCATCAATGTTATACTATTTACACTATTTAAATTTGCATTTGGTCTATTATCATTTTGACTTTCACGCGAATATATATTCCTTCTTCTTTGTCTCTCATTCCGACCCATCAATGTTATACTATTTACACTATTTAAATTTGCATTTGGTCTATTATCATTTTGACTTTCACGCGAATATATATTCCTTCTTCTTTGTCTCTCACTCCGACCCGTCAATGTTCTATGTCGAGGCATAATGGAAGTAGGTGCGAATATCTGAATGTAAAAAAAACATGTAATGAAATTACTGAAACTAAGATTAGACAGGGTTTAATTTAAAAATAATAAAATGTACTCACTTTTTTGAAACCACCAATAATAATTACGTGAGAGTAAGTCAATTCAAATTGCTGCTACAAAATTTTCCTTTTGCAACAGGTGTATATTAAGCAAGCTGTATTTCACTTTCAACTGCACATCTATACATAGTATAAAGTAAAGTCGGTCCGTTTTCTCTCTGTGTTTGAAATCGCTAATCTCAGGAAGTACTGAACGGATTTTATTCAAGTTTTCGCCAATAGATAGAGTGTCTATCGAGGAACATTTATGTGTATAATTAATACATATATGTTGTGCATTAGCTTAGCTATCACGGTTTATGTCAAGTAAGTGGTATAGTTTACATCTTATATATTTCTTTGTTTGTCCCGTATGCGTTCCTATACCATTCATCCGATTGCGATGAAACTTCGGTGAGTTGTTGTGCGCACGCCCACGAAGGTTTCTGTATTTTTTTCGATGGGGTCCTTTGGGGGGGTTCTTTGGGGTCTTCCACATCTCCTCCTAAACCACTGGACCGATTTCAACCAAACTTGGCACAAATATTTTACGCAATGGGAGAACCAACATAGGATAGGTGTTTTTCGATGGGGTCTTTGGGGGGGTTCTTTGGGGTCTTCCACATCTCCTCCTAAACCACTGGACCGATTTCAACCAAACTTGGCACAAATATTTTATGCAATGGGAGAACCCAACATAGGATAAGTGTTTTTTCGATGGGGTCCTTTTGGGGGTTCTTTGGGGTCTTCCACATCGCCTCCTAAACCACTGGACCGATTTCAACCAAACTTGGCACAAATATTTTACGCAAAGGGAGAACCAACATAGGACAAGTGTTTTTTTTTTTCGATACGATCCTTTGGGGGGTCCTTTGGGGGTCTTCCACGTCTCCACCTAAACCATTGGACCGATTTCAACCAAACTTGGCACAAATATTTTACGCAAAGGGAGAACCAGCATAGGATAGGTGTTTTTTTCGATACAATCCTCTGGGGGGTCCTTTGCGGTCTTAAAAAACTATTAGATCTGGTTACTATGGCAACCCAATAGAATAGATTCTGTTCTAAATATATTATCGCATTAAATTGAAGACCACGCGAACGAAGTTGTGGGCAACAGCTATTTATTTTTAAGAAGCCTACTTTAATTGAACTTTATTAATTAAACTAACATTTTCATTACGTACAATGTGAAACTCCGTAGCGAAGCACGGGTATTCTGCTAGTTAATATATAAAACACAGATATCTAATATACAAAATATAAAATAAACGCTTTTTTGCCTTGACATACACTCCACAGACTATTGAAAAAGGAACATTTGAAATCACACAAAATTCACAGCTCATTCAGTCAATCTGTCAGTAATTATTTGTTGGCAACATTTTAAAATTCTTTGCCGACAATCTCTACTCTGTGCGACTGTTTGACCACAGACTATTATGTGTTTGACATTGGCAGTATGAACGTAAACAAACGACAGACTATTATGTGTTTGACATTGAACAATTTTAAAATTCTTTGCCGACAATCTCTACTCTGTGCGACTGTTTGACCACAGACTATTATGTGTTTGACATTGGCAGTATGAACGTACACTAAAATGAAAAAATTATAATTTTATTGCCTGGCAACAAAATTATTTTATTTTTAACAATTACCATTGATTGAAAAAGTTTAAATGAATTTTCAAGTGCAAATGAATGTTTTATTTTATTTAATTTAATGTATTTGTAACACATATTATATATAAATTTTAGCTTTCTGCACTCCTTCTCCATATAAACTTTAACTATGCCAAATCTCACACTCCTCCGTGCGCGCATATGCTTAAAAAGGGGTACAAAGTTTTCTCTTCACATATTAATATATAGATGCCCCTATTTTCTTTCAAAGATCAATTTGACATCTCACAAGGCTGGTCTAGGTCATGTATTAATGTTTTGGACAAAATTACTAATACTATGTTATTACATATTTCCCTTATTTATACTGTTTATTATAATTCTGACATAGTATTATTGTTAGTTAATGGTAATTACATAATTTACTTGGTCTTTTTATTCAAATACAATATTCAATTGTTTACAATTGGTTTTCTGAAGTTAGACAGCTATGTCATTTATAGGCCTAAACTGTAACATCTTAGAATTTCTTATTTTGCTCTATTTAAATATTATTTATTAAATACATATGTTCTGCTTATTTTCATTTCGCACTTATTGGCTTTTGAATTACTTTGAAACTGTTTTACCATCTATTAGTGTTATTATACTTTTACAAAATTATTTCTTATCTGATATTTTTTCTTTTCTACTTATATAATAGTTATTAATCTGTTGCTTGTTAAGTTTATATCATTGCTAGTTTATTCCTACTCCCATTTCTCACCCACCTATTTAACACTTAAATCTATTAACAAAACATAATACAGAAATAATTTAATGGTCTGTCTATGGTTCAGCCATATTTCTTCTTATTAATTACAATTGTTATATTGTATGTTATTACTTGAAATTAACATACTCCTCATCTCTTTATACTATCATTACTTACATAAAAAATACAAACACATTACCTTAAAGTTATGCCTTCTTGGTTCATACTCCTATGAACACTAAACAAATAAACTAATTTTCTTTAAACTAACAAAACTGTTTACCATACATTAATCTTATTTTCCTCAGTTCAGTTTCTTCAACACAATTTAATTTAATTCTTTCTGACTGAATAAGTAACGTATCTTATTGTTATTGATGTCTCTTTGCATCAACATTAACTGTTATAAAGACATAGGGATCTTTTTGTAACTAATACCAAAATTGGCAATCCCCTTACTCATTGAAAAGCATAATTAGGAATTATTATTATTGTTATTCCCACATCGTTTTTTAATCTTTTTGGTTGAGTACACTTAAATTTGCACTGACTGAACTCATTAATTTCCACAGTCCTGCCTGTTTGATTAGTTATTATTATTCCTCACTTATCACATCACTTTTACTATTTATGGTTATCACTCCCTACCTATCTCTCACTCTTGGTTTCAATGATATTTTAAACATACATTTATAATTATTCTTTCAGCATTTTGTGTCTTACTTTCTTATTATAATAAGGTTCTTAACAACATACTTTATCTACTAATAATTGTCTTACCTATTTCTTATGGTTAGTGTACTTTCTTTATAATTGTTTTATTCATGGTTATTTATTATATTTGTTTTACTCATTTGTGCCTTTTATCATTAATTTATCTTTTCTCATCTTATTGTCTTTATCTGGCCAATCTCTGGGGTTGGGTCATAGTCATTAGTTTGTCAGTCTAGTCTATTCATTTATTTATTATTCTTGTTTACAATTCTCCTTTTTTCTTTCTTAATTCCCTTTTATATTTTTTCACTATTATTCATTAAATTATTTTACCTTTTATCATTTATCTAATACTTGTGGATACCCTATAGGGTCTGATTTCTGCAACGTTATAAAGTTAAAAATTAATTATGTGAAAAGGAGAACGAATATTTCAGTTAATTCAAACTTGTCAAACATTTGCAACTTCTGCTGTAAATAAATATGTCAAATTATATAAACCATCCCGCCTTTGGTGGCAAGATGTGCTGTGCTTTAATAGTGCCAACTTGGCAATACCACACATATTCTCTCTATTTCAGCTAACATTATGTTAGTTATGAAGAACAAATTACACTTATTTCTCAGTCTCCTGCTTTATGTTTAACATATAACTTATCATCCATACTGTTCTTTTACATGCTTCTAGGGCTGTAAGTGCTATACCAAAATGATTATACTGCTAATGATTTCTGAATGAACAAAAAAGTTCTCAGTTTTTACTCAATCTTTTGGCATTTGTCTGTCTGTCTACTTATCCGTCTGTTTGAGGTATATCTCATGATAACTTTTGAATGGATCAACCAATTTTCATAAAACTTGGCACACATGTCCAAACTTTTACCTTACAGAACCCTATTGTTTTTTAGGTTGATGTCTCAAGAAATAGGGGTGTGGTGGGGGCACAATGTTTTGTATGTCAGGGCCCAAAGAGTGGGTAAAAATTTTCATGAAAGCCCCAAAATTCATGCAGCATATCAAATTAAAGCGAATTTAAACCAGTTTGAATACAGTGTTTGTTTTTGAAAATGTCAACTTTTTTGGACGTCAGGACCCAAAACAGAGATCGAATATATGAAAAAATTGTGAAAATCCAGCAGGGGTCAATCTAAAAGGAATTTTAACCCAAATCTGAATGTTTTGAATTTTTAACATTTAGTGTATGATTGTGGACTCTGCGATTGCTATATTACTAAAGAAATAGTGGAGAAATCAGGATTTTGTAATTTTTTCTATACCTGAAAATCTAATATCGAAAGTGACCTGAAATACCTGATATCTAAATCTAATATTGAAATTTAAGTAATAATAAATGTACTGCTACAATAATGAGTTCTACAACTCAAGGAGCATACTAGTTTACATTACTTCTGTTGTATAGTTGCTAATAAACCAACTCCAAAGGCCAATAAGGTATGCAGTGACAGAAGTGATAACCGAAAGGGGTCACAAACATAATGTGTATGGACTTGCAAATATATTGAATGAATAAATACAAAGCAAACAAAAAATCCTTAAACGTAAAAGACTAAAAGTAATAAGCAATGTAACAATATAATGTACACCAACAAGAAAAATGCAATAATTCCTTGAATTCCTATGTATCACCAAGTTCATTTGAATATGTTCCATCCACAAATAAGGAAAACTTAACAAATTCAAAGAATTCATCAACTCAGGACTTCATGCAAAACTAATCAATTGACAATGTACACAGAGTCTACAGTATATATGTGGACCAGCTGAAGAGAATAAAAAAATTATAATGTTATAATGATGTTACTAGTTTCTCCGCTAAATCTGCCACACATTTGTGAATGTGTTTTAAATATAAACAATCTAATATGTTTGTCCAAACAAGACTTTCAAATATACTTGACTAATATATGGGTCATTCTATTCAAACTGTTCAGTATATAAAAAATAATTTTCCATACATAAAGCGCTTTTTCTTTTTTACTTTACTCAAAACAGTCTGGGGCACATGGATATTTCTGAACACATCTGTTTTCATTTTTAACTGTAATTGTTAATATTTCCAGATGTCTGGAGAAAACAACAATAAACAATAATTGATATTCCATTCTCAAACTAATCTGTCATAGCTATAATTTGACAAATTATATATAGATTAAAAATTAATACATTAAAAATGACATGTTATATATGCTGTATTAAAACATCTATATTAATATTTGTATAGGCTTAGACAGGTTCCACACCAGTGAAACTGATTTCCTAAAACCATATCTATGAAACCATGAAACTTTACTGCGCACAACAACAATATTATTTACGACCTCAACTTCATTTGACATGTTGGAAGATGAGGTCATGTCTATTCTTTAGCAGTGGCTTCAAAAGATGAAAAGACATGGATGTACAAAGTTTATCATTAAGATACAGCAGTATCATTGCAGTTATCATCTTGTTAAAAAACTTAGAGCAGATCCTGAGAAATTTCAAATTTTCTACATAACAAGCATACACAAGTCTATTTCTGCACAATCTGTTGCTAAGCAGCTGTACAAGAGACATTTTCTACTACTTTCACAAGTTTCAAGTTGAACATTGTTTCTTTTTTAGGCTTGGTGACATAAATAATCGACTTTATATTCAACAACTCTGCAAAGATAAACACAACTACCACATGCTTCATCATTGCATGAAACCATTTTTTTTTTTAACACAACAGTTACAAAACCACAGTCAAATACACCTCACACAGCTGAAGCTCAGTGTTTGTTCACAGCTTTCAAGTTTTATACTGAACAAGGTTTCAAGAAATCTTGGTTTCACAATTCATGCAATTGAAAGTAAAGTTTTATCTTAATTGAAAGTAATGTTAAGAATGAATCAATAATGTTAATTGAAAGCAAAATTAAGAATGAAATAGATAATCATGTTCTAAAGAAACATAAATGAAATATTTTACTATTACAGAATCTAATAAACGAGGTTTCTGAATGAGTTATAGGATTTCTTAATGATAATAGAAAATATTATAACCACAATACGTCCTCCTCTCTCATATCTTAGATAAAAGATGTAAGATTTTTAATTACAGTTCAACAACCACATAACAAGATGTGCATACAATAGCTTTCACAACCTTCTACCTGATATGAATATGGCTTAATCCAGAGCCTTCCAATCAAATAAACTAATCATCTGTCACAACTGTAAGAAGAGAATAACCCAAATGTTCTAATTTCAGAAAGTAAATCTGTCGAAACTTGTTATCTGTGAATGTACTGTTTGTTTCTATACCTGAATGAAACAGATATACTTGTGAGGCTGGAATATTAGATAAAAAAAAGAAGTAAAAATATTTGACAAGTATACAGGTCCAGTGAGATTTTATGACATCGCCAAACAACAGACCATACAAAAACAAACAAAAAAGTATGAAGGAAAAACAAAATATTCCTCTTTTATTGTTGTATTGGAGTGTTAGTGGTCTCAAATATTTCTACTAGTAATTTTGTACAAACCACTATGTTGTCTTTGGTATTGACGAGTGCTTTGGTTGGTAAATGGCTGAAGATGGCTTGACTGCCGAAAGCGCTCATCAATACCAAAGACAACATAGTGGTTTGTACAAAATTACTAGTAGAAAAAAATATTTCTCATCCACCCAAAGATTAGGTGAATTACCCTGTTATGGTTTTCAAAGACTAGTACGATGGAGTATTATAACATCTCTCTATCTTTCTCTCTCTATCTCATTCTCTCTGCATGTGTATGCAGAATCCTGTGTGGGCAATTTACTTTCATACATTTGGTGCTACTGTAAATGTATAGCTGACTACATGAATCTTCAATCCTCTCTGAATCTTCAATATCTCATTCTACAACAGTCTGTTCTTACTCATTGTGTGACATACCAAAGAAACTAGATTGTTGCTATATATCTCTTTGTTGTTATCTAATATCTCAAACCACACAGAAGAGTTAGTGCAGCTGTTGCTTTACAGAAAGTTAAAAGCATTTCTTTAACAATTTTCCTTTACAAAATATTTCCACAGGCGCCATCTGTAAGCTAATGCTCTGACCCATACAGAAAACTCAGTACAACCATTACATTATAGACATTCAAAACAGTTTATGTTACCAGTTTTTAGTAACAAACTGAAATTTTGTCAAATTTAAATGGATATTGATATCATAGTCATCAGACAACCCTCGAAAATTGTACTCGCCCACTCGCCAGTGGCGAGTGGGTTTTGACTGTGAAAAAAGGAGAAAAGAGGAGAGAAAGAATGAAAAATGGAAAAAAGAAGGACGTCTATTAAACCAAAACACGTCATGTTTTTGTTTTAGTAAAGGCGCGTGTTGAAGTCATAGGCCGTCAGTTAGCTGTCACCGTGTCAATTTTATAAACAAAACTGCTCTGTTGGATATAAACATCTTGAAACACGCCGAACAAAATAGTGTTGCTGAGAGAGGGGAGCGGAAATTTCACGCCGTTCTGCGTGGGCCGCCGGCCGCCGGCCTTTGTCACTCCTTCCAAGTTGTACAGTCTGCTAATTATTGTTGAGTTGACCGGATGTGTTACGCGTGTGATTTATTGTTTCGTGTACTAAAAGTATTCTCAATTTCTAAGATCGTGTTCAGCGTGTATTTTATTTTTCGTGTGTTATTTTATTCATAATGAAACAGATTAAACTTAATTATTTCTTTAAAAAAAGTTCTACTGTCAGTACGACGACGCCTAGTGAGTCTGCGAGTGCGACGTTTATTGCTAGAGATTTAAGTGCCGGGCCTAGTAGGGAAACTGAAATGCCTACTATGGAAAACGCGAGTTCTAGTGGACTTAGGCCTACTCACGGTTCCTCTGGGAAACGAAAATTTCAAAGAGCTTGGCTGAATATCTTCCCCTGGCTAGCTTACGATTCCGACAGCGCAAAATGTACTATATGCGCTAAATACCCTCAAAATAGTGACCCAAAATGGGTAGCAGGATTTTCTGGTTCCATGAAAAAGGAAACTTTTGTGTTTCATGGTAAAAGCCTAGTACATATGGACAATTTAACGCGTCTTGAAGTAGAGTCAGAACCAGGAAAAGCTCCTCTTGCCAAATGTATTAAGAAAATAGAGTCTTCTATGTTTGAGCATCTAACAACTTTATTCAACATAGCCTATTTTATAGGCATCAATGAAAAACCATTCACTGACTTCCCTAAGCAAGTTGCCCTTGCAACTAAATTAGGTGTAAATGTAGAGACAAAACAATATGTAAACGATAAAAACTGCCAAGTTTTCATTAATTTTATTGCTAAACAGTTACAAGAAGATGTGGTTCAAAAACTAAAAAATGCTCAGTGTTTCAGTATTTTGATTGATGGTTCCACGGACCGAAGTGCTGAGGAACATGTGATTGTTTATGCTCGTTATGTGTGTGAAGGGGAGATAAGAGAAGACCTTTTAGGCCTTGTGCCTCTCGAGAGCGGTAGGGCAGAGTCGTATTTCACTGCTGTTACTGGGCTCTTGGATAACTTAGGGCTTGATTGGAGAAAAGTACATGGTTAGTGTGGGAACTGACGGGGCGTCGTCTATGATTGGCTCAAAGTCAGGTTTCGTACTTCGTTTGAAAGAAGAAGCTCCGCATTTAATTAGCATTCACTGCGCCGCACATCGTCTACAATTGGCCATACTTGATGCTGCCAATTCCATCCCTTACCTAGAAAAGCTTGACGAAACTGTGAAGAACATATACAAATTTTACAAACGATCCTCAAAACGCCTCCATGAGCTTAAAAACACCGCGAAAACTTTAGGAAGTGAGATAGTAAAACTCAGAAATATTCACAATGTACGGTGGCTATGTAGTAAATCTGACGCTTTAAAAGCTTTGCGGCGTGATCTCGTACCTCTGGTCATCCATCTTGAGGATATAACGAACCGGAAAGCTACAACAGGAGAAGCTACGGATGCAGCTAGAGCAAAAGGCTATCTAAAAATCCTTACATCATACAAGTTTGTAAAAACACTAAACTTTTTGATTGACCTGTATGGGAAACTAGAGCCATTTTGTAAAGTTTTACAGTTGAAACAGTTACTGGTCTCACAGGTACGATCGTCAATGATGGTAACGGTGGAAATGGTTCAGTTCTTGCTTTCATCTGAAGGATCCAGTGTGAAACAATTCCTTTCTGACACTTCAGACTCAGAGAAACTGAATTGCTCAAAATACAAAGGTGACCAAGGAACTGTTCTCACAAACACGTCTCAAGGGGAGGAAGAATACAAATCAATCCGTAATAAGCTGATCGAAAGCACAGTTCATTACTTGAAGTGCCGTCTTGATACACTTGAGACTGTAGTAGGCACCAAGTGCCACGTTCTGGATTTCTTGTGCCTTCCTCAAGATGACACCCTAACTGCATATGGCAATGAGGAGATTCTTCAATTGGCGCATGTTTTTATTACTGGTGATATAAATGAGGATGTTTTGCTATCGGAATGGCTTCAATTAAAAATGATGGTTAAAGAAGAGCAAATAACTTCAAAAGGACTGGGTGAGCTATTAAAAACTCTGTACAAGTTTCCTGAGCATTTTGGTGAGCTAAAGAAAGTATTTTACGGCGTTGCATGCATGGCAGTAACAACAGCATCTTGTGAACGAGGATTTAGCTTCGTTAACAGGATAAAAGTGAAACAGAGACTTTCCCTGGACATCACTTCATTAGGAGATCTAATGCAGCTGGCAGTAAATGGACCACCCTTAGAAGATTTCAACCCTGGTGTAGCAATAGACAAATGGTATTTCTCGTCGGGACTTCGCCATGTTAGTGGCCACAAGAGGAAACACTCAGCCTAGTCCAGCTTGATTATTTTTCATCTTCAACTCGATAAGGGACTATCAGAATATAAACTGGGCTAATGACTAATGTAGCGGTACATGGTAAATATTAAATAATAAAGTTTTATTCCCCCCCCCCCCGGAAACGGTATCTGGCGAGTGGGAAACGCCAACAATTTTCGAGGGTTGCATCAGACATAACAGAGCATAAGTATTAAAAATGAGACAACTGCTCTGGCTCATGTCTATTTAAAATAATGTTTCATCTAAAAGTTTAAAAACATACAGTCTCAGTCTTTGACCTCTGTTCCAATATTCGTCGCTGTTGTGCTGAAAACAGAACCTGTACCAAACTAACAGTTATTGAGCAATCAAGCAACAGACAGAATGCAGTCAATCCGCATGACTACTTAAAAACAATTATAACTCCAGAATTACTATGATAAAAAAATGCCCAAGTTAATTTTTGGATTTGTAAACACAATAATGTAGTAAGTTACAATTATTAATAATAAAAGCTATTAATAGTAAACATCACAATTATAATCATCACTTATTAATATGCAACCTCCATCCAGGTACGGTAGATGATCAGTTTCTGAAGTCATCTGCCTTTGTTCATTTCCCTATGTTTAAAATCTCTGTCTCTTTTGAAGGTAATTCTGGTGGCCACCTCATGTACCAACAACCTGTTTTTTTGGCCTCCCTACAATTCTCTTGCCAGTAATTTCTAAAAAAACTACAGTCATACAGCTACTGTCTCTAGCATCCTTGTTACTGATATTTTCTTTTGGTGTGGCCTTTCTACAATCTTTTTTTAATTCATACTTTTAAACACCTCATTTGTGGTCACTATCTTTGTAAGAAATTCTCTGCATTTTCTTTATCACCATATCTAAATACCTTTAGTTGTTCCTTTCCTTTCTTTTCAATGGTCCATGATTTAGATGTATAGAGATATTGTACTGTACATGCAGATCACAATGGAATATAATACAAATTATTAAAATCTGATAAAATTGTTTGGTCAAATCTGTAGGCTGAACTTGACTGTAATTTTATACTTAATTTAAACTATGTTTCTGGCAGTTATGATATCCCACATCATTCACCTCCATGATGCTTGTGGCATAAAAGGCCAGACCTGTGGACAGCGCAAACTTGGCAACTCCATCACAACATGCACCTGCTCATTCTTCTCATCTAATCCAAACTTTCTTGGTGAAACACAACACTCCTCAGCTATGCTAGCCTCCCTACACTCCCCTACCTGTGATTTTTAGTTATTTATTAAGCTGAAAATGTCGCTGAAGGGGACCCGATGCGAGTCAAGAGAAGACATCAAAATATGACGAGACAGCTGTACTCCATACCCAAAAAGATTACTTCCAGACATGTTCCCAAAAGTGGCAGGACCACTGGAAGAAGTGTGTACAATCTAAAGGGGAGTACTTTGAAGGGAATAAATGTTTAAAACCTGCAGATAGATAAATTTATTTTTCCTGAGCAAAGGTCTGTTTGAACACACCTCATATAGGCTAGTTTAGTAACAGTAATAACCATGGCCTAGTTTGTTTCCAGTATTTAATACAGGAATTTTAAAAATAGGGAAGTAAATTTGATCTGACATGTGACATTCTGGGAACTGTTTTTTAACTTCATCACATGTTTGTTCATAGAAATCATGTAATCAAATTAGCACTCTCATTGTTATAAAACTAGCAATCATTTCAAGTGGCAAAACTGAAATTAGCATAAGTTCTCAAATATAAAATTAAAAATGAGATAATAGAAAGTCACAAGCATGTATTCAACAGAAACTGACTCATGAATGTGTGATGTAGACATAATTGCACTACAGGTACTGAAAGTAATTAAATTTATCGGTGGTGTAATCGGGTTCTTTAATACATAAATAGCATAACATTTTGTACAGATTAGATTAAGTTCACATATATGAATATTATGTCATAACATATGATGTTACAGAATAATTCTGCAACATGTGCATAAGGCAGAACAGTAAAAATATGCTTGGAGTGGAACTCTATTACTATTGTCATAATACAATATTGTATATTATAACTTGGCTCAAATCGGGTGCTAGTGTGGACAGTATGATCATTGATTGTATACACATTCATTCAATGAGAGGGCAACAGAAAATACGATTATCCGATACACAACATATTGCAAAGCTGTTTCATAGACACTGAAATGTAAACTATCACTGAATTTCTCCATACTACATTACATTATTATCAATACAGATCTGCATAATTTGGATAACTTGTGACGGTACGGATTTGTGAGCCACCCCAGTTTAATTTCATATTAATTCAAATCATCATTTTAAGCACTTTCCAAATTGCCAGACTTTCACCTGTAAGGAGCCTCCAGTACAGCAATGCAACATACACAGCCAGCCAAAACAACTGCCAGACGCATTGCACAATCACATAGCAGCAGCCTTGTGACACAGTCTGCAGTCTGCTGTGGGTCATTAGTAAGCACACTTCTTCACCAGTGTTTGCATCGGACAGTAAAGAGCAGTTTGACAAGTTCGTTAAAACAGTGGCCTCGGGAGTACAAGATAGGCCGTAAAATAAATTCGGCCTATCCAGTTAAGTGTTAAAACATTTATAAAAAGTTCTCCTGCAACTCATGGCCGCGTGGCTAGCCTATTTACCATCCAAGCGCTCGAGCAAATTTTAAAAGCCAGCCAGCTATATAAATATATACCTTACAGTGCATAAAGTTTAGAGTAATTAACAACAACTAAACTCAATGCAAACTAGTGTCGGAGTGCGTCGAAACCAAGCAAGCGTCTCGACAGGCAGTGCTACGAATCGGACCACGGGCAGTTAAGTAAAAGCGAAAGCACATAATTAAATGGCCAAAACAAATTATAATTTTTCCATAATAAAAAAATCTATTATTTTCAATAAAAATGTCCAGTTTAAATGAGATCTCTAAGGGAACAGATAAATTACGTATTGGTTCATTAAATAGAATTCATTATAGTTAATTCTTTACTATACGTTACGGTACTATTTAGAAATAGTTAAGGAAAGTTTTTTTTTTTGGATGTATACCCGTTCTGATTGATAATTACTTACAATTTATTGATAACAGCAAGAAAAGGTAGAGTCATAAAAATATAATAACCTGTTGTATTATGAGTGCTAAATAAAAAAGAAAGATAATTTGTTACAATTTGAAAATTTTGGTGTTAACGTAATTATTGAACATATCAAATCCAAGTAATCCTTTTTGCAGCTGTTTTCGTCTGAACGACCCTTGGAATAAAACCCGAAGGTAAGAGATAAATATAATTATAATTTTGTAATTAATTCGTACAGTTACATTTGGCGCCCGAACAGGGACGCGAGTATAGGTTACAACCTATATTCGCTAGACCTAATTAAGCTGCAGAACGGGTTATTTGGGAGTGAGGGCGATATTGTCAGTATAAGTATATAAAGCGTGTATAAGTAAATACTAGAAAAATGGAAAACACTATTGATTTAACTAGCACTAGTGCTGAAAATCAAATAAGAACAAGAGTAAACGAAACGGTAGTAAATGAAAATATGTCAACTGAGTCGGCCAATAAAGGCGATTCAGGTATTCAGACAGAGTCACTGTCAATCAGTGACAGTAATGTAAACGAATCTGTATTAATTAATGAGAGGGGAGCAACTTCCACCCCTATTACAATTAAAACAAATATAAAAGACAAAGAAATGTCAATGAATGACCTATTTAACCTTCTCAGTATAAACGATTTGATAGTAATGACGCTAAATTTGATGAACAGAATAGTAAATTTGATATTATAAATAGTCGTTTTGATGTAAGTGATGCTAAGTTCCATGAGTTAAAGGGCGATATAAATAATATTGACCAAAAATTTGATATGCGTTTACATGATATGAAAGACAATATTAATAAACGTTTAAATGAGACGAATGAATGTTTCAATACATTGAAAGAACAAATAGTAGAGTCAGTAGCAGAACAGATTAAAAGTAAGAAATTAACAAATGTTAACAATGATATTGAAAATGGTAATGTGATTGAAAGGGCGGTACCAGAAAGTGATACGTTGAAAATAGATAGTGAAACAGTAAGTGAGAGTGAGAAAATGATAAGTTGTAATGAAGTAATAATCAGTGTTGTTGAATTAGAAAAAGAAGGGAGAGAGAGAGAGTAGATGAATGTGTAGGGCAGGGGGTAAATTTTCCCTTTATTTGTGATGAACCAGAGTGTTCAAAAGTGTTATTTTTGGGCAAGAGACCCTTATTAATGAAAGATTTGAGTTGTTTAATTTTGTTGAATAATTTTGTACCCTCTGCAGGGAATGAGAGAGAAAGTATATGGTGTTATGATGAGAGAAGTTTAAATATAGAACGGTGTAGTGAAAGAGAAACAGAGTTATACAAAGTAAAGAGAGACTATAATGAGTTGAGAGAGATGTTAGAGACGAAATACTTACCTGTTAAAATAGAGAGTGAAGATTGTTTTGATGATACAGGTTCAAACAATAATAATTTACTTTATGAAGAAAAGATAACTGACTTGATAATGAACATTACTGATGGAGACTTAACCGATGTACTCAATGTTGACTTAGTATATGATTATTATGGTAAAATGAATAAACATAAATTGTATGGTTACAAAACACAAGATAACCGCATACGGAATGTAAATAAAATTCAAAATTGTTATTTGAAACCCCGATTAATTTTTGACGATGGAGGTTGAAATTCATAAACGAACAATTTAAATATGTCAATATATGATAATGACCTAGCTGATTTTGATATTGAAGTGTGATACAACTGAATAATTATTGTTGAAGAGTTGTAAATACATGTGTAGTGAAAGTAATTGTATGTGATATATAATTACCTTAATATCCACTTTAGCGATACACAGTCCACTGTGTATCGCTAAAGTGGATATTAAGGTAATTATATATCATATAATAAGTGATACGGTACGCAAAAAATAAGTAATTAATTGTATGTATTATAAAATGTTGAATTGTCTGTATGAAATAACATTGTTGTTAAATGTTTCAGAGGTTACACGGAGATATTGGTGTGTGTGTGTGGTGTGTATTTTGTATTCATGTCAATAGGTGGATAATGTATTGTAAGTATAAAGTTCATTATACCAGTCAGATAGAATAAAATGCTTACAGGTGTGAAAAGAGTGTACTAATAATAGCAATGGTATTGAAATAATAGCATTAAATAGAAATTGTAATTAAAAGAGAAATAATAACTGAAAGGTGAATTAAAATAATATTTGGCTTAAATTGTAAGAAATAGCCATTGACAAATATGTTATCTAAAAGATTTATAAAACTTGAAAAATTTAGCAAGCAGATATGTCAGTATATGATGTAACCAGAATGTTTATACTATGTGAGTCTTGCAGACTAGTGTTTATATAAACAGGTGTGGTATGTTGAGACTAATGTCTGGAGTCACGCTTGGTGACAATAACAAAAAATGTTGTAGTCTGCTGAATCAGTATCTTGAGTAAAACCTTATTGTGATAGAAAAGAATTGAAACTAAATTTTTTTTTACAGACCAAATAATAATGAGGCAATTACTGTAACTTTTGAGATTAATTGAATTAATTAAAGTAAATTAAATACAATTAAATTAATTTAGTAATAAAATTAATAGAAACAATGAACTTAACTTTATTTTCATTTAAATTCAAATTGGAATTATAAATTAAATGCTAATTGATGCCAATAATGATTAAAACACTTATTTAATACTGACAACTGATGGAAAATGTTCAGGATGAGATAGTGTCTGGAAAATAAGATGTGTATATTACTGTCCATATAGATTTTTCATATGTTATGAATTTTTTATCCTATACATATATAGTAGTTAAGGATACCTTGTATAATCTATGTATCATTTTGGAGGGCAATAGTGTATGGGGAATATTATTCAATTCAACCGGAATTTATGTGTACTACTGTAAACCTATATTGTTTTATTAATACTATATTTTTTTTTGGGTCTATAATATAAAATGAGCCAGTACGTTGTCAATGAACCAGTACGGTTAAGAGGAAACAAATCAGTTGTAAGATATGGAGGGATGGAAAGCCGTTCGTCAATTTTTAATTACATGTTTTAAAGTCAGGCGATACTGGGACGGGTATCTATTCGGTTTTTCGGTGTTGGGATCTCGAACAGAGAAGTCCAGTAAGATCGGATGGGTGCTGTCGCAGTCGCCAGACTAGGGGGGGTAAGAGCCCATGATTTAGTAGTGTTCAGGGGGGTTGCGGTGCCATGTCCTCACTGATCCTCTTAGGTTTAGGCAATAAGAGTTTGAACGCTTCGGCCTTCAATCTCTTATTGGGGGGGGTATTGTGACGGTACAGATTTGTGAGCCACCCCAGTTTAATTTCATATTAATTCAAATCATCATTTTAAGCACTTTCCAAATTGCCAGACTTTCACCTGTAAGGAGCCTCCAGTACAGCAATGCAACATACACAGCCAGCCAAAACAACTGCCAGACGCATTGCACAATCACATAGCAGCAGCCTTGTGACACAGTCTGCAGTCTGCTGTGGGTCATTAGTAAGCACACTTCTTCACCAGTGTTTGCATCGGACAGTAAAGAGCAGTTTGACAAGTTCGTTAAAACAGTGGCCTCGGGAGTACAAGATAGGCCGTAAAATAAATTCGGCCTATCCAGTTAAGTGTTAAAACATTTATAAAAAGTTCTCCTGCAACTCATGGCCGCGTGGCTAGCCTATTTACCATCCAAGCGCTCGAGCAAATTTTAAAAGCCAGCCAGCTATATAAATATATACCTTACAGTGCATAAAGTTTAGAGTAATTAACAACAACTAAACTCAATGCAAACTAGTGTCGGAGTGCGTCGAAACCAAGCAAGCGTCTCGACAGGCAGTGCTACGAATCGGACCACGGGCAGTTAAGTAAAAGCGAAAGCACATAATTAAATGGCCAAAACAAATTATAATTTTTCCATAATAAAAAAATCTATTATTTTCAATAAAAATGTCCAGTTTAAATGAGATCTCTAAGGGAACAGATAAATTACGTATTGGTTCATTAAATAGAATTCATTATAGTTAATTCTTTACTATACGTTACGGTACTATTTAGAAATAGTTAAGGAAAGTTTTTTTTTTTGGATGTATACCCGTTCTGATTGATAATTACTTACAATTTATTGATAACAGCAAGAAAAGGTAGAGTCATAAAAATATAATAACCTGTTGTATTATGAGTGCTAAATAAAAAAGAAAGATAATTTGTTACAATTTGAAAATTTTGGTGTTAACGTAATTATTGAACATATCAAATCCAAGTAATCCTTTTTGCAGCTGTTTTCGTCTGAACGACCCTTGGAATAAAACCCGAAGGTAAGAGATAAATATAATTATAATTTTGTAATTAATTCGTACAGTTACAAACTGAAATATGTGGATAGCTAAAAGTTGTTAATTATCAATAGAATCTGTTTAAAATATTCTGTTGTTAAAGATACAATGAAGTAAAATAATAAAATGTAGGTTCAAAATACTTAATCCAGGTTAGTACTCAAAATGAAGATTGAAAACTCAAATCCTTCAATCACCTGTATAGATTTTGCCCCACAGTTTGAGGACGGTTCACCATTCAACTATACATGCAGTAGCAAAAAAACATATGTAAACAAAACCAGACTCACAATCCATACCATGCTGTTTAATCTATTCATATGTATAATACATAAATCATACAAATGAAGGAGAAATCATGTTGCAACTTAATAATAAGGAATACAAGGTGCATCAGATTTCAACAAGTAATACAAACATCTGTGAGACAATTACAAACTGAAACTGTTTAACGTAACTAAAAAATTTTGCCTTCTTGAAAAGTAAAACATGTTACAACGCACAAACAAAAATCATAAAAAAATTCTGAACACGAAATTTGTAATTGGCTCAACTAAACAAACCACAATAAATTACCTGTTATTCTTGGCAAAACTCTGGGACTGAGAGACGATCCACTAAATCCAGCAACATGAGCTCCTAAACTGTGACCAATGATGTGAAACAAAGAGATGTCAGCACCATTAGAGATGAGGAACTCGATCATTTCGGTTATATAATATCCAACAAGTCGGGCATTTTCAACAGCTGAGTTATAGAATGGTGGTAAACTTAAATCACTCCAGTCGACAGCGATTATGTTGTAATCTCCTTTACTGAGATATGCTGTAACATGACAGAAATAAATCCTTTATTCATACTATTTTCACAAACCAATTTATTATAATAATGAAAACTTCGATGATATTGGTAAAAAGTCAGTGTGTGATTCCAATTATTTATTTTTGTGTATTATGTAGTATTCTAATGACTTCTTATTTTTCAATTTTGAATAAAATACAGGTTACTTCCTAAACATGCCTTTAACATTTATTTCATGTGCTTATTTATAGATTTTTGACCAGTATCAATTTTTGAATCCAATTTCCACAGCTTAATTATGTAAGTAAATTAGCTACATATTTAAACTGATTTTTAAACAACCACAAAACTTGTAACTCTAGAGTCAGAAAATTTCAACTTAAAAATAACAATGAGTTTGTGGTGCTTCGTGTCTGTTATCATTTTGCACCACATGATGCACAATTAATACAGCTTGAAGTCCAATCAAATTATTGGCGTGTAAACAGAATAAATAGCCTATACAAAATTAACCTCTTTGTTAATCCAAACATTATGGTAGTAACATAGTAACAGATACTAACTTTACCGTGTGCGGCAGGATTTTAACCTAGCAACTCCAGCAAAAAATAGAACATAGCAAAGAAACCTGCACTGCATTCATCAGATTCCAGAAAGCCTTTGATAATGTAATTAGGCTATTGTTGTGGAATATTACACAAAAAGAGGGTATCCTTCTAATAAAAGGAACCAGTTAAAACTTTAGTCATGTTTACATCATCTTGATAGTCTTTATGTGCTAGTGGAATGTTGAATGTTATCTGTGTAGCATGGATCTGAAAGCTGACAGTTTGTTTTGTATGGCTGATTAGAGGAGTTATGTATTGATCTCTTTCATTTGGGAACTGTAAACTGTAATTGAAATAAAAGTAACTGTAAATGTTTATATAAATATCGGTATGGAAACCATACAATACTTCCATGTTGTAAGATTTATATTTAAAATAATTTTCAAAATGAAACATTTCCACAGAAACTACTTCTTTCGTCAGCCTTAACCACAGTACTGTGGTCACTAACGTATACCACCTCACGTTAGCGCACTTGATTTTCACTGATGGTGGCAGTCGATGGCACTGCCGAAACGTCTGGTTTTGCAGAAAACATTGGACCTCAGCCAAGCAGCCCGGAAAGGAATTTTAACAACAAACTACTTCTTTGTTGCCGATAACGTAGTACACATAAAAAATTATCCCCTCCCCTTCAACTACCCTTTTCATTTATAGATTTCTACAGTGGATTATTATGACTATCTTTTCAGGATACTTTATTTACCAAAATTAAGTACTTTACTCTTGTTAAAACGTAAAATGTTGCAGGTAAACTACCGCTCCCCCCTTAACTGATCTTCACCAAAATCAATAGGCCTTGAGTCCTCTACAACTCGGGCACATGTGCAAAAAATTATTTGATTTTGTTTGAATTTGCAGCAGTTATCGTTCGCCATAGAAAAAATCTACACACAGACACACACACAAACACTTTTCAGAAAATGACTTTTCTTCATGTTTTGATGGTAATGCAATCAGAATCAGCCCTTATCTTGAACACGATTTTGCCATCACCATACTTCCATTTCCTTATGGAACATGGAAGTAAAAATACTAACATAGATTTGAACTAGAATGGTAAATACCTGGAAGATGTCAACTATAATACAGGACGCAGGCAGGACTGATGCATTTTAACAGATTGTTTTATATTTATATTACAAAAATAATACATGACTGGCAAGTACGATACAAAAAAAAAGGAATGCACTTTGATAGAAACACACTACTTAACTTGCTACTTTATGCACATAATGCAGTATTACTTGTTAGAAGTAGAATAAATATCCAACAGGATGCCTATAATCCATATTACAACCTGTAATATGGATGACCATATCATCTATAAGAACCACAATGATGGCGTTTTCTTGGATGAGTTCTGGTAAAGTCAAAAATAGTAGTACACAAATATCTGAAGAGCAAGTTATTAGTTTCAACTGTTTAGGGTGTGACATAACATTAGGCTACAATCATGATACTGAACAACAGCTAAACATGTTATATCACATTCAAAGATACGCAAGTTGAAAACTACAGCATTTTACTGTTCCCACAGTACACAGTGATAGTGAATGATGAATCCCCACAAAGAAGAAACAAGCAGAGCATAGTGATAGTGGATGCTGAATCCTTACAGAAAAACAAACAAGAAAGTGGGCCATGTACATATAAATACATTTAGCATATAGGCCTTCTTGATATCTACAGCTTTTAGCAAAAAAGAAGACTTTTATTCTGGAGAAGAGCACTACTGCAATATAACACTATCAGTATCATAAATATATTAAAATTTATTTTACAAAACACATATACAACACCACCAATGTGTTACAGATGTATGAACAGTCACTTGAGAATATAAAATGCTTTGACTAAAAACAGGTTCCTTGGTATGCATTATAAGAAAAAAATCAATTATAATTTTTCAAATTAAGTATATTATTTTACCATTACATTTTATGACATAGGCTATGAAAAGCCAAAGTTTTTTTTCTTCCTTAGTTAATTGTTTCACTCAGATCTACAGCTTTTCTTCTTTTTTACAAAATAAATGACTTACCACCTTATTTTTTGTCTTTTTTCTTATAACCTTATCTTATTACTTACCTTTTTGTAACAACAAAACACTTACCATCTTTTAGCAGCTGTACAGACCAAGATGAAATGCTGTTGGCAAACCCATGAATGATAATCTTTGTTTCATTTTCAACAGCATAACCAGAATGTTCTAAAGCTTCTGTGTCATTAATGTATAACTGTGTAAAATCTTTACTTTTTCTTCTGAAAATAACAGAAAAGAATCACTACTAGTAATTAATTATTTTGTCCACATGACATCATCATTTTATCCTTACATTAAATTATTGTGAATAATACTGTTTATGTTATGTTGTAGGTAACTGTTAAACAATCATTTCCATTATATCGGTGATTTACAAACATTTTGGATCCCTGTACCCTTTTAAAATTACTTCAAATAGTACACTATACCTAACAAAATTAAAGTAATAAAGCTTGAGAATTAGTAAAAACATATGTTATTATAAAAATACAGGAGAGATTAGCCAGTAGAATTCTTATGTGTTCATTGTAGTTTGCAGTTATGTCATTTCACTTTAATATTTTGACTCTTACACAGTACTCCCATTTGTGAAGCCCATAATGTGGGAATCACTGCTGTATACCAATTATGATACAGTCACATACGAGGCATGTTTTTTAAGCAAGTACCGTTTCGCTATATCGCCGCTACAGTGCAGCAGTCGCCGTTCTGCGCATGCGCACTGAGTGTCTGCATCTATTGGCTTGCTACAGATGCCATTATATGAGCAGAAGTCTTTGTTTACATTTTCCTGTGCGTGTTTAAAATGCCTCATACCATTGAAAGTCTCCCCGTTTCCTAAATGCAAGAGACGTGAAAGCAGCCGATATTTATCGACAGATAAGTGAAGAATACAGGGAAAACTTTATGAGTGATGGCATGGTGAGAAAGTGGGTTAGAGCATTTGAAGAAGGCCGTACAAACGTGCACAATGAGGCACGGATTGGGCGACCGTCTATCATTAATGACGACCTGGTGCAGAAAGTTGACGAAAAAGTTTGTGAGAATAGGCAGTTTACGATTTTGTCACTGTCTAATGAATTTCCTCAAGTTTCAAGAAGTGTTATCTATGAAATTGTGACAGACCGCTTAAATTATCGGAAGTTGTGCTCACGCTGGGTCCCAAAAATCCTGACTGAGTTGCACAAAACAAAACATTTAGCCAGTGCTCTGACTATTCTCACGAGGCACAGTGAGAAAGGTGATCTGTTTTTAAGCCAAATCGTCACTGGTGATGAGACACGGGTGTCTCATATTACACCAGAATCAAAACAGCAGTCCATGGAATGGAGGCACTCAACATCTCCCAAAAATGTGAAGTTCAAGCAAACCATTTCAGCCTGGAAAATCATGTGCACTGTGTTTTGGGACGGGTAGGGGGTGTTGCTTGTTGATTTTTTGACTCGGGGTGAAACGATAAATGCTGTGACATACTGTGAGACTCTGAATAAACTGCGTCGCGCAATCCAAAACAAAAGGCATGGCATGCTCTGTAGGGGAATCGTACTGCTTCACGACAATCCTCGGCCACACGATGCTCAACGCACCCAAGATCTGATTACATCATTTGACTGGGAAAAACTGGATCATCCCCCCTACAGTCCAGACCTCCAGTGACTATCACTTGTTCCTCCATTTAAAGTGGCACCTTGGCGGCCAGCGCGACAATGACAATGTCAAAACAGCCGTGCAGCAATGGTTATCTTCCCAGGCGGCTGATTTCTATGAAGACAGGGTACAGAAGCTGATCACACGATACGACAAGTGCCTCAATATAGGTGGAAACTATGTTGAAAAATATGTTGGACCAGACATGTGCAGGGAATGGCGGAGGATAGAATCCAAAAAAAAATCATGAATTACTTGCCAATGGGAAGGAGAAGGAGGGGAAGACCGCGTACAAGATGGCTGGACCAGGTTGGTAAGGAGGCAGTGAGGCTGGATGCAGCAAACTGGTGGACACTGGCCGGGAGTAGAGACCAGTGGAGACGATTTCTTCAGGGCCCGGACTGGTTTGTAGCGCCGAGGATGTACGTATGTCTGTGTTGAAAAATAGTTTAATGTTCTGGCTTTCATGTAAAAATAAAATTGTTCAAAAAAGTATTACTTATTTTTAGTATCAAAATGGTACTTACTTAAAAAACACGCCTCGTATTTATTGTGTACAGAAGAACACTTACAACCACACTACATGAGCAAAGAGAATAGATTATAATTTTATAATTAATAAGACCCTGATCGTATCAGTTACACTGTATGAAAGGTGGTTGTACATCACGTATGTTTTGTATCATGTTGTGAAGGATGAAATCTGACACCAGAACAATGTTTGCAACTACTAGATACTCCAGACAGGAGAGCAAGGAAAGTATCATCATCATCTTCAGCAAGGATTAAACCAAAAATGGTTTGTTCCAGTCCCAAGCAGATAGACTAGAGCTGGTCTCTCCAATGCTCCTTCGGATGTCCCACATCTCTCCGTCCATTCAGCTTATATTCAATAGTTATTTGAGGATGCGGCAGTCATCCATTTGATTAAGATGTTCCAACCACTTTAGCTAACATTGGGCAATATCAAGTATGCTCTTAATATTCTGTTCCTGCTGTACCTCAACATTTCTTTTGTGATCTTGAAGATCCTGCCATGTGCCTGAGAAATCTCATTTTGGCCGCTTGAATACAATTGGCCTAGAATTTCATTAAAGTCCAGTACTCAGACTGATAGAGAAGTGTCGGGGATGTAGAACTTCAAGCGTGTTTCTTTTCTCATTGATTTTGGAGTTCTTCTGATAGTTCCACATATGGCTGAACTTGTGTAACTTCTTTACCATGTTATTGTTTGTACTGTAAGACACATTTTAGCCCAAATATTCAATATTACTGACCTGCTCTACAACAGTACCAACTACAACAGTTTTTGCTTGTATGGGGTCAGCTACTTGAAAAACCATCACCTTGGTCTTCAGTGTGGAGATCTGTAATCTGAAGTCCTTGCATATTCGACCTTAATGAGGGTACAGAATTTTCTAAAACAATGTTCTATCCAATTGAATTATTTTTTCTAAATGTTCATTGTATTTACACTGTGTTTGGTATTGTTTTCCTTAAAATTTAGTGCAAAATCCAAATATTATGGATTTATTAAGATAAAATATAATAGTAATAAAGTAGAATTAAGTAATGCAATGTCCAGTAGATAACTCAGACAGTAGACGTCGCCAAGTGAGAATGAGATCAGGCCTCTGTGTTTGTGTTAGTGAGCTTACACTAGTAGTCCAGCCGCTCTTGTTAACTGGCCAAATTATAGTACAAGTTCTGTATTTTAAACTATTGTATAGTACTAATTGTATAGTACTATTGTTCTGTATTTTAAACAGTTCTGTGACTGTTATTTAGTTTTGGTGGTAAATTAAACTATTAATTTTATTTCAAACAACTATGGAACTATAAGCCGAGGGGACGGAGAGATGTGGGACGTCCGAGGAAGTGCTGGAGTGACCAGCTGTAATATTTGCCTATTTGTGACCGGAACAAACCATTCTTGGTTTAAACCTTGAGGATGATGATGATGACGATGAATTTTATTTCAAGACAAACAACAACAGATATTCAGAACACACTTTCATGTTTGGAAACGCTAGAACAAAATATTTTTTAATGTTAATCATATCTTACCATGTATATAAAGCACGGATTACTATCAAGAGTTAACGCAAAATGGACTAACCCAGGGGTGCCTATGGGGGGAGGGGGGCCATGTCACCATTTATGACATTTAGAAAATTTTTGGGGGGATTTTTTTTGTACTACTGCATAAAAAATTTTCCCCAATTTTACAAAACTGTAAAAAAACTTATAACGGACACGTATCAGACGCACAATAAATCTACCCAGTTGACTTTTTCGAGTGGGCTGTAGGTGCGGTGTGCACGGAAAAAAGGCACTAGTCTTCTACTCCTCTTTACTGAAAATATTAATTTGTGATTTATTATTAGAAATCCATATTTTTTTTAGTTTATAACTACCTACAATCAATATATCGTTTCGGTAAAAGGTAATATTTTGTAATAGTTTTGAGTTAGAAAGCCCTGGCCTTTGCTTGATTAGGTAAGAAATTTTACTGTAAAAGAAGGAAAAGGTTTTGTCAGAAAAAGGGGTGAATTTGTTATAAAATTGGGGGCAAGGCCCATAGGGGTTGGGGGGGGGGATCGGCACCCCTGGAATAACCAACCAAATTATGGTAAAACCATTTTACTATATATGTTATTATATAAAGGACAACATGGTATAATCACTGTAATCAGTTCTTCTTTGTTTAGGATTATGTATCTTCTATCTGGGACTTCACAGATTGAAACTGTGTAGGTCTAGAAATCCCAGATTAAGTCCACACCATAAAACCAAGGTCTGTTTACCAACTGTCAAGTCGACTTACCCTGTAGAAATGAATATTTGGGATACTACCTAGGCTAATGGGATGTGGTTGAAATGTACATAATATTGGCATGTTGCCTTCCTTGAACATGGTATACTGCATACCCTACACTACTTCAAGAGTACAATAGTACACACAACCTATTTCATTTCCTGAAGCCATCCAGCATTCATCAACATGACTAGTGTGTATAACAGCACTAGTCCTGTGCAGTACAAATATATAAATTAGATTTGCATATTTAAAAAAACTGTTTTAAACTTTCATGTATATGCAAGACACCTGTCATTTTAATTTGTTAATTTCAACAATCAGATGGGACTTCAAATAGAAAGTACTGTGTGGGTGGGTCATATGTCATGAAACATATTGTAGCATGACAGATAATCCACTAAGTAATAATTCCATCATGATCATAAATACATTTAAATTACAAATAACTCCGAAGAACATTCAAATGAAAATAATTAAACATCAAAGAAAAATGCCACCATAAAGGAAAAAAGTAATTAAATCATAAAAATGCAACAAATAAGTATCAAGAAAATAAAGATCCGAAGAAACTAAAATAAAATCAGGATAATACCCAGGTAGGTTAGGAGCAGGTAATAAAGAAGATACCCCGAACCAACCACCGGACAAAATGAAACCAAATTACCTTGGAAATCCCAAGAGGGAAGAAGAGAAGAAAAGAAGATATAGGATGGGAGGACTATGAGGAATACCCATTGATAAACCTATTAATAACAATGATAAACACCGAACCAAATTTTAATGTCACCCAAAGAAAGTATAACACCCCAAAACCTCATAGAAATGTAAATTAATTATAAACAAAAGTATTTAGTAGTGTGAATAGAACTGCACCAACTAAGTTATTATATAATAAAATAAACAAATCTTCACAGTCCATTATAACTAAAAGTTTGGTCTTAGAATATTGTAGAACTCAAATATAAGTCAGAACCAACAGTGTACGTGAACCAGTGCAAGTGATGTAAATATAATAAACTTCAAGTAAAGGTGTAACTGTTACTTGAACTATGTGCTATTAAATAACTTTTATATTTTATATAATTACAGAGATAACATGTCATGAAATATTGTTGTGAAAATATTTCTAATGTTTCATAGAAGAGGCCACTTTTTATCAAAAAACATTCATAGAAATGTAAATGATAAAGAGAGCAGGTGGGGGAATAATTACTGTGACAGGGGATTAAATTATAATACACCATATAAACAGAAAGGACTGCAATTAACTTAAGTTTAACAAAAAATAAAAAATTTAAATGGCTAATTATGTTTGTATTTAAAGCCAATGAACTCCACATTTCAAGGTGATATATAGAATAAGGATTAGGATTAAGATAAGAATGTTTATTAATATAACAGTGTTCATACAGCCTAAAATGTTTATGTATGTATACTATGTTATGTATCTTTAAAAATAGTTCAAACTAAAATGTCTAACTTTAAAGACTACTAATTAATTTTCAATATTGTTTTTGTATTATGAGCATGAATACATTGCTACATGTACCAATAGTTATATAAGGAAATTTTATTTAATATTGTGTTAATTTTAGAAAGTCAGAAGGGGTATAGAAATAACATTTTTGAAAAACAGTGTATGTAAAATAACAAAACCTAGGCCAAAATAAGGAATTCCAAATAACATTATAATTGAGTAAGGAAGTTTAATAAACCAAGTAAACTAATGAGATTTATATAAGGTGAATCAATCACTAACTACTATAACTGAAACTATACTTTAAAAGAATAATATAAAAAGATGTATAAAATTATTAAAAAATTTCAAAATGTAATACCTAACTATTTCAGAGGAGGAATAGTAAATTCATGAATTATAACTAAAAGAATGATCAAATGATAAATTTGTAAGAAATTAAGGAAAGGTAAAGATTTATATCAATCTGAAATTTATTATAATCATATTTATAACACATAAGATGGCTAAAATTTTGGACAAGAACAGGAAACATATATTGAGCCTATATTTCCAAAATGACAGAAATATAGCAATTTTAACAAAAGACTTTATAAATATGGACAATTGTATGTCAAATTAAGAAGAAGGAGTTAAAGAAACCAATTATGTAATTACTAGTTCACGAAAGTAATCAATAACCAAAATATATTCTGAGTATAATGTACTATAGTCACATGCAATAGGAAGTGAAATATATTTGAAACAATACTTTTCTAATATTAACTTGGCAAGATATTTCAGGAGACGAAGGAAGTAAAACAGTTCTTAATTAACATTCGAAGCGAACGGTTGATTTAAGCTCACGCTAAGAACCTGTATAGCGAATTTTAATGGTGAATAAAGGTTAGGCATTTCATGCCGTGAACGACCGAGAGTTACCGAATTTGGTATATTAAACATAAAATCAGTGAACAACCCACCACAAACAGTGAAAACAAACAATACGTAACCGAATACAAGTGAAATAAACCAATAAAACTATCAAACATTAATAATTCACATTACAACGAACTTCACGATTTTTCGCCACACACAGACAAAAGTGAACACACCAAATACAACACATTTAAAGCCAGTGAACACAGAACACTTAACCAGGACACCTCTAACAACACAATAGACATTATCCAATATTACGGAGATCAGAAAGCAGTTGTGAAGGGAACTTTATTGTCAGAAATTCCAGCCATAACATTCTCGGTTTTCTTCAACAACGAGGTGGCGGCCATGATGGTTCCGTGATGCAAAGCGCCTACATTGAATAATTTCATCCAGTCACCATTGGGTATAAAATTGTGCATTATAAACATTATATCTTATTATCAAATTGTGTATTTATTAATTATTAAGAATTATTTTGTTAATGTTATACTTTCTATACTTGCCCCTTCTCTGACTATTATAATTATAACCGTTAAAAGAACCATTCGAAAATATTCATATAATATAACCTGTATTGAGAATCGATTATCCCTGTGAGAGTCGAGCTTTATATACATATCGATTTTAAATCGATATTTTCACCATAATTGTCAATAAATCAAAATAATTCAATTATATGGTTTTAAATTTATTTCAAAAGTTAATATAAGAGTTTCAATTAACCTCAGGACTAACTGGAAGGCGACCATTACTAAAGGAGAGTAATATACTGGAGCATAGAAGAAAATCGCCAATCGATTAGTGAAGTGAGACAATCTTATTAACTCCGGATTTATTTACAGTTAACCAGAAGTGAATATATTGACATAAAAAACTTACAGAATTTTAAATTTTCGACGAAACCACCTTACAAGAATTATTTCATAATTATTTAAACAATAAACAAACATACAAATTTTTTTTTTAATTTTTTTTTAATAAATTAAATTTTTTTATACAGTACAGAAATATTTATTTGTAACCGCATATACAGGTCTAGTTACAATATCAATAACTTCATTCTAATACCATGTGTGAATTCAGGTACCACAGCATCTTCTAGTACCACAGTTTAGGGAAATTCACATTTTCAACATATCTTGACCTGCTTTTGACATTCTATTCAGTGATTCTAATACTACATACCAGAAAAAATTAATTGTATGTTATGCACAGCTAAGTGAATCAGTATAGAAAGAAGGTATCAGTATATACGGAATAAGAATACTAAGCATCATCAAAGTTATCTGACGGTTAACTAGTTATCTAATTAATTGCATAATGTATAAAATTCTTAAAATGTTATCATCATCTTTACAACACACACATGTATATAACATGTGTACATAGTAAATACTGTGTACTTACATTTACTTATCACATTATTAAACTTGAACTTATCTTTCTGTTGATCATGATCATTGTAATTCATTCATTAATTATCTTATTTTTTTGTACCGGTACTTGAAAATAAAGGGTTATTATTTTGAAGAAGCGAATAGTACACTCAAAATTCACCGAATTGTGTAGAATTCTACTGAATGGTCTGGATGTATTTATAAATCTTGCTAATTTAACTGCTGATAAACTTGCTTGTAATAAACAAGGCCTTAACGAAGCATTCAAAATATTTAATAACATCACCGCCAATTTGCAACGCACTGCCATCAACAAACCATCGTGTGGACAACTTCAAAGTAATCAACCTCGTTTCTCCAAGGTTTGACTACTAGATACAGACAGTATCACCTTGTCTGTGTACGCAGTTAAGTTCAAGTGAATGCCACTCAAAATCTCATTCAGTCATTTTCAGATAACATAGTAGACTAAACATGAAAGAAAGTATGATGTATGTTTTACATCCCAGGCATTACATCATTTTGATTACATTTGCTACTCTTTTGTCCAAACATATTTGATAGTAATGTATGAATAAAATCTTATCTAATACACAAACTACAAAAAACTATGATTAATTATTAATTAATTATAAATAATTAATCAATTTTCTTGAATTATATCTAAACAAAAAAATTGTACATGATATATTTTAGTAAAATATAAAAAAATATATTTCTCTAAGCATTTTTCTGAAACTCATTTAAATTGTGTTAGACTATAAAATAAAAATTGAAAATGTTTTAAATGTTCATAAAAATAAGATCTTTAACTCTACATATATGAAAGGAAAAATTTACTTGGCAGATCTGTATCATTTGGTGTATCCAGTCTTGAGTTACATGCATTTATCTATGAAATCTTGTCAGAATTTAATTATTACATTGAACATTAATCATCTACATTAGCAGTACCAAATCTACTTGTTCTGGGCGTTTGTAAAATTATTATGAGGCAACTTTATCAGAGTAAAAACATATAACTGAATTCTATGTCAAATTAGTCCCTTAACATTGTAATTTTACAAATACCTGTAACTTACAAAATTTACAAACTTACAAAAGTGATGCAAATGTTATACATAAATAAAATATATAATCATCATAGTCATCCTTTATGGCTTAAGCTAATACCCTGTTCCAGCTATACCTGTTTAATGAAATTCATTCAACCATCATTTATGGGGTCTTCTCACACTTCTCTTTAGATGATAATCGAGGGCTCTTCTTGGAAATCTCTCCATGTGTAACTGCTACTCAAAGTACTGTACTGAAAGATTTTATCATTTACGCTTTCAGCTATGCATTGTTCCATTCTAACATGAATGTTTCTGGTACAATCTCTCCTCATACAACCCTTTACAGCCCTCAAGAACCTCAATTCTGTCCCTTGTATTATAGATACATCTTTTGCCTTTCTAATCCACATTTCACTACCATAGTAGTTAAGGTAGGATAATTACATTATAATATTTGAATTGCCTTTTTTTTTTATGATACATCCACAAAGCAACTGGAAGAGACTAATTTTGCTTTCAGCCTCTTTATCATATTGTAGTGCTGTAATATCATGTAATGCTGCAGCCTAGACACATGAAATCTGACACCTGTTCTATTGGCAAGTCCTGTATAACAATTTTTATTCTAATATGATTTGCTCCAGAAAAAGCCATAACTTTTGTTTCTTGGAAAACTATAGACTTTAGTTTAAATTAAACTTTCAAATTGATCTCCTGAAAATTTGTGTTTTTGGACATAGGCTAGGTCAGCTCCAAAGTACTGAAATATTCTTACATATTACAATATTTAATTTTTGTTTATTGTTTAGATTTTTGTTCATAGTGTGTTTGTGTGTGGGTGTCCACAGTGAACACTCAAATTTTTTTCTAATACCTGAATAAAACCCATAGATTCTGGAGTGAGAAACTGATAGGGGAATTCCAAAACTAGTAGACTGATAATTCAACAAATTGATAATAGCTATTACTAATAATAAGCCCTCATATTTTAATAATTTCTTAGAAAAAAAATGATTACTTACCTTGTGTATAGATAAAATTTAACATTTATTGGCAAATCTATAGACATATTTGGAGTATCACCTTTGACAATAGCTTTCACAAGCACTCCATTATCCTGTCTGGTTATAAAGAATGTTGCATCACTCTCGTTGTCGCTAAATGGAGGCTTTATCTTCCATAATGGTGGTATTCCAGCTGGCTTGCCTAAACACAAATTACTTTATTAATAATTTTTACCTGAGGCAGATTATTATTTTGAATATATACCGTACATTACTTTAATACAGTTAAATGAAATTATTGATGTATTAGAATTATGTTACAGCAACGTTACCTATGTTTTTGGAATACAAGGCATGTTTCAGATTGTATAATACTGTGTAAATGCAAACCACAAAGTAGAGATGACAGAAGATTCTTAGTTAATTTCATCTATCGACTGATCTATCAAAAATTATAGTCATCTTCTGCAAGTATTAAAATTATGTTGCTAGATACATATGTCACAAGCATTTGTCCTGTATCTTCAGTGGTTCAAATGTTTTACTGAATACATTTTTAATATAATTTGGTGGATAATCTTGAAATTAATTTTTTTTTAATTTTATATCATAATTGCATACTGTTGAGAGAATTTGCTAACACAAATAAACTTAAAGTAACAAATACATTTTTTAAGAAAAAGGACATTAACAATGTAGCGTGACAGATATTCCACTAATAATTAATTCAATTAAGATCATAAAAATAATTAAATTACATATAACCAAGAATTTCAAATGAAAATAAAATCACACTTCAAGGAAAAACACCACTATAAAAGAAAAACAATAATTAAGTAATAAAAATGCAACAATAAAATTCAAGCCAATAAATTAAAAGGAAACTCATATGAAAAAATCAGGAGATTACCCAGGAGATTAGGAGCAGATGATAAAGAAAATACCCCAAACACAAGAAGAAACAAGAAGAGAAAATAAAACAAAATACCTTGGTTTACCCAAGAAGGAACCCAAGAAGGAAGAAGAGAAGAAAGGAAGATATAGGATGGGAGAACCACAATAAAAACATATTATTAACTACCATGAACCCCAAACCAAATGTTAATACCATTAAAGAAAGTATAACACCCCAAAAACTTATGAAATTGTAATTTAATTATAGACAAAAGTATTGAGTAGTATGATAAGAAGTGCACCAACTAAAGTTATTATATGGTAAAATAAACAAATCTTCACAGTCCATTATGACTAAAGGTCTGGTCTGAGAATAATAAAACTCAAACATAAGTCAGAACCAACAGTGAATGTGTACCAGTGTAGTGTTTTTAAATGTAATAAACTTCAAGTTAATGTGTAACTATAACTTAAACAAGGTGCTATTAAATAACTTTTATATTTTATTATTAACAGGTGATGAAATATTCAAATGAAAAATATTTCCTATATTTCATAAATAAGGTCACTTTATTATATCAAAACATTCATAGTAATGCTAATAATAAAGGAAGTATGTGGGAAATGTTTACTGTATCAAGGGGTTAGATAATAATACAATATAATCAGAAAGGACTGAAAAGAAATTAAATGGCTAATAATGTTCAGAGCCTGTGAACTCCACTTTAAAAGAGTTCTAATAGAATAAGGTTTATATTTAGAGTAAGATGTTTTAATTACATAACAGCATGCATACAGATTAAAATGTTTAGGTATGGATGCTGTATAAATTTGTAAAATATTTAAAATGTATGTGCAAAATAGTTCCAACAAACATCTCTAACTTTGAAGACTGCTAGTTAATATCAAATATTATTTTTGTGTTAGTAGCCTGAATTAGATGCTACAAATATCAATAGTCATGTAAACAATTTTATTTCATGTTATGTTAACTTTTAAAAGTCAGAGGAGGTGTAGAATTAACTTTATTTGAAAAAACCATAGATGTAAAATACTAAACTCTAGGCCAAATAATGAATTCACAAAAATTAATATAAACTGGTTAATTAACCAATGAACCATGTAAACTAACAAGATTTATGTAAGGTGGATCGATAACTAACTACTGTAAATGATCCTATGATTTAAAAGAGTAATATAGAAAAATGTCTTAAATAATTAAAAATTTTCGAAATGTAAAAAATAACTATTTCAGAGAACCAGTAAATTAATGAATTATCACTAAAAGCCAGTTCAAATGTTAAATTTATAAGGGATTAAGGAAAGCGAAAGATTTGTGACCATTTGAAATTTATTATAATTATATTTCTAACACCTAAAATGGCAGGAGTTTTGTACAAGAACAGGAAACAGAGTTTTGGGCCTAGATTTCCAAAAAGACAGAAATCAGGCTATTTTAACAAAAATCTCAACAAATATGGACTATGACATATCAAATTAAACAGAATGAGATAAATAAACCAATTATGTGGTTAATAGTTCATGAAAGCAATCAATAAACTAAAAATATTCCATATATAATGTACTTTATAATTATGTATATAGGAAATGAAAATTATTTTAACAATACTTTTCCAATATTAACTTGGCAAGATATTTCCTAAGACGAAGGAAGTAAAAGAGTTCTTTGTTAACATTCAATGGGAACGGCTGATGCTGAATCGCGTTCTAAAACCGTATAAAGAAGTGTAATGGAGTAAAAGTTGAAAATCAGTGAAATACGAGAGTTACCTAAATTGACACTTTTTGACTTAAAATCAGTGAAATACTCTACCACAATAGTGAAAACAAACAATACACAACACAATACCAGTGAATTAAACTGTTCAAACAACCTAACATTAATAATTCACTTCGTAACAACTTTTCGATTTTTTGTCATAACCAGCAAACATTCCATACATCTAAAATAAGATAATTAACACCTGCGAACACTGAACACTTATCCAGGACACCAGAACAACACAATAGACAATATACACTATCACGGAGACCAATAAAACAGTTGTGAAGGGGAATTTATTATCAGAATTTCCAACCATCAGTTTGCAGTAATATTCCACAGCGAGACATGCCGCCATTATGAATTTCCCGTGATGCAAAGTACCAAACAACAACAAGGTCGTCTCGTCAACGAATGGGTATAAATTATATACTACAAACATTATGTATTATTAACAAATTGTCATTTTTTTACTTTTAAGACTTATATTTTTGTACATGTTATACTTTCTAGGCCTATCCTTCTCTGACTATATAAATATAATCGTTATAAGAACCTTTTTTAAATATTTATATAAAAATAACCTGTAATCGCAAATCGATATATCCTTGTGAAAGAGTCGAACAATTGCTCAACATCGAGTTTAAATCGATTTTTAAGAATTATTATTAATAAATCAAATTATTTCAATTATCTGGATTTTACAATTATTTCACATCTTAAATTAAGAGTTTAACTAACTACAGGACTCACTGGAAGACGATAAATCTTAACCGAAAGTGATATACTGGAGCAGCGCTGAAAATCACTAATCGATTACAAGATAATCTGATTAACTCCGGATTTAGTTAAGGTCTGCCAGAAGTGTAAAAATTAACCAAAATAAACTCACAGAATTTTAAAATTTTAAACAAAACAGAACCAAAAACAGAAAAAAAATTTTATGTTTGTTTGTTATTGTAATAATTTAGAAATAATCTAAATTATTACTATAACAAACAAACAAAATTTTTTTTGAACAAAATTTTTTTTAAATAAAATTTTTTTTTATCTTTTCTTTGAACCTACGAAAAGAAATTATTTATTTGCAACCAGTGAAAACAGGTCGAGCGTTACAACAAATATCCTTGTTCAGCCAGAGGACTTCAATCATTAACTGATTATATAATTATTAATCAGAAGATGCTTTCACAAGTTAGCGAGACACATTTTTTTAGAGGTCCACAGATTAGCACTGATCATAATATGGTGGTCTCTAAAATTGAGGTTTGAACAAGATGGGGCAAGTTAGGAATATTTCAGGAGCACAGAGAAAGAAAGCTTTTGAGGTATATCTACCCCATCCGTGATCTGTACCAGAACAGGTTAGCAGAATATGCACAATTGGTTCCTACTAGTAACAATATAGAAGAAGAATGGAGTAATATACGGAACCTTTTAGAAAAAGTAGGTCATGAAGTGCTTGGAAAGAAACGAGTTGAACATTTTTAATGTCCAAGATCATATTGCACTGTAGTGGTCACAGGACCGTACGTAATATTTAGGACTATGTTAATGAACCTAGAGGAAGCGAAAAGTGTGCTGGAGCTTAACAGAGTGACAGGATGTGCAATCAACACATTTTAACAAAATAACAAGATTTATTAGACTTCATGTTGGTGACACAATGTTCCAGTTTCACAATGTTCTTTACATATAGTCATTAATTTATAGTATTTAGTAAATGGATATAAAAGATATACATATATATTTTTCCAGACTAGCATACCCCATGAGGGAGAACAATGCGAACATTAATCCAGTAGAAATGGCGGACCATACAAACGTTAACCCTACCACTTAATTAAAGAATACTAATAACCTTTGAAGAATGATTATAAGAATAATGGTAATAAAGATAATCTGACTCCACATAGCTTAAGCAAAGCAACCATGCTTTAGTAGAACAGTTTAACCACCCCCTCATGGTGTATGTTAGACAAGTTGCAATGGAACCAGTTACAATTTTTACAACTTGAGTTCTTGTGACCTTGAGATATTTTCAGTTCTTAATAAGTTGTTACACGGATTGAGTTGACAGATATTTAATGTCGAAAACAAGGGTAGCCAGTCTATGGAGTTGATGTAGTTTGAAGAGGGATAAATGAAACGCTCCCACCTGTAAGTATGTAGCGACGATCTCAAGTTGAAACCGGATGAACTGTGGACGAGCAATGTTCTGAAAATTGTCCATGTGCTATGGTGACTGCTTACTGGAAATCATTCCTGGTCTTTCTGGATCTCTCGGTGTATTTTGATTCTTCCGCATTTCTTGGTCTGACGGCTTCGGGGAGCGCCCTTAATGTAGAACCGCTCTGCTGGTGGTCACAGATGTTCGCATGACCACTGATCTTCCCCCTTTCTCCTGGCTGAGGCAGGGACACTGAAAGTCTTGAGGAGTTTCATGAACACATGAAAGAATTCAGACACACATAACCTCGACCGTCAGACCAACGGGAATGTCCTGGTTGAAGGCTTGCTGAGAAATGAGGCCGAAGCCGGGGCTTGTTGGTCGTACCTGCCTGCGTAAAACAAACCTCTTCCAGTTTGTCAAAAATAAAGCCTTTGGCTAACCTAACTGCCGCCATTCTGAAATTCCAAAACACAGCGCACAGCTGACCACAGCGACTGGTCACTAAATCGCGTCGCCGTAACTTCGACAATGGCACTGGCAGGCACTGTTGCCAACCGTGTTGGTAGCCCTGAACAACTCTACACGCGCCGGGAAAATTAAAAGTCCCAGCACAGCACAGAACAAAGAGAGATAGATTGCTCATATTAATGGGATGCCACGTAGCAAGTTGCCTAAGATAGTTTGGCAATACACGCCTGTTGTACTGGAAGCATTGGTGAATATTTTTTTTGGGACCGGAAAGGTGATTTGCCTAGTCCCTGATAAAAGAAGATCATAGCTGCAAAAAGTCATAAGTTACAGTAGCAAACAACAACACACGTGCACACACACACATACATACACACATACAAATATACACAGATTTTAATGACTATTGTTAACTGTAACTTCTAATTTTCTTACAAAATATAACACTTACAAAATAATACAACAAAAATGTACCAGTACACACACAAAATATTTATATTGTTTCAAATAACTTTTTATAACATATAAAGTCCTACGTTTACAAGACAAGCTCTTGTGAACTGTGTGTTATAGAATTGTGGTATAATAATTGCTACAATTATGTGTATACCATACTGTGAACAGAACGGATAAGGAATATGTTCCAACCCCAATAGTATTACATGTCAGGAACAAATTAATGATGGGGACTGAGAGAGAGTAACACTTAGTCACAACAAGACTGAAAACTATTTAGACAGAACAATCTTTCTGGGATGGTGGGATAGGAATTATACTTATGGTCAATTGAGTAACTTAAGCTTAGTTAAGCATATGGAGGTTCATAAGCCTAGTGAACTGGTCTCATATGAAGGACTCCCAAAACACAAAATGACCATTATGGAATTGTAGTCACACCCTTCAAAACACAATACTCTGAACTACAAGAAAACAAGTATTTGGAATAATAAGAAGGGATTTAAAAAATAATAATTAAACATACAGTCAATCCTGAATTATCTGTACGAATGATTGGGAACGGTATCACACATAAAATGAAAATAATGTAAAATTGCAGGTAATCCAAAAATTGGTAATAATATAATAAAACACTAACAATTAACTAAGATAATTCATATTATAATGACAGAACTCCCTAACATTGGTGTCTGTATTTTGTTGATGTCTCTCTTTCATTGGTGTCTGTGTTTTGTTTCCACTTTACCATATGACGATCAGTGAGACCATCTTAACAATACATAAGAAATTATTAACTTAATACAGTTAAATCCAAAATTGTGAAATCTTTACAGAAAGATTCACTGCTTTCTTCTGTTTAGTCTTCTAGAAAGGTTTCAAATTGATTCATCAAGGCAATTAGACAAGAATGTTACCACTGTCGGATATCAACAGTTTTCATTTTGTAAGAAGGTGCATTATCCAGTAACAGAACAGCTTTTGGGTGTAATCTGTGTCGAACTTAGGAAAAAAGTGCCTCACTGTAGCTACAGATCATTCAGGAAAAATTCATCAGCCCCCTATGGTTACAATAATATACCAGTGAAGTTTAGCTTCTGTCCTTTTAAGCAAACATGGTTTTTTAGATTTTCCAATGGTCACTACTTTAATATGTGATCTCTGGAAGCACTTTTGCAGAACATGACAGTTAATCTTTCTTAACTAGCCTTGTGGCCTGAAGAATGTAATGCCTTTATCAATTACATACTGATAAAGTGCAATATGAATCAACAACACTAAAGTTAGTATTACCATTGAAATGAGCCCTAATATAGGTTTATGAATTAATGAGCAGCAGGACAAGGTGAAGAACATAAAAATATGTATATTTTCCATTAGAAATACATCATGGTTACGGCACAAACTGGATACTCTGCTTGCAATGAAAAGACACAAAATGGATGTAACAATTGTTTGCATGAAGGTGAAGAAATTGTAACAATTGCTTTTAACAAAATGGAGAAAACATAAGTAAATACTGAAACCTTTATTCAGTCAAGTGGACAGGATCTACTGTAGACAGAAATCACTGGAGAATCAACTCGGAGGCATTTACTTGCTCAGAAGTGGGAAGGCAATTATTGATAATAATCACACACACACACAACTTTTAGGAGCTATCATAAAGATTCTGGATATATATCAAGTGCTGACAACTACTTTAGTACATTAGGTATTTGTTGTTAATTCCTTTATATCACAACAAAAGTATACAAAGTTGACATTTTCGTCAACAGATGTCTTTACAATTCAAGATTAGCTTGTGTTTTTTTACTGTTTATCTTCCACGATATTTTTTTAAAACATTGATCTGTGCAGCTGTCATAATCTACTTCAATGTTTGAATACAATTTTAAATGTGTGTTGCATTTTCAAAAAGTAAACATAACCTCACTTTCTTTACACAATTCCATTTCTGCTAATATAAACTGACAGAATTCTTAGATTCCACATGCTAATATAAGATTCATATGACTGTAATACACTAATGAAAATATGGTTTTATTAGAAGGGTTAGGTCAGATAACCATCGTTAGAATTTATCACACAACACCACTAAACAATCTGTGGTCATTAACAGGTGTAAGTTAAACTTAGTATATTAAATACAAACTTAAGAATATCCGATATTCATTCACTAACAAGCGTAAACCATTAAAAAAAATTAAAAAATCACCACCACCTACAAAGTTAAACACAACTATAGAAAAACTATATAAAAAATTCATTGCTAGTTACTTTAAGTCTGCTGGACAGGACCGGTAAACATAGCCACCACACTGATGCAAGTTTACCCAATTAACTAGCATTGTGTGATAAATTCTAGTGATAGTTATTGTCTGACATAACCCTTCTGATAATGTTTATATACCACCGAAAGTTAAGTTTAAAGAAAGAATACAACTTATTTCACCAAACTGATGTTTCATCTACCATGATGTTGGGCAATTTAGGAGTCATGTTGTATTACAGCATCCATACGTAACAACGCAAGGTAGAAGTTTTCTTTTAATTAAGAAAGTTGTGTTAGTGGTTATAATTACAAACAGAATAATCACTGTTGCACACCACTATAGAAAAATTATTCCGATTAGCACTTTCAAGCTTCACAGCTCATCGTCAGATCAGAAAATCTGACGATCTGACGATGAGGTATGAAGCTTGAAAGCGCTAATCGGAATAATGTTTCTATAGTGGTGTGTAACAGTGATTATTCTGTTTATAGATGTTTTCTGCTTACATTCACTTTTCACTTGACATACGCATGTATATCTGTACCACTAAACTCGACTGAACTACATGAAATTATTAGTATTTACTTTTACAGCTGCATGGCTACGCTGATCTATGCTGTTTGTTTCCAATGGATTAAACATTGGAAGCCGCATAGCCAAGACCTCCAGATCATATAAGTGGAAATTTGCCACAGTAGACCAAAGAATGCACTTCTCAGGAGATGATCAAAACAAAATTAGTATTACAAGTGATCAAAACCTCATGAGTTACGATTTGCAGTAAGATTAATACTGTATCAACTAATAAATTTTGTTGTCACCATAAAAGACCATTTTATATAAATAGCTTTTGATTGACTATAATAAGAAAATTCAATATACTTATATTGTTTTTTTAACTTCTTGAAGAGTGTAAAAAGTATATGCCAGGGCCAGGCAACAAGAAGGGAAATGAAGATGATATATCATATTGCACAATCATTTACAGCGAAGGAGAAGCAAAAATTTGAAAAGGTGTAAGACGGAGTTGCAATGTCTCTCCTCCATAGTTTAATTTATACATACAGGTCACTCTTAACAAAATAAATGAGCAAATGGATGGTACAGTAAAAGTGCAAGAAGAGAGAATTAACGTTTTAAGATCTGCAGATGACATTGCAATTATGGGTGAACATGAACACTTACATATATTGGACAAGGTTTTGAGCAAAGAGTACAATTTAAGAATAAATGTTAACAAAACTAAAGTCATGGTCTACAGTAAACGTAGACAGTCCAATATAAATATGTTGCTGAAATGGGAAAAAGATAGAGGATGGTATAAGAGTTTATCTCCTTAGTAAGTAAAATCACTAGTAAATTATAAAAGACAGAAAAAGTAAAAGAGACATTTTAACTAGGTTCAGTCAGGTTAAAGTTGAATTTCACAGTAAATGGAATTATTGACTTCTAAAGAAATAGCCCTAGAAACAAGAAAGAGATTCCTGAAGAGTCACAAATGGAATATAGCTCTATACGGATGTGAGACATGGACAATTGGAAACGAGGACACTTGAAGTACTGGAAATGTGGTGTTACAGGAAGTTACTGAAAGCAAAAGGGATTGACACGGTTAGTAATGCTGAGATTCTGACTAGAGCTGGAGAAAAAAGATGTTCTTGGCAAAATATTGTGAAGCAAAGGGTTGAAGTTATTGGCCATATTATGCATGAGGAAAATTTGATAAAAACAATAATAGAAGGTTACATTGAAGGGAAAAGAAGAAGAGGAAGACCGACACTCCAATATATGAAACAGATTATTGGTTATGTAAGTTGTAATTTCTATGAGGAGATGAAACGGAAAGCACAGAGACCTTTGTGGAGAACTGCTACAAACCAATCTGCGGATTGCTAACTAAAGAAGAAGATAGTGAAGGCGATACCATATGCAATGTAAAGTAAACATATTTTGTACAAGTATATCTATTGAAACTAACTACATGTAAATAATCTAGTGCACGTAAAACTTTACTTCCTTCGGAATAAAGCATGCTGTGAACTGTGGTCTGCACATTAAAATATGCAAACGTAGAATGTTTGATATCAATTTGACACTGAAAGTTAGATAAATGGTCACTGTTCCCTTTGTTTTGATAGCAAAGCTGTGTCACCAATAGCCACTGATACTTGTTTCTGGGTCAGGTACTTAAATAAACATATTAAATTTGTTGTGCAAAAAAAAAATCATTTAAACAATAAAATTCAAATAATATAAATCACTTAAACATTTTATAAACATTCTATTCTTTCAGGTTTTACATTTATATTAAACATGTGTTTATTCATTTACCTGAAATAGTGAAGGCAATAAACCAGACAAACACTAAGAATGACTGAAGTGTACTAAGGCACATTCTGCTATTGTAACTGATCTACTTGACTTATCAACATAAATATTGTACAGCTATCAATCTCAGCTGATAGCTTTATCGCTATTCACAGAACAAAATACGAAATCATTGTTTTTATTTAGAAAGATCAAGATTGTTTTTTCAGGTAACCTGCGTAGGTGATACTCCTGGAAAACTTAATTCATGATACATCACACGTGTTACAACTTTATAGAGCCATGTATGACTGTCGCCTCTATACAACACATATCACACATTTCTCTCCGTTTTCTCTCAACAAATAAATTGCCATCTTAATTTCATTATCTTCACTTTTGAAAACTATATGTCAATAATATTATCTCTTAAACTTATTTTGCCACTTATAACTTTGTCTATTGAAAACAAAAAAAAATAAATAAATAAAAATAATAGTAATACAAAGTTAAAAAAATTAAATCTCTCTGTTGCTGATGACAACAATATACTGACAACAGTATTGTTACTGACAATAGTAATTACTTCTTATCAATTTACAAAGAACCTGTTTTAGCTTTATCAGTTAATTTTATCATTTTCCTTAAAACTAATAAGTGATCAATTTTTTTTTCACTTTACACACTTTTGTAATTAGAAAGCACATGGAAATGATTCATGTCTCTAAAACTCAATGCTATAATTACAGAAACCCTTTTACTTATCTGACAGAGAAATTTTTATATTTTTATTTGTTATACTATTTATAATCTTCCTATTGTAATTACCATACTATATTATTCATGGTCAATATTAATTAGCATTTTGCTATTTGCCAATCACCAGGAAATACACAAATTGCTACTGCAATCCACAACATAGGGGTAGTTTACAATGTTAAAATTTCAATTAAAAACTATAAAACAGGACCACGCTATTCACGAGAAAAGAACATTATAGACAAGAAATGCTACAGATAATCAAAAACAATACAAGAGGTATTGTAGGCTTTTAATAGTCAGAGTGTGATTAACTTGAAGAATCACAAAATCTATCAATAAAATTAACAGATACCAGTAATTATGTGATACTACAAGATGAACTCTGAAACCCTAATAAAATTTTACTAAGTTATGGCAGCTCCCATTTCGCTGTACGGGATTAAATTATGAGCACTAAGGAAAAGAATGTTTTGACAAGTTCAATTATCAGACCAGTGAAAGGTTGTGTGAGCTTAATACACACAAGAAATGATGATAGAAGAAATTTGGAATACAATTGCTAAAAACAATTTGCTAAAAAATTACTTAAAAAATTAAAAGAGAAAGATGTAGTTTTTTATTCTGTTGTAGTCAAACGGATAAGCATATAAACATAGCGCTTACATTAACAGATAAATTCAACTTAACAAAGTCAAAAAAAATACAAACAGAAAATCTTACAACATAAATAAATGAAGTAATGACCCAAAACTAGGATAAAAATTTGAACCATCCTTTAACTACCACAAAGAGATCTTGTTTGTCCTCATAACATGGTTACAGTGTACTGCAATTAAAAATGTTTGTAATCACATAATTAATTATTAGCCTAATTATTTAATTCAACTTATGTTCCACACTTTTACCAGTAATTGTTTAATTTTTGACATTTTCTTTTTTCTTATCCTTGGGGGGGGGGTGTAAAGCATAAGGGACCCTCTAACTGCCCTACTATGTAAAGCAGGACTACTGCTATTGGTTGGGGAGGAGTGGCGTTGAGAGACCAAATATAAGACGGTGAGGCTAGAACAGTCAAATGTATATAACCTTGGCAGGATGAAAGAGAACAAGGCCAGCTTTCCATTTAGGTTGGACTCACAGACTGTTATGAAAGACATCATTTTGAGTCTCAATATCATCCTACAATATATCTGTCTTCATGTATTGCCGCCTCAACCAGAAGGATAACAGTCGGAAGTCTTTCATGCAATAATGTGTTATTAAAACTGACATTACGATGGGTGTTTGATAAGTCAGTGCAAAACTGAAGAAGACGCAATTTTTCTGGAAAAATCTTTTTCATTTCTCAACATAATCTTCTTTCAAGACTATACACTTAGTCCAACGATGCTCAAGATTTTCGATCCCATCCTTATAGTATGACTTATCGAAGTCTTCAAAATATGCAGATGTTTTGGCAAAAATGTTATCATTTCATGTAAATCTCTTCCCAGCGAGCCACTTCTTCAAATTTGGAAACAGCAAACAGATTAGTCCAAAGGTGCTAAGTCTGGTAAGTATGGCGGGTGTAGAAGAATTTCATAGTATAACAGGGATCCCAGAAAATTTTCAACATAAATTTCCCTGACCGTTTCAAGAAATTTCCCTGACATGCAGAAAGTTCAGAAATGTTACACACATTTTTAAAATAATTATTTTTTATTAACTAGGCCTACAATACATTTATATTAAATGTAAGACACAATTAGAGTATTATTAAATATGGAAACATATACTTAACATTTAAAATCAAAAAGTAAACATTGTTTTGATTATACAAAACAAAAAATGTCTTATTTAACATAGGCAGGATAGCTTCACTTTACTTTCAATATGCAGAGAAACAAATTAATATGTAATTATTATTTACAGAGACACTAGTTATTTTTTATTTAAAGAATCTCCTAAGCGCCTAATTTTCAAATTGATTTCTTCTTCTTCTATTTGCTGTTTCATTCGAAAAACTTTTCTCTTATCTTGTAACTTTTTAATTTCTTTTTTATTTTTAGAAGGTCTAGACCATCATTTTCTTGGTATTTCTTAATCGATTTTACTTTCTTTTGATACTGTTCATATTTTTTCCTCGCAGATCGTACAGCAGTAAACGTTTTTTGAGTGATTTAACATTTTTGAAGCCACCATAATACTCAAGAGTGTCAATGCGCTGAGCAAAAAAAAATTAGCATAAGTTGCAAGTGGTGAATGCTAATTGTGGCAGTGCCATATTCAGATGGACTCATCATGAGCCTATCATTTTACTAATGGAACACTAATCGGTTCACAGAGATGGTGTCGCGATACAATGGTGTTTGATAAGTACGTGCAAAGTCAAGAGATGGAGCTCGTGGTACATAAGTAATGTCATTTTTAGTTTCCTGCATCTCTGCTATGAGTGTACACCACATTTCAGTCACATACATTTATAATTCTAGTGTTCCCAATCGTTTGAATTGATCACATATTGTGATTTGGAAAAAATTGATGAAATAGAATTTCATGTGGTGATGAAACATTACTTTTTGAAAGGCAAAACCGTACAGGAAACTAAATCCAAGCTGGATAAATATTATGGTGAGTCAGCTCCATCGACTAGAACAGTTTACAAATGGTTTGATTATTTTCATAGTGGTCACTATGTTTGGAATCTAATCTTCTGATAGGGTTTTAAGGTGAGTGCGTAGATAAGTTCGTGGTAACCAGGGTAAGTAAAGTAAGTAGTTTTCTTCTTGGGTGTTTGTATAATGTTTGTACCTTTACATGCTTTAATGATGGTTGCAGAAAGAAGTTACTATACAAAGATACAAATCACTGATATCATGAAAGGAAAACAACTGTTTAAAGGCCAACGATATTTTGCAGTCTTCAATGAATTAAACCCAAGCCGTACAGTACAGCAATCATTTTAATTACTAAACTATGACCATTCCCCAACGTTCACTATTCTTATAATTTTTCTCAAAGATAATTATTAATGATAACTAATCAATTAGTTTATAAGTGCATGTATTTATAATACTTTTAATACAGACAAAACATAAACATAAATATTCTTTATAAGATATCTCAAGAAATTACCATCTGTTTTACTATGGCTAACAATTAACAATCATTCACTACAAACTATTAACATTGAAATCAAATGAACATCACTAACTCCAGACAAAACTTAAACTGATTTTTTTTTATTATTAATTTTACATTGCAACTAATCTTAGATAGATTAACGAGCAATTTGACTCTATCAATATCTTAAAACTAAATGTCTATTTACTGGGTTTACCCACTGGTATCCCTCAGATTACTCTAATAGTGAAAACATACACATACACAACACTTCACACTGTAGTCTGCTTTACACACACCACACTAAACCAGGTCGAAAGGTTTGGCCCTCTTGAGCCTTCTCAATATCCCATGTTGGTCAAGCAGCTGAATTGCCTCTATGTTAATGTGGACATATGAAGCCGGTCTTCATGCTTCTGTGCAAATTTCCTAATCTCGTCAGCAACCATTTCCACACCCAGGTCTCTGTGCAGGTCACTATTCCTTATGTACCAAGGGGCATTAACAATATTTCTCAGTACTTTATTTTGAAATCGTTGTATGATTTCGACGTTACTCACACTGGCACACCCCCACAGCTGGATTCCATAGGTCCAAACTGGTTTGAGCACCTGCTTATACAGCATAATTTTATTAAATCCTTAAATTTTTAGTGACCGTCAATCAGTGAATGTTTTAGTGGATAGTTAGTGAGGATCGGTCAATAATACAACTTTTAGTAATTTTGCGTCGACGTTTCGACAATATTTATTGTCATCTTCAGGACCTGTGTATGAAATACAGTAGAAATATCAAACATAACGAAACAATTAAATATTTGGGTGAACGTGTTGGTGATGTGAGTGTGTGCGTGTGTATGTATGTATCATTTTTTATGTGAAGACTTATGATAGTTTGTTTACATCTTCAAATTATCTTTAAGAAAGCGAGCAAATTATAGTATGAGAGAACTTAATTTATACAGTATTACAATTTAAATTACTAAATATAATGTTATTTTAATTAATTAAACAAACAGTAACCAACAATTGGATATTAGATTGGTACAAAAATTGTTTATACCTACAACAGTCAACATATAGCAAAGTAATATATTACCTATAACTAAAACAGATTAGGGGATGTTCACTACGTAATTATTAAAAGTTATTTTTACCATGTTTCACTCCCTACTGGTGTTAGAAAACAATCATAATTTAGAAATATACAATTTACACAATATTGTAAAACATTACGACTTAAATCAGATAGTTGACAAAGGTTACACACAAAAGTTTCTGGTAAATTTTACTAACAGGTAAACTTGGATAATACGGTAATTGTAATCATATTGTAAAATATAGTCAAGAGTACTATAGAATAATGTAATTTATGTATGTGTCCACAATCACCCTTCTCTTTCACCCATGCTCCCCCCGCCAGTCCACCCAGCCTCTCACTCTAACCTGAAATCGATCTATCACTCACTATCACCCCACTCACTCACTCTCTCGGTCTCTCTCTCTCTCTCTCTCTCTCTCTCTCTCTCTCTCTCTCTCTCACTGTCTCCCTTCTTCTCTCTCTCACTCTTCCACCCTTCGCTCTCACACTCTCTCTCTCTCTCCCTCTCATTATCTCTCTTCATTCACTCTCTCTCTCTCTCTCTCTCTCTCTCCCTCTCTCTCTCTCTCTCTCCCTCTCCCTCTATTTGTCATTGTCCACGATTGGCACTCTAAAACACTCACCATTTTTATTACACTATCATCCTCATATAAATAGAGAATTATACACACGATAACAGAAATGATTTACCAACTTGTATTAAAGGGTTACAGACTTTAAAACACAACATTATAGATAACAGATCTATTATATGAAAAAGGTTATTACTTAATATTTACATTTTTGGTCAATGTTATTTACCTGGAACTTGGTTGGTCTATACAGAGTACCATAGTCAATGTAGTTCAAATATATGTCGGAAATATATTCCGACATATATTTGAACTACATTGACTATGGTACTCTGTATAGACCAACCAAGTTCCAGGTAAATAACATTGACCAAAAATGTAAATATTAAGTAATAACCTTTTTCATATAATAGATCTGTTATCTATAATGTTGTGTTTTAAAGTCTGTAACCCTTTAATACAAGTTGGTAAATCATTTCTGTTATCGTGTGTATAATTCTCTATTTATATGAGGATGATAGTGTAATAAAAATGGTGAGTGTTTTAGAGTGCCAATCGTGGACAATGACAAATAGAGGGAGGGAGGGAGGGAGGGAGGGAGGGAGGGAGGGAGAGGGAGGGAGGGAGGGAGGGAGAGGGAGAGAGAGAGAGAGAGAGTGAATGAAGAGAGATAATGAGAGGGAGAGAGAGAGAGTGTGAGAGCGAAGGGTGGAAGAGTGAGAGAGAGAGAGAGAGAGAGAGAGAGAGAGAGAGAGAGAGAGAGAGAGAGAGAGAGAGAGAGAGAGTGGGGTGATAGTGAGTGATAGATCGATTTCAGGTTAGAGTGAGAGGCTGGGTGGACTGGCGGGGGGAGCATGGGTGAAAGAGAAGGGTGATTGTGGACACATACATAAATTACATTATTCTATAGTACTCTTGACTATATTTTACAATATGATTACAATTACCGTATTATCCAAGTTTACCTGTTAGTAAAATTTACCAGAAACTTTTGTGTGTAACCTTTGTCAACTATCTGATTTAAGTCGTAATGTTTTACAATATTGTGTAAATTGTATATTTCTAAATTATGATTGTTTTCTAACACCAGTAGGGAGTGAAACATGGTAAAAATAACTTTTAATAATTACGTAGTGAACATCCCCTAATCTGTTTTAGTTATAGGTAATATATTTGTTTAATTAATTAAAATAATTTTATATTTAGTAATTTAAATTGTAATACTGTATAAATTAAGTTCTCTCATACTATAATTTGCTCGCTTTCTTAAAGATAATTTGAAGATGTAAACAGACTATCATAAGTCTTCACATAAAAAATGATACATACATACACACGCACACACTCACATCACCAACACGTTCACCCAAATATTTAATTGTTTCGTTATGTTTGATATTTCTACTGTATTTCATACACAGGTCCTGAAGATGACAATAAATATTGTCGAAACGTCGATGCAAAATTACTAAAAGTTGTATTATTGACCGATCCTCACTAACTATCCACTAAAACATAATTTTATTAACTTAACTGATAAGTACAAAAAATTCAGGAAGGTCCATAGTACAGTGAGCAACTTTTTTCTCTTTAAAATGGATTTTACAAAAATGAACTTCAAAATGACAGTGTACTCATGATCAAGTTATCATGGATAAACAGAAAACAAAATTATCTAAGAAATCTGGTAGTGTAATTAAGAGAATGTACACATGTTAAGTCACTACACAAAGAAAATAATCAAACATAAAAAAATAAAATAAACAATCTATACTGTTTCCGTTCTTAGCTTAATCCTGATGTAAACAAACAGGTGTGGCACATCTGAAACTCTATTTGCTGCTTTTAGGGGCGTGTCACACTGACAGAAGTGGTACAGATAGGGTATATATAATGTTGATACTGTATAAACACATGTAAATTGCAATAATTTTTATATTACGGACCAAAGTAATATTTGTGTGACTGTGTCAGAGCGACAATGATATATTTTATAACACGCAGAGTTAATGGATTTTTTATTTAATGTTTGAATATCGCAAGAAAAAAAATAAAGTAGGCTAGGCCTATATTTAAAGCGAAAATAGAAGCTGTGATCATTACTTACCAGTGCACTATGTATTATCAGCTGTTGTCAGAGAGTAATTCAATGCCTTCCATGTCTGTGTCGGAACTTGAATCATCACTTGAGTCAGCAGTGTTGATGATAAGAATGTCCACGACGGTGTTGGTAATTTGGTCGAATTCCCATAGCTTATCTTTTTCCTTGAATAGATGCTCGATACAATGACTCCACTTGTTAATCGTTATTTCAATTACCACCTTCTCTGTCAGTTATTTTATATCACGCAGCTTATATGTTGTGTTGTGACAGACAACATATTCTTCCAACTGGCTCCATATTAATTCAATGAGATTCAGAATACAATGATAAGGAAAAAGTCTTAAAATGGCGTTCCCCGATTTTTCGGTAATATCATTTTCTAAAAACTTTTTAAATTTATGTTCATTTTGCTAGCGGCGATAAAGTTCTACTATGTATTCATAAAGATGATTACACGTATACAAAAACCACTTGTCACAGGAAGACAACTCTCACATGACTGTACATACATTACGCTCATGTGCGTAACACATTACTGTGTGAAAAGTGTAAACACCCCTGACCAATAGCGTTTCAGATGAGCCACTTCGGTTTGTTTACATCAGGATTAACCTATGAACGGAACAGTATAGATGCATGAATAGTTTTAGGCTAAATGTAAAATGAAGGATTCTATATTTATACTAGTTGTAGCTTGGACCCATATTACATCTGCAATCCTACAGAAAGTTTTGAATAAAACTTATCCCCTCATTATATGGAAGGTGAAACATAATTGTCTTATCAGTGCTTCCCATTAAATAAATTTTTAATATGTAAATTTTTTAACACGTTCTCTGTGGTGTTGGTCATAATGACCAAAATTGGGTCCATGCTATCACGCTGCATTGGTCATTATGACTGAAGAATCGGCTTTATGTTTTATGCCACATATCACACTGTAGGTTACGTGTATAACATTACAACTCATAATGCATGACCAACACGGCATGTACGGTTGAATGTACATAACAACTTTTTAATTCATTTTATTTTTGTTGGTTATACAAACTTTATTTCTCAAATAACACAAGCTAGTTAAAACATAAAACAAAACAAAGAAGTAAACTACAGTTATATTAAAAAAATTTTCAAAAAGTGACAAATATTTAAATTAAAATATTAAAACATGTTAAGCAGAGTAAAGGTTTTTTTTCACCCTGAGCAAAACGTAGTAACTTTTTTACCTTCCTTCTTTCTCAAGGTGTTTTTTCTTCTCATGCAGCTTTTTCGTAACATCCTTTACACTGCTTCCTCACATCCACTGCTCTTCCTTCCATTCTGACTAACTCATGGCAGCATAATGATGCCCGAAAGCATTACCAACACGGTGCAGGATTACAAAAATAATCACTCATGGTGTGTCAGTCACATTGACCGAAAGCTCTTAAGATCACAATTCTTGCATTGTGGGTATGATAATTTATTAGCCTAATAAATTATACACAAAAATGATAAAAACATATTTTGGCTCAGGGCACGGAATAAGCTTATTATGCTGGCAGAGGACGTGTTAATATGTAAGCAATATTCATAACTATGGAACACTAATTTTTAGAACTTTATACAATTTTCACCGTTCCTGAGCTACCCTTCACTTACTGTAAACTCAGGTGAATTAAAAAAATAAAATAAACATTTGTGCCCACAAATTAGTTTACTGTAGTCATAAATAGTGCATTATGTAATTACTAATACTTGGGCAAGTCATATACAACAAAATCCAAGAACTAAGTAAATAAATTTGTCTAATTGATTTTCAGTATGCATTTTTCAACATTTCTGAAAAGTCAGCACAAAAATCTAAATAACCTGCTATAGCAACCTTACCTAACCTTCCTAGTTTTTGCTTACTTTTTCTCTTATAAATTAGTAATTTTGTGGAAATCAAGCCACTAATATGTATAAACCACAATAACCTTTTTTTGCTTTGGGTAACCCAATGATAAATATGAATTTTTAGTATTTAAATTATTTGTTAACAGTGTACATTGAGTGTGGACAATTAAGTTTATCATGTAATCTTAGAATAATTTAGTGAAACCCCTAATCAATATAATACACTATCTTATCATATGCATTGAATAAGGAAGCTATTAAATATTTTTTTCAATAGAAGTTCCGCCAGGACCCAACAGAAACAGAATTGACAATATTGTGATGGAGTCAAGGATGGAGTTAATGGAAAAGTAGTACCTAAGCTATGTATTCATGCACTCAGTACTAATTGCAAAGCTTACAATATTCTATCAAACAATTATACCAGCATATTATTAATAGAAGAAATAAAACCAAACTGACTGAAACAGATAAAGACAAACTCATTGAGAAAGCCCTAGCTGTTGAACCATAATCCAAAGTTTACAAGAATCCATTGCTTCTTAAAGCTGTCAACTCAGATGGTAGTGTGGATAATAACAACACTATTATGTATTGAATGCTGATGCATCAACCATTCTTTATAAAATTATAGGATATAACAGCCTGCTTCATAATGTAAATGATTCATGGTATTGAGGGTTGTATCCCCCAATAACCCCCTTGGCTATGCCACTGACTGAACATATTATAATCTTATTAAATAGCTATTGCTCCAGATCATGTAAGCATATTGTAAAGATTCAAAGTACATCTATCTATAACAGCATAGTCTTCCTTCCCACAAATCTCAGAACCTTAAAAAGATGATTTAAAATATGAAAAGAAGGGTAACCCACAAAACCTAAGATGTGAAAGTTGTATAGATAGATACTTCGGCAGTTTTAAGATGTTTACATGGCTAGGAAAATTTAAGAACTTGTTGTTATTCATAATATTAACATACCTTCAAGAACAGCACCACCAGACTAATTTATTGTAACACAGCTTCGTATCATATTACACTTCATCTTCCTAAACTCCTGAAAACTGTAGACTTTTCTTCCAGCTTTATTTCATTTCTTCAAGTCTAAAATAACCAATCAAAGAAGAAGAATTTAGTACCTGCTGTACAAGCAAAATCATTCAGTGATACCATAGTATACTATTCTAATAGCAATGACAATAAAAAAAGTAAGCCTACTTGGATTTTGTTGTCCATGATGTGTCCGTTGTTTAACTAATTATAAGTATAACACTACCTACTCGTAACACAAAGTTTTATATTGGTAAAAATGTAAAGCGAAAACTGGTTCAGGCTATAAGGTAAAAATTTTAAAGTTTTAATATAAACCTTTGTGTTCCGAGTCGGTAGTGTTATACTCACAATTAGAAAGTAAAATAAAAATATATTCATTTGGAATTTATTATGTACACAAATACTGACAAAGTCAGTATGTATAAAAACGATAAAAATAACTTCAAAATTCACAAAATTCTGCTGCCTGTCTTTAATAAAACTAAATTTCAAAGTGTACTACAACTCTTACTAAAATTGAATCAAATTTTAATTAGCAAATTCAAATAATAGTTCGAAGTCAAAAAATTAGTAGTGTATTAATATTGTATATAATAGTTTATTACAAAATGGAATGTTACCTTTAACGTAAGCGGTTATAATTACCACCATGGCTGTTTCTATTGTTGATAATTTTGTAATTTGGTTATCATCAATATTTAAGTCAAGGAAACAATATCGCCGTTTGAAAATCACTGATATTGAATCAAATTCGTTTCCAATACGCGAAACATTTAATTAACAATTTGTTAAACTATTAAATATTTAAACTATTAAATGAAATTTTCATTTATACATAAATCTAATATTATAAATACGTCACATTAAATATTTCGAAGCAAGTCTTTACTGGGCGCTACAGTTATTGGTACAATAATTTTTTTTGAATAATAATGTCAATTCTACAAGTATTTTGAAAATAAAATTAATTTATATTGTTAAATAAGATTTCAACCGGTGTTTTCTCCGTTATTTAGAAACAACTGTTATCGATATCGTTATCTGGCTGTAAACAAAGCCTAAAATATGGTAGCAGCTTTTACTACATCGATTTCACGTAGAAGGCAGTGGTATTTTGTGTAAAATGACTTAATTTGAGAAACTGGTGTATTAATATATTTTAATTTACTGTAATTAATATAATTAAATTTAGATGGATGGGTCTTTATTTGTGTAAAACAGGCAAGTAGTATCTCATAGTAATTTAATTTTTGTGTGTGTTGTTTGTGTCTTGACAAATGTTTATTGCCGTAGTCTGTTCAAATGTTCAACCTTGAAAAGCAATATCAATACACAAACAAAAGAAATGTTTAATTTTAAATGTTTTGCCGACATATGTTAATAGACGGATTAATTTATTTTCTGTAGAATGCGGGAAGATGGGTTGTGTCTCCAGCAAGACGGATATAAATGATTTACATCCAAACATCTTCCAGGTAATTGTTTTAATTCTAGATACTCTGATAGTGGCGTTTTTAGGTTATTTTGTCGCCAGCTTTTGCAAGACGATAAGCTTAACTTTTGTATTTAGATAATGATTAGTAACGTTATTATCATTTCATTTTAAAATTCTTTACGAATAATTTTTTAGAAAAACTTGTTATAAGTAAAATCTGAGCTGAGATCGCTTACTACGTATAATTTATTGAGTGTTATTAAAATATTCCAGCATAAAAGGACGTTAATAAATACTGTGAATTGTATATTTTATATTAAAATCTGATATGAGCCGAATTTTTGAACCTATTTAATCTTATTTCATTAAAAATTTAGTTTAATATAGGAGACTTATGTTTAAGTAAGAAATATATGCAATGAAATAAATAAGGATTTTGATATAGGCTACTGTGTCTAATATTTTTAATCCTGAAAGTCGGGACGTCTGTCACGGAAAATATTTGTAGGAAAAATTATAAGAATTTTTTTCAAAATTAGTAGGCCTACTATTTTGTAAAAATATTAAGTTTAAACAAATTAACAGAATGTTTCATGTATAATATTTTAATAGGGGATAAAATCATGCCTTGTTGAACTAATAAAATTAAAACTAATGGAAAAATGTATAATATGTGATGAAGCGCATTCTTCATTAAGTGTTTAACACTAACAAATGAATGTTACATACAAAAACTTAATAATTTTATTAGAAGTCAAGGAAAATTAAATGTATCATTAATAGTTTTTTATAATTAAACTGTATATATATGTGTCAATGTGTAGATAGAAGATACCTTGACATTAAAAAAAATTCTTTATTCAAAATATTACAACTCATTGCTCTTGCATAGACCATACCTATCTAAATGGTTAGATGGATTAGTCTCTATCTTCATTGAATTCCCCCTCCCATTGGATTCCTATTAGGATTCCAAAATAACAATCCTTATTGTATTTCCCACAGTTCTAAGTTGTTGATTGGAACCTTGTTCAGACCACATTTCATGTTTCTGAATCACAGTATCATCCTATACTTCCATATTTCCTTTTATTTTATTTTCTATGATTAGCCATATTTCCCACAGTTCTAAGTAGTTGATTGGAACCTTGTTCAGACCACATTTCATGTTTCTGAATCACAGTATCATCCTATACTTCTATATTTCCTTTTATTTTATTTTCTATGATTAGCCATATTATATTAAATGTCTTTATATTATGATGAGCAATAATGTCTTTAAGATGATGAGTAATGATATTTACATTGTAATTTATGTATTTATTATTATACTATTATTTAATATTTATTATTATTCATTCATTTTTGTGTTTGTAATCAGATCTTCAGTAGGTGTGAACATGGGATTTATTTGCTAATAATACTGTATTTCTGTTGTATTGATTTTAAACTTTGTTTATCTCTCTGTTCTCATTATATGACCGTAATGTCTTGAATTTTTATTATTGTTTATTTGTTACTATATCTTCGACTTTACTGAGTCTGTAAGGTCCAACGTGTGGCACAATCTACGCACGTTACCTTAGCATCACAAATAACATGCTCGCCTGTTTTAATGTCCAACCTTTGGCATGATGCAGTAGAATAGAGGAATGTAAAACTTAATAATGATAATCTTTTACTCTAAAGTTATATATCAGCAAAAGAATATTTATTCATCTTTTTTAGTGAACATAGCTGTTGCAGTATGTCGTACACACAAGAAATTAATTAATATCAAGTCCAGTTTCTACTTTGTTTGCCAGAAATAATTAGATCTTCTTGGGCGTTAACCCTGGATTTACTGGGTTAATGTTAATCCATTTCTTATGCCGATTTAAATGTTTCTTGTATGTTCAGTAGACCACATCAGTTAAACAAAGTTATGTGTACCTCTATAAAAGTACTTTGTTTTCCAAAATGTTTCCGTTTACATTTTTTCTGTAACCATGCTCAGTTCATATAATCTTGAACATAACTGTAAAACATGAACAGGCATTGTAGATGTAACCCATTATGTGAATGAAGAGGAAAACAAAATTACTTTTTTTAGTTTGTGGGAACTCAGTGAACAAAAAACTGATTTAGTCTGTGTTATTCATTGGTTACTAATAATTTTCTTCTTGATCAGGTAGAATACTTTTACAGTGTTTTTTGAAGTCTGTGAAACACAGTTTGTTTAAAATGCATAGACCTATGTCATGAGTAGGGAACGGATGGTTAGGTGATATTAAAAACTGAAAATATTTATTTTTAATGTGTTACAAAACGAAAGAACATTTGTTGAAAAGTTAAAAATATTTTTGTTCAGTTTAACGTAAACAGGGACAGTTTAACGGGTTATAACAGGGAAAATGTTTTAAGTACTCGCAAAACTTGCTTGACAACTTTTTCCAATTTCTTCTTGAAAATTCATTACAGTTGCAGTGCGCAATAAATGCCATTTCCAATTTTTTCGTTACAAGTCTGTGCCGATTATCATGGAACAAAACCCGATATTGGGAAAAGGACCATTCTGCATCACATAAAGTCAGTCTAACATACTTGAAAAGAGGAACATCACTTACACGTACGTTTTCAATGTTTACTTGTTGACTTAAAACTTCTAGAACTTGGTTAACTTTTTACAATTTTTGAAAGCCAGTGTTTTTTTTCAAACACAAATTTGAATGTATGTTTTACGGTTTCCATTTTTGACCCTGTGAGAGAACTGATTTTGCTTTCAACAAAATGTATTTCATTAACAGTTTCTGTTAAGAAGTTTGTTGTTTCTTCAAGTTTTTTTTTTCTGTTGAATTTGACAAGAAGCTCAAATTAGCGGAGACATATGCCAGTTCATTTCTTATATTACTGCCTTTTAACAGACGTTGAAGGATCTCTATTGATGAAGCATCATCTTTGTCCAATTCATCAACAACCGATTTAACACTATCATAATTATCTGCATGATACAACACTGTAGAAAGACAAGTATTGTTTATTATAACCAGGCACTTTCACTGTATTTTATTTTTGGCATTCTGGCGAGCAATGTACGTGGTGTGACAAGAATACTGTCATGGGATGTGAGAACCGATGAACAAAGACAACAAATTAGTTAAAAAACTGAACAATCTAAATTGCAATTAGGGCTTACAAAATGAACAGTCGTCTCCCATCCTACATTCTGACTACAGCACTGTTTACAAAAACTCCCAGAAGTAATACTGAGTTGCCAGTTGTGTGATGTAGTCTTTTCTGTTGTAATGGGAGAAACAAATTCGTTTTATGTCTAAACATAGGGCCACTTAAAGCATGAAACTGTCAATCTTTTAATAGCCACAGCTAGTGTACCTATGAAGTGTTTGGTCTGACACCATAGTTATGTTAGGAAATGTCTGGTTTATACGTGGACAACAGGCACTTGATTGAATATACTAGAATATAATGACTCATTCTCTTACAGAAGTGAATAGCATAGAAGTTACACCAGTATTATGCAAAGTGTGTATGGCACAAGGAGGTGGTTAGTCCCTGAAAAACTTTTTCGCTCTTCCTTCTCTATAAGTGTAGGATCTCTATTGATTTATGTATCACACTATTGATATATGTGTGACACTTTTTGACACAATTATACATAAAACTAACAATAATTTGGATCCCCGCGCCAATCCCCTTCCTCCACACACCACCCCCACTATACCTTTCAAAATAAAAACCGTTACAAGTTAATGGCAGTCTGTCTCAAAGCTGATGAAGGCGAACACCATGCCGAAACGCGTACGAGAAGAAAAGACAAGTAAGTTTCACAGGTTGAAAGTTTCAATATTCTATAAAGTTTAGTGCTGTGAAAAAAGATGATGAACAATCAAAACAACTATTAATATTTACGAAAAATATTTAATTATTAATGTAGCCTAAACATGAAAAATATTTATTTACCTAAAAATCCATTCCCTAGTCATGAGCTAAAAATGTAATACAGTACATTTATAAGAAAATTGTTACTTTATAATTATCATACTATAACGGCAAGAATATTACGAGTTATACTGTAACATACATGTATATATCGAGTTTCTCGTATTGTAAAAAAAATCAGCCTACTCTACTTAACTTAAAATGTTTGGCTTTATGCTTATTCATCAGGTTGGAACATTTAAAAGAAGTTTGTTCCATCGGAGTACAGTTTATGATATTTTTATTGTAAATCTTTATATATTTGGATAAACAGTTTATGCAGGTTTGTTAAAATGTTTCAAAAGTTCTTTCATTTTTTTTTTTTAATTAAACAGTCTATTTCCTAAAAGTATTGATGACAAAGGGGGTTGTTGTGAGCCTTCTGATTTTTTGATTTTTGACTAGTATTTGTCTGAATTCCTGTTTATTGAAGTTACAAATCTGCAACTGTCTGGCTATGATAGTTGTAATCGTATGATACATGTCCCCCCCCCCTTAGCAAATGTTGTAAAGTATCAAAGTTAGCTACATATTGTTTTCACCAAGCTCTTAATTACATTGCTTCTACCAAAGGTGAAATCAGAAAAGACTTGTGTAATATTGTGCAAGGGCCATAGTATTCTCACATACCTCATTTGCAGGGGTGTTTACATTATGCATAGAGGTGAAATAGTTATGAGTTATAGATCACAGATGCAGGCTCTATATGAATTTTGTAAGAAAACTTAGGTTCTTTTAATTTTAACGATGAAGGGTTTGCAAGGATTGGTGAAAAAAGTATAACACAAAATGTAAATTATTTGTGTTGATGTTTCGACAGTATTTATTGTCATCATCAGGACCTGTGTACGGATACAAGAGAACGAATACAACAGATAAATTAGTTGCATGAATCTGTTTGAGTAGCCTATGTGAGTGTGCGAGTATGCAAAGAATTAGGTTCTTTTAGTTCAAGATAGAACTATTGATTAACAAGAGAGCTTAAAGATAGAATCCTGTCTAGTTAGATGTCTGTAATTATGGCTAATACAAAACTGCAGAAATAAACTATAGACCAAATTCTCTTCCAAGGGTCTGTTTTGGTGAAACAGAGAAAAGTGTATTTTGGTGATTAGCAAAGGTAGGCATACAAAGTTATAAAACATGTAGATGTCTTTGTAAAATATTAACAGACAGTATGGTTTAACACTGTGATTATTGGCTCCAAGTACTTTTTTGTGTCACGTAAAGTAATATAAATGTATGTTTTAACAATTTTTTTTATGTTAAGGTAATATTTTAGCCAAAACTTGGAACCATATTTTTGTTTCACTGGATGGCAATGCTTTATCTATTATTTATAATACTACATATTATTTTGCATAGTATTAGCTAGCTTTTTTTTATCTCCTTTTCTCATTAATAATAATAATGTATTAAAACCCCAACTATTATAACAAGCAAAGGTTTAATAAGCCCTCTGTTGCGTTTTTTTTAACAGTGAAGTGAAATTGGTGTAGCCAGATGAAATGGAAAAAGGTTATCCTCTTTGTAACAGATGCTGCTCCTTACAGTAAAGGCAACAAAAGGCTTACAGTTAAACTCTAAATTGGTGCACATTACATGTCTCATGGATGTACAGTGTGGCTGAAGAAATTCGATCACAGTAACCAGAGATGGACAAATTCATTGCAAATTTGAAGATTTTCAATAAACCTTCACATTGATTACGGAAATTAAGGAAGACACACCATCTTCACCCCTCCTCCCACAACCTGCCATATTATATTGGAATATTAGCATGATGCTGCAAACTTTAATTGTACAAAGTTATTGTGAGATAGACAAAATTGCAGTAGATTTGATGGGACTGATTCAAACTGGACCCTGAGAGTGATTCAACTGCAGTGAAAACTAGTAGAGAGTTGTTTTCAGCCACATTATTTGGTATACATTAAATCTACCTTTCGAGACATATCAGAGTCTACTACTTGTCTTAACTATGGGTATTAACAATTCTGAAAGATAGTGGGAGTGAGTAATCGCAAGCACGGAGTTAGAGACTGAAAACACTGAAGTATATATATGACGTCTGAGAAAATTAAAAATGATGGATGTTAGGTAACGTATTTGAAATCTCTAATAAAAATATATTACTTATTCTTCATAACCGATCTATCTCAAGTTATTCAATATTGTAATGTCGAACAGCTCTCTTTTTGTTGCTCAGAAATGTTTTTCCTTGTATGGCAATTATGCAAATTTAATTTTTTCAAATAATAACTGCCTCTTCCATACTTAAGTTCTTGTTTTAATAATTATAACTTGTTGAAAGTAATATTAAAAAAAATTATACTGGGGAATTTTTATCAGTAAATTAACATCCGTAAGTATAGTTAATGATTTTTTTTAATACCAATACAGTTTGTTACCTTGACATACTATTTACAAAAGTCAAATTTTTCCAACTTGTTTGTTTTTAACTAGTGATGTTTAAATCAATTTTCTCAGAAATAAATTGTCTACAAATTTTATTTAAAAATTTTCTTAGTTTGCTAGCAATTTAATAATGTTCTTGTATACCAAACTTAAAATATCGGTATGGAGAACCATACATGACTTCCATGTTCTAAGATTTATATTTAAAATCATATTCGAAATGAAATATTTCCATAGAAACTACTTCTTTCTACTTATTGCTTCAGCCTTAAACCACAGTACTGTGGTCACTAACGTATACCACCTCACGTTTTCGCACTCGATTTTCACTGAGATGGAAGTCGATGGCACTGCCGAAAAGTCTGGTTTTGCAGAAAACATTGGACTATGGCTAAACAGCCCGGGAAGGAATTTTAACAAAGAACTACTTCTTTGTTGCCGATAACGTAGTACACATAAAAAATTCTCCCCTCCCCCTTCAACTATAATTTTCATTTATAGAAAATTACCCCCACCCCGTTCACCTAAACTCTTCATTTATAGATATTTCATCTACGTTTCTACAGTGGATTATTATGAGCTTCTTATCAAGATACTTTATTTATAAAAATTAAGTACTTTACTCTTGTTAAAACATAAAACGTTGCAGGTACCCCTGTCTCTAAACCGATCTTCATCAAAATCAATAGACCTTCAGTCCTCTACAATTCAGGGCTGTATGCAAAACATTATTTGATTCTGTTTGAATTTGCGGCTCTTATCGTTTGCCATAGTAAATACCCTTGTCAAAATATAAAACGTTGCAGGTAAACTACCCCTTTCCCTTAACCGATCTTCAACAAAATCAACAGACCTTGAGTTCTGTATAACTCAAAATGGTATGCAAAAGAGTAGTTGATTCGGTTTGAATTTACAGCAGTTATCGTTCGTCATAGAAAAAATTACCCTTGTTAAAACATAAAATGTTGCAGGTAAACTACCCTATTCCCTTAACCGATCTACACTAAAACCAGCAGGTCTTGAGAACTCTACAATTCAGGGCTGTATGCAAAACATTATTTGATTCTGTTTGAATTTGCGGCTGTTATCGTTTGCCATAGAAAAAAATTACCCTTGATAAGAAAAACGTTGCAGGTAAATTACCCCTTCCCGTTAACCGATCTTCACCAAAAACAATAGGTCTTGAGTACTCTACAAATCAGAGGTGTATGCAAAAAAGTATTTGATTTTGTTTTAATTTGCGACTCTTATCGTTTCCCATAGAAAATACCCTTTTAAAACATAAAACGTTGCAGGTAAACTACCCCTTTCCCTTAACCGATCTTCACCAAAAACAATAGGTCGTGAGAACTCTACAATTCAGGGCTTTATGTAAACAATTATTTGATTCTGTTTAAATTTGCGGCTTTTATCGTTTGCCATAGAAAATACCCTTGTTAAAATATAAAATGTTGCAGGTAAACTACCCCTTTCCCTTAACCGATCTTCACCAAAAACAATAGGTCTGGAGAACTCTATAATTCAAGGCTGTATGCAAAAGAGTAGTTGATTCTGTTTGAATTTGCAGCTGTTATCGTTTGCCATAGAAAAAAATTACCCTTGATTAAAAAAACCGTTCAGGTTAACTACCCCTTTCCCTTAACCGATCTCCACCAAAAACAATAGGTCTTGAGTACTCTACAAATCAGGGCTGTATGCAAAAAATTATTTGATTCTGTTTGAATTTGCGGCTGTTATCGTTTGCCATAGAAAAAAATTACCCTTGATAAGAAAAACGTTGCAGGTAAACTACCCCTTCCCGTTAACCGATCTTCACCAAAAACAATAGGTCTTGAGTACTCTACAAATCAGAGGTGTATGCAAAAAAGTATTTGATTTTGTTTGAATTTGCGACTCTTATCGTTTCCCATAGAAAATACCCTTTTAAAACATAAAACGTTGCAGGTAAACTACCCCTTTCCCTTAACCGATCTTCACCAAAAACAATAGGTCGTGAGAACTCTACAATTCAGGGCTTTATGTAAACAATTATTTGATTCTGTTTAAATTTGCGGCTTTTATCGTTTGCCATAGAAAATACCCTTGTTAAAATATAAAATGTTGCAGGTAAACTACCCCTTTCCCTTAACCGATCTTCACCAAAAACAATAGGTCTGGAGAACTCTATAATTCAAGGCTGTATGCAAAAGAGTAGTTGATTCTGTTTGAATTTGCAGCTGTTATCGTTTGCCATAGAAAAAAATTACCCTTGATTAAAAAAAAACCGTTCAGGTTAACTACCCCTTTCCCTTAACCGATCTCCACCAAAAACAATAGGTCTTGAGTACTCTACAAATCAGGGCTGTATGCAAAAAATTATTTGATTCTGTTTGAATTTGCGGCTGTTATCGTTTGCCATAGAAAAAAATCTACAGACAGACACACACACATACACACACACAGACACTTTTCGAAAAATGACTTTTCATGTTTTGAGTGTCGTACAATCAGAATCTGCAATAATCTCGAACACGATTTTTTTTGCCATTACCATACTTCCATTTCCTTAAGGAACATGGAAGTAAAACTACGTTTTCAGACTCAAATTTTTTCACTTTTCTTGTAAACTATTAGTGACACTAGTCTTGAAAATAAACTACTAAAGCTCTTCAACACTTTTTTTTACATGTTGACATATGTGTCTACTAAAATTTTGTCCCATAATATGTGTTTGTAAATAATAAAACAAAAGCCATTGCTCTCCAGAAGATACGTCTCCAGAAGACACTGCCATGGGCGGGATTTCACCTACGGGATTGGAGGGGCAATATCTTCGAACCTTTTACTTCCATATTCCTTAAGGAATGGAAGTATGGTGATGGCAAAAAAAATCGTGTTCGAGATTATTGCAGATTCTGATTCTACTACACTCAAAACATGAAAAAAAGTCGTTTTCCGAAAAGTGTCTGTGTGTGTGTCTGTCTGTCTGTGTGTCTGTAGATTTTTTTCTATGGCAAACGATAACTGCCGCAAATTCAAACAGAATCAAATAATTTTTTGCATGCAGCCCTGATTTGCAGAGTACTCGCGACCTATTGTTTTTGGTGAAGATCGGTGAGGGAAAGGGGTAGTTTACCTGCAACGGTTTTTTTTTTTAGCAAGGGTAATTTTGTTTGTTTGGCAAACGATAACAGCCGCAAATTCAAACAGAATCAAATAATGTTTCGCATACAGCCCTGAATTGTAGAGTTCTCAAGATCTGTTGATTTTGGTGAAGATCGGTTAAGGGAAAGGGGTAGTTTACCTGTAACGTTTTATGTTTTAACAAGGGTATTTCCTATGGCAAACGATAACAGCCGCAAATTCAAACAGAATCAAAAGATTATTTGCATACATCCCTAAATTGTAGAGTTCTCAAGACCTATTGTTTTTGGTGAAGATCGGTTAAGGGAAAGGGGTAGTTTACCTACAACGTTTTTTTAACAAGGGTATTTTCTATGGCAAACGATAACAGCCGCAAATTCAAACAGAATCAAATAATTTTCTGCATACAGCCCTGATTTGTTGAGTACTCAAGACCTATTGTTTTTGGTGAAGATCGGTTGAGGGGAAGGGGTAGTTTACCTGCAACGTTTTTTATCAAGCGTATTTTCTATGGCAAACGATAACTGCCGCAAATTCAAACAGAATCAAATAATTTTTTGCATACAGCCCTGATTTGTAGAGTACTCGCGACCTATTGTTTTTGGTGAAGATCGGTTGAGGGGAAGGGGTAGTTTACCGGCAACGGTTTTTTTTATAAAGGGAAATTTTTTTTTTGGCAAACGATAACAGCCGCAAATTCAAACAGAATCAAATAATGTTTCGCATACAGCCCTGAATTGTAGAGTTCTCAAGTCGTATTGTTTTTGGTGAAGATCGGTTAAGGGAAAGGGGTAGTTTACCTACAACGTTTTTTTAACAAGGGTATTTTCTATGGCAAACGATAACAGCCGCAAATTCAAACAGAATCAAATAATTTTCTGCATACAGCCCTGATTTGTAGAGTACTCAAGACCTATTGTTTTTGGTGAAGATCGGTTGAGGGGAAGGGGTAGTTTACCTGCAACGTTTTTTTAACTAGGGTATTTTCTATGGCAAACGATAACTGCCGCAAATTCAAACAGAATCAAATAATTTTTTGCATACCTCCCTGAATTGTAGAGGTCTCAAGGACTTTCGATTTTGGTGAAGATCGGTTAAGGGGAAGGGGTAGTTTACCTGCAACCTTTTACGTTTTAACAAGAGTAAAGTACTTGAAAATTTATTTAAACTTTTTCAAACAATGGTAATTGTTAAAAATAAAATAATTTTGTTGCCAAGCAATAAAATTAAAATTTGTTCATTTTAATGTACATCATGTATAAGAGAAAATATATCGCGCTTGGCAGGCGATATTAAGATTTAAATATAAATCTTACAATATGGAAGTCATGTATGGTTCTCCATACCGATATTTTTTTTTAGTAAAACGAGGTGAAGGCTTCAATGAGGATTGGACTAGAAAGGTAGGAATTATTGGCAGTATTCGGGTGGAGGCGTTAGCATTACCCCAGAAAGACATGCTGTAGACAATGCTAACCTGTAACGGGCAGAAAGGTAGGCTAGCGACAATTCTAACCTCCAATTGGGCGGAAAGGCGGGCTAGCGAGAATTTTAACCTCCGAATGGGTGGAAAGGAGGGTGAGAAAAAATTCTAACCTACGAACGGGCGGGTTAGCAAAAATTCTAACCTAGAACAGACAGAAAGGTGGGCTAGCAAGAATTCTAACCTCAAACAGACAGAAAGATAGACGATCTAACCTGCCTTTCTGCTCGTCTATCTGTCCATTCAGAGGTTATATTTTTTGCTAGCCCTTCAAAAGACACACACATCCACAAATGTGTGTAAACACATGCACGCACACAAATATAAAAAATTAAATAATCTGAAGGGGACCTCGGTTTTTCTACTGCCTAAGGACCATCAAGATGGTTAATCCGGCATTGGATGTGATAATTCCCTGGGGAAGTTCGTTATTTTACCTAGTGGTTAACTTAACATTACATATAGCGTAGCTTGAATAAGTTAAACTATGCAAGAAAACTAGATTTTAAAAGCCTTCCAATGCCTTGTCAAATATTGCACAAAGCTACAGCTCACTGATTTTTAATTTATTTGATAGATATTGGGGGGCAAGTGCTCCCCCTTGTCACCCCCAAATCCCACCCAGGTCCATTGCAACATGTTCAGCACCAATATGTCCACTAGTTTTCACGAACGTAATCCACCTTTCCACCTACAAGATGTGCTGTACTAAACTTACTGTAAGATTACTATAAACTGTGTAAAGGAAATAATAAGTATATAACATTCAGAAACAAGCTAGCATATGACTAACGGAAGCTTTCTGGTTTTCAACATGACTCAACAACAAAATAACGATATTATTAAAAATTTTGACCACACGAGTCTGTTGCATGAAGAAGAACAAGCCGCAACAAAAATGTGAAGATTCAACACCTGATACGATCATACTGCTGTATATTGAGAATACTACAAACAGACGCGCCAAACTAGTCATGAGACATGGCACACACACCTTCAATATGAGACGTGTGCCCGTATTTGTGGGTGTCAGTGTAACGCACGCACTTGCATATGTCTATAATAATGTTTCCATTTCTGTCTATGTATTGTATCTTCCTTTAAGACCTTGTGCTCATGTAATATTAATTCATGTTCAAGTAATTATTTTTACGTAAAAATTAAGTGTTCTTTTAATTTATAATTCAAACACTTTTGCTACAAAAATAATTTACAAAAACTAAATAACCCACACAACAAAGATAATACAACAACCAATGGTATATACAAAATTGAATGCCAAGATTGCGATAACTGTTACATAGGACAAACAAAAAACAACTGAAAAAACGTTATTTTGAACATCTAAATGCGTATAAAAAACCAGAAATATATAAATCCAATTTGGCCACACATGCAATAAACACTGGACATGAATTCCCAGACATAAGCAACATGGCACTAATAAAACACATACCACACAAAGGCACCATAATGAACATTTGGGAAAATTTACAAATATACAAACATAAAACACAAAACAAACTAATGCCTGAACAAATACAAATCATGACACAATTTTCAAAGCACTCAACATCGAAAATACGTAAAATACTAATATATACACCAGTATCATACACAATAATACCAATTTAAAATACTAAAAACCAACAGGAAATCATAACAACAACCAACCAACACACAAATACTCCACAAGATCCAAAATTAAGAAGGCTGAGGATGGGAACACTGGATGTCCCGAAACATGTTCCAAATAAAGAAAAACATTTTGAGGTAAAGTTACTATAAATATTAAGTGTATTTTAATTTATAAAAGAAAAATATAAAATATCAAGTTTAAAGAGCTCAAGAGACACCTAATCTATACTTCTGGTAAAACATTCAACGAAATTTTCCAACACTCAGTGGATTACTAGGCGTTTCAAAACTGAGAAAGTAAATCTAAATGCCATGTATGTTTGCACATGCTTGTATGCCTATGCTGCTGTGCATATAATTTTGTTGTTACACTGAAACAAAATAAAATATTAATATGATATTACTGGTATAACCAACTACCTTTGTTGCGCAGTATGCTGATTTGATTTGAGTAAAAAATGATTTCAGTAAGGAACTGACTGTACAAAATCACACTGACACCACTTCAGATGTATGTTGAATGAGTACTTTGTATAAATTAAATAATAACGAGTTTGGAATAACTCATTTGACAGCCTACCTGAGCACTCTTAATTTCATTATAGTACTACAGCATAGACATCCACATACTGAAAGCATAACCATCATTGGTAAGCTTCTGAATGAATAAGCAATAGAGCTGCAGAAATAACCACACTGGCTCAACAACTAAGAAGATAGCAGGAATCTTATGATATTGAAAGTGGTTTTGGAACTAACACATACGACAGCAGACTTGTTGCCAGCAGCAGCAGTGCTCGTAGTAAACCAAACGTGAGCTACCACTTAAGGCACTCCAAACATATTAATGTGCAAAGAAAAATTGACAACACCCTTCAGGAAGACTTAGACCAGAGGTAGAAATAGAAAGGAAAGCCACACTAACCTGTTAGAGGAAATCAAAGAAGGAGAAGAATTCATGTTTTGGCCATTCAGTAACTGTTAAAAGGTTTCACACATTTTGGCGGGAGATCTTGTTAGACTGTGTGTAAGAGAGAGAAAATCAACTGATGTGTTAACTTAACAACCTTGTACATAATGACATTCAGTGTACATGGCTATGACACACAGTCCACAGCCGTTTCTGGAGATAATTGATTTGATTTCCATCACACGTTAATGAAGAATGTAGGTAAAAATTAGAATAATACACAATTGGTAAAGAATGTTATATATAATACAAAGTCCTGTTTGGAAATGATTTTGTAGCAATTGTTTCGATGGTGTGGTTTGTGTTTGATTTTTTATTCACATGTATTAAATTAAATGTCGCCTAAGAAACATTTAATGTGTGAAACAAAAGCCTCAGAATATAACAAAAAGGTTTAACATTCAAAACAGTCAGTGATGGTTTCTAATCAAGTTGCAGTGGCCAACAACAGTACACCAGTTTTTATGACTAAAAAATGTTTGTATTACAATAAAAACTGTTAAATACATTGAAGTAATTTTTACACGCAGTATTTGAAATGCATGCGCATCTCCACATTAATATTTTAAATTTTGGTTTAGATCCAATTATTTTAGATAGTGTAAACTGCTAATAATTCTAAAATTAAATAATCATTTGTGGAGATAAAGTTATTACAGCAGTGATTGCTATAAAGAAATCAGAGAATTTAAAGGAAAGAGCACAAGAGCTTCAAAAAGTTCCTCGAGATCTCATGATTTTAAAATGATTTATTGTTGTTACAAATTATTATTTGAATCCACTTAAGTAATTTCAGTTATATAGAATGACTGGATCTTATTTCCATTAAATGTTAAGAAATGCCGTGTTTCTTCAGATTTATATGTAAATGCTATTTTCATTTACCAAAGAAAGTTACACATATAAATTTAGCTGGGATTCCTCACAACACTTGCCAATTTAAGCATCATAATAATGATGATAATTGATGTAAATAATTGAACAAGTGAAGCGAGTTTTCAGTTTTAACTTGATGTTCAGCATTTGTTTGTCTTATCTGTTTGTTTATGGTACGTCTCACGATAACTATTTGTATGCGTTGACCAATTTCCATAAACCTTTGCATATGCCTCCATACGTTTAACCAACAGAACCTTGTTGTTTTGATATTATTCCCCTCCGGGAGGCAAAAGTGTGCAGGGAGGGGCAAAGTTATGAAAAACTCACAAATACATCAAGAGGATCAAAAGGAATTTTAGCCAAAATATGAAGTGTTTTCGAAAATTGCTAAATTTTGGGCAATCGAGGTCCAAAAAGTGAGTCAAACTTTTGATAAAATTACAAAAATCCATGTGTGGTATCAAATTAAATATAATTTTAACTAAAATCTGAATATAATGTGCAGTTTTGGAAATTACAAAATTTTAAGACACCAGGGCCCACAAAAAGAATAAAAATTTGAAACTGTAATAATCTGGCTGGATATCAGGTTAAAGGGAATTTTAACCTAAATAGGAATATAGCATTAACTATAAAAATTTTTTAACTTAGGGTCACCACAGGCTAAAATGAAAATACAAATTTTAAGAAAATTGTATGAATTGTGGGGGGTCGAATTATTTGGAATTGTATTCAAAATACAAACCTGCTATCTTTAATAATTTGGCAAAATTAATTTTGTCATCACCCCTTACAAATTGTGGACCACCTTCAAATAGTAAGTAAGCTGTATATGAAAAACAACTGTAAATGTTGACATCAGTTATGTGTATTTTTTGAAAGTATGACCTGTAGGCCTACAGATATCTATGGAAACATACATGAACTTAAACATTAGGACTAAATTACTTGTTGTTTAGGAATTGTGATTGTAAATTTAACTAAAAAACAAAACTTCCAGTTCCAGTACAGTGGGACCTCACTAATTCGTCACCCACTTATTCATCTCCCTCTGTAATTCTTAACCCACTCAAGCTTTTTTTTCATTTTCTGTATTAACAAGCGAGTAACATATACACTCTAATTACAGCTGGGGTGGCAGAGAAAGTGCTTTTTAAAAAAATTTGTCACTTTGTGAAAACGATGAGGACAATTTTGTAAGGCATACACTGTAAAGGATGAAATATATAATGCAGCTGATGCCTGGCAAAGTATTCCGGAAAACATTCTATAATCTGCCTGGAATAAGTTATGGCCATGTGAATTACAACCAGCGTCTGCAGAACCAGAAGGTCTTGGACTCCACATTGGAATTGTTAGATATCTGCCAATCCCTACCAGGATTTAACAGTTTGAATGAAGACGATGTTAAAAATTGGTGTGTGAAATAGACTTACTGGATGTAGGCTATTCTCTGCCAGAGGTGAAGGGATGTGCATCCGAGATGGTCCTTGGTTTCCTAGTTCTGAGCTTCCAGAAGGAGCTCCTGCCTAGTGGTCCGGTCCAGTACAGAATCTTTTAATTAAACTTAGGATGTAGTCTACGAAATGTTTAGTGATGATGAAATTGTTATATATGTATTGTGACAGCAGCGAGGGAAACATCTCCTCCCCGGTACCAGCCGAGAGGTCACCGCCAACACCTAGTGGCGCGTGACACCTGACGAATAAGCAGCGAGCCAATCAGGGAACAGCAGCTGAGACGTGACACCTGAAGAGTTTGGAGTGAGCCAGTCAGCGATCCCAGTGAGGGCATAAAAAGAGCGTCACTAGAATTTGTTGGCGCACTCAATCACCACGCCATCGGACGCACTTCATCTCCTCTCCTCTATCGGACGACATCGACGCGAAGCCAGCTGGAAGGAACAGCCGAAGAGTAGAATGGACATTCTTTGCCCAGTAACGCACCAGCGATGGACTTTGCTGGGCCGGCAGCAGACTCGATGCAACCGATGCCAAAAGAAGAGGAGGACTGCAGTACACCACGAACAGCGAGCGCAGCTGCCGAACATCTCAGCGCGGCTCGGGCGGAACAGGCGTCACAGCGTTTTCGCCAACAACCCTTTTTAGGGTTACCAAAGTAACGAAGAGCTGTACGATTGGCGCCATTTGTCATGTGACAAGCCTTTTGTCCGGTGACAGTATCCACAGAACCTACAGAAGCCAATGATGAAGATGATCAGCCAATAAAACCTGCAACATCTCATAAGGAGGCAGTTATCAATCAATCACTGACTACAGCCATCAAGTGGTATGAAGGCCAAGATGAAGCAGATCTGCCTAAAATAATTTCACCGAGTCAAATACATAATTTGGCTCTTGAAAATTTTTCACAGTCATTAAATTTTTTTTACAATTACAGTGCTTGACTTGTTTGAGTTGAATATTTCCAGCAATAAATATGTTCGAGCATACCATTGTGTACATTTGCTAGTGTAATCAAACATTTTATATTGTCTTTAATGGGTTTGTTTCTTACTCCCTCACTAATTCGTCACCTATGGGACCGAAAGGTTCTACTGTATTCGCAATTTGCCTCACAATTGTCATTTTACTAAAACAATATTAGAGAATTTGAATTGGTTATTTCAGAAACAACACATGTGACATTTTGAGAAAAACTAAAAAAACATTCTTATTATGCAAATTGCTATTTTAAAATTCTGAAAAAAAGTGTATGTTGTAATTGGGAATATTTAAAATTGACTTTGGCATGAAAAAATGTTTTAATATTTTCTTAAACATAAGAAAATTGCTTTAGAAATTTTTTCACATTTGTCACATGTGTTGTTTATGAAATAACCAATTCATTTGGTAGTTTCATAGCGTTTGTTGGTAATTCAAAAATTATCTAATACAGGAACTTATATAAAAATGAATCTATTTTGTTCAAAATAGTGTGTGAAAGGGAATGTTCACTATTGAGTAAATTGTGTGCAGTTGAAAAAAATTCACTGCAGCTCAGGGAGTTTTATTAGTTATTATTTGTTATTGTACATTCATTAAAGAAAAAAGGTATACTGTCAACGCGCTTATCCATTGGAAAGGGGGCGTAATTAATATCTACTAAGAAAATAAATTAGAAACTTGTGTAATGTTTATAGATTTTGAAATGTCTTTGATAAATTAATAAGTGATTCTAAGTACTCTGAAAAACCAGCAACCTTGACAAAAACATTACTTTCTCGTGTCCACTTGTCTACATGTGTCACATTTAGTTAATACTTGGTTTGATTTCCAGTGTAAGTACATAGAGAATTTAGTTGGCAAAAGGTAAAGTAAAAAGTAATTTGGCAGGTTTGGGGGGTTAAATTTCTGTTTAAAAAACTACAATAATTAAACGATGAAGAACTCGTTATTTGCTACTTATTAAGAAGGTAAATGTGGAAACATAAGAATTAAATTATAGGTAACTAAACTTTAACAGGCTCATGAGACAGTAAAGATACATCTTAAATTATAACATAAATAAGATAAGGATACCAAAAACTGTTAAAATAAAACTTTGCCATAGTGAGTACATGGCTATAAAGATTTGCAGCAAATGGAATTAAATCAGTCTACTCATTTTGCCACAGAAAGATGTAAAATATTTTTAAAACATAGGTACTACAGGTCTTCAAAAACAAACATTTCAAAATCGCAATACGTTTCAAAATATGTGGGTGGCCAAAAACTTGTTGAAGGTATCACAAACATTAGTTCATTAGGGGCGTTTGTAACGGCATCCAAATATTGTGTTCGATCTTATGTTTACATAAGTATGGAATAACAGACACATTTCAATATATTGATTGTTGGTTTCTTTTACCTCTACATTAAAAAATACATCAATTATTAAATAAGGATAGACAAAAATGTGTACAACAATAGGCACATCTGTGTAAAGTTCAAATTGCAATCAATAAACTGTTTAATATCGAAATTTTGTATGTTGTTTTGGAATATGTTACTTCACTAAAAATATTATAAACAGTTGGCTACATTGAGGGGTAAATAAATGAAGGCCACCTGTTTCCTGTTCGCTGAGATGACAACCTAAATATTGGTATGGAGAACCATACATGACTTTTATGTTCTAAGATTTATATTTAAAATCATTTTCGAAATGAAATGTTTCCATAGAAACTACTTCTTTCCACTTATTGCTTCAGCCTTAACCACAGTACTGTGGTCACTAACGTATACCACCACACGTTATCGCACTCGATTTTCATACGTTTCTACAGTGGATTATTATGATCTTCTTATCATATACTTTATTTATCAAAATTAAGTACTTTACTCTTGTTAAAACATAAAAAGTTGCAGGTAAACTACCCTTTCCCTGTAACCGATCTTCACCAAAATCAGTAGGCCTCAAGTACTCTACAACTTAGGCACATATGAAAAAATTACTCTTGTTAAAACATAAAATGTTGCAAGTAAACTACCCCTTTCCCTTAACTGATCTTCACCAAAATCAACAAGCCTTGAGTCCTTTACAATTCAGGAACGTATGCAAAAAATATTTGATTCTGTTTGAATGTGGGCAGTTATCGTTCGTCATAGAAAAAATTACCCTTGTTAAAACATAAAACGTTGCAGATAAACTACCCTTTCTCTTAACTGATCTTCACCAAAATCAAAAGACCTTGAGCACTCTACAATATAGGGGTGTCTGCAAAAAGTTATTTGATTATGTTTGACTTTACAGCAGTTATCGTTCATCATAGAAAATATCGGTATGGAGAACCATACATGACTTCCATGTTCTAAGATGTATATTTAAAATCATTTACGAAATGAAATGTTTCCATAGAAACTACTTCTTTCCACTTATTGCTTCAGCCTTAACCACAGTACTGTCGTCACTAACGTGTACCACCACACGTTATCGCACTCGATTTTCACTGATGATGGCAGTCGACGGCACTGCCGAAAAGTCTGGTTTCGCAGAAAACATTGGACTACGGCTAATCAGCCCAGGAAGGAATTTTAACAAAGGACTACTTCTTTGTTGCCGATAACGTAGTGCACATATAAAAAGTTCTCCCCTCCACCTTCAACTATAATTTTCATTAATAGAAAATTACCCCCACCCCTTCACCTAACCTCTTCATTTATAGATATTTCATCTACATTTCTACAGTGGATTATTATGAGCTTCTTATCAGGATACTTTATTTATCAAAATTAAATACTTTACTCTTCTTAAAACATATAAACGTTGCAGGTAAACTACCCCTTTCTCTTAACCGATCTTCACCAAAATCAATAGACCTTCAGTCCTCTACAATTCAGGGATGCATGCAAAAAAATATTTGATTCTGTTTGAATGTGCGGCAGTTATCGTTCGTCATGAAAACATTTCTCTTGTTACAACATAAAATGTTGCAGGTAAACTACTCCTTTCCCTTAACCTGTACTATTTATTAATATTCAAAACTTAATTAATATTAATTTTGTTTACTGTTTTCGTCCGTATTTCGGATGCCATCTTACACTGTTGCCAAATTTACTTACCCAAGGTACACCAGAGTTCGGTTAAGCATATTTGGGAGAACAGACAATGGTTGTTGAAATAACCAAATCGTTTATAAGTTTACTAAGCATTAAATTTTATTGATCTTTCATTGTTTTTTGATTTCTTTACTCGGCCCCTTTTAATTCAAATACTTCTTAATTTTTTTTTTTTTTACATAGCATTAATGCTTTTCTCTCTATTACCCCAGTTAACACAGTCAAAAGAGAATCATTTCCGACAAAAACTGGTTAATGAACAAGAATTATTTCTACATTTAATTTTCTCATATGCGAGTTATCTACACTCCAAATAAAATAATAAGATCTTAAAACTCTAATAAAAATTATTACTGAACACAAACCAGCGCTTCACACACACACACACACATACTTTTTCATAACTTACATAATTTTTAAAAAACCCCTTAGTGAGCTCACTATCTTTAAGTTAAACGTATATTTTGGGGTGCCATTTTTTCTTTTCTTTTTTAATTTTGAATGATTATAAAATTAAAATTTCTTCTTATATTTTCTTTTCAAGGTTTCAAGATTAACTTATCTGCAATTGAGTTCCAAAATCAGTCCATCCTCCTTACGTTTTCTTTCATCACTCCGCACATTTTGTTCTTTGATTTTAGCTCTCGCCCGATCACTCGAAACTGTTAATAGAACACAACTGTTCCTTCATTGTATTTAGCTAACACTCCGGTTGTGGATCCACGTATTTTTTACATTTTTTATTATTACGGGCGCCCGTATATTTGTTTTGAAACTTTTACATGCTGTTCAGCGTGAAGGAAGATTGTCGACTGGGGCAAAACTTAAAGTCTCAATTTCTGAAGTAGTGAGGGAAGTCACGTGATGTTAAACTATTGTTCTCTTGAGTTTCTAATTCAGTTTTGACGAGAAGATTATTTTAGATCTACATTCCAGCAAAAATATGATTGGCTGGGTTCCAGCAAGCTGGGTTGGTCTCTGACGTCATATCGTATGACCCGTTATCTCATCGGTTACATGTCATGCGGCTAAAAATAAGTGTTCTCCATGCGTCTTGGATGTGACCTTGACACAAATTCACTCGTTGGCTTGCTACGTTGTTATAATTTATGAATAAAATTTATGTTGTTTCCCCAAAATATTAGGTGGGCTGAAATGTACTGTTACAAACCGATCTTCACCAGAATCAACAGGCCTTGAGTTCTCTACAAATCAGGAACGTATGCAAAATATTATTTGATTCTCTTTGAATTTACGGCAGTTATCTTTCGTCATAAAAAAAATTACCCTTGTTAAAACATAAAATGTTGCTGGTAAGCAACCCCTTTCCCTTAACCGATCTTCAACAAAATCAACAGGCCTTGAGTTCTCTATAATTCAAAAAGGTATGCAAAAACGTAGTTGATTCTGTTTGAATTTACAGCAGTTATCGTTTGTCATATAAAAAATTACCCTTGTTAAAACATAAATGTTGCAGGTAAACTACCCCTTTCCCTTAACCGATCTTCACCAACACCAATAGGTCTTGAGAACTCTACAATACAGGGCTGTATGCAAAACATTCTGTGAGTCTGTTTGAATTTGCGGCTGTTATCGTTTGCCATAGAACAAAATTACCCTTGATAAAAAAACGTTGCTGGTAAACTACCCCTTTCCCTTAACCGATCTTCACCAAAAACAATAGGTCTTGAGTACTCTACAATTCAGGGCTGTATGCAAAAAATTATTTGATTCTGTTTGAATTAGCGGCTCTTATCGTTTGCCATAGAAAATACCCTTGCTAAAATATAAAATGTTGCAGGTAAACTACCCCTTTCCCTTAACTGATCTTCAACAAAATCAACAGACCGTGAGTTCTGTATAATTCAAAAAGGTATGCAAAAGAGTAGTTGATTCTGTTAGAATTTACGGCAGTTATCGTTCGTCATAGAAAAAATTACCCTTGTTAAAACATAAAATGTTGCAGGTAAACTACCCTATTCCCTTAACCGATCTTCACCAAAACCAACTGGTCTTGAGTAGTCTACAAATAAGAGCTGTATGCAAAAAATTATTTGATTCTGTTTGAATTTGCGACTGTTATCGTTTGCCATAGAAAAAAATCTATAGACAGACACTTTTCGAAAAATTACTTTTTTCATGTTTTGAGAGTACTACAATCAGAATCTGCAATAATCTTGAAGACGATTTTTTTTGCCATCAGCATACTTCCATTTCCTTAAGGAACATGGAAGTAAAAATTGCCCTTGTTAAAACATAAAATGTTGCAGGTAAACTACCCCTTTCTCTTAACCGATCTTCACCAAAATCAATAGGCCTTGAGCCCTCTACAATTGAGGGATGTATCCACAAAATTATTTGATTCTGTTTAAATGAGCGGCAGTTATCGTTCGTCATAGAAAAAATTACCCTTGTTAAAACATAAAATGTTGCAGGTAAATTACCCCTTTTCCTAAACCAATTTTCACCAAAAACAATAGGCCTTGAGTACTCTACAATTCAGGGATGTACACAAAAAATTATTTGATTCTGTTTGAATTTGCGGCTGTTATCGTTTGCCGTATAAAAAATTGTACACACACACACACACACTTTTCGAAAAATGGCTTTTCTTCATGTTTTGAGTGTAGTACAATCAGAATCAGCCGTTATCTCGAACGCGATTTTTTTCACCATTACCATACTTCCATTTCCTTATGGAACATGGAAGTAAAAATTAGGATAAAAATTAAACTATCCTTCAACTATTGGACATCTAGCAATGTTTATATTAAGCAATATCATGCTTGCAAGACATTTGTAGCTTACGCTCAATTTAATAAAACGTTATCTCTCACATAACTAATTAGCATAAGCATTTATTTTGACTTATAAGATTCAACTCTTTACTGGCTTATTTCTTTTCTATATTTGGCGTTTCCGTTGCCTTTAAACTTCTGGGGGGAGGGGTAATCCTCCCCTCACTGTACCAATGAGTAGAGAAATGTATGTAATATATTTCATCTACTGTCTTGAATGCTATTGTACTAACTGTTTCCAATGCTAGTTGTGTTTAAATATATTGATGGTCTGGATGGATATTGTAGTGAATTGGTTTGATTTGTTGTTGTTGTTGTTATTATTTTTGCTATATTATAATTTAAAGTGATATAATAAAATTGTTATCATAAGAAACTAAAACCTCAGGTTATAATGCTGATTTAATGTTTGTGACGGCCAGTAGTAGCTGGTGATGAATTTGTAGCATTTTGCAGCAACCAGTTTTCTGTGAGTAAAAAACATTTTTATTGCATTAATTGATCTACAAGTTGAGGCAATCTTCACATTTGATACCTAAAATTAAATTATGTTATGAATAAACAGTTCAAGAATACCACTGTAACATGATATAGTTTAAAAAAGGAAGAAAATTTACCTACAAGTACATAAATGTGTTAGGAGTGTCAGTGGTATAGTTGGGGTAATGTGTTGACCGGCTACACCATACAGTTGGTTTCAGTTCCTTTTATGATAAACTCCCCCTTTGCACGGTGATGGCAAACCTTTTACAGTAATCCCTCTCTTCTTAGCTGCTCCAAGGTGGTGTTAAGGGGACCGGGTCCTTCTATCTTTTCCCATGCTAATGTAAGGAATATTTACTCAGTCCATGTTTACTGTATTGCAGTCAAATTTTCATCATCGCTTTATTGCCTTATTATATAAACAATGTGACCAAAGGTTATTTAAATATCTCAGAACATAAATTTTAACATAAAACAAAATTTTTACTGGTATGTTCCGACACTTTAAATACCATATTTTCTCGTGCATAATGCAGACTTTTCCCCCGATTTTCTTCCCAAAAATGTGGGTGTGCATTATACACGAATAATATAATTTACATGCTAAATTGTAGATCTGCACATGTATGGTCAGATTGTTCATGACAGAGATGACAGGCTTGAGTCTAGTAATAATAAAATTAAATTTACTGGTAATTTGGTTTGCAGTTTTCATCCCTTCTCCACTAGTTATTTATTCATGTCGTAGAATTTTAACGCCCTCTGTTGTAGCATTCTGTTACTGTGCTTGTTTGTTGTTGTTAGCCTTTTTTTTTACAGTAGTTCATTACTGGTATTGGAGTGGTCATGGCGTAGTGGCTAGCGTGTGACACTGCTACGCTGTCAGTGCGGGTTCAATTCCCGCCAGGGGCCATCTGATTTAGATAACCGTTCCCCCTCGCAAGGTAATGGCAACCCAGTGAGTGGTATCCTGCCTAGTATAAACCCTTAAAAAAAATCCGGCGTTAAACTGTAGGTCCCATATACCTGTTGTGAGAGACTCAGTACCACACGCACCACGGGTATATGCGGGGAGGGTACTAACCAGTCGAAAGACTGAATGACTACGAACTGAAACTGATTACCGGTATTGGTATTGCGTGTGTTGTGAAGAGACAGACTGTATATTCATAGTGATTGGAAGTTCGTCATGGTCCTATGTGGCTCTGCTTAAAATGTCTGTAATAAAAGTCACAAAAGAAAATGGTAATCACGCCGCATCGTGTAAATTTGATGTAGTGAAATCTTATGTTCGAGAGTGGAAAAACAAAACAAAAAATTAAGTGTTACTACTCGTGGTCGGTGTTCTTTCTGTGGTAAGTTTCCAGCACCTAGTCGAGTTTACAAAAGTGAGGCTTTCGTCGTTACTACTGAAATGCTAAGGATTCAAGCTAGGAAATCACTGTATTGAAATAGACAATATACAATTTCGTGCCAGTCTTGTTTGGGTGTATGGTCTTTTGATCGAACTACTTTGGCTTAACGTTTACCTCAAGACTATGAAAATAAAATTATCGAGTTCCATCCATTTATTTTACAAACGATGTTTACGAACAATTTTGATTCGTCTCAAATTGGGAATACAGACCAGTGTTTTGACTTTTGCGATATGGCAGTGGCAACAAGTATTGATGAAAAAGGTGTGAAATCTGTCCCAGTCAGAGCAACAGGACACAACAAATGTGATCTTACGTTTACTACTGACATAAATAATTATTAATAAATGTATGATAGTCAAATTTTATGTAATTTGCATAATAAATCTCACATCTGGAATAACACGTGTTCAGCTCGTTTACATGCATTAGGCTTTTGGTCCAGAGTTGCGTTAAGCGGAAAGAGGCAGAGGTTGTCGGGTATTGAAATAACAAGTTACACAACATTAGGCTAATGAATTTGATTTTATTCAATTAATCGTGATATACGTTGTTACGCTAACAGCCACCAATAATGGTTATAATTTCAAAATGGCGGCGACGTCATTTCCGCACTTGACCTCTGTTCAAGGTTACATGCATGTAATTTTTACTTGATTTAAATTAGTTCTTTTTACTTGTTACTGCAATCATTTTAAATTCTGTTTATCTTTGTATTTTTAATAATAATTCTTATGATCTTTCACAAACCAACGCCTCGGGATGTATTCAAGTTGGCCAACATAAACGTTCACACTCTCACTTTCTCTCTCTCTCATACTGTAATTTCACATATATTTAGTTTTCTTGAATTGAGCTCATTTTTTTAGTTTTAGAATTTAGAAAATAATTTGTAAGGGCTTTCCTGAATAATGGTGTGGCGTAGACTCCTCAGCAACTCTCCATGGCGGTCGGCAGGTGTACGGCCAAACTTTTGTTATTTAGTTCACTGACTCTATCTGAATCTCATTTTTGTTTACTCACTGACTCTATGTACTGTTACTGTTAAATTTTGACCACAATTATTTCATTTTTACTAGGTAATTATTACATTTTGGCAAGAATTTGCCCACTGCACTATGGTGAGCGTATGTGCTCGGTTGACTGCTTTTGATGAACTGGGCGGAAGCAGACGTTGTACTCTCTAACTTTCGTCTGTCTGTTGCACTGAATTTACATGGTAGTTATAATTACTTGTGATTACATTTTGTTGATTGAAATAAAACACTAGCTGACTATTTTAGGCCAGCAAAATTTTAACGTGTTACCACCATGATGATGTTCTGGCGACTGGGCGGAAGCAGACCCAATTGTAATGTAAAGTGGTTGTGTCTGACGTCATTATGTATTATTCTTTTAGCCAACGCCCGGTTTAACACGTAATTGTCTCATGCCGTCATTGTTTGTTTGTGACGATCTGGCTTTGTGAACCAATGAAAAGTTCGTATATTATCAATTTGTTGCGCCTATACCGCCATTACACATGTTTAATTCCACTCGTACTCCGATGACCTTGGCTTGTCTCCCCTCTGGTGAATCTGCGTAGTTATCGGGATTTGTGCAAAACTAACTTTGCCCTCGTTAACATTTATGATCATAATAAAATTTACAATAAAAATACTCCAAAATACCATAATCATGGTAACAGGTAATTCTGTACTGTCACAAAACCCCCTCAATGAAAGGTTTGGTGTCGAGACACAAAAACTTTCATTGACTCATTCATACGTTTCTAAAAGAATCAGTTCAGATATGTGCCACAACCCCCTGTAGTGTTAATACACAAAATTTCAATCACTTACCCTTGGTCCTATAGTGTCGATCGTACCTGTCTGACCTTACTGGACTTCTCCGGAGAGATCCCTACACCATAAGGCCATGAGGCACTTTACACTCCTGTTCTGACACACCGGCCAGCTCAGGACTGCGGTCACAACACCACAGAACTCTGAAACATTCAACACAAAATTTTAAAATAGTGGCCTTATTCATCTACATATCCGCAACTGATATGTCTCCCCTTAGATGCATTGGTTTGTGATTTGAGGCGTTGGTTTTATTTATTCATAAAATTCCAAGTAACACAAAAATTACAACAAGATTTAGACAGATAATCCTTCTACTTTTCAACACTCCTATATATTTTTATCAATTTCTCTGACTCCAGTCAATATCAATTTACTTCTCTCATCATAAGAAATTATACTTTTATACTAAACATAGAACAAATTTTACTCTCAACAACAACTACTATCTCTACTCATTTATTTCAAATAACATCAGTATATTTAACTATCCTGGCAGCACTTCAAAACTATTTAAACTTCTTTACTCAACTTTCTTTACGTTAATTTTCTTTTTATAACAGAATCATTTCCAGAGATTTGTTAACCTAACATAAAATTTAACATTATTACCGTCACTACCCTGGTAGTAACTTCCTAGCCTATTGTACCATCAACATAATAAAACATTGTACATCATAAAACATTAAACACTAACATTGAACAATTCACATTACTTAATTCATATTTACATAACTTGTAGCAAAACTTTAATAAGACATTACTATTTTTATCAACTCTGTTAACTTTTATCATTTAACATTCATTAGATTCTATACAAAAAATTTCAAATTTATCATTACCTTTCCATTTACATTACCTTTCAGTTACATCACCTTTCTACTATGAATTTTCCCTTTCTAGCCTTTTTATCCTTAATCCTTGTCTAGTTTGGGTGACTCTCTATTATTCATTATTCTCTATCTCTTATTTTGGCATTTGTCAATCTAACCTTACTCACCTCTTTTTTCCACTAACAACCGCTTCTAACCATTAACATATTATGACACCAATATCTCTATAATAACCCCCTTCACTAATCCCATTTAAATCCTCTGGCACCACTCATTTTTTGTACAAGGATGTATGTTACCTACCTATGCTCATTCCCTTATGTTGGTTCCTGGATTCTACCTAAGGCAACCCTTTCCGGCACACAACGGTCCCTTCCTGTCCCAACACCTTTCGTTGCGGACTCCTACACCGGATCCTTACTACAAAATATCATCATCAACAACATATATAATTACCATTCACATTACTCACCTCTACATATAATCACTAACCACTGTGTCCCTAAAATATCTAACACCTCTTTATATATTATCTGTATCTCAACACTTTATTTTCACTAACTCCCAATAACTCTATTTAACTAACTCCAATGCCCTTATTTATCACTATTCCCAAACCTCTTTACAACATTTCACCTTAATATATCACTAGAAAATTCATCACTTATCTTACAATCCTAAAACAACTCAATATCCAAATATATCCCATGCGTAATCATTTACTAACCATTATACTCTGAATTCCATAATTATTCCAAAATCATTATTAAACTTCCTTCAATTATTTAAACTTCTACAGTACATAGTTTACAAAAAAAAATACATAAATACACAACTACAAAATACACAAATACACTGACATTAATATACACAAAAATATACAATCCACATAATCATTAATCGTTTACCATAAATCAGTCATAAACAGTCCATCTTAAAACACTGTCCACATAATTAAATGTTTATAAACACAATTAGAACAACTAACCTCCATCGTCAAATAACAATCGAATCTTAAAACTATATACACTGTTTAATATTAGATATTTTATCTTATCATTATACATGCATATACAATTCAAACGTTCATCATTATCCTCAAACTCATTTAACCTGTCATGATTGGTCATTGTCCTGTCACCTCCTGTATAATCAGTCATAATTCGGTATTTTATATTATCATTGTTATCAACATCACCTCCTACTACCTCAGTTTCAATACAAGGTAAGTTTTTTTTATATTTATCACTTCTCTCTCCACCTAACCTTTCTATAAACTCTTCATAATTTCTACATATCTTAAAAATGTCTACTTCTCTGTTTCTCTCAATATATCTCTCACTTTTAAAACATCTCTCTCTATCACACCAAGCTACATTCTCTCTCTCTATATTTGCATCGGGCACTACTATTTCATAAAAACACCTCCTGGCCTCACCAGGTACACTAACACAAAAAACTAAGGGATCATTTGGAGACCACACGTCTCCCACATAAACTCTAGAGGAACCTTCCTCCTCAAATAACAATTTCGGAGTCTTTACTCCAACTATACCACTGGGAAAATTTGCCCTCTGCTCACTATACTCACTTAAACTCTCCTTACCCCCACTTTCACTCTCATCTACAACTGTCACCTCACCATTAACCTCTATTCTCATTAAAATCTCACTATTATTACCAACATCCACACTATTATCTCCTATTACCATATTTTTATTTATTTTATCGTCATTTCCACTACTACTTACCTTATCATCTTTGTTCAATTCAAATTTGTTTATTACTTTCTCGTTTTCTAATTCTATTTTGTCTAACCTTGTACCTATTTCACTTAATCTTTTGTCCAAATTGCAACCTTGTTTCTTAATTTCTTTTTTAATATCGCTAAATTGTACATCAGACTGATTTAGTTTCTCATCAAATTGATTTAATTTATTATTCAATTGACCATTTTGTATTTTCATTATCTGAAAAAGATCTTCCAGTGAAACCTTATTTATAATAGGTGTTGAGTTCGCCTGTGGTTCGTTCAGCACCAATGATTCTGTAGCTGTATTTTCTACATTAATGCTTTCATTATTATCTGCCATTTTGTTGTACTGATGGTACTAAACTTTGTCTTAATTTTTATATACGTCTCTTTATACTATACATAACCTCCATAGATAACCTCTATTGCTATGTTTATTTCTCTACCCATCTACCTCCGCTTTTCTGCTTATTTATATAATTTCGATTTTATATAAAGTCACCGTTCGGGCGCCATCTGTGATCTTACAGTTTACTACTGACATAAATAATTATTAATAAATGTATGATAGTCAAATTTTATGTAATTTGCATAATAAATCTCGCATCCGGAATAACACGTGTTCAGCTCGTTTACATGCATTAGGCTTTTGGTCCAGAGTTGCGTTAAGCGGAAAGAGGCAGAGGTTGTCGGGTATTGAAATGACAAGTTACACAACATTAGGCTAATGAATTTGATTTTATTCAATTAATCGTGATATACGTTGTTACGCTAACAGCCACCAATAATGGTTATAATTTCAAAATGGCGGCGACGTCATTTCCGCACTTGACCTCTGTTCAAGGTTACATGCATGTAATTTTTACTTGATTTAAATTAGTTCTTTTTACTTGTTACTGCAATCATTTTAAATTCTGTTTATCTTTGTATTTTTAATAATAATTCTTACGATCTTTCACAAACAACGCCTCAGGATGTATTCATGTTGGCCAACATAAACGTTCACACTCTCACTTTCTCTCTCTCTCTCTCATACTGTAATTTCACATATATTTAGTTTTCTTGAATTGAGCTCATTTCTTTGTTTTAGAATTTAGAAAATAATTTGTAAGGGCTTTCCTGAATAATGGTGTGGCGTAGACTCCTCAGCAACTTTCCATGGCGGTCGGCAGGTGTACGGCCGAACTTTTGTTATTTAGTTCACTGAATCTATCTGAATCTCATTTTTGTTTACTCACTGACTCTATGTACTGTTACTGTTAAATTTTGACCACAATTATTTCATTTTTACTAGGTAATTATTACATTTTGGCAAGAATTTGCCCACTGCACTATGGCGAGCGTATGTGCTCGGTTGACTGCTTTTGATGAACTGGGCGGAAGCAGACGTTGTACTCTCTAACTTTCGTCTGTCTGTTGCACTGAATTTACATGGTAGTTATAATTACTTGTGATTACATTTTGTTGATTGAAATAAAACACTAGCTGACTATTTTAGGCCAGCAAAATTTTAACGTGTTACCACCATGATGATGTTCTGGCGACTGGGCGGAAGCAGACCCAATTGTAATGTAAAGTGGTTGTGTCTGACGTCATTATGTATTATTCTTTTAGCCAACGCCCGGTTTAACACGTAATTGTGTCATGCCGTCATTGTTTGTTTGTGACGATCTGGCTTTGTGGACCAATGAAAAGTTCGTATATTATCAATTTGTTGCGCCTATACCGCCATTACACATGTTTAATTCCACTCATACTCCGATGACCTTGGCTTGTCTCCCCTCTGGTGAATCTGCGTAGTTATCGGGATTTGTGCAAAACTAACTTTGCCCTCGTTAACATTTATGATCATAATAAAATTTACAATAAAAATACCCCAAAATACCATAATCATGGTAACAGGTAATTCTGTACTGTCACACAAACAATGGTGCATCTGAAGAATCAGAAGAGGAGAGTAATTGTATACTGTCTTCTTCGGAAACAGATAAAGGGTGTTAATAAATGCAAATGTTATATGCTAGTGACAAAAATAAAAACAGCAAACTAAACAAAAACTATGACTTGTTGTTACGGTCTGTTTCCTTGTTGTCTATTTACATTGTGTAAGTTTTAAGTTATTTTAAATTTTATATGATTTGAATATTTCTGTTTTGTGTTTACAAATAAATAGGCATGGTAAGTACATTTTTTCTATTATTGTTTATGGAACACTTTTTCTGGACAGTACAATATTCAAATTTTCTAGATCCTAATGAATTTGTTCAACTGTTTCTCATCACAAATACGGATGCGCCGTATTCATGAATTACATTTTTTCTGTGAATTATTACTATAAAATGGGGTGAGTGTTATACACAAGGGTGCATTATGCACGCGAAAATACATTGTTTATACTTCAGACTCACATAAAATCATAACATTTCAATTTATCACACAACACCTTGGTGTTGTGTTGTATTTTGATAAGAGTAATGCCCTGAATATTTCGTTAAATTATCTGTACGGTTTTTGAGAAAATGTTCCTCAAGTCCTAAAAAATGAATTTTTAGAATGCACTGGAAAACCTTAGTAGTTCAACCTTACATGTATTAAAAATGTAAACATAACTGTTCGGTAACATAGCCAAAAGGAACCATAACAAACAACTGATAGAAGTATAGAAATCGGTGCTACCATGGCAAAGGGAAAATACATTGTATTTGTAAAAAATTACCTCAGTATCTATAGTAAAGACAAAATAATAATTGAATCGGTGAGAAGAAGAAGGAAAAGATTCTACATTTTGTCCACACTTAACTGAGATTGCCATTTTGTTTAAAAACTAAAAATACATCTGTTGATGTATATAAAGGAAACATTTCTTTATTATTAATGTAGTTATCAACAGGATGAATATTTGTGTGAGAGCAAGAAGGAAAACATTCCTGGAATGTGTTCCTTTTTACTCTCAATGTGTAGTTAGTGTACTGTATATTCCACAGCAGTAGAGTGTGGTGCCGTTGTTTATATTATAGTCTTTGTATTTGGTCAGTTTTAAGGTTTGTTTCTTTGAAATATATTTTTATGTGTTAATTTACTTTAAAGTCAGTTTAAATTTTAACACCTGTTTCACATAAGATAAATCAGTTTAAATTTTCACATAAGATATTGAACACATGTCTGTTGATATACTGACACTGTTTCTGTCAGGTGTTAGCAAACATGGCACCTGTCTAGAGCACAGCTTTGTCACACCCAACTGTTCACATAAGATACTGAACACATGTTCTGTTGATATACTGACACTGTTTCTGTCAGGTGTGAGCAAACATGGCACTTGTCTAGAGCATAGCTTTGTCACACCCAACTGTTCACATAGGATATTAAACACATGTTCTGTTGATATACTGACACTGTTTCTGTCAGGTGTGAGCAAACATGGCACCTGTCTAGAGCACAGCTTTGTCACACCCAACTGTTCACATAAGATATTGAACACATGTTCTGTTGATATACTGACACTGTTTCTGTCACGTGTGAGCAAACATGGCACCTGTCTAGAGCACAGCTTTGTCACACCCAACTGTTCACATAAAATATTGAACACATGTTCTGTTGATATACTGACACTGTTTCTGTCAGGTGTGAGCAAACATGGCACCTGTCTAGAGCACAGCTTTGTCACACCCAACTGTTCACATAAGATACTGAACACATGTTCTGTTGATATACTGACACTGTTTCTGTCAGGTGTGAGCAAACGTGGCACCTGTCTAGAGCACAGCTTTGTCACACCCAACTGTTCACATAAGATACTGAACACATGTTCTGTTGATATACTGACACTGTTTCTGTCAGGTGTGAGCAAACATGGCACCTGTCTAGAGCACAGCTTTGTCACACCCAACTGTTCACATAAGATACTGAACACATGTTCTGTTGATATACTGACACTGTTTCTGTCAGGTGTGAGCAAACATGGCACCTGTCTAGAGCACAGTTTTGTCACACCCAACTGTTCACATAAGATATTGAACACATGTTCTGTTGATATACTGACATTGTTTCTGTCACGTGTGAGCAAACATGGCACTTGTCTAGAGCATAGCTTTGTCACACCCAACTGTTCACATAAGATATTAAACACATGTTCTGTTGATATACTGACACTGTTTCTGTCAGGTGTGAGCAAACATGGCACCTGTCTAGAGCACAGCTTTGTCACACCCAACTGTTCACACAAGATATTGAACACATGTTCTGTTGATATACTGACACTGTTTCTGTCACGTGTGAGCAAACATGGCACCTGTCTAGAACACAGCTTTGTCACACCCAACTGTTCACATAAAATATTGAACACATGTTCTGTTGATATACTGACACTGTTTCTGTCAGGTGTGAGCAAACATGGCACCTGTCTAGAGCACAGCTTTGTCACACCCAACTGTTCACATAAGATACTGAACACATGTTCTGGTGATATACTGACACTGTTTCTGTCAGGTGTGAGCAAACGTGGCACCTGTCTAGAGCACAGCTTTGTCACACCCAACTGTTCACATAAGATACTGAACACATGTTCTGTTGATATACTGACACTGTTTCTGTCAGGTGTGAGCAAACATGGCACCTGTCTAGAGCACAGCTTTGTCACACCCAACTGTTCACATAAGATACTGAACACATGTTCTGTTGATATACTGACACTGTTTCTGTCAGGTGTGAGCAAACATGGCACCTGTCTAGAGCACAGCTTTGTCACACCCAACTGTTCACATAAGATATTGAACACATGTTCTGTTGATATACTGACACTGTTTCTGTCAGGTGTGAGCAAACATGGCACCTGTCTAGAGCACAGCTTTGTCACACCCAACTGTTCACATAAGATACTGAACACATGTTCTATTGATATACTGACACTGTTTCTGTCAGGTGTGAGCAAACATGGCACCTGTCTAGAGCACAGCTTTGTCACACCCAACTGTTCACATAAGATACTGAACACATGTTCTGTTGATATACTGACACTGTTTCTGTCAGGTGTGAGCAATCATGGTACCTGTCTAGAGCACAGCTTTGTCACACCCAACTGTTCACATAAGATATTGAACACATGTTCTGTTGATATACTGACACTGTTTCTGCCAGGTGTGAGCAAACATGGCACCTGTATAGAGCACAGCTTTGTCACACCCAACTGTTCACATAAGATACTGAACACATGTTCTGTTGATATACTGACACTGTTTCTGTCACGTGTGAGCAAACATGGCACCTGTCTAGAGCACAGCTTTGTCACGCCCAACTGTTCACATAAGATATTGAACTCATGTTCTGTTGATATACTTAAAACCTCTAATGTACAGTCACTAAACCTCTAAAAACCACTTTCACTCTACAATCTGCTAAAGCCCTCTTGAAGAGTTGTTCAGTTGTTTCTAGCGTAGTCACTTCATAGGACATCCACTGCTTGGGTCATCAGTTTGCTCATCTGACTCATTTTAAATTCAGACATCTAGATGCTTAACTGTTGTATTGGATGAAGAATCTTCAAACATTGAATCCAGCTCCTTTTCCATATATTTTGCACGTAACCTTTTAAAAAAGAAGTGTTTAATCATCCCATAAATTTTCAAACTATCCACTGTTGAAACAATGCTTGAGCCGCTTAGTGTGATGAACCATCAGACTAATACTAACCAAGTAAGACTTGATATATTGAACTATAGCCTATCTAATCAAGGAATAGAAGCCATGAATCCCAAGAGAAGCTGTCCTACACAATGACAGGAGTCCTTAACCTGAAAAAATAATGTATTTAAAAAATACAGAAGTCTTGATTATAAAAAAAATATTTTCTATCCATTCCATAAATGTAGTTTTTTAAATGTTATACCTTTTGGATAAGAAAAAATAAGAAAATTAAATGTACTTTAATAAAGAAAATGGGAACTTCTAAAAGGAAATGGAGTTTTTGACATCATTTCTCATCATACTTTTATTATCTGTACATATAATTTAAATACTATTTATTTATGGTACACTGTGTAAAAGCTTCAATGTAATACACAGTTGTGATAAATTGCTTTAGAGTATTGATTAGTGATTATTCGATATGTCACTCTTGATTAAGGGTATTGTTGATAAATTATTTTCAGAGTATGCATTTTTGTCAGGTGACTTATAGCGGGCTTGTATTACATTTTCAGTGTTCAGTTTTGGTTTTCATTTTATTAATTTTAATTTGTAATTAAGATTATGAAATCATAAATATACCATTAATCTTAATGTATAATTTTTTCTCTATTAAGAATACCATTCTATATATGGAAAAATGAAAACATAAAGTATATCAGGCCAATTGTAACGTCAAAAAAAAAAAAAAAACTCCAGTTCTTTTGTGGTTATGAACAATTCTGCATAAATAATTCACATCATTCCTTTTTGACAGCCTTCTGCAGAAGAAAATGCATAACAAATAATACTTGATGTTCAAATTAATATTTTTTTATAAAGAATTTTATCTACATTTTATATAATTACAATTCACTTTATATAAATTTTGACTTCTCAAACCATGTCAGTTCCTCTGGCATTGACAATTACAGTGGTGAGTTACTTTGTTCAACTATTCTGAATATGTGAGACCAATCAGTGTTGAGATGTCTTCAAGTTTTAAGGAAAATTTATAGGACTTGCTATAAAAATGGGTCTATGGGTCTTGGAGGCAAAGGTGAAACTTGGAACTCTACAGGCTGTTCCAAGGGCCAGATCTTGTGAAAACAAAGTAAGACTCAGATGATGGGTTGACCATACTATGAGAATACATGAAGACGACCCTACTAGAAAACTTTTGTTGGGGAAGCGTTTTTGTCAGCTTAAGTGAGGAAGAGTGAGAAAAAGATTCTTGAATAATACAGAAGAGGACATACAAACTGTTGGAGTGAGAGATTGGTGGTGGCGAGCAGTGGATGGACATGGTTGAAAGAATGCCCTGAAGGAGACTATGTCCCACCAAGGTCTGTGGTGCCATAATGATGATAATGAGGATTCTGTATATAAGTGGTTTCATCTGTGAGGCCTGTTGCCTTCCTGTTTCTCTACTCCCTTCTATTTTACCCTTATTTATTACTATCTGGAGCATACGGTATTGACCACCTGTCATTATAAACCAAATACATACTTAATTTTCAACACCTAACAGTTATCGGTATCTCTCAGTCTGCATTTTGACTAACGGAGCATATGGTATCTCAGTGTCTTGGAAATATGTCCAAGATATGCTAATTTCCGATACTTAACCGCTTTCAGTATCTCTCAGACTTCAGTTTTTGCTAATGAGCAATATTAGTCTAACCTGAACTACTAGTTTTTTTTTCTATTCGTATCGGCCATCTTAGGACCACATGCCAATTTCAGTACTTTATTTATTGTTTTTTTCTTTTTCTCCAATATTCTTTCATCTTTTCACTATGTCTCATCTTCCTGTGTTCAGTCCACTTTGAACCTGCGTTTTTCTCTCTCCTACCCTGGACTCCTTCTATTTTTAACACTTTTGCCCGAAAAACTTCTCTTTCAATTGCTTCTTCTGCGTGTATATTATTTTTTTTCTAAATCCTTTTAGACTTCTTTAATCCAACAGATATGTTGACTTCTTCCCCTACAGATATTTGAAGATCTGTTTTGTTAACCATTCTATATAAATGTCCAAAAAATACTAGTCTTCTTTTTCTCACTGTTTCCATTATATTTTCTATACTTTGATATATTTCATCATTACTTCTTAATTTCCAACCTTCTGAAGTTTTTCGTGGGCCTAATATTTTCCTAATAATTTGTCTTTCCAGTACTGTATTTCTCGTTTGTCTAGATTATAATTCAGTGGTAGACATTCACTTGCATATAAGCATTCTGACCTGACTACTGTACTGTACTGCCTTATTTTTGCATTTTTAGATATGCACTTTTTATTGTAAATATTTATATTTACTAGTTTTATATATATTTACTAGTTTATTTATATGAAACAGTTTTTTATTATAGAGTTTCTCATTAGAGTCTCATAGTTTTATGTATACATACGGGGTAGCTGTTCACTGTGTAGGTGTCTATTTTAACATTTGATAATTCAATAATACTTTACAGCATTTTGAAAGGTTTATCTTCTTTTGAGTCTTCACACCAAATCTGCATTCGTATCAGTTGGATGGTTTCAACAAAATAATGTAATGATTTAATATAATTATTTTGCATATGTTTTCAGCTAGTATATATTAAAATATTAATATAAATATACTAATAGATATAAAATATATTAAAATATACTGTAAAGCTCATTTCGTTTAGAAGTTTGAATTAAATTCAAAAATACCAAAGTATCTAATTATTCAAATAATTGTCTCCTGGAAATAATGCATATATATTTTATGTTACTAGTAGTGTAAATTGTGTATTTGATCCATGTGTGATTGTGGAGGATATGTGATGGTTTCATTTTGTGTCATTAGGTAATGAATGTTGATGACATGGGAATTCCGTTGCATTCAGGACAGATAGAGGTGAATGATGTAGACCTAGTTTTATACCAAAGAGGCAAGTCACCAATGAAATGGCCACTGAAGTCACTGCGAAGATATGGATTTGATGCTCAATTGTTTAGCTTTGAATGCGGCAGAAGATGTCCTACTGGTCCTGGGATATTTGCGTTCAAATGTCAGCGTGCAGAACAGCTGTTCAATCTTCTTCAGACCCAGGTACAGGTTAGTAAGTTGTTGTAGAAACATAGAGCATAGTAGTAGATTGTTAGCAAATTTAGTATTATTTTGTAATGAATTTGAAAAGAGAAACAATTTTTTTAATAGTGGATGTAAAAATTTTATCCAAAAAGAAATTTTCAACCCACTATGTCGAATGACGTTAAGTGCTTTTTAGTATTATATAAACCTCAGGTAAATACTACTTATTTTGTCTGATTGAGGCTGATGTAATAATCAACAGTGCTTATTGGCTGGCACTTGAAGTAATGGATTATCTACATTACTAAAAACCTTATTTTTTAATTTTCAAATTATTTCTCTGAAATTTTTAAATAAAATTTTCTTGAATTTATGATTTTGTTTTCCACAGCCTAATATGAATTATCTAAAATTAATGAATTGAAAGAATTTTGTAATAAATTGGAATTTATTTGTTATCATGGAATTCATTAATTGCATTAATAACATTCATTGTAGCGTTGAATTTTTGGCAATGGAAATTCAAGAAACTGCCCATGGGAAATAGGTGCTACTTTGCTGCCTACGCTAAAGTCCAGAAACATTTCTAGAACCTCCAAGGTCCAGATTTGCAAAACTGTATTGCGGCCAGTAGTATTATATGCTTCAGAAGCCTGGACAGTGACCTCAGCCCAAGAAGATGGGAAAGAAAGATTCTGAGGAGGATATGTGGAGGTGTACTAGATACTGGAATATGGCGTATGAGAACAAATGCCGAATTGCACGATCTATACAAGGAACCGTACATCGTGACAGCAATAAAACAAGGCAGAATTAGGTGGGCAGGTCACGTATAAAGAATAACAGAGGAAAGAGCAGTGAAAAAAGTATTCATTGGAGGACTAGGAGGAAGAAGAGCAAGAGGGAGGCCAAGAAGAAGATGGGTGGACGATATAGATGAAAATATGAGAAGACTAGGGGTCAGAAGGTGGCGAAGAGTCGCACAGGGTAGAGAGGAGTGGTGGGACATCATTCTGGAGGCTAGGACTCTTCATGAGCTGTAACGCCATGGAGTAGTAGTAGTAGTGTTGAATTTATATTTAATTATAAATACAGGATGTCTCATGAGGAATGGGACATACTTCAGTAATCCATTCTACAGGCTGAAATAAAGAAGAAACTTCATATACATAGATATGGAAACACTTCATTTTCAATTTATGGCTTGCAGAAAATTTCATCTTGATTTCTGCTCCAAGGCTGTAAATTAAACCCTACTGAACTAACGGGTTGAATCTTAAACTAATGGATATACTTTATGCTTTCATATGGATTTGGCCTAAAAAGTGAAAAAAGAGGGTCCCAGAACTGTATCTTGGATAGTTTTTTGAAACATTTTTGTAAATCTCAGAAAATAGGTGTCAATAAACTCCCTTATATATGTTTGATGTGAATTTAATTGTTTTAATTGCCAATATATAAATATAAATTTGTAATTCAGAATACAGTTTATAAACAATTTAATTCTGGGAAATTTGATGTAAGTAGAGTCAATATTCAGTCAATAAAAAACATTAATTTTAGTTAATTTTGATAGAATAATTTAAAAAACAAAAAATAATTTCAATAACATTAACTAAATATTGTAATAAAGTTTATAAAAAATCTACAGGTGGGAAACAGTACAGTTCAGACTCAACATTGAATTCGGATCGGCAAACAGGTGTTTAACAGTTAATTTATAATGGAGTAGCTTAATTATTTATCATATCTAACCTGTAAACTGGGATTTTAGTTTTTTTTGAACAATTTCGAGGTGCCATTGTAATTTTCTAATCATGAGTATGTAGATATTGTTTTTGTGTATGGTTCTAGTAGGCCTAATAAAAATTCCCGGGCTACAAAATGTGAACACCAACAGACACTGAGTTGTCAGATTAATTTCAAAGTTCAGCTGTCGGGGATGTCTTACAAAAACTTTTGAATGCATCAACTGATCCTTGTAAAACTTAGCTTGCATGTCAATAATTTCAAATTATCAAGTTAAATAAATTTTAACAAAGGTCTGAATATAGTGTTCAGTTTCTGAAATTTCAAAATTTAGGACACCAGGGACAAAAAAGTGATACAAGTCTTAAAAAAATGTTTAAATTTATACCAGTTATCAGACAGAAGAGAATTTTAACCCAAATCCTCATGAAGTGTTTACTTCAAACTTTTTAACTTTAGGGGGTCTCCGGCAAAAAATTGAAATCAGAATTTTGGAAAAATTGTAAAATGTTATGTACAGCATCATGTTGTGAGAAATTTTATTCGATATCTAAACTCTGTATTTTTAAAAATTTAACAAAATTATTACCTATCAACTTGCAGATTTTGGATTACCTTAAAAACATTTGTAAGTTGTTTGCAAAAAAACCTTACATATTGTTATCATTTTGTTGTGAAAAGTGTTATGTGTAGACCTAGGTAAGTTAGTGGAGAATACATTAACTTAAAAGCTAGGATTAAACTATTTGTCATTTAGGCACTATGGTTATAGAATTAAGTAAAGAAAATATAGTCAGGATTATTCGCCTCCTCCTCCTCCTTGCCCCTCCTACTACTCTACTATTTATAAACATATAAATAATTATAAATTAATAAACAGTAAATTATATTTCAATTTGTTTTTTTTCTTATATACTTTATTCCAAACTCTTGACTACTAGTCAGTCTAAATAGAGAATAATGTGTGCACCATATTTGGTTTCCAGTTTTGAAGAATGGCTCACCAAGTGTGAAGAAAGTATTTAACTTTTTGTTTTCTTAATTTTTTTTAAAAAACCCTTTTTATTTTTCTGCATAAGAATGAAGAATCCAAGAGCATAAACATGGCTATGATATAGTTTTGTTTATGAGCCCGAGACCTAACCTACACAGACATTTTCCACACCCAACACACACACACACACACACTTTTAAAGTTGTAAATTACAGTTTATACTTAAAGCCATGGAGTTGAAAACTAAAAACGTATTTTTCCTCAAAACTACATTTGACGTATTATAACCCCCCCCCCCATATGAACATTTTCCTGGTTCCTTACATTGTGTGTTTTTTCAATTAATTATATCTGTATTTAATAAGCGCAGTGTTTACATAAACCCTTCTTGTTCCATTTACAGATGAGAAATAGCAGTACAGAAGATGCAGTATCTGGTTCAGTTGATTTTAATCCTCGCAACAATGGAGATGGAAATTATTTAGAACCGGCTCCAATCAGACAAGGTAATAGATTTTCAATACATAATGGGCCTACAAGACACCACAGTGTCGGCAGCAGCAGTAACGGACCGTTGAGCCCTTTATCTCCCTCACCCCCACCACCTCCACCTCCACCACCACCTCCTCCTCACCCTGCGACCAATAATAATTATGCCAATCAGGAGATAATAACAAACAAAGAGAAACACAGGAGATTGTCACACTCGTACAGTAACAGTTTACCTCCAGCTACCGATGTACCAGCAACAAATGCTCCACATCCTCCCCCGCTGGTTCTCTACACATATGCAAATGTTGACATCACTCCTACTTCACCAATTTCAGACTGTGAAATGCAGAATATCGATGATACTTCAAGTAGGAATGATACTTCAGAGGAGAATTTACGGTCTCCAGTCTATATGAATGTTGTACCAGGACAGGAAATACCGAGTTGTGAAGCACCACCAAGACCGCTTAAACCCGATTTAGATACAGAAGAAGGTAGACATTGTTATGCCAATTTAGAACCAGGGGAAATCGAAGGTCTGACGAGGAAGCCAGACAAAGTTCCTCTCACATTACAGCTTCATCCTGTGTCAACAGGCCCTTTAACACCACCACAAAATAATGTCAATCGGCAGGTTAACTATATTGTTTTAGATTTGGATCAGACATCTTCATCGTCTTCATTAGCTGGACCACAGCCTGCTTCGCCAGTTACTTTAACATCAACTCTATCATTAGCACCAGAATCACCCAACAAACCTTCAGAAGGTTATGCAACTATCGACTTCGACAGAACTGTTGCTCTGCAGACGGTATCCGCAACTGCTGCATGCGTTTCTGATGAGGGATCACGTAGAACAAGGCATAACTCTACAATCAGTGAATTGACAACACCAGTTGCTGAAGAGGGTACACGCAAAACCAGGCACAATTCTACGATAAGCGATCTTGTTGCCCCCTTAACGTCAAGGCTGAGCACATCACTAAGTGACTGAGTGTTTGTGAGAAGAACCAGTAAAACTGGTAGATGATACTAAACTCATAATGATGATATAGAAGGTTGCTCATTATTATTATTATTATTACATGTATGTAGTTACATGTACATAAATGTTATTAATGATTGAAGAAAGTGATATTACCAGTAAGGAAAAATGTTGTCTACATGCCAAAATTTTTATGCCAAAAAAGTCAACTAAAATATATTAAACTTGCCAGTTACCAATATTACTAGTAATATTAACAATGAACATGATAATAATAGTAATAGTATAACAATAATAATGTCTAACATATTCGGAGAGTATACCACAACAAAACCAAACACAAACTGTATTATTGTTGTGTCGACTGAAACGTTCACACAAAGTGTATCTGTGCCAATTCGTTACTCGTTAGTTAAGTGCTGCTAATGCCTAGGGCTGGGTATTGTACAGGTGTTATGAACACAAGCGTATTATAATAGTGTATGTAAAAGTGTGAATTATTTTTTATAGCAAAGAGTAGAGCTTTTATTTTTTGAAACAGAGTTGTTTGCTTGTTTCCAAGTGACGCTGCCATTGGTAGTCAAAGCAACAAAAGAAGTAAACCAATTTACTTGCAATGCACAAAGTATTTACTCCTCTGCCTGGAAAGTGTTACCTTAAACTTGTCATGGCCTAGCAAGGCGAGTGTAGAATATTATGGGTTTACTAAGAACAAGACTGTCATTAGATTCAACACACGTTCTTGTCTTTTGTTGCACCAAATTTTTCACCACTGGACAGACATCTCAGTCTCAGTTGAATAAATGAGAATGTCTCGTCACAGAATGACTGAAAACGACTGGCGCTAAGAAAAATAAAAACTGTTAAATTAAAAATAGTGGAATTCGTAATAATTGGATTTGATATGTAAAAGTATGGATTTACATTGTACACAATGAAACGTTAACAATGCAGTTTAAATGTAGACAAAATTAGCACACTTATGTGTTGTTGAGTACTACTTATTAAGAAAGGTCATCCAGTTAATACAGAGTAGAATTTTTTATTCCGTTGACAATATATATTGTTTCAAGTATGGCTGAGTGGTCCTACACTAGCTATACTGCACCTTGCTACAGTGTATTATGGTGTATCTTTAGTTGGGGGGGGGGGAGCCTTCTTTATCATTATCTAATTTTTGGTTACGATAATTGCTCATTTTGTCAGTACCGAACTCTGCCTTCATATGTCAACACGTGCAGAAACTTTTTTTTATCAGTCAAAATTTTGTACCTAGTCAGTGGTCATTACTTTATTTTTGTGTCTAATGTAATTATAACGTTGTTGCAAGTTTGACAGGTTTACAGTTTATTATATTGCTACATCCTACAGTCATTCTTGTCCAGGCTGAATTACCAGAATACAGGTGTATATTGCACAGTAGACTTTTATGATACAGAGTACAAAAAAAATATTATTTTTAATTTTGTGTACAAAATCTTGGACCTCAAAGAATAACTGTATATGAAAGAACATACAGTAGAACTTGATATAATGTTCCTCCGTATCCTATTATATTTTGTGTAGTCAATTAGCCTAAAATCCAATTTAAGCTAGTTTTGTCTGAGGCTTTCATGGCCAGCATCGATGTTATTAAAATTGTTGGGCTATAAGGCCGTGGTCCAAAGTGGTTTGTCGTAGACGTTTCAACCATTGCCTTACAGCCTGGCAAACAACAATTTTAATTTAAACTAGTGTTTTCATATAACAAAAGATTTGAAGATTCAGAATCTGTTGTATATTACATTTTTTCTGTTATAGTATAACTCTGCTAGTGGTTCATTTGAGAACTTTCATGTTAGATTGCGTTTTTTCTAACATGTCTTATTTTTCTGGGTAACAAGAACAAAAAGATGATTCTGAGTAAATGTCTGTTTTGTCCACTTTGTTATTATACCTCTTGAAGAACATTATACCATGGTATGCTGTATGTATATGATTGAACATTTAAGCTGACCAGCGTTAACGCCTGAAAACAAGTACGTTATATGTTCAAACAATTTTTAATGTGACAGCTAAATACTCAATACACTTATAGAATAGCACCTGACAAAGTTTTTTGTTCTTTAGTGTTTTTTTAATGTTTAAATTAATTTTTGTTATTGTGTGCTAAGTTAGGTTACCTGTGTATTTTGATTAATTAGTGTATTTTTTTATTATACATTTTTATTACTGTACATGCATTATTGTTGAAATGTAAAGTGCACAATGAACGGGGGTGCAGTAACCAGATTTGTGGTTTTACAATATTAGTATAAGAAGCACTATATGAAATGAAAAAGAAATCAGAGTTTTAGATTGTTTTAATTGCTGTTATGGTTTTGTGCTTCACAAATAAATGGGTTGTGTGTAGTTGGTATCATGTAATATTTTCTTGGAACTGATTTTCTGTGATCAGGTGATGACTAGAGTTTAAAAAAAAAAAAATTTTTTTATTGTACTGATTTATTAGTATGTATATATGTACATGCGTGTGTGTAGTGAGGGTACTGTTATTAATTCTATGTATTTATATATAAACGTTCACTTTTAATGTGTTTTTTCTAATTTTTAAATGCAGATTTTTTACTTTTTGAGGTTGTGAATGAGACCACAAGAATGAATATAATAATTATATGACTGTAATTTACCAAAGAATTATATCAGTAAAAATTAAGCATAGAACTCTAAAAGAGATTTCTGAGCAGCTTTATTATTGTCGAAGCGCCTTATGCTGTAAAAAAATGCTTTTTGTAATTTGTGAAATTTATGCATTACTGTTTGTAACTACATAATTATTGTAACAGTTATCACTAAGTAGTAAAAAAAAAATAGTATATAATTAGACGCTTATAATTGAAATGTATTTTAAACCACTGGCCTTACAAACCCCAAATATTGAAGTGTTTTGATCACAGACTTTTTTCTGTTTTTATTTTGTTATTTAAATTACTGTTTGTAATATTTATTACAGTTTTGCGTACATTTTTATAATTTTATTGAAGAAACAGGTGTGATATTGGGAAATTAGATTAATACTAGTTGTTTAAAAGAATTGTTATCTGTCTAAAAATATGATTTAAGTGATTTACTATATGGTAGCTAATAATTATGTGATGATGGATTAAATCACTTTGTAGACTGTCCCCGGCAGCTGGCAATAGTTGAAGACTTTCTGATGTGTTGAATTTGCTTTAAAATTTAATAATTATCTAGTGCTTAAAGTAAATGTTTGTAATATTTATTGCACAAAACGCGTAGGGGCACACACACACACACACACACACACACACACACACATGTACACATGCGTGTGCATGCCTATTGTACTTGTTATTTTTGTGAGTTCAGTTTGTTGAAAGGAAACGTTCCTGCCACCTATAGCTTTAACAACGTTGGTCTAGTCAATAACCGTGGTTTCCTCCCAAACATTATAAATGATGACTTCAAAGAGGGGAAGACGATGTAGTTACTCGTTTCGAAGATACAGGCTTTCAATGGTGGCAGAACCATTTGTAGCCAAGGAACAGAAATTACTATCACCATTGAACATTTCTTTTGAGAAACTGAAGAGTATATAAGAAAATATGATAAGCTAATGTGTTTATGTAAAAACAAAAACTAAAGTCTGTTATGGTTTAAAGTATAAGATAGCAAATTCTAAAAATCTCTGTAGTAGAATGAAATTGGAGAAACTTAATTCTGTTCTTCAAATAGATCTGTTGTACATGCGTGCCCTAGTACCACTGCTGTACTTTGATGTTGACGTCATACCACCTCCAAAGATCCCCCTTAACTCCTTTTTCTGCTTCCACTGCTGCAAACCACATAAGCTCACAAGGAAAGGGCAGGAAAAGTCCCCGCTTTCCATCCACTTGTTATGTTAACGAGCGGGCTGGAACACTATTCTCCTAAGGACACTAACACACTTTGCAGCTATGACATGTAAACCCATAAACTGTTCATACAAGACATAATGTTGTCCAGTGGAGGCCTTGTGAAGGTGGGTACCCAGACAAGCAGATGAGAGAGGCCAACCCCCTGAACTCAAGTCGGGTACCAGTTCCTACAGGGCCCCGGTTACACAGACCCTCGGGTTGCACTGCCGAATGTCAGCCACACTTTGTTCTGATTGTCAGTCCTGATACCACTAAAAAATCGGTTAACCTCTTGGCCTAGAAGGCAGTGTGCACCAGCGTGGGGTGTTTCGGATGTAGAAGGAGCCACGTATAGCTCCAGCTCGCAACCTCTCAGGGTCACTGTGTTTGATGTTGGCAAGGATCACTGGGCGGGTAGTGCAGCTACTTTAACAGGTACCCACCTGCCTGGGAGATCTGTTAGAGAAGAACTGCTGCATAAGAGAACTCGAAATTCATATCCACACAACTGCCATATTTAACTTTCTAACCATGTCATTGTCTAACTTTCGAAAGTAAAGGATTCATAATGAGTAGTAGCAGGTGTCATCAAACATTATGTATAGAGATAGAGAGTTGAGTGTTTATTGTAGAGATATTGGCTTGTTACAGTACCATTTTACTTGCACATTTTATAATCAAATATATTGCAACTTACCGTCTGTGACTTTCTGTAACGATGTCTTCACTCTAAAGTTGACATGTTTTGGGACACTTGTCCCATCCTCAGAACTTAAAAGTATGTTCTTATATCATCAAACGATGATATAGTTGTCAAATAATTAAAACATTAAAATCCAATTAAACAAAAACCACAATACTTAATGTATAAAGTTGAGCGCGACGGTTAAACGGTGCACACCGTACGGTAGCTGACCGCGCATGAATCAAGACTGACTCTTATCACGACAATAACGCAAAGCGGTGTCGTACAATATATTCGATTTAAAAAGCAGTTGATCGTTTAGGACACGCGGCTTGGTATCAGCATTGTTATAAGCTCTGTAAATTTCAAACTCCTCAAGGGCGTTCATATGTCGCCCTTTCTTGCATATGTGAAGAGGTATCAAGTTTGTTTTAAAATTAATTTAATTGTGATTCTCTATGATGAGGTGTTTTGCAAATTTTGATCTAATATGGTCCAAACTGTGAAAGTGTGTAGGCGGTCTATGTTCTGTGAACCTTTTTAAAAAACCACGGCCTGTCTGGCCTATATAAAAGGCGTCACAATCATCACATAACAATTTGTTTTATATAGGCCAGACAGGCCGTGGTTTTTTAAAAAGGTTCACAGAACATAGACCGCCTACACACTTTCACAGTTTGGACCATATTAGATCAAAATTTGCAAAACACCTCATCATAGAGAATCACAATTAAACTAATTTTAAAACAAACTTGATACCTCTTCACATATGCAAGAAAGGGCGACATATGAACGCCCTTGAGGAGTTTGAAATTTACAGAGCTTATAACAATGCTGATACCAAGCCGCGTGTCCTAAATGATCAATTGCTTTTTAAATCGAATATATTGTACGACACCGCTTTGCGTTATTGTCATGATAAGAGTCAGTCTTGATTCAGTGCGCGGTCAGCTACCGTACGGTGTGCACCGTTTAACCGTCGTGCTCGACTTTATACATTAAGTATTGTGGTTTTTGTTTAATTGGATTTTAATGTTTTAATTATTTGACAACTATATCATCGTTTGATGATATAAGAACATACTTTTAAGTTCTGAGGATGGGACAAGTGTCCCGAAACATGTCAACTTTAGATTGAAGACATCGTTACAGAAAGTCACAGACGGTAAGTTGCAATATATTTGATTGAACAACATGTGGCTTGGTACTAATTTCGAATTTATTCCTTTTAAATACATTTTATAATACCGTGTTGACTGAATGTGGCATAGTTTGAAATTAAGGTAATAACCAGATGGACTGTAACAGTGTTGAACTATGAGTACACTGCTCGCTCTTGCTCACTGTGTATTGTAGAATTTATTTCTGTTTACCATTATGATACAAGTAGGGCAGATTATGATGTTTTGGGCAGGTTCTTTGCACACAACTTGGCAGCTGCTTTTCACTTAGAATGTACCTTCACGCCTGTGCCAGCTTCATGGCCCCCACATCCTGAAGCGGGCCCCCAGGCCAGGATCTTTGGCGGGCCCCCTACCTACCACTAAGTTTAAGGGCAGCGTAATGTTCTACAGGATTTAGGATAAAATAAGTCAGTTTAAATGATGACACAAAAGTAATATTTATATTTATTTAAAAAACTATATGGATTTACATAATAAAAACTTACAATAATATAAAAAATTATCTCAAAGTATATTTTCTAGCTTTTGTCGACGCAAATTTTTCAATAACTTCAGTAAAATCAAGTTGCTTAGCTAAATCATTTTCGATGCACAATATTGCTAGATGATTAAGTCGCTCTTGACTAGTTGTGCTTCTTTGCCATGTTTTCAATGAATTTGCCAGTCTGCTGAACGATCTTTCAGCTGAAGAAACAGTAACTGGTACTGTACAAAACAGTTTAATGGCGAGACAGACACTGGCAAATATACCTTGCAGTTTTTTGTCGTAAATTGCGTTCAGAAGTCTAATTGGGGTTCTTTCAGTACCGAAAACTGTCTTGTGAATACTTTTAAGGTGAAGGATTTCGTGCAGAAAGTCTTCTGACAAATCTTTCTCATATGTATTTACAAGTTTTGCTGCTTTTGCAGTAAGTTGACCATCGTCTAAGTTCTGGAAGCTCAAAATGGGTGAGAATAATTCACATATGGTATCTGCTGCTTCAAATCGTGTCATTAAATCATTGATAATAAAATCCAATACTGGGTAAACTACGGAAATTCTGAAATCTTGTTCAGGTTCTATAGAAATTTTTCGGTTTTCAGGAAATTGAGGTTGCACTCCTACTGCTTCAGCAACTACTTTTGCTTCTTGAACAACACTTTCCCATGAGTCACGTAAGTGCTGCATCTCTTGCACTAAGTCTCTTGTAAGTGCGGTCTCGACATCAAGAGATATTCCTTTACTTTGTATGACAACGTTCTTGTTGTCAATACTTGCTAATATTTTGTGCCAAAACACTGTCATTAGCAGACCTTTATAAGATCTGAAATATTTTTTTAGGCCTTTAGTTGTGTTCAGTGCTGAAGGAGTTAATCCTGTAGCCATCTCTCCAAGAAAGACATCTAACACAGCAAGTATGCCGGGATAATGTTTAACAATTGGGCGCACAGCTTGAATTCTTTCACCCCACCTTGTTTCTGAAAGACTTTGAAGAGATAATGTTACGTGTTTTTTCAATACTTCCCAGCGTGCAGGACTGTGAGCGAACAAAGAGTAGAAGTTTTCTATATTCCCGGAAAACGTTATAACATCTGGGTTGAGCTTTGCAGCGTTGACTCCTACGCGATTAAATGAATGTGCTCCGCAGGGAGAGAACAAGGCACATTTGTTCTTTTCTAAGATGCGGGACTTAACGCCGTTTATTTCGCCACGCATATTTGCGCCATTATCGTAGCCTTGCGAACGGCAATCATGGAGAGGTATATTGTTTTTTTCCAGAGTTGCAAGTATTTCTTCAGTTATTTTTTCTCCAGTTTTTCCAGTAAAATTCATGAACTCAATGAAACGTTCATTCACTTCCAATTCGTTTGAGTCTTGGTTTTGGGATATGTATCTGAGAATTAGGACGTTTTGTTCACTGTGAGAAATATCTGTTGTTGCATCTACTATTATTCCGTAGAAAACTGCGTCTCTTCTTTGGTCAAGAATGGTTTGGAGAACTTTGTCTGCACAAAGGCCAATAAACTCATTTTGAGAATACCACGACAAATAATGTGCATGTCCTTTCATACTTTTACCTTCCACCTGATTTTGTTGAACTTTGACGAGATGTTGTAGTGTCACTTCATCGTACTTTCCAATCAACTCTAAAATTCCTAAAAAAATTCCCATTATGAACATCTCCAATCTTTGTGTTCTCTCCTTGAAAAGCTAAACCTCTAGATGATAAACATAACGTTACGTCTACAATCCGTTGCAGAAGTGCTCTCCACTTAGCTGTCTCACATTGCATTTGCAGTTGTAAGTTTTTATCGATTCCATGTCCTTTTAATGACTGCAAAAGGAATTTCCAAGCCAAATATTGTACGAAAAAATGTACGCGGTTTCAAGAAAAAAACGAAGTAAACATACCTGTAAAAACTTTTGGCACGCCGGCGAACAAAACAACAAAGTAATACACTAACCAGATCACTTTCAAACTGAACATAAACATTCAGCAGAGTTTATCCCACAGATATTCACATACCGTAAACATTCGTAAGTAAACACGCATTGTATAGGCAAACATCAGCTGTTTTTGTTACTTTTCAAGGCTTCCAGAGAGGGCAGCACTAATCATAAAGCATTTCTAACGATGTCATACCATACGGACAATGTTGTCGAATACCGCAGCAAACGGAGACGTTTTTTAAACGATGTGGACTATAGGCAAATTGCTCAGCGAACGGAGACAAATTTATTCGACTACAGTCGAATTACGCGGCGAAAGGGTTAATTAATTCTTCCACTGACAATAATGAAATTAAAGCGTATTCATGTCCACGCGGGTGAAGCCGCGGGAAAAAGCTAGTATTTTATAAAGAAGTCGCTTTTTGTCTTCTGTTCATCTCACTTAGCTATCCGACCCACCACGCCGGGCCCCCCCTAATCCTGGGCCCCCAGGCTAGAGCCCCGTCAGCCCCCCTTGTGGGGGCCATGGCCAGCTTTGTGTGTTACAGGAAACCGCTAGGCCCAAATGTACGTAAAATTGCGATCGTGGTATCGTGTCTCTGTTTAACAGATGAAGCATCAGTACTCATTTACTAATGTATGTCTGGTACTTTTATGATTTTTTAACAATTTATAATTACATGTTTTTAATATGATTATTCAGCATTCAAACGCATAAATGCTCTTGTCTGTAATTATGGTTTCAACATTATATTGTAATTTATGTACTGTTGTATTGTAAGTGGATGTAGAAGGCATTCACATCTCATTTCCTGATTTATTATTTCACTCGTTTGGAAACTAATTTCTCTAGTAATGGTTAAAACAAGTTTACTAGCCTAGTTCATAATGGAACAAAAATTGAAATGAGACGTCTGTAAAAAGTGAAAAGTTTTAGTTGTGCGCAAGAAAATCTATTTTAAGAATTTTATAAGTTGATGATTGTGGATCATCAAAGACTATAGAGACTCAAAGATTGTTTTGTTTGTTTGGTGTAGTTGTTTGGACTTATTTTTGTTGATATATAGATGATGCTAGTAGATGAACTACTATAAATACTGCCCACAAGCATTCCCTGGGAGTCAGGAACATCAAACAGTTCTGATGGCCCTAAAAATTTGTGGCCATTTTCTGTATGCAAATAGGATGATTTTGTGCACACCGTACGAATACTCGATAGTCTCACCCTTACAGTTGTTAATGTCTGTTAAGCGTTGGACAGTTGAAAGCATCACACCACCAAAAAACATCACACTGTGTATTTGAATGTTTCAAACTGTGGAAACACTTTGTTGGTGAATAGTTCAGAAAGGATCACGTGATTAGCACTATTAAGTGTGTGTGTGTGTGTGTGTGTGTGTGTGTGTGTGTGTGTGTTTGCGATTTTCGAACAACCTATAAAGCGGTTTTTTGTATCCCACCATTGCATTCCTTATCCAAGTCTCTCATAGCCTCCGTCTTTTTCTTCTTTCAAGGGGGTCCGTTCTAGTAATTCTTTGGCCATCTTTTATTGCCCATACAGCACACGTGCCCATGCCATTTAATCGTTTAGCATCAATTGTATCATTTATATCGATACTGCAACACATCTTTTTATGATTTCTTTCATTATGGATTATGAGTTTTACATGGACCTGGTTAGGGTATACCATGCCAACACTTACCTGCAGTATAAGGTACTTTTCTGCTTTGCCGGCTATTAGGTGTGGGATTTGGGCTTATTAGGTATCAGGTAACGAGTTGGGACGATGTGTTTCCAAAAGAATTATTTTAGGAAGCTGAGTTGTATAAATTGTGAATAAATGAAAACTACCTTTTTAGTCTATCATTCCAATGATTATAATTGTCACCCTCAAGGTGCTTATCTTTAAACAAATCATAATAATAAAAAGAATTTCAAATATTTAACACAATTTACGGCGGGTTCCACCATTTATATTCTTTCTTGAATATTACTTTACCATATTTTCTCTAGTGATATATTGTTATAATGCTTACGTCTAACAATCACATATTAAAATCATATATCTTAGTACATAATTTATAAGTTCCTGAAAATAAGACATACAATACACAGTATATACACAAAACATATAACATGGAAATATACACACATATATGGGCAGTTTCACACTGTCTGCCTGTAATTATAATTCATTTATAAAAATCATTTTTGTTATATTGAAATAATTATTTAATAAAATGGAAATACTGAATTGATTTCATTCTATGAAATCCGTAACCCTGTTCTTTATACATGAGAAAATAAAATACGAACTTTTTAAATGAATATAACAAGGGTTATAGTTATCGTTATCTCTATGTTAATTATTCTTTATACAGTGCACAATCTCATGAAAACATTTGCTTAGAGTCTTTCTGCACTCTTATTAACATATTATTATAATAATCACACATTATCTATATGTTCTGTCTTTTTGAATAAATGTCTCTATATGATATACAGTACAACATTTAAAAGTGTCTTTAGGCTTTAGTCATACCGCCTATATAATTAAATGTTTATCAATTATTTAAAACTGTTCAATTTCGCTTATAGCGGCTTTTCATTTACTTGTTGTGTTTTACAACATTATTATGAACCCTGAACCATATCAGGTCACCTGTTTTGATGATTTCATGTTACACAGATGTACACGGGTCTCAGGCGTCGGCGTTGAGTACAGCTATTCCTCTCGAAACCTCCGTCAGCGTCGCTTAGCGGTGTATGAACAGCTAGGCTAGGCGTCGTTCCTTTATCGTCATGGACACAGCGTCTCTGGCCTCGGGTATAGTCTGATGTCCGTAGTACGTAGTTGTAGTAACTCAGGTGTCTGCCGGTCTCATTGAAGCGTCTTCTGCAGCGTATCGTTCCGTGTGTACGACTCAACGACTACTTTATGAATGCGAGAGATGCTCGTTTTGGCTCACTGTTTACAGGGCAAAGCCACGTGTGCAAATGAGTTTCTATCGGCGAATATCTCAACAATCCTTTATTTATTTAGGAAACAAAGTTGTTTGTTAGACGTGTCTTGAACACAGTTATTAGCTATGTATACACGCGATCTTTAATTAGCACCGCGAAAGGTGTGAAATAGTAAAACGCTTATAGTTCACGACACTCTCACTATCTCGTTATGTGTTTGGTGTCTAAATAAAGCTACATTTCCGCACTATTCACTGGTCAACCTAGTTCTTCTTAATCTTTTGTCATTTTTTTATTATTTAAGTTTTAAAACACTTCTGACATGTGCCGACAAAATTATACATATTTATGCAGGTGGACTGTTATCTGTACCCTTCTAAATGTACAATTGTAGCAGATAACGCTTATTATGCGTACTCCAGTTAGAACGATAAACATTGATAACAATGTTTTGTTATAACACTCCCCCACTTGCTTTAAAAAAAATTGTTTGTGCTTTACATAACATTTTTTTTTCTTTTTTTTTTTTTTTTTTTCTATGTTTAGTACATACACAGTCAGTTATATTACATGTTTATTAGAAAGAATATAAAATCTTTTCTTAAAGTAACAATCACATATGGGTATTATTGGATATAATGACGCAGAGATGACGCATGGTACTTTCCGACGTCCTTTTTCTTCACTGGGTCATATACCATGTAGGTGTGTGGTCCTAGACGACTCCTTAGTTCATATGGGCCACAGAATAATCTGAAGAATTTCTTGGAAGTGTTTAATATACTACTTCCCACAGGATTTGTCTTTATCAATACCTTATCACCAATCTGGAATCTTGTCAATCGGTGAGTTCTATTATACCGGTCTCTCCTTTTACCTGCTTGATGATATAACTGTCGTTCAGCTCTGTTTATTTTTTATTTGAATTGGCAAATCTACATTATAATTTTCCGGTTTATTAATCATGTTGTGCCAGAATCTTTTAGGTATTTTATTCTCACTTAATTCTAACGGTGTGTATCCTGTAGCTTCACTATAATTGTGATTCATTGCATCTTCGAAAAATTGTAGATAGTCAGGCCATTTACTCTGTTGATTGTAGCAATATAACCTCATGTACTTGCCTAACTCTCTATTTATTCTTTCAGCAAGATTAGTTTGTGGATGCCTTATGGATGTAAGTACAGGTTTTATACCTTGTCTTGTCAATGCGTCCTTCCATAATTTATTACCAAACTGCTTACCTTGATCTGTCAACACTTTATCCATTTTTCCATACTTTGGTATATACTTCTGGGTGATGACGTTCAGAACAGATTTCATGGTGGGTCTTCGTACAGCATATAACTTTACTAGCTTGGTAAACACATCTACCGTCACAATTATATGGCGGTACCCACGACTTGATCGCGGGAGTGGTCCAAGGAAATCAAGTGCAACTATATCCCCCTTCTTCTTAGTTCTGATACTCCCCATTTCAACGCAAGTGTTTAAATTCGGATGTTTGGCTGTTTGACAATCATGGCATTTCCTAACAATTATTTTAATTTTTCTGAACATATTATTACAGGTGAAGGCTTCTTTCATAGTTAAATAGCACTTCAATGGAGATGCATGAGCTAGACTACGATGACATGGCATAATTAATTGCTGTAACATGTCATGAGATAGCACAACTTTCCAATCATAATTAATAAGCTTAAATAAAATTCCATCTTTCACACAATAATTTATAGGTAACGGATTATTTTTTATATTCTGTAATCGCTGATCTTTATCTTGCTCTCTAGCGAGATTACGTAGTAATTCTTGTACTTCTCTCTCGGGTTTGTATGTTATGTTGCTAAGTACCCTGACATCTTGTGGTTTAGCTTCATGTGTTTCTATACAGACTCCAGAATGTAGTCATTGATTTTCAGTCTTCGATGTGGACGGTTTGTTACGTTCATCAGTGTTTCTCGGTGTCTCTTTCTGTTTTTTCTCAACGGTAATCGCCTGCGTATTTGCATTCCTATCGGATGTCCATGGTTTCGAAAATCGTTTCGACGAATTCGGCCATCGGTAACCTCCTTTGTAATTACCTCTTTCATTATTTTGCTCCTGCTTCTCATATGTTCGTCCATCTTCATGGCGTCTATCATATGATACATTTTTGTTTTTCGGATATTTTTCATCGTCTGTACGTCTATCTTCTCTGCCTTTATCTTCTTGGCGATATCTTTGCGAATACCACGTACCTCTATCTTGATTTTGGTTCCGGTTATCTCGCTGAACTCCTCTTGGTGGGTCTCGTTCACGGATTACACCCTCCATCTGTGTTAAAAGTATTAATAGATCTTCAATGGTAGCTATACCCTGAACATGTATAGCTAGTTGGATGTTCCTGCTGAAATGATTAGCAAGGTTAATGACTAATTCTTTTTGTGTTAACGCGGGACGTAAATGTTTACTCCTCTCTACTAACATAATGACGTATTCATCTTCAGACAGCTTACCTGGATTATATTTACCAAATTCCAGTGTATTTCGTATTCTCATTTGTATGTATTCATTCCAATACCTCCGTTCGAATGCTAGTTTAAATTCTTCATACGTTTTTAAATCGTCATTCACCATCGTGAACCAACTGGCTGCTGCATCTTTTAAGTAACGGCTTACAAAGTCTATTTTATCTTTGTCACTGAGAATAGATCCAATACTATCCATTTCTTTCTCACATTTGATACGAAATTCAATGGGATTTTCCCCTCTGGATCCTCTAAAATAGTTAATGGGTCTCTCTTCTCTAGGTACGGTCGAGTATACTAACGCTTGTGTTGGTAGTCTTCTCACTTCTCGTGTAAGTCGGTCTACTTCATCTTTTAACTTGACTTCCAGCTGATCTACCCTGTTGTCATGGTGTTGGATAGATTTCTTGATGGTGTCGTCTGCTGCGGCTAGACTTTTTGTTTCTTCTTCAATTTTCATGGTCTTCCTGACATTACTCTGCACCAACTCGCTGATGACTTGTATCTTGGTATCTTGTCGATGCGTAATTTTTTCGAGTTTCTGGTCCAGTGTGTCGGCCATAGATTTAAAATTTTGTTGTAGTCTTTTTCGCTGCTCTTCGAAATTTTCATTCATCACCACCGCTTGTTGTTTTAGAGACTCTTTAACTTTACCTTCTAAGGTCTCCATTCGTTCCATAATTTCTACCTTACTTTCAGCATTATACGCGTATAGTTTCTGAATTTCTGACGTGCTTGCTTCCAATCTTCTCATAGTTTCAGACGTGCTTGCTTCCAATCTTCTCATAGTTTCAGCACCACTAGTTTTTATTTCTTCAAACCTTTTTACGTTTTCAGCGTTGCTGGCTTCTAACTTCTTCATTATGTCGGCTAAACTGACCTCTTGTTTCTGTGCCATGTTTAATTTTAATTTGGTGAACCGATTTTAAAATATTTATTATTAATTTGTATATTATTAATTATTTGGATTATTATTAAATACTGTATTGGTAGTCATTTATTCATCAACATACAACCATTATCTTGGGCGCCTGTAGTATCAGTTTCTGATAACCACAATATTTATCTAAGCTCCCCTTTGTTTACTCTACTGATAACGCTAACTGTACGTTCTTATCAGCTACATTCAACATATAAATGCACGTTTTATAATAATTACACATCAACTCTAAATATTTGTTCTACGTGAATTTATATTTATTTAACTTCTAACTAATTTTTAATTTTTTTTTCGTATTATGTTTTATTTATTTAATCGTGCCCCACGTTGGAAGCGACATTTTCTTTTGCAACACATCTTTTTATGATTTCTTTCATTATGGATTATGAGTTTTACATGGACCTGGTTAGGGTATACCATGCCAACACTTACCTGCAGTATAAGGTACTTTTCTGCTTTGCCGGCTATTAGGTGTGGGATTTGGGCTTATTAGGTATCAGGTAACGAGTTGGGACGATGTGTTTCCAAAAGAATTATTTTAGGAAGCTGAGTTGTATAAATTGTGAATAAATGAAAACTACCTTTTTAGTCTATCATTCCAATGATTATAATTGTCACCCTCAAGGTGCTTATCTTTAAACAAATCATAATAATAAAAAGAATTTCAAATATTTAACACAATTTACGGCGGGTTCCACCATTTATATTCTTTCTTGAATATTACTTTACCATATTTTCTCTAGTGATATATTGTTATAATGCTTACGTCTAACAATCACATATTAAAATCATATATCTTAGTACATAATTTATAAGTTCCTGAAAATAAGACATACAATACACAGTATATACACAAAACATATAACATGGAAATATACACACATATATGGGCAGTTTCACACTGTCTGCCTGTAATTATAATTCATTTATAAAAATCATTTTTGTTATATTGAAATAATTATTTAATAAAATGGAAATACTGAATTGATTTCATTCTATGAAATCCGTAACCCTGTTCTTTATACATGAGAAAATAAAATACGAACTTTTTAAATGAATATAACAAGGGTTATAGTTATCGTTATCTCTATGTTAATTATTCTTTATACAGTGCACAATCTCATGAAAACATTTGCTTAGAGTCTTTCTGCACTCTTATTAACATATTATTATAATAATCACACATTATCTATATGTTCTGTCTTTTTGAATAAATGTCTCTATATGATATACAGTACAACATTTAAAAGTGTCTTTAGGCTTTAGTCATACCGCCTATATAATTAAATGTTTATCAATTATTTAAAACTGTTCAATTTCGCTTATAGCGGCTTTTCATTTACTTGTTGTGTTTTACAACATTATTATGAACCCTGAACCATATCAGGTCACCTGTTTTGATGATTTCATGTTACACAGATGTACACGGGTCTCAGGCGTCGGCGTTGAGTACAGCTATTCCTCTCGAAACCTCCGTCAGCGTCGCTTAGCGGTGTATGAACAGCTAGGCTAGGCGTCGTTCCTTTATCGTCATGGACACAGCGTCTCTGGCCTCGGGTATAGTCTGATGTCCGTAGTACGTAGTTGTAGTAACTCAGGTGTCTGCCGGTCTCATTGAAGCGTCTTCTGCAGCGTATCGTTCCGTGTGTACGACTCAACGACTACTTTATGAATGCGAGAGATGCTCGTTTTGGCTCACTGTTTACAGGGCAAAGCCACGTGTGCAAATGAGTTTCTATCGGCGAATATCTCAACAATCCTTTATTTATTTAGGAAACAAAGTTGTTTGTTAGACGTGTCTTGAACACAGTTACTAGCTATGTATACACGCGATCTTTAATTAGCACCGCGAAAGGTGTGAAATAGTAAAACGCTTATAGTTCACGACACTCTCACTATCTCGTTATGTGTTTGGTGTCTAAATAAAGCTACATTTCCGCACTATTCACTGGTCAACCTAGTTCTTCTTAATCTTTTGTCATTTTTTTATTATTTAAGTTTTAAAACACTTCTGACATGTGCCGACAAAATTATACATATTTATGCAGGTGGACTGTTATCTGTACCCTTCTAAATGTACAATTGTAGCAGATAACGCTTATTATGCGTACTCCAGTTAGAACGATAAACATTGATAACAATGTTTTGTTATAATACATATATTTATTTTTTCCCTTATTTCTTCACTTTTTACCCTATCCAGCAATGTCAGTCTACAGCACCTCCTCCAGTGTCCCATTTCCATGGCTCGTCATCTTTTCCTCATATTTTCTGTAGTCCCCCACAGCTCATTCTCATATGTTACAATACTTCCCACTATTGTCTTGTATATTTTGATTTTTGTTTCGGGCCTTAGTTGATTGCCCCATACAGTGAATGTATTGCACTGTGAAATATTAGATGAAAATGAACATATGCGCTATGTGATTACTCAGTGTCTGAAAACAAGGTGTAAATCCCTGTTGAGTAAACAATAAAGTAGTAAGCCAGAGCAAAGCTTAAAAGAATGCTGTCAAAGTTGGTAAAGTTTGGAAAAAAGAAGAAAGTATATTAGTTTGAAACTTTATTTATGCCATTATTTTAACAAACTATAATATCTTACATAGGCCTAGAGTCCCGTTTATTGATCAGATTTTGTTCCTTTTAACACTAGGTAATAAGAAAAGCACTTGTTTTGTGCAAAAATGTAAGTACACTGCAGGCCTAATGCTATACAAATTGTGTTCTATGAACTGTCACGGCCTCAGACATAACCTCTAAAAAAGATACCAGTTTTTCATTTTGCAAAGGGCTCAATTAAATATAAAAATCATTTCAGCCTAAAAACTAGTGTATGCTTTACGCTGTATGACCCTTTTGTCAAGTTTGTAATAGAAGCAGAAAAAGTTCCACAACTATAGTTGTGATAAAACCAACTGTTTAATGGGGTGATATTTTCAGTTGTGGTATTTGTTAGGTTCATGCTTCGTCTGCCTTATCCAGGGATAACGTGCTGCCATGTTATGCGGACAGTACATTATCCGTGTTGTCCTATAACTTCACAGCCTATCGGTCTAATGTTACGTAGCATTATGGTACAAATTGTGTGGAATAATATACTAATATTATATTTTGTACGTCAACATTTTCTTTTTTTTAATTATGTGTATGCATAAATGAGTGTGGACATTTTAAGTCACATAGTTTTTGGTTTTCTGATGCAAACATATATTTTGTACATTCTTGCCATACGTTTCAAATTTTCAGTCATTATAGTATTGCAGCATTCTGCTTTCACTTTCGGTTTAAGAATAACTTTAACTGAAATCTGATCGGTAAATACATGAAAAATATTGAACTGGATGCGGAATATTACATCTTCTAATGGCGAAAGCTTTGCCCTTTTGAAAGATGTGCATATGCGTACATATTTTTACATGTATATTGTTATAAGTAAGCTTAACACAAATATGTTTGATCTCACGCAGTCGCTGTGAATGTCGGGTAGATTGTACATTGTTAGGTATCAGTTGTTTAGTACACTTTGTTTATTGAAAATTGATTAATAAATGTATTGTTTATGTATATAAATGATGGTAATTTTTATTTATACAATGGCTTGATGTATATATATGTATTTGTTTTTAATTAAGTGTGCCTGAATGTAACAGAAAATAAAAATTGCTCCTTGAATTTTGTGGGAACGTGAATGTGTAAAAACTAATTAGACATACTAGTGATAAAGTGCAAAGACATTAAAGAAAGAATACAACATGTATAATTATAAAAATCAACTAAACTAGCCGTGGGTTGTCACTTTATTGTGTATATGGATATGTTGTTGATACAATAGGCAACTTAATATATACATAGGTAGGTAGGTAAATGAGGAATATGACAGAATTATTTTAAGTAAAATATATATTTGTGATATAAACGTAATGTATAATCAATATATACATTGTGTTGATGTATGTAGCACTTTTTTACAATTAAAATTTAAATGAAATTTGTAACATAGAAATGTGTATATAAATATAATACAACAAGTGTATATTTGTATTGTGATTTTGTATTATGTAAATATGTATTTATAATAATAATAATAATAAATAAATCTACAAAGCCTATTTAATTATTATTATTATGTGTACGTGGCTAATTTTAATTTAATTTTCGCACAGTGAAGCTCAGAAATAATTGTTTGGTTGAAATTGTAATTTATATATAAAATTATGTAAATTTACTTTTGATATACAGTATCTAATTTATGTGAACGAAAAAGGCTAGAATTATCTGAATGTAGTGTAAGAAGAGTTTATTTAATATTAGAAAAATATATAATTTGAAAATCTGTAGTAATCTGTTAATTTATTTACAGATGATATAGTTAATGTTTGGTTACTGTGTTAATAAATTGTACATTGTATCAAGATTTAAAATTCGTATCCTAATGGCAGTTGTGTAACCAGGATTCTCGTGTGGGTATTAACTAAGGATTTCTCCATGACAAAGATCATAGATCATGACTTTTCCGTGATATCGAGTTAGTGATGATAAATGGGAGGCTAGATGTTGGCTATGGTATGAAAATCACTAGTTAAGCCCACCGTGTATGTTATCGATATAATTGCCTCTGCGTAGATTTCATGTGTAAGATCTCAGCTTACTCAGTGGAGGGAAGCTATAACCATCCTGTAACCTCTGTTGGTGATTGGTCAATGGACTGTATAATAATGAACTAAGGGGAAAGCATACGAAATAATTACGATAAAAATAACAGTCCCTTGTTAGACAGAAGCACAGTCCTTCAAAACGTCTTGTGTTTTTTTAGTTTACTGGAGTTAACAGTGCCTACAGGATATTGTACTTTACACAATAATTTGTCACAAGTGAAAATATCCCAAGTAAGCCATTATGTCATACAAGAAGGTATCAGTAAAGTTGTTCCCCATTGTTATTAATAAAGCATTCGTTCAAGTTTAATATTTTGTATTTTAACTTTATTTAATTTCCTAACACACCACCTTTAAATTTCTGGTTAACGATCTTCAGCTTTTACCAGCCAGATGTTGCAACCCATATGACGTCTTATGTATGAGTGCCTCCAGATTTCTTACATTTGTTTTAAAAGTGTAGACGGGTGATGCTGCTTTATAATTTAGATACATTCTGGTTTCTCAAAATAGTTTAGAATAAATTTTAATTTTGTCAGTGAAACAGCAAGCTTCTATATTCTGCTTGCAAAAACACATTCATATCTTATCACTATGCTAGTTGTTTAGTATTACCATCATATTTCCTCATTTTGACCTTTACAGACTTTACTAGAAGTTATGCCTTGACCTCTTCCCCATTACGTAATGACTGGGTAACAATTACTACAAATTTACGCTTACTTTGAAAACCTTAGTATCATGTACCACTTGCTTCTGATTTCTGTTGATCTTATAATTTGAGAGTAACTCATATCCATTCGTGTCTTGACATCTTTGAGATGTGTAGGCCTTCCTCATACTTTCCATCCTAAAGGTGCGGTTTTATTTGAGTGATTGTCGCATACAGTGAATGCATTTTGCTGATGCATAGGCATGGAAAAGTTGTGTTTATCGCAGCAGACAGATCAGACTACAGTCTACGATAAATTGTGTCAGGAGACAGACTGTATGTTGTAAAGCAGTGGGACAAGTCTTTGAACAGCTCCCATTGAATTGTTGTCTTTTCCTTCCTCAAGTGAAATGACTTGGCTGAGACATAATTGAAAAATCATTTACTGCATAATAGAACTACTTTATTTCTCTACTTACAAACTGTTATGTTTATATTTCATGTTATATTATTGTACATACATGTATATATTCTTGATAGCAGTAAATGTTACTAATATAATTACAACCAAAGAGTCATCAGATAAGAAAAGAAAAAATACTCAAATTATGACAGCTAATCTTTAAGGTATGTATTTATCTGCATATAGTTTTATTTGTGCAGATACATTTGGGGTTCTGTTAATTATTGTATAAATGATTTTCACAAACGTGTGTTATAGCTTTCCTTGTTGAATATATGCATGATCTAATATACACGTACAGAATGAGGTTAGAGTTGGGCATTTTTGAATGTTCCTTTATACCTTTATGCCCTTTATAATCTTCTTTCTGAATTTTAATTTATATCGTATTGTTCGTCAAGGTCTTTTATTCGCCTTCTAATTGTTTTTCCTGCAATTCTGTGGTTGAAAGGAAATCAGACTGAGTGGAAACGCCCATCCCACAATATATCAGAAGTCAGCTGTACTATAATATGCACCCATAAAGCTGATTCTAGTCTTTTTTTAGTATGCAGTTTATTTGTGTTGTAATAAGAATTGGAAAATATACAAGTTTTATAAACAGTGTAAATATGTATAGTGGTAGATGTATTGCTCACAGATATCCGCTGCAGTCGTGTGTAAGTGAGCGTTGTCAGTGGTGTGTGTGTGTGTGTGTGTGTGTGTGTGTGTGTGTGTGTGTGTGTAATGACCAGTTGTAAAGTTGCTCAAAATGTATTGTATAAATAAATATATCTCTGTACTGCAACTGTTGCTACTGCTTGAGAATTATTGTTGTCATTTGTTTATACAAAACACCATCGCTTTTTAGTCAGTGTTTATATAGTGTTGTGTAACGCTGCTTTTGTATACATGGTACATTTAAGCATATACATGTACACAATATGTTCTAGTGTTGTGATATATCTGTACGTGTTGGTTGGTTGACAGCATTTTAATATCTCTGTTACCATGAAAATAGTATTAAAAATTTGGTTTTTTAATTAATGGGAATACATGGATATAGAATTGGAGAATAGTAACAGTAAATACACGTAATTTGCCTTTCAAAGTAATGTGTAATGACTTTCAGATTCTTTTGCCAGTGATTGAGGTTCAGTTTGTTAAATCTTGTTATACTTTTCATTTGATATATATGGAAATTATTATGTGATTATTAGCATGCTTAAATATTTCAACAGTTGAAAAAAAAAGATGTGTTTATAACGTAAAGTGTAAAGTCTGTTGCAATTCTGTGTGTGGGGCATGTTCAATTTGCGAGATGTGATATCCTGGTAGACATTTTAATCAGTGATTCCAAAATGTTTTGCCTTCATCACACCCTTTATATTAATGACAAATCGGCAGGAATCAAATTTTTATTTATATAAATAAATGTCAGGATTTGTATTTATATAATTTTTAGGAATCAAATTAAAATTGAGTTGGATTTAAATGCTGTGTAAAATCTCTTGTACTGCAAACATTTGTTACTTACAATACTTCAGTTTTAATTTGTGTTAATAAAATTTCATGGCACTCGCAGAAGAGAATCACTGGGAACTTATTTTGGTTGCATTGCAACAGATAACAAACTTTTAATATTGGTAGTTTCAGCATAATCGCGATGTTACATAACATTCAGCATTGACATATTTATATTCAGTATGTTAATGTTGAATGTCTTTAACATTGAATAATTTGCTCTGTTTTGTTTTGTCATGTCTGAGGTGATGCTAAAGTGTAGAAGAAGTTAAATAGTAGCAATTTTTCAGATTTATTTTTATGTTAAATTGTCTCTTTGTTAGCTGATTACCAATATTGAAAGAAAATAAGAAAAATGTATGTGAATGTTTAAAAAATATCAATAAACTAAAACACATCAGGTTAATATGAAAACTATACAGCACTGGTATATAAGAGTAACATGTGTATGTGTGTGTGCATGTCTAAATGTATTTCATTTATATACTTATATGTTATTATAATATGTGTGTTACATCTGATTAGTGAGAGACCGGATAAACAAAAAAATGGTCTATCGTTTACTAATGATTTGCTTAATATTGTTATAGATTTGCTGTCTATCAGATGTTTTAAGATGTTTCTGTTTTACACTGAAATTTAATTTTATAATTTAAAAGTATAATTTTTTTAATCATGAAAATGTACATTTATCAGTTTCTTTTTTATATTTGTTTTGAAGCCTTTCTGCATTTGTTCATTAATTCAAACATTTTTTTGTGAATGGAGAACAAAGCTGTGTATATTTGAAAAGTAAGTTCTAGTATCCAATCCACATTAAGTGACATTAGTCATACTTTTACATGTGGAGTTTTACTTATATAATGGAGTTTTTAGGAACTCATAATATAATATAATATGACTGGCCTGTTTTAAGGAAAGTGAATCAACCTTAATAGTTATCAGCTTTGTAAAGATGTGGAGGAACATAAGATCTTGTGATGTCTTGTGTGTGTAACTTTTCCTTGAAGTGCGAGAGGGTGTAAAAGTTCCCAGAATTGTTAATAAAAGCTGAAATATTCGTATAGGTCTATAAGTTTGTCTCTCAAAGTATTCCTGGTGTGGCTAGACACAGAAGCCCCAGTGACTCTTCCATTGCCAGAAACTGTTCCAACTTCAATGCTGTCATCTGTTCCCAGTCTTTGTGTTGTAGATCTGGAATATGTACAGAGTGCTTCCATTTTAGTTTCTGCCTCCCTTGTCAGAACAAATAAATGCAGTATGGTGAGCTGTATAATAGAATATGACCCAGATCTGCTGAAACTCAAACAACGCATATTGGCAAGACAATCCTTACAAAGTGAAGATAGTTTTTGTGTTGTTAAATCTGACAAAAGTAGTTATATTGAACTCCAGACACCCGTGTTTGAAAATATTTTTGAAAACATATTGCCACAGCTACTTATTTGAAAACGCAGTCCAGCAAATTTTTTAAAAGTTTTATTTTGTTTTGTTTGTGGCAGAGTGGATAAAACATTCCAGTTTGAAACATTCTAAGCATATTTAATCTTCAACTCATATTTCAGCTAGTTTGAAATTGTTAAATGATGTTCACACTTCTAAGTACGATGTTCATTGTGTTAAGTCTGTACACAGTATTCCCACAATAAAACTAAATTTTAGATCACAGTCATATTTTTCAAAATTAGTCAGCTTCACAAAAATTTTCCAGACTTGGGTACCTTAAAAATGTGAGCACACATATCAGTGAAAGTGTGAAGTATCAATCACAAAGTGCTTTTAATTTTTTGTAAGATTATGTATGTTCCCTGTTTGCAGTTTGTGTGTGCATATCCATGCATGTGTGTATATGTTTGAGAGAGAGATTGAGAGCTCTATAAATAAGAAACACAGTAACAGGCACAGATTGGGTATACATTTATCAGTGGTTTGATTCGTTTCTTTAAATTTTGGCTCTGTACCATCTTTATACACCATACAGACTTTATTTACTATATAATAGTGGTCAGTACATTTAATTATTAAAAGTTTAAATTTATTTCTACCAAAAAAATGTTACTTTTGTATTTTTTTTTTCAGCAATTAATTGTACTAGTGAATATGTAATTTTATACCAAAGACTAAGGATCATAACCAAAGCCCTTATTTCATACGGGCACGGAGCGTTAGCAAAGATTTAATTATTAGTGATGTAGAAAATGTTATTATAAAAGATAATGAAATTGTGAAGTAAAATCTACTTGTAAACAAAGAATATAAATATTGAAAGCCAAAGAATATTATACAAGGCCAGACATTGAACAAATATTTTACATTACAATGTGATGTTGTCACTTAACATTTTATGTAATACATTATCATAAATACAGACTGTATTAGTTGCAAGTGTTACAAAAAAATGATAATTAGAATGGACGGAAATCAAAGTCAAAACTGAGGGCATTTTGTGTTCGGTGTTTGCCATTGTTAACATGTGGTTGATTATCTAAGTAATCCATTGTAAATTGGTTGTGAATAACTGTCGCTACAATCGAATATGGATGTATTTGAATCAATGTTATCATGGTCAGCATAGTTTCAGTGACAAAGAAAACTCAGTTTTAGTTCAGAAAACTTTATTTGAATATACACATAAGTATAACTGGAAGCTAAAATTGCCCCTGTTCTCAGGTATTGGGCATTCTTTGTCTTGCAATTAGTAGCTCCCTGAAGTCCAGGAGAGTAATCCAAAGGGTGCTTTGACAGTCTGACATGACCCTTCTTTCTCTGTGTGTCTTCCATAATAATATTGATTATATTCGGATTTTGTGCAATTTGTTGATTTCTGAATACGGTCATTATTGGTCAACTCAAAGTGTGGCACCCATCTTGCACAAAGATTTTTCATACCAAGTTCTTGAGATAACGTGTGATACACATGCTCATGTGAGATACCTATGATTTCAGAGATATTATTCTCTCTCAGTCGCTGGTCTTGCAACACTGGATGGATTTTTAAACATTATATCTGTACTTGCACTTTTTGAGTGTCTGCTGTGGATATCGTCTTCAATCTTTCTACAACCAAGTTTAATTCAAGTGCTCGCTTACAAGGCATTGTTTTTGAAGCCGAAACATTTACCATTTTGTTCTGAATTTCTGTTTGTACCAGACTTTTTTACATACTAAGAATTCAATCATAGTACGATGTTTGATTTTGTCCATTTTTCAAAACAGTCCCAACACACAAATTCCAAATAGCAGACTAAAATAAATATTGACAGATAGGTTTGGACCTTAACAGATGTTTACATGAAAAGTGAATCTGTAGCACACTTAACAATTGTGGAGTCTACCACTATACTAATAGCTGTTGCTCCGCAAATTTTTCAACTACCTCTTGTATATCATATAAACTTTAATTTAGATTTTCTGTCTGACCAGTTGAAGCCACTGAGCATATAAAAATATAAGAACTCTTGTTCTTCTTGTATTCTCTTTGATTTTTTTTAAGTAGCATTATATACAACACGAATTTTTAAAAGTTTTTGATTTACATCATGATTGTAACCAATCAAAATACAAGTCTATTAACAATTGCATTTAACTTAAGGCCACAGTGAAGGATGGTTTCCTATAGGGTAGAGGGTAGCTACCATCCAAGCAACCCACCAGGTAAGTATTCAACACGGGCTCCTGTTATGGAACCGGCCGCATTTCCCCCTCCATTCAAACCATGCTGCCTGGCGTGGAGCAAGGTGAACAGTCGAGTTGGTTAATTCCAGTCACCCTCCACGTACACCTCCTTGTCCACATGGAAGAGCCACTTATAGCAGCAATTTTCAGAGGCAAGGCCATCTTCTGGGACCGTACCGAAAAACTTTTGTATTATTTTTAAAAATAAATATCATTATTATGTAACATGTATTATTTTAATCACAACCTAACTTATCAATCAAATTTAAGTGGAATCTTATAATAAGGGTGTACGCCACTTTTATTTAAGTACATGTATGAAACTTATTGTGAGAATTAGGCACTGTTCTATGGAAATCGGTACTCTGAAGTGTGTTGATGTTCTCTCCAGCTTGTCTTTAACATTATCTAACAGACTGTCTAATGTCTGTACATTCATCCTTCCATAGTTATGAAACTTATCAGGATAACTCCTGAGTTTTTCTACACACCCAAAAATTTACCATCTAAATCTATAAATTTTTGTGTGTACCATTTTTCTGTGTACTATCTAATACAACACTACCATTTACCATCTAAAAATTTACCACCGGTACAGTATTGTTACCGATTCACCCACATGTGCCTACAATTATTCAAAGTTGTATTTTAAAAATACGGATTATATTCACATAAAAAAAAGATTCCTTTGCTCCAGTAGTAATACCTAAAATAAATACCTAATATTTCCAGCTAGTAGTGTGGCTGAAATATATCTTCCCTTCACCCACGTTCTTGTACCCTCTACTTTCCAACCTAACCACTACACACCAGCAGTGTGGCCTTAGGTTTGTGGTTGTAACGTGATGTTTACTTATTATAATCTGTATGCGTATCTTAAAATTGCTGTTACCTTTATCCTTTTTTTACATACCAGTTAGGGCCTTCTTAAACATAGATCACTCTTCACAACACTGGAACTCTCTTTACTAGAGTGCGTCCTCCTCACAACCCCCTCCCATTGTCCAACATCATTTTCTCCCAAATCCGAGTGGATGTGTAGGAAAAGGTAACCAGCCCCCCTACAATTTGAAATTGTATTCAAATGACAATTTCCTTATTTTAGTCTGTGGTAACATCTCTTGAGTGCTTTGTCACATTTTAACTGGTTGCTGCCTGCCATGTACCTACTGCTTGACGATTGGCAGTTATCTGCTGACTGGCCAGGACATACCAGTTAACCATCCTTGCTGAGAAAACATATTACGGTTATTTGTAATAAATACATGTGTCAGTCGTGTGGATACATGGTAGATTGAAAATTATGCCCATCCATACAGAAGTTTGTACTGTCTGCATTGTATTAATTAAACAATATGTTAGTTTTTTTTTGTGTATAATTAAAGTGTGTTTTATGCGACAAGAAATCACAGGAGAAATATTAAAAAGTACTCGGGTAATTAGAAATCATTTTTCTCTTGTCATTGTCCAGCCTTGTATATATTGGTTTTACTGCCAAAATTAATAAAATATTTACATATAAATATAATGTTCTTTTTAACATGATTTAAAAAGAAAGAGTGTATTTTTATATATTATGATGACGTGTAAAAATTAACATTAAAAATGAACAAGTGAAAACCAAAGAACGTTATGTTCCTACTATAATTTTCCTGGCAAAAATAAAACTCGCATTTCACTGTTTTCTTTTTTAGTGTGACACAATTTTATTGTAAAACATGCTGCAGTAGCTGACAGTAATGACTGTAATCAGTTAATTCTATTTGTTATCAGTTAAGTGATGGAACAAGTGTATTGTTATCGATTGGTAGGATAAGTGCCTTGCTTGTATTCAGAATGAAAAAAAAAAATGGTACACAGAAAAACCAAAGCAGAATGTTATAAAAAAAAGTTTATTGTGTTGTATTTTTGTATTGCTTGTGTTTTTAGTAGCAACTATTGTTTTTTGTGTTTTGTAAACACATGTTTCGTAGTACAAACTGTAATCAATCCATTTCTTTTTCTTGTATGTATTTGTGTCCACTTGTTTGTACAGCTTTGTCATGCCATATTCAAACACCTTGAGGCCCGTTTCAGAGGACGAACCAAATGAAATCCTTTTGAAAACTTACAAGAAAGTTGATAAACATTGTGTAAATATACTGGTTTATTGTTTCATTTTGGTTTTTTAGCATACTTTCAGATGAGTACATATTCACTTTTTTAGGAACAGGTAATGCGAAATTCTGCAATGCCGTTTTTTTTCAAACTTCTGTAACTTTATAAAACTTATATTAGAAACACACGTACCAAATTGTGTAGTGTCTACAACAAATGTGTTAACAGGTATTAGTTGAGTTTGTAGTAACTAAATTCAGCCAACTTTTTTTTCCAGAACCCAGTTTGTTAAACAATTACAGGATACATGATCACCAGAAAAATTTATTGAAGATTGCACGTGAATATAAAAAAAAAATTTGGAATTTTATAACTGTACATTAGTTTTATAGTAACTATAAACTGTTGCTAAAATATGCAAATAATTTAAAAACCTACAAAAGCCCAGGTCCAGGTGAAACGAATGCTATATTCAGCATCAGGCCTCAAAGTGTTTGTATGTTTGTATCTAAGGTTCTCGGCGCACTTGAGAATTTCAGCAAAACTCATAATAAACGAAAAGTGAATAATATTGTTCTAAGTGTTTCACGGCCGGTGTCAGTTATATTAGAAGTATGTACCGGGCTGTTTGGCCATGGTCCAGGGTTTCCAAACAAACCAAACGTTTCAGCAGCACCACTGGCTGCCATCTTCTGTGGAATTAGAATCCACCTGAACGTCAGGTCTTTAGCCTTTACCACAGTACTGTGGGCCTGACATTTGACACCCCGTGTCAGGTGAATTCTAATTCCACTGAAGATGCCAGCCAGTGCTGCTGCTGCTGCTGAAACGTTTGATTTGTTTGTAAACCATGAACCACGGCCAAACAGATAATGAATAAGTTTGTGGGAAGCAAGACACGAGTAAAAATCATGCGTTAACACAGCGAAGGCATACACAGCCCATGAACTTTAATGTGATGTCCAGAAAGTGTAGTGCAAGATCCTAACACAGCGTACAAATTCAACCTATGGACAGTCTTAATACATAGAAGTGTGAGTTATTCCAGATTTATTCTTTACGTAAAATATTCGAGTTCATTTTTGTCAGTAAGAATAACATGTTTTCTGTGTCATCAACTTTAGTTAAGAGGGTGGTACCAATGATTTATAGCACACAGAATTTGGTCTGACTCCCCTCACTAATATTTTTCCCTTGGTGTTTCTTTCTTAACTAGATTATCTTTCCATAGACATATGCTGTCTCAAAAAATGCTGAACATTTCAGTTTATAAGTCTCCAAGACAAACATGTTTGTTAATACCATCAGCATTTCAATAATATTGTCGCACTGTCTTTGTGAACCAGTCAAATTTAGATGGTTTCTCCATTGTACGAACCAACTAGCTTGAAAGAATTGATTGTTTTGTATTTGGTAAACGTTCTTTTTCTTCAGCTAGTGAGACTAAACATTAATTGTCATATATTCTTGGGTTCTTTGACAATTTATGGACCCCACTGTTGTATTAATTGAACTTGCAAAGGCATCTGTCTGTCTGGAGTATGTCTCGTGATAACTTTTTAATGAACATCAACTGATTTCCATAAAACTTTGCCATGTGTGTCCATGTTTTCACCCTACAGAACCCTATTGTTTTCAGATTGGTCCCCCAAAAAAAGCAGGGGAGAGGGAGGCAAAAATATAAGATAATCGAAATTGTGAAAAAATCATAAAAGCCCTTGTGAGGTATCAAATTAAAGGCAATATTAGCTACAGTAGACAATGTTCATTTCCAAAAATTTTTGACATCAAGACCTAAAAAGTGAGTGAAAATTTTGATAAATTTGAAAAAATTGTAAAAATCCAGTAGGTGTCAGACTAAAATGAATTTGAACACAAATCCGAATGTTCCAAGTTTTTTGTGATTAGTGCTCTGAAATTATCGTATAACTAAAGAAATAGTACAATAATCAGGATTTTCATAATCTTTCCTATAGTTGGAAAATTAATATCTAAGTTAAAATAATAATAAATGTACTTTTTTCAAAACAGTGAGCTAGTTCTGAAGCTCATGGAGCACACTTTACACTCTTTATTTTACATTTTTCAACACTGTTCTAGTGTGGTACATAAATATTATTTTTGCTTTGTAAACTGGTAAGGAACAAAATTGCTTATCTACAAAAGAAACCCAGATTATCCAGTCCGCACATCACTGTATATTCTGCACAGCCCTCGCTGTGTTAATGTAGCCATGAAATCCCCACTGTCTGCACATTATAGATTTTAGTTTTACTGTTCGGTGCATTTTTTTAAAATCCATAAATGAAACCAAAGTTTAAGATTAGTAAAGTTTAGTTTCCTACATTTCTTTATACATCAGAGCAAATGAGAACTGTATTTGTTAGTGGTTTGTATGTTAAAATGCATGACATCATCGAACAATTGTTACGCAGTATAAATGTTAAGGATAATTTTTAAAACCCCTAACTGTACATATATATATTAAATTATATAGGATGACAATATATTGTGATTTTGTTCTGGCTGTTGAGCATTTTATTTTTGGACATAAATAACATAATAATAATAAGATATATTTCATAATATATTTTTTGTAAATAATAAATATTTATATAGTAGAAAATATTAAAAAAACAAAAAATATGGAAAATCGTGTAAAATGAAAAATGTGTAAAACTCTTTTTGATACATAATATATTGTGAACAGATTGTTGTTATATATAAACATATAGAGCCAGTGTATTTATGTAGATCAATTATATTATATTTCAACAGTGAATTTAAATACATATATTAATGAATTATTGTGTTCCTTTTTTATGTACTAAAATGCCTAATATCCATTGGTGCTGACGATGCCATGTCATACTTTTCTTGTAACTTTATAATACATTTATTTTGATAAAGTGACTTTATAACCACTGCAACGTTATGGAGTGAAGTGTCTGTCCCTAATGAGATTTACAATAACATAATATATATTATTATCACTTTATTGTGTAATACCCCTGGTTCTCAACCTAGAGGCCCTGAGTTCAGGTCTGGTGTGTTACAGTGCATGGGTAATCCATAAGGTTAAATGCAGCTTTTAAAGTTTGTTTAAATGAAAATAGGTTACTTACAACACTTTCATTGCTGTTATATATGTTATAAATATTGTAACGTATTGGAGTCATACCCGTTGAAGCCTCACCCTGCTTCGCCAATCTATTACCGTACTTTATTTTATTGATATGTTGTATTTGGTTTGTTTCCCGATTTTAAGGCACCAAATTGTTTTATTTCCAAAACAATTAAAATGATTCTTCTCACCTATTTCTCCTTTTGTCTTATTTTAATTTAATCTAACTCACCTGTGTCTTGTAGTTGATTTGAATTTCGTTCCAAAAAATCAAGGTTACCAACCTCTATTTTTTGGTAAAAAAAAATTCACCTTGGCTATATTAAGGAATAAATTGTCTGTAATATTAACATAAATTAAAGACACAATTGATAATAGTCAATACTGTATTATTTCTTTAGTGTTTTTTATTAATTTCTTTAAACAACATTAAATATGGTTATAATATATATTTTGCTCCTTTTCTTGTTCTTTACTAGCTCAGCGGTTGCCAATAGTGTTCTCTTAGTATTACGGGTCTGGTTGATTAAAACGCCATGTTTTATTTTAATTCAGTTGGGTTCTTGTGATTGCAGGAAAATTAAAAGATCTTTAGAAAGTACAAAACTTCACATAAAACTTACTTAAATATTATACAGTTTCTTAATAAATCACTTCTTAGGTTATATTACATGTGTTGAATCAAAGTGGGTGACTAGGTTAATAGTTCGTTTTAAAATATGATTCCAATGTCCAATAATTTGATCACCATGAATTAAAAAGTGAATAAAGATATAAACTGATTGTCCCCAGTTTATTCCTTAAGTGAGTGTTTATATAATAAAGTTTATTAATGAGTGAAAAAGTGTCAGAGTGTAGGCTAGTCGTTTTTCATTTTAGTTGTTAAGTTAATTTATACTTATCACATTCATTTACATCTGATTTGTCTCTCTGAGTTCGTTTTTCTTTTATAATTTATTAAGTAGATTTTTTTCTTTCAATTTCAAATAATTTGGTTATTAAATTTCTTTTTTCCATACTATTATTATTATTCATCATCTCATTTTGGTTCATTGCAATTTCATTTCTAGTAGATTTATTACTATTATATTATTATATTGAGCTGCATGAATTTTATGATCTGCTCTTCTCTGAATCTAATAATGGACTCTTTATCGTTTGTAACGGTTTTTCTCTAATAAAGTTTTGTTGTTATGGTAACCAGACGCCTCCTCTATTGGTTGAAAGAATGTTGTACTCATTGTTATAAAGCTTGGGTTTTGGCCCAGAATGAATAAATATTTTCTAATTAGGATATTTTCCTTGTCTTATTATCAATATGATTTTTATTATTCTCATTGAATGGCTTTTCTGATGTAGATTAATTAGACATCAGACATGACTATTTTCTGTTATTTCTGGCCTGTTCTAACATTTGGCTATTATTATTCTTTTTACTTATTTTGTTTATTATGTTGTTTTTTTGCAATTACTTTGTATTTGTATTGTTCCTTGGTTTGGTATTTTATGTTTACTTATCTTTTTCCCTCACTGTTTACTGTTATTTGTGGATATTTTACAATTTTTGTTCACATTGTTTTAGGCCTACTCTGACCTACCCTTTTTATATTGTTTTTATTTTAATTTTACTCTTATTACTAAGATCTTATTGCTTAGTTATAGCTAGTTTACACTGATTCCTGATTAATATTACTTATTACAGCTTTTCCGACACATTAATGCCTTTTATCTTTAAATTTATAACTTTAACATGAACTGTTTCTTAGGCTTCATCACCACTCAACATAATACAACTTACTCTTAATACTATTTTAACAATTATAACTTTTGCACAGTTCTATAATATTAATATTATCATCTCCTCTGCTTTTCTTTATGCTATCATAACAATACTTATAAACATTTACTATATAATCTTAGTATTTAAACATTCATTTCCTTTTTGTGCCTACCTTTACTTTATACCGTTTTACTGGTTTAAAGTTTGTTCTAGCCTTTTAACTATTATTTCTTAACAATAACATCTTTAATAACATTAGTGGATTTTTATCCTGAATACAAATATAATATTAAGCTACTATCAATTCTTATAATGTACTATAATAACAATATTTTGTCTACTATTATTTTTGGTACTTTTCACCCATTAAACTCTAGTGTTGATCACTGATTTTGGTGTCTTTACTTATATTTAAAGTTTTACATTTAATTGTTCCCTTTCCTTCCTCACTCTCACTTTTATATGAGTTCTTATATTGGTCGTTTTATATTTTGGTTTTGTATTGTTTCACTGTACTTATGTTAATAGTGTTTATTCCTTTTTATTTTGTTTCTCTACATTATTCACCTTGGTGTGATCACCTTATTATAGAATGTTTATCACTTAATGTTAACTGGTAATTCACTCCTTACTCCTGTCATACACTCTTGGTTCTGTTATTCACTTTAATATTATATTATTCGCTGTTTTTCTTTCTTTTTTTCACTTGGATCTAACCACACCACTCACCTTATCATTAACATTGGGTATTTATTATATAAGGGGTTTATTCCCTTCATATTCTAATAACAATATTATTTAATATTACTTAATTTATATTTATGTCTTGGTAGTCTTACATGGGACTACTCACACTAATAACATAGATTTGTACTTTCATAATTACATTTACTATTTTATTATTGGTTGACAAGGGGTTGTGATATGGTCACAAAGTTATTTATTTTTATACTTCCCTTTGCCAATCACATGGGTTTTGTCATCGTCTCGGTCCTTGTCTTGGTTTTTAAGTTATTATTGTGCTATATTTTAAAATTTTTGTTCATTAATTCCTTCATACTTTGACTTTCTTTATTCCTTTAATGTTGTAACTCACGTTTCTATTAAATGGTATTTTCTTCTTTATAGATGGGCTACCTTATGTAACTATATAATATATAACTTTTATATAGTATGAGTATAAGAGAAAGGATACAAGCTGGAAATAAAACCTACTTTGCTTTTAAAAACAATCTTGTTACAAGAGGAAAACTTAAAGTATATTATTCTCTTGTACGACCAGTTGTTACATATGGATTTGAGGTGTGGACTTTGACAGAGAATGACAAAACTGCTTTAAAATCATTTGAGCACAAAATATTGCATAAAATTTATGGATAATGTACTACTAGACATAGAGCCAGACCAAGGATGAGATGTTTTGATGGCATAACAGAAGATCTTGCTAGCGTGGGAGAGGAACGGCGGAGAACAGGGAAGCATGGAGGGGTATTGTTGAGGAGGCTAATGCCCGCCAAAGGCTGTAACGCCAGATAAGAAGAATAAGATATTTATATAAAATTGTCAGTTCATTAGATAGCCTTTTAATTAATTTATTCCTTATTAAATGACAAACTATACTTAGCATTTGAATGATATGATTTGGCCAGAATATGCTGCACAACACATGTTCTGTCCTCTCAATGAAAGTATGCTTTTTGAGTGTACTTTTGCATGAAAGTTACAAATTTGAATTTTGTTTTCCTCAGTTGCCCAACTTTTTAAAGTTACAGTAATGTTTTTGGGTGCTAAAATTGAGATTTTAATGTTTTTCATATATATTATTGTTTTTCCATTAACAAGTTAATAAATGAAATTAGATTATTCCTAACAAGTTTAGCAGTTTTGAATACCTGGGCTACAGTGTGTCTTATAATGCAAGCAATGACATGAATAAGTTGCATACGTTCAACCTTATGTGCGGGACCATTAGGCGAACCCTTAAGTCAGCAAGTAAAGGAACACACCTAAAATTCTACAAGGTGATGGCTCTTCCCACACTTCTTTATGGGTGTGAGGATTGGACTTTAACAAAAGGACAGGCTAGTCGCATCCAACCGGCTGACATGAGATTTCTCAGACACGTGGCAGGGTATACTCTCCATGGTCATAGAAGAAACCCAGATATACGGCAGGAACTGAATATTATGAGTATATTTGACAGGATCGCTGAGTATCAGCTGAATTGGGAACATCTTTGCCGAATGGATGACTGCCGCATCCCCAAACAATTATGGAACTATAAGCCGAGGGAATGTCCAGGGAAGTGCTGGAGTGACCAGCTCTAATCTTTGTCTATTTGAGACCGGAACAAACCATCCTTGGTTTAATCCTTCGGAATGATGATGATGAAATTAGTTTATTTAATCTCAAATGAACTGGTATTAAACTGTTCTAAATAGCGTTGCCATCTGTGAGATTTCTATAGAGCTAATAGAACCTTCCACCATCTTGAGTTTGTCAGTAATGGCTTGAGTTGTTTACATTTAAGAGAGCAGCTTAAAGGAAGAATATTGTGTTGTAATTACAGTGTTTATAAGCTTGTGGATATATTAGTTGTATAAATTAATATAAATATTTGTTTCAAAATGATTAGAAGGAATGTAAATATCTTGCATAACATTTTGTTATATTTGTGGTGAACTAACATAACCCCAAATTATGTTAGAGAAAAAGGCCTATGAACTGTATTTTGGCTGCAAAATATGAGACCAGTATAATTCTTGGGCTCCTAAAATATGTTGTAGCACATGTAAAGACATTTAAGAAATTGGCTTCAAGGTGCACGACCAGCAATGCCATTTTCCATGCCTTTGATATGCAGAGAGCAGAAAGACTGTGTTGCATCAAGGCACATGATTAACTATCCAGATTTAGATTTTGGGTTACGACCTGTGCCACATGATGATGGTCTTCCGATTCCTATTCCTTCAGCAACCTGGACACTTTGTAATGATGAAGATGACAACAACGAACAGGGTGATAGTGACCAAACTAATGGTACTGATTTTGCACCTTCTATGGCTCTACTTGTAACTCAATAAGAATTACATGATGTAGTGAGAGACCTAAACCTCTCAAAAGCTTAGTCAGAGCTATTACAATCATATTTACAGGGTTGCAAAATGTAACAGTGACCTGTAATAGGACAATTTACAATTAGTACACTTCTTCTTTTCCACATCGTAATATATTGATACAATCGCATATTATATAAAACATCAAAAATGTAGTGCAGGAATGGATAAATGTACAGTTCCGATGCCGCTAAAGGTATTTACCTGTTGTTTATTTACTTGTTACTATGGTAATTAATTCTGGTCTCCATGGTGCTGTTGACATCTTTATATGTGTCAACAAAAAGGTGTAATTAAAAGGGCCTAAATCGTACGAACGGGGCAAAATATCAAATTCCAAGTTAGATGGTGTTTTTCGCCTTGTGTCAAAGGTTACCTATGCAAAATTTGGTGGCAATCAGTGTAACGGTGTGAATTTGTATTCAGTACATATAAATCCTCAGATTTTGAGTTATATATAGATTTCCCATAAACCATTATGCCAAAGATTTTTATATTCGTCCATTACACATCAAAATAGGGTTGATGAAAATATTTGTGAAGGCCCTGAGTAAAGAAGGATAAGCGATAACATACTTGAGAAAGAAATTCCCACAATTGAGTATAGCAAAAATTGAGGAAGGTGTTTCCCATCTGTGGCAACAAATAAAAGCACTCCTAAACGATGAAGAATTTGAAACTAAATTAAATAATTTAGAGAAAAGAGGTTGGGCTTCATTCCAAGTCTATCGGCAACAACTAGCTTGGAAATAACAAATCACAAGACTGTGAACAAGATTATAAGTGAACTAATTAAAGCCTATGAAAAAATAAATTGCAATTTGTGATTAAATTTGGATTTCCTTCACTCACATGTGGATTTTCCCTTCAGACTTGGGTGCAGTAAGTGACGAACCAGGGGAAAGGTTTCACTAAGATATTGCCATCATGGAGAAGAGATAATCAGAGAAATGGAACATCACAGTGCTTCAAAGTGGTCAAGCAACCTCCTCTGGATCATTACGTATGGATTGATCATAAAGACAACGTAACTCTGAAGATAAGCCTTTTATAATTCTGTCTTTAAATGTAACATAAATTACTAAAGATGATTTTGAATTGTAACTGCAGTAAGTAGAAGTAAACCTTAATATTATTAAGGTGTTTACATTTAATCTATGCACTAATGTGTTACGACATTACAGAACAATCTACATGTTTGTCGAATGTTCTAGTGGCATCTGGCTGCAATGTTGTGTGCGTACGTGACTTCAACTTGCATCCGTGAGACTTGTGTAGACGTCGCCAGCCGTGCGCACTGTGCCAAGGGCGCAGTCAATTACGTCCTAGTGTAGCACTGATGCATAGTATGTGGAATGTTCTGGTGTCTGAGCGGGGTATAAATACAAGGCTTCAGCGGCGCTTAGTTTCAGTTTGAGTTGCGATTGATTCAAGTGCAGTTCGTAATATTGTGGCGAAGTGTTGTGTTTTATAATCGGGCAGTATAATTGTAATACAATTATGTTTTATACTCGTTGACATTATTATTGCGTGTGAACAATTTTTATTTGATTTGTTGTAAGAGACTGTCTTGTTGATTACAAACTGTTTAATTGTGATAATTAAAGCTGGTGATTAGTGACCTAATTGGTGTCTTGTATTTTGTTTTCAACTGTACCATACGACGATCAGTAGACCGTCGTAACACTATATTTACGTTGTTTGTATTACTAACAATAATGCTATACAAGTATTGTGACATTCTGTTATCTGAAAATTTCTGATAACTGGCATCTCGCCAGTTCCAATTGTAGTATAGTCTATCCGACTATTAACAGACATGTACATTCTAAAATCTACACACACAATTGTGTCCCAGAACCTGCTACAATATATTTCATGCATATATAAAACAATTTTTACATCAGCCCAAGTAGATCAGCATATATTTTCAGGCTACAAAAGTAGCTCAGTGGATCAGCGATGGGGAGTCCAGTGTTGGATGGCTTAATACTAAAAGAAAAACAAGTTAAGACTAATCAATATTACTATCTGTAAAGTGACTAAAATCAATTCACTAAAGTAAACTGTAATGACACAATAGAAATATATGTTATTCAAACATTGTTAGTTAACAAGATACTTGTTGACAGAATTGATTTTCCTATATTTCATATTCCAAACTTATATGCTGATGCTGTGTAATAAAGTTGTTTGTATAGGTATTTAAGAAGAGTTACTGCTAAATTAGCATACACAGCTGGAAATGCGTAATAATAAAAAAGCTTAAAAATTAAGAGATTAACAAAATTCATCAACTTTTCCAACCATCTTGGGTGTCTGGTCCTGTTCACCCCCCCCCCTGTAAATACACCCTGCAGTGGACAGGAAAAAGTGGCAACCAGGGGACAACATTACTGAAAAAAACACTGGTTTGACCGAGAAATGTGTTTTCTGCAATAACTTACAAACAGTTTAGAACAATAACCTGAGTCTGGTGTACATACTATATTCAAAGAGAAGGAACAGAGTAAGGTTTTGTCATACATAATAATTGAAATATGTGATTAATTTGTTAAGAAATATCTTCTTCCTGTAAGGCGTCACAGTTCGGAGTCAAACCTTAGCCTCCACTTTTCCCTGTCCTTTGCGATCGTTTCATTTTAAGCAGAGTATCAGCATCCTTCACCACTGTGTCAATCCAGCGACGCTTGGGTCTTCTGACATGCCTTCTACCCTCGATTTGACTAAACAACACCTTCCTAGGTATTCAGTTGCCTTCCATTCTAATGACATCTTCTGCCAATTTCAATCTATGCAGTCAGATGGTGGTGGCTAGATCATTGTCTTTATATAGCTTGTACAAACTATACAGTTCGTCATTTTGACGCATTCTCCATATCCCATTGACTTGGAGTGGTCCATATATTCTCCTTTCAAAGGTATAGACTATGTTAGCGACTTGTTTGTTCAGAGTCCAAGTCTCGGTGCCATATATTATCATTGGTCTAATCATAACTTTATATAATATGACCTTGTACTGATGATGGATATTCCTTGTCTTGAATATAGTTATCAATGAAGCATATGCTCTATTTGCGGCCTGAATCCTTAGTGGTTGCAGGTTTAGTGGTTCGATTTCGAACTGTTCAGGTTTTCTGGTTTTCCTTCAACTGGTATCATAACCTTTGTTTTATCGGTATTCGCCTGAAATCCTGTCTCTTCTGCTTCACCTTTGACTTCCTGGAAGGTCTCTTTTGCTCTTCCTTGGGATCTTATCATAATATTAATATCATCTGCATATCCTACAATCTGGACCATTCCTAATGTTGTCTTCGTATCAATTAACAATTTTCTGATCACATGTTCGAGTGCTAAGTTGAACAGGGTTGGTGCCACCCCATCGCTCTGTTTCAACCCCCTTGTGACATTAATAGGTACATGGAATATTCTTTTTATAAACTAATGGAAACTAGAGAACGAGAGAGATCACCTGTAGAGAGAATGAGAAAAAGTAGGAAGTATCCTGGCTGATCTATTTGTACACAGTAATGAAAAAGAATACGAAAGTATTCAGTAAACTGATTATCCAAACTAATGTGGTGGTTCGAATATAAAAACTTAGGATAATCTCTGTTGTGAGATTAAGATAATGCCTAGCATTCCAATACAACAGTGGTATTGTATTGTGTGATGGACGAACTGAGACCTCCCTGCCTACCAGCAGACATACGTATAGTAGACAGTCCACTCACTATGCTGTTCAGTTTGATGTAAGAATTATTGATTTTTACCATACTATTATAGACAAGTTGAGTTTATAGTTCAAAACTGAAAGGAGTTTTATTGTAATGTATTTTCTTGCCGTACTTAATAAACTTGTAGAAATTGTGATATTTCTACGCAATATTTTTATTCAGAATATGCAAAGTACACAGTATGAAAATAACAACGGTGGTGCAGAGGAAGTTTCACACACAGAGAATTGATAAATACAAAAAAAAGCTCCATAAATCTGTTTTTGATATCCAAGAAATTTGGGAGAATGTGAAGACAGAAAAGAAAAATACTGGTATTTGCATAACTTTGAAACATTATAAAACGGACACAGAAAAGCAAAAAACAATTGACTTTTTCAATGCTCATAATTCAGTAAAAATTGTTATACGCTGTAACAATACCAATCCTCTATTTAGACATGTTTTTGTCTTCCAGGAAGTAATCAAAATAAAACACTTGTATCACTATCGACACCTTGATGATTAGATGACAGTACAACTCCAAACAGTAACAAGGCTATTACATTCATTGTCGACTGTTTTTGTGTTTCTGTATGGTAAACTAAATACAGTGAAAATCATTCTACAATGTGAATTTCATATAGTAGTTGCTGCTACTTACATCTCACAGTTTCTTTTTCCACTCGTCCTTGGTTCCAGCCTCCTGGTGGTCTAGTGGCTAATGCGGGCGCTTGATGCGCTCGTGGTCCCAGGTTCAATTCCCGGCGGAGGCTCCATACGGCGTGCACTCGGCGTCATGAGGCCGAACTGAGTAGGCACTGAGATAACAGCGCCGCCTCTTGGCTGTGAATACCGCAACTAGCGGCTGGTGGCACGTTGTACTAGCCATGCATCCATCACATTGTACACAACAGCCGCGCGGTACGCCTTGGTCCTTTCAGGGACTGTTGAGCGGAGCTTTGACTGGTCCTTGGTTCCATGTGATGCTAACATCTGATAATGTCTTCCATCTCTTTACTTCAGTTTTTGTTATTCTGGAGTTTTGTTGACTATAACATGTCCACCACTTACTACATAGTACACTTTTTCTTCTTTGGCACACTACATTTTAGATAAAATTTTAATTAAATTTTATACAAAGATGCTGTGAGCAAGCGAAAACTTGCTCAAACTCGGATACAATTTAGTAATTAAAATTTTGCCTAAAATATAGTGTTACGAAGTCAAAAAGGTGTAGTATTTAATACAGCAGGCCTATAGCCTGTGGACTAGTCATGGACTTCTTATGTGGAATAGTAGTTTTTATTTCTATTCCACCTGTTTGCCTTATTTATAGCATACTATACTAATTATGTACCATATTCTAGTCTAAATGCAACATCTTATAGTAATCTCAAATGTTCTAAAGCCAACAGCATTCTCTCCAGTTGATCAGAACGAGACTTCAGTGATATGGCCCACATGTAACAGTGAATTCTCCACCTGCATTTTTTTCAAAAATTGTCTACCATTCATCCTGCTATTTCGTAATTTGTTCTGTAACAAATACAAAAAAAAATAGTTTCAGTGCTCACCAAAACCCTAAATTTAATTCGAAAGTAGCAGCTCGATGTTTTTGAATGTACATATTACAAATTTATTTACAATATATTCTTGAGAATTTATAAACACTACTCTGGCGAAGAACAATAGCAGTTTAAATAAAAATCTGAAATACTAGTCTTCTGTGTAGGAATAGTGTTTAGGCTATAGCCTACATTCATAATCATACTCTGACACGTTATGAACAACCAAATCCAAAAATATATTCTTACAATGGAGTCCAAACAAAATTCATGTATGATAAGAATATGTTTTTCTCGTAGTGAATACGATTACCAAAATAAACAAGCGAGTTACGGTACTTGTAAAAATAAATAAACGGTTTGAATGTTTGTAATCCTGTAATGTTAATCAGCTGGTAGTTTTATGTAGTATGTTGGGTTCTATAAACTGGATTTACTTATTTATGAGACAATATTGAAACTGGTACTTTCTATCACAACCGGTAAAGAAGTCACTATGGCTTATTAATGTAAAACTGTTCGTTTAAGAAACTAAATGATACACGAATACTGTAATATTTAAAAAGTGTAAAGTTAACCTAGCAGTTGGTAAACGTGTAACTACAATAATATGCTTTGGTAACTGGCGGCATCTAGTGTGTAAATTATGAACTAAATATCACTATAATATTGACGACTCGGAACACGATGTTTTTTATAAGTAAAAACGTAAAGTTTTACCTTACAGCCTAAACCGGCTTTCACCTATAGAAGGCTTCATCAGAGGCTGTCGTTAGTAGCGCTGCTCGTCTTGTTGTTGGCGACGAGAAAGTGTTTCGAAAGATTGAAGCTGTGTGTGTGTGGTGAGATGTGTTCGAATAATGTGTGCGATTTGAATTGTGTCTGTTCGTTTAGGATGTCGTTTTTATTTGTTTTTGTGTGTTTGTATATTTCTAATTGTTCTAGAGTGTCTAGTTTTCGAACAGACACAATTCAAATCGCACGCATTATTCGAACACATCTCACCACACACACACAGCTTCAATCTTTCGAAACACTTTCTCGTCGCCAACAACAAGACGAGCAGCGCTACTAACGACAGCCTCTGATGAAGCCTTCTATAGGTGAAAGCCGGTTTAGGCTGTAAGGTAAAACTTTACGTTTTTACTTATAAAAAACATTGTGTTCCGAGTCGTCAATATTATAGTGATATTTAGTTAAGTAACGGACACGTCATGGACAACGAAATCCAAGAATTTAAATTATGAAGTGTATCATAACACAACGTAACCAATGAATGATTTATTGGATTTCTCAAGACAGAATCCAAACCAAAAATTGGCGTCAGGTTGTGTTCTTTTCAAAATAAAATAAAAATTTATAAATACCGGAGTGAAGAAACGGCAATTAATATTTGGTTAGCTGTGCATTAGGGATTTACTGCTTCAATTTTCATCTACTTCACCAGACAGGTATACTGTGATCCTTAAACGGTTGCGACTGCCAAGATTAGATTTTCTTGCATTTTGGTGTGATACCTAAAGCGAAAACCGGTTAAGGCTATAAGGTAAAAATTTTACATTTTACCTGTAAACAACTTTGTATTCCGAGTCGGTAGTGAGTTAATTATATTTATTTAGATTTTCTTGAATCCCAAATTTCAAAAACATGCGCGCGTGCATAAACACACATTCATATTACGTTTGTACACTTCTTCCATTATATTCCGAAGTAGAATGTGTTGCTGTGTGGACCCGGATTGACGCTTCTTGTAGTGTTGCCCTTTCAGGAGACCAACGTTGTTGTTTTTCCCTTTATGAAGACGACTGAGTGTTCAGTAGCATCTCGCCTTCCTCATTGGGACGTGCAATCGTATATTTCTTCAAGTACGCACTTTGCCGATCTTAAAGTAGTGGGTGATCCACGGCGGGGGGTGGGGGGAGTCAAGGAAACTCTCCCCAAATCTGAACAAGAACCCGTCTGAATTATTTTATTTTCGCTTAGAAAATACCAATATACGGTAGCAAAAACCTGTATTATAAAAGAGTTTATTTCTTTTGCGAGAACAAAATTTGAAAATAAAAACGTTTTTCCTATATACCTCCCCCCCCAAAAAAAAAAACTCGTGGATCCGCCCCGGGTTGAAAACAGTAGCAGCCGTACTATAAAACGTGGTACACATTGCAGTAGAGGTGTGCTGAACTAGTATTTGAAAGTATCAGGTACGAACGAAACTGTTCCAAAAAATAACACGTACAAATACGTTTTATAGGTATATCGGCCCACCTCTACACAACAGTAAGAAGGAAAACAGTACTGGTCAATAGTCCTAGACTTAAACCAAAATGGAACGTACTTACATGTGTGTGTACACGTAATTGTAACTCGGTTTTTTAATGTAAAATATAAGATTTCATTTAAATAAGTATTGTAAAGTATAAAATGTAGACGCCCATTATTTACGGTAAGAACGCGCACAGATATAATTATACCCTGATTAACGAAAGAAAGTGACTGGCCGAGCGGCCGCGCGGCGACCGAGTTTGTAGTAAAAACATTCCACTTTATAACCTCGTGGAAACGTAAAATACAGGGCGAGAAATGTCTAATGAACTGTATTTTAATCATCAATTAAAGACGTTTTTAACAAACTTTTCTAATTTTTAAAATCTCTTTTCAATAAATTTACATTGTGAGTTAAAGAAAAAAATACACGAATTTGAATTAAAAAATTAGGGTTTATCGTTTTTATTACGTAAGAACTCAGAGGTTAAGCATCGGAAAAAAATTTCTTGTAGACAAATGGTAGTCCACCTTCTTTAGTACAATATATCAAAAATTGAGATTCCTACGATTAAAATTAACGACGTTATTAATTTTTTTCTAATGTCCTGTTAACTCAGTTGTTAAAAGTTGTACACGAATGAGATTTGCGTGACGCTCTCTTTAGATAACTAAATGTAGAAGACATATACAACTTACACCTTGTACGTGATAGGAATACTACAATGGATTAATATATAAAGTGAATTTCACAGAGAGCAATGCGTGGCGCTCTGCGGCGGAAGTACAGTCAGAACCTATTGGACCCATTTTATTCGCGCGCTACCGTCATTCCCGTACAGCGTCTCGGCCTCTCCTTTATGTCTACAAATAGCACACGCTTCCAGGAAAACTGAACCGTTATACGCACACTAAGGGTAAGGGAAATTTCCAGCTTTCAGTTTAGTTGATGTGGTGGTTGAGTGATGTCCGGTTGTTGGTTATCTTGATTTTAAGTGTTAGTTTCTTGTGCTTTCATTATAAATTGACGTGTTTTTAAGTTATTTTGTGTGAATATACTTCGGTGGCTGAGCATGGAGCAACGTAACGAGGCTGAACCAAGGAAACATAGGGGAAGACCTAGGACTCGAACTCCAAAGAAAAGACAAACTTCGGGCCGAGGCGTACCTATGAAAGGACAGTCAAGAGAAATTGTGTGCAAAGTGCGGGAATATTTTGATAGAGAAAAGGCGAACAAAGGTCCTTTGATTCCGGTTAATAATGCAATACAGCGAACTGCAGATGCTCTGAAAATACATAAAAATACAGTTCTGCGAGTTTGCAAGGAAAAAGAATTGAAAGAAATACAAGATGACAGTAATAGCCAACTTTCAACTCCGGGCAAACAGAGGAAACGGGAGAAAACTGTGACAAAACTTGACACTTTTCAGGAAGACGCTATACGAAGACATGTATATCAATATTACATAAGAAAAGAATATCCCACTTTGAAAAAACTTTTATCATCGTTGGAAAATGAAGAGCTGTTTAATGGCAGTCTGTCTTCGCTTAGAAACGTGCTAAAAGGTTTAGGATTTACGTGGAGAAAATTTTCGGGCAGAAAAGTGATTATGGAGAGAAGCGATGTCGCTGCCTGGAGGTGTCGTTTTCTTCGCCAAATCAAAGACGAGAATTTCGATAATATAATTTGGCTCGATGAGACCTGGGTCAATGCTGGGCATTGTTTGAAACAAGGATGGACTGATGAGTCACTTCAGGGGACAATGTTAACACCTATAGGGAAAGGTGAACGATTAATAATATGTCATGCTGGTTCTTCAAAAGGGTTTGTTCCAAATTCCCTTCTACTATTTAAATCGAAAAAAACCGGTGACTACCATGAAGATATGGATCACGACAAATTCTTCGGTTGGTGTTCTGAAACTTTGCTAAATAACCTAGAAGAGCCTGCAGTAATAGTCATGGACAATGCTCCCTACCATTCTAAGCAAATTGATAAAGCTCCCACAAGCAAAGATAAAAAAGCTGACATACTTGCATGGCTGGATAGGAAAAATATTCAATCTACAACCGACTTGAAAAAATCAGAACTTTTGGAATTAGTGAAATGGCACAAGCCCCAGAACAAAAGGTATTTTGTTGATGAATTGATAGAGAGCAGAGGTCACAAAGTGATAAGGCTACCACCTTACCATTGCCATCTTAACGCCATTGAGCTTATATGGGCTCAGGTTAAGGGGTATGTTGCCGAAAACAACAAAATGTTTACTTTAAAAGAAGTTGAACGACTGACTAAAGACGGATTTAATCGAATTACTGCTGAGAGGTGGGAGCAAGTAGTGGACCACACCAAAAAAGTTATTATCGATGCATGGAATAACGAAGGACTAATGGAAGAAGCTGTGGAGGAAATGATTATATCCGTGGAAGACAGCAGTAGCTCCGAGGATGATAATTGTTCAGAAGATGATAATAGTGATGACGATCCAATGGAGGGTATCAGAGAACTTTCGTTTGAAGACTACTAACTCACAGCTATAAGTGTTTTTTATAGAGTGTTTTAATAGTGTATTTTTATGATTTATACACATATTTTATGAGCGGATTCCATAAAAGCTGAAGAACACTACAATACTTGTAAGTACCGTACTGTATTTATTATTTATTTGTCAATGCTAATAACAAGTAATTTACTAATTGTTTTTACATTTCAATTACATTATAACAGTAAAATACTGTTATAATTATGCAATATCTGGTAGACCGAGCTTTGCTCGGTAGTTTTAAACTGTAAACTATATTTCATAGTTAAATAATTAGTTATTGAGAAATTTGAATGGCATTAACAATTTCCCAGTAATTACATTGCACTTCAATTAGTAGTATTAAAGCTGATCACAAAACAAAAACAGTTTATTAACAAGAAAACAATAAATACCGTACCGCAAAAGAGTAATAAACAATCATTCAAGACTGTTATAAAAAGCATGTAGTTCAACTAAACCACAAAAGTCTGGTCAGATGTACGTTTTTGACAGATCTCCAGGTAGAAGATTAGATTAAATAAGTAGACAGATAACTAAGTATATACTTATGAGAGATTGGTGACTCGTAGTAAGTTGGCTATGTGTCAATGTGTGAGCCGTGAGCGTATGCACCACTTTCTTTGGGCTGTTACTGTACCTTGACTCGATCGCGCGCCGTTGAGCGATGTTAGTTCTAATTTTCCTATATTAACTGATTGCGGTTATATTTCGTAATATTTGAAGGTTACATACCACTTTGTATTGATGAATACAATTTTGTTATGTTTATTGTGAAAAAACACAATGAAAAAAATTATTAATAACGGAGTTAACAGTACATTCGGAAAAAATTAATAACGTCGTTAATATTAATCGTAGGAATCTCAATTTTTGATATATTGTACTAAAGAAGGTGGACTGCCATTTGTCTACAAGAAATTTTTTTCCGATGCTTAACCTCTGAGTTCTTACGTAATAAAAACGATAAACCCTAATTTTTTAATTCAAATTCGTGTATTTTTTTCTTTAACTCACAATGTAAATTTATTGAAAAGAGATTTTAAAAATTAGAAAAGTTTGTTAAAAACGTCTTTAATTGATGATTAAAATACAGTTCATTAGACATTTCTCGCCCTGTATTTTACGTTTCCACGAGGTTATAAAGTGGAATGTTTTTACTACAAATTCGGTCGCCGCGCGGCCGCTCCGCCAGTCACTTTCTTTCGTTAATCAGGGTATAATACAGTACACTCTGTGTAATCCGGCACTGCGGTAGTCCGGCGGGTGCTGGCGAGCGAGGAGGGGGAAACAAGTCGCTGGCCATAGACGTCAGTTGCATCATTAGTCCCTCGCTGTGTACAGTGCCGTTTATTTGCAGTTGTTTTTTATGTAATTATTTCCCGTCTAATTTAAGGTCGTGAGTGCAAAATGTTGTCACTAGTAGACAAAACAGATGATTTGACAACGGAGGATGTAAACAAGTAGCTGGCGGTTAACGAAGATGAAAAAACAAATTTACGACAGACGATGAATAGTCGCTGTGATGACCAAACAAGAGGTGGTGGAGGAGGAGGAAGAGGAAGAAGCAGCGACAACAGTTCATACAGTAGGCCATAATATGGCAGTGGACGCCTTCACAACTTCTGTTAAGTGGGCAGAAGAAAGTAGTACATCTGCTTGTGAAATTATCGTGTTGAAAAAACTGCAAGAAAAAGCGTTAAAAGTGGCGTTCAAGCCAAAAAGTAGAAGAAAATTTACAGCTTTTTCATTCCAATGGAATAGTACTGCATTTTTCTCTGCGAGTTTCATATTTTGCTACGTTTGACTATATTATAAACATAAAAATAATTTGAGTAGTTTTAAGAAAAATAGAAGATAATTTACTATATTTTTAATCCGATGTTTTAATCAGGTGTAATTTTTTCATGTTTTACCATTATGTACAATAGACGCTACTTTTTGTTATTTAAATGCGCTATTTTTCTAATAACCATCCACTGATCCGGCATTACCCTGGTCTAATATCTGTCGGATTAGTGAGAGTATACTGTAATATTCTTATTATCTGCTCACTGATTCATATCGGTTATCGTGCGTGATACCAGTGTACTGTAATGTTCTTATTATGTGCTCACTGATTCATACCGGTTATCGTGCGAGATACCAGTCTACTGTAATGTTCTTATTATGTGCTCACTGATTCATACCGGTTATCGTGCGTGATACCAGTGTACTGTAATGTTCTTATTATGTGCTCACTGATTCATACCGGTTATCGTGCGAGATACCAGTGTACTGTAATGTTCTTATTATCTGCTCACTGATTCATACCGGTTATCGTGCGAGATACCAGTGTACTGTAATGTTCTTATTATCTGCTCACTGATTCATACCGGTTATCGTGCGTGATACCAGTGTACTGTAATGTTCTTATTATCTGCTCACTGATTCATACCGGTTATCGTGCGTGATACCAGTGTACTGTAATGTTCTTATTATGTGCTCACTGATTCATACCGGTTATCGTGCGTGATACCAGTGTACTGTAATGTTCTTATTATGTGCTCACTGATTCATACCGGTTATCGTGCGTGATACCAGTGTACTGTAATGTTCTTATTATCTGCTCACTGATTCATACCGGTTATCGTGCGTGATACCAGTGTACTGTAATGTTCTTATTATCTGCTCACTGATTCATACCGGTTATCGTGCGTGATACCAGTGTACTGTAATGTTCTTATTATCTGCTCACTGATTCATACCGGTTATCGTGCGTGATACCAGTGTACTGTAATGTTCTTATTATGTGCTCACTGATTCATACCGGTTATCGTGCGTGATACCAGTGTACTGTAATGTTCTTATTATCTGCTCACTGATTCATACCGGTTATCGTGCGTGATACCAGTGTACTGTAATGTTCTTATTATCTGCTCACTGATTCATACCGGTTATCGTGCGTGATACCAGTGTACTGTAATGTTCTTATTATCTGCTCACTGATTCATACCGGTTATCGTGCGTGATACCAGTGTACTGTAATGTTCTTATTATGTGCTCACTGATTCATACCGGTTATCGTGCGTGATACCAGTGTACTGTAATGTTCTTATTATGTGCTCACTGATTCATACCGGTTATCGTGCGTGATACCAGTGTACTGTAATGTTCTTATTATGTGCTCACTGATTCATACCGGTTATCGTGCGAGATACCAGTGTACTGTAATGTTCTTATTATCTGCTCACTGATTCATACCGGTTATCGTGCGTGATACCAGTGTACTGTAATGTTCTTATTATGTGCTCACTGATTCATACCGGTTATCATGCGTGATACCAGTGTACTGTAATGTTCTTATTATGCGCTCACTGATTCATACCGCTATCATGCGTGATACCAGTGTACTGTAATGTTCTTATTATGTGCTCATTGATTCATAACGGTTATCGTGCGTGATACCAGTGTACTGTAATATTCTTATTATGTGCTCACTGATTCATACCAGTTATCGTGCGTGATACCAGTGTACTGTAATATGCTTATTATGTGCTCACTGATTCATACCAGTTATCGTGCATTACACTGACGCGCTCACACCATTTATCGGCCACATTTGAAACATCTCTCACCCAGTTAGACAGCGTAAGATAACAATGTTGTTTTCCCGAAACCAGAGTTTTTGCCGCTACTGCAACTAATCTTCTGGGCTGCGTGACTTGACAATTGCAAATCAGTAACTTATTCCTACGTGCCTGTCGCAAAGATAGGACATATTGCTTAATGGATGTGTGCGATGGATCACACTAAACTGGAGGACGCTATCGTTAGTCACGTGGGCTGTCAAGGGTTTTCGGTTCACGCTAATTGTTTCACCCGTATGGTACTGACGATATGCGCTTACGCTGACGATGGTGTGACAACAACGGTTGGTTGAAGTATACAAAGAGCTGAACCAAAAATCCGCTGGAGTGGGACTCAATGTAAATATCAGAAGAACTAAATACATGCGGTATTCTGCATCAGAAAGGAGAAAGAAATCTATATAATTTATGCATAGAGGGTAATTCATTTGATCCAATTAATTAATTCAGAAACCTGGGTAACATGATAGATAATGAAGGGTCTATAATCACGACGATACGTGATAGGAAACAAATAGGAAATGGTACATATTATGCCATTAGCAGACACTTGAGAAGCAAACTCTGTATTCATAACAGAAAAATAAAAATATATAAGACACTTATCAGATCGGTTGTTACTTATGGAGGCGAGACATGGAAGTTAATAAAAAAGGAACACCTAACACTACAAACCAGTTGCAAGACTAATGCCTCAAAAAGAGGGGTGATGGTTGTGTCCGTCACTAAACAGTTTTACTAAGGCGACTGACGTTACTAGTTTTCACAAAAGTAACATTATCTAGATTTTTTTTGAATTGCTTATTATCAGCTTTACTGAAGAAGATAAACATTGGTAAAAAACGTGTAGTAATTCATTTGATGCAGTTAATAAGTTCAGCTACCAGGGTAACGTTATAGATAATGAGGGGTCTATAAACAAGACAATACATGACTGGTGACAAATAGGAAGTAGGGCGTGTTATGCCAATAGCAGGCTATTGAGAAGAAAACTGTGTAGTCATAACAAAAAAGATAATAAAAATGTAAGACATTTATCAGACTAGTTGTTATTTATGGAGGTCACATATGGACGTTAATAAAAAAGGAACACATAACGCTAAGAAGGTTTGAAAGAAAGATCGTAAGACCAAAGATGTTTATGACCAAGTTGAAGAAGATGACGAATGGAAAATAAGAAATAACGAGGAGGTAGATGAGCTATTGAATCATGAGGTCATCGGAAGATTCATAAAGGCTCAACGAATACAATGTCTAGGTCACCTAGAGTGTATGGATGATCAGCGTATGCCAAAGAAAATCTTGATCATGCGCAGGTCTATAAAACCAGAAAGAGTGGCCGACCTAGGATAAGATGGCTGGATGATGTGCTGAAGATCTCAGAAGAATGGATGTGAGGGGTCATACTGAAACGGCAATGGATAGGAGACTTTGGAGAAGATTGGTGTTGGAAGCAGTGGCGGCTAGTGGTTCTGGACACCTGCCGCGTAGTTTTCATTTTACTTTGGGCGATTACTCAGTGCGTTTCAAGTGGCTATTAGTGAAAAGTGATTATTGTGCTGGACTCTATTAGTTGACATTATTATTACGTGTGGACAATTGAATTATTGTACGAGTATATTCTTGTTGAATAATTTGTTGATTACAAACTGTTAATTGTGAAAATTAAAGCTGGTTTTTAGCGATTTCATTGGTGTTTTGTATTTTGTTTTCCACTGTACCTGGTTAAACTTTGTACTTATGTAAACTTTGTACTGTAATACCGCATTGCAGTCGCGTGCAGTGACGTCATTTTTTTCACCCCGCTATCTGCTTTCTGCTTGATTCAGGCTAGCAGTCAAAATTAGTTAGTTACTTGCAAGACTCCGAGCGGGCAACTAGCCTCAGTTCGCCAGCCGCGGCTACATTATTTTCATTATTTCTAAATTTTAGCATGATCATCATGCGCTAAGTACTTGGGCGATCTCGGCCTTTACACACGATTATGTCTTTCAGTATTTCACTCTGTTTTACTTATCCGGCATTATGCCGCGCTAAACTGCACGCGCCAGCAACTATCTTCTGACAAATTCTCAATAAACAATTAACTCTAAAAACATATACAGTCCACTTCGTTATTTCATTTCACACCAGCTACCTCAACAACTAGTGTTCTAAGACTAACTTAAGATATCATCGAGAGCGTCTAAGACGCAACATTTTGGTCCGCCACGGCCGGATCCGAATCGTGATTAGGGCTAAGGTTTCAGATATATTTCATTTAATGGGCCCAAACAACCTTTGGTTCAAGCCCGAATACTTTCGAACTTTAGATTGCTGGCCGTTGCGTGCCTTCATTGTTCTAAAAAAAAACTTCATACGTGACAATTCAAGATTCTGCAGTGCATCATATCTGAGACGGCAAGACACTACAAGTCATCATCATTTGTCATACGGCGAAATTCCAGAACTTCAAAATTATACGGAGAGCTACAACTTCAACCGTCACCAGACTAGCAGAAACAAGAGTTGCACCAACCTCTAAGGCTGCCGAACAGGATCAACAAGGAAACAACAGGATCGGAGCCATCTTGAACACGCCGGGATTCACAATCCACGTGACTATGAACTTACATTTTTTATAATTTTCGTTTATAATTTTTATGTACAGCAAAGTCAGTAATATTTTAGCACAGATTTAATAGCATTTAATATAAAATCATTCACAATTTTTACATAAACAGAAATTAGGGTCAAGTGGCCATAAACTTGTATTTTTACCTAGATTTTCATTTACGCAGTTGTACTATAATACATTCAGAAACTTAAGTGAGGTGATAAGACTATATGTATATTGCCACTTTGAATGATTCATATTCTCAATAACTTTCATAACTATTTTTTTTTTTTAAGGGAAATAAGTACCTATTATAGTAAGTAATAGATTAAGGTGTATACCGATCACTGGCTCCCACATCATATCAGAATTTAGTAAATGATTCAAATTACAACAATTGTTCACCTGCTCTATATTTAGCTATCGTTTTCGAATCACATTTTGCATTTCAGTCATGGCTGATGTGAAGGCGTTAATTAAAAAACGGGGCACAATTAAGGCTTCTATATCCCGTGTAAATACGTTCGCTGACAATTTCGATCCGGACATAAGCGATCACCATGCCTTAAAAATTAAGCTCCGCCACTTGATGGAATTGTCCGCGAAGTATGATGAAATTCAAATCCAAATTGAGGCTGACGATTCCGATTTCACATCAGTCAGTGACAGAGTTCAAACAGAGGATGATCTCTGTACTATTGAGTGCAAACTACACCATTTATTAGAACAAGTAGAGGAGGTGAACAAGAAACCATTGATTCAAGCTGAAGTTATGCCAATTAAACCCCCCCCCATACAGTTAGAGCCATTTAAATTGCCCTGCTTCTCAGGCAACATTATTGATTGGCAACATTATTATAATATGTTTGTGGAACTAGTACACGTCAGAACTGACCTGACGTACATTCAGAAATTACACTATTTACACTCGTCATTAAGGGACGAAGCTTTAAATGTAATAAAATCTCTCCCAATAACCCATGACAATTATGCGGTAGCCATTGATCTATTGAGGGCCAGATATGACAGCAAATTAATTGTCTCAGCCTATCATATAGGGAATGTCCTGGGCATGAAGTCCATTCAACAGGAGTCCATGGTTGGCATTTCCCAATTCATTGACGACATCACCGCGAATATAAATGTTTTAAATTCATTGAATTTACCGGTAAATACCTTTGAAATCATTTTCGTTCAATATTTAACGCAAAAACTCGATAGCCAAACATGCCGGTTCTGGAAGGAAAGCTTGTCCGACGAGCGATTTCCTAATTTCAGTAATTTTATTAAATTTTTAAACAGTAGAAGGCAGTTAATGCAAAACATCGGCGCCGCGACCAGTTCAGTAAGCAGAATAAAGGTTAGCGATAAGACTCCCTATCGCAAAGCTATTAAATCGGTTGATCTTACTAGGTCAACATTCCATTCTCATATCAGCAACAACATATGTCAGCTGTGTCGGGGTAGACACCGCCTCTCTGAATGCCCACAATTCGTGGCTATATCTCCCCTTGAACGAAAAAATATTTTAATTAAACATAAACTCTGCTTAAATTGCATACATCCAGGCGATGATCTCGCGCACTGTCCTTCCAAATTTGCTTGTAGGACATGTGCTAAACGCCACCACACAATGATTCACATGTCAGGCAATAACCCCTCGGGTAGAGGCAACAATCAATTTTCACTGAAACTGGAAACAAACAAATCTATTTTACTATCCACCGCTATCTGCATGACAACTGACCATGCCGGTAGGAAGCACCCAGTAAGGATTTTATTAGACTCAGGATCGCAAGCTAACTTCTGCACCGTGAGTTTCGCACGTCGCATGGGTCTAAAACTAACTAAATCTCAATTACCCATCACCGGTATAAACAATTCCTTATCTCAAGCTGACTTCAGTACTAGGGTAAGGTTGCATTCTCGTTATAAGAATTTTAGTTTGAACGTACATTGCGCTGTGCTTCCCAGTATCACGAATAATCTTCCTGCGGAATCGTTTGATATCTCATCCCTAAATTTACTAAAAGACATATTCCTAGCTGACCCGCAACTGAACTTTTCTTCGCAAATCGACATATTACTTGGTGCCCAGTATTATTTACAATTAATTGAACCTGTCAAATTCATCCGTAGCCCACATTTTCCCATAATACAGGAGACAAAATTGGGATTCATTCTCGCGGGTAACTTGCCCTTTAATGTCGACATGACAAAGCATCATCATTCATAGCATGCGAAGACAATAATGCCATTTCCTCGCAACTAAAGGACTTCTGGAATTTAGAGGACGTTGCTGCTCGTGCTCCCTCCGTTGAGGACTCGGAATGCGAAAGTCATTTTGTCGCTAATACTTTCCGAAATAATAGTGGTAGATTTGTGGTTTCCCCACCTCAGCGTCTCACTGCAAAGGGTACCTGGCATCATGTCTCGTCACATGACAACCCAGCCGACATTCTATCGCGTGGTTGTCTCCCTCGGTTTTTACACGGTCACCCACAATGGTGGTATGGTCCATCCTGGTTGTCCCATGAGTCATCATCATGGCCCACCAGTGCCTTCGATGCCCATTCACCCTGCACTCATCCCGATCTTGAGCAGGAACAACGAAAGCAGGTCCAAACCTCATTGATTGTCGCTTCACCTACGTCTAGTTATTTTGAAAACTACTCTTCGCTTTCAAAACTCCTTCGTGTATTTTCGTATTACCGTCGATTCATTCGGAATTCTAGGCTCCCCATAGCTGATAGAGACACTTCCTTTTTAACTTCCCATGAGTTACATGGTACACTTTTGGTTTTTATTCGCCAGTCCCAGCAATCGCACTTTAGCATCGAAATTAAGGAACTTGAGGCGCAACGCTGTATCCCTAATAATAGTAAAATTCTTTCACTTAACCCCTTTATGGACAATGCGGGGATATTACGCGTGGGCGGACGTCTTCAGCACTCCCAGCTTACCTATGACTGCAAACACCAAATCATACTCCACCCGCATTCTCACCTCAGTAAATTAATCATAGAAGGCGAGCATCTTCGTCTACTACATACTGGGGTACAATTGACTCAGTACTCTCTACGGCAGAAATACTGGATAATTAATGACAAATCTTATATACGTTCAGTAATACACAAATGTATCACTTGTTTTCGATTCCGTGCTAGGGGCGCAAGCCAATTATTAGGACAATTACCCCCTTCCCGGGTTACGCCTGCTAAGCCATTTTCTCAATCTGCAGTCGACTATGCCGGTCCTGTATTTATACGTCATGGAGGGCAGCGTTCAAAATCGACGTCAAAGGCTTATATTGCTCTATTTATATGCATGGTCACTAAAGCCATTCACCTTGAAATGGTCTCAGATCTTACCTCAGACTCCTTCATAGCAGCCTCAAAACGGTTTATAGCGCGTATAGGTATCCCTGATCAGATATTCTCCGACAATGGTACAAATTTTCGTCGTGCTAGTAGTACACTTCACGAATTATACAAACTTTTTCAATCTGACGGATTTGAACAGACCACCCAGGATTTTACCAGTGCCCAAGGCATCAAATGGTCCTTTATTCCCCCCTCAGCACCTCATTTCGGTGGCCTGTGGGAAAGTGGAGTCAAGAGCGTCAAGTTTCATTTGCGGCGCGTTGTCGGCGGAACCATTCTTACGTTTGAGGAGTATTACACTATCCTAACTCAAATAGAGTCCTGCCTTAACTCACGCCCCTTGTTCGCCATATCAAATGACTCCAGAGACCCCTAACCTTTAACTCCCGCTCACTTCCTGGTTGGTTCTCCGCTCACTGCACTCCCGGAACCTGACTATTCCGAAGTCAATATTGGTCGTCTGGGCAGATGGCAGTTGCTTCAAAGATTCACCCAATCTATATGGAACAGGTGGTCGAAGGATTATTTGCACCAGTTGCAACAACGCAACAAATGGCGCATCCCGTCAAAAAATTTGACTCCCGGACAACTCGTCCTTATTCTAGAAGACAATTCCCCCCCCCCACTGCAGTGGAAACGCGGGGTAGTCACTAATGTCTATTCAGGTCAGGATTCAGTAGTACGCGTCACGGATGTTCGCACCGCAAACGGTATCCTACGTCGACCCATTCATAAATTATGTCCACTTCCAGTGGCCTCAGACTAATCGCATGAGCGTTCGTGCGACACGTATCAGTGATGTGAACTTTATCGCATTATCGTGCTTCATGCCCGGGACATTCCCCGGGCGATCACATGCTTTACATTGTTATGACTATTACATTATTATTATGTCTATTGTACTGCTGTGTATCACTATCATGTTTTTGTATATTTTTGAATTTTTTGGGGATTATTATTCTAATATTATGCATATGAATTATATGTCTTTTATCATTGTATTATTACCTGTTACATATTATTGAATTTTTTGGGATCATTATCCTATTACAATGTACTGCCAACTATTATGTACCGCATCATTATCATATTATTGTGTGTTATGGAATATTTAGTATCATTATTCTGTTACTATGTAACGTAAATCATTATGTATTATGTATCCTTACATGAATTTGGTATGTCAATCATATTGTTATGTACTATTGAATTCTTTGGTGTCATTGCTTGATTCTTATGCATGTCAATTATTATGTCTTTGCCATTTTATTATCATTTGTTATGTATTGTTGAATTTTGGTGTCATGTAATGTCAATTATTATGTACTATTCACACATTGACTTGCAAAATCGCCCGATTTTGTGCGGGCAGTATGGTTAAACTTTGTACTTATGTAAACTTTGTACTGTAATACCGCATTGCAGTCGCGTGCAGTGACGTCATTTTTTTCACCCCGCTATCTGCTGCCAGCTTGATTCAGGCTACCAGCAGTCAAAATTAGTTAGTTACTTGCAAGACTCCGAGCGGGCAACTAGCCTCAGTTCGCCAGCCGCGGCTACATTATTTTCATTATTTCTAAATTTTAGCATGATCATCACGCGCTAAGTACTTGGGCGATCTCGGCCTTTACACACGATTATGTCTTTCAGTATTTCACTCTTGTTTTACTTATCCGGCATTATGCCGCGCTAAACTGCACGCGCCAGCAACTATCTTCTGACAAATTCTCAATAAACAATTAACTCTAAAAACATATACAGTCCACTTCGTTATTTCATTTCACACCAGCTACCTCAACAACTAGCGTTCTAAGACTAACTTAAGATATCATCGAGAGCGTCTAAGACGCAACAGTACCATACGACGATCCGTGATACCGACGTAACAATTATGTTTGTTTTTAAGAGCGCCAAAAGTCAAAAATGGAAATTAAAATTTTGTAAAAACTGTTTAAGTGTGAGCGAGTTCTGCACTTCAGAGAGTTCTAAAGTAATTATTCTGTTAAATGTTCTGTAAAATAATTATTCGAATTAAAATAAAAACAAAACTGCAAGAATAACACTGTAAAGAATCGTACAGTATTATGCAAATTGGCGTGATTATTTGGATTCTTTTTCATGACAACGTATAATATACAAAATATTATTGTATATATGAAAAAACGAATCTTTCTTGCGTCTCATATAAGAACACGCTTATTTCCTAAGAGGCTGTGTGTTTTCTTTTTTGTTCTGGCCAATCGAATCGAACGAGGAAACTGGAAAAGGGTAGTAAAGTGGCATGAGTGAATGGGTTGGGGGGTGACGACGGTGGTTGACACAAGACTAATGATAAGACACAACAAGAAATCACCGCCCGCAAATCTTTTTGTTCCTTCGTTTCGCATGGACTTTGTTCGAATCCGATGGGGTGGGACGAATTTTCTTTCAACTATTAGCTCAACCTTAGTTTGTTACACATGTTTCTTTCTAGTCTCACGAGACACTTTTGGGCTTAATAAAAATGCGCGTGTTGATCCGATTTGTGTATTACGTTCATTCGTGTTTTACCAGTCTGTTAAATAAGATTTCTGAATTTGAAACTTTTTAAGCTAACTTGTTTTTACTCCCATGTTCCGTACGGAAATGGAAGTATGCTGATCGCGAAAAAAATCGTGTTCGAGATAAGGGCTGATTCTCACTGTCCTACTTCAAAACTTGAAGAAAAGTCATTTTCCGAAAATGTAGAAGTAGAAGTTTTTCTATGGCGAACGATAACTGCCGCTAATTCAAACAGAATCAAATAATTTTTGCGTGTGTGCCCGAGTTGTAGAGGACTCAAGGCCTATTGATTTCGGTGAAGATCGGTTAAGGGGGAGGGATAGTTTACCTGCAACATTTTACGTTGCAACAAGAGTAAAGTACTTAAAAATTCGTTTAAACTTTTTCAGACAATGGTAATTGTTAAAAATAAAATAATTTTGTTGCCAGGCAACCAGGCATAATTAGGGATTTTATTATTTTTAAGAATAAGACACCTTCATAGTTACATATAATGAAACTATTACTCAATAAAAGTGTAAATATAAAAAATGGGATTGTTCGGTTAGGAGGGAGGGGTAGTTTGCCTGCATTGTTTTGTGTTTTAACAAGAGTAAAGTACGACATTTTAATAAATAAGTGCCCCGAAAATAAAGTCATATTAATCCACTGTAAAATGGTAAATGAGATAATTATAAATGGAGTGGGTTGTTGAAGGGGGAGGTGGTAATTTTTTAAAAATTGCTGTGCTGAAATCAAGTAAAGTACAAATATTTAATTTTGAAGGATAAGATACCTTAGAAATTACATATGATAAAACTATTACTCTATGTAAGTATAAATATCATTAATGGTTGCGATCGGTTGAGGAGGAGGGATGATTATCTGCGTAGTTCAGTTTCTTTATAAGAATAAAGTATACCTACCCAATTTTTGTAGATAAAGTGACTCGAAAATAACATTATATTAAACGACTACCCCATAATAACAAAAATATCTATAAATAGTGAAAACAGTTTGAGGGTGGGCGATGAAGTTATTAAGGACAGAATGAATGTGAAATTTCAATTGTTGATTTTATTCAAACAAAGAAATTACAATGGTATGGAGATCGAAAAGAATGGTACAGGAAAGACTGCCAAGGTGAGTTGCGGAATGGACCCCATCAGGAAGAAGGAAAAGAGGAAGACCACCTGTCACCTGGATAGAAGAAATTTATATTTATTATATTAAGGGGAAGAGAAATTTAAGAAGATCTTTGGATGGACAAGCAGCGGTGGAAGATGAGAATTCAATAAATTCTGTAATCTTTGATACCGGAAAATGTGTAAACATTGCACAGTCGGAATAATAATATTGGCTATAAAAATTATGAAACTGATGTCAAGTTATGTAAGTTTCAGACGATCTGTGGGACAGTCAATCGTATTTTTAGAAACAAGGTACGTAGACGTACAAAATTGAAGTTTTACAAAGTTATGGCGGCCTCTGAGTGAATGGCCTCTGGCGGTCTATGAGAGTGAATTATAGACGACAACCAAGAAACATGAAAGTAAAGTACAGGCCTCAGAAACGGCGATCTTAAGAGGAGTTAAAAGGTGTTCTAAACTTGACCGTACACGTATAAGGAGTGAGGACATAAGAGAAGAATTAGAAGTTTTTAACCTGATTGAAAAATTAAAAGGTTATAAATAACGGTAGAAAGAACACTTGGAAAGAATTTCGGATTCAAGACTGTCCAAACAAGTCTGGAAATATAAACCTATAGGACACAGGGTGTGTGGGTAGAACCAGGAAGAGGTGGCTGGAGGATCTTTTAATGCGGAACAGCCAGCACCTTGCCTTTGCCGTGATGATGAAGCTGTGAGAAAAGTTTTTCACGTGTATGATTCTTAACGTTAGCCGGAAAACGCTTCGAGCAGGAGACCCTACGTCGTTTATCAGATTTTTTTGTTATTTTAAATTTTTCAAGTACCTTTTGTATCCATATATATATATATATAAATAAATAGGTTACAAATAGTATGATAAGTCTCGAAGTTAATTATTCTATACACAAAACAAAAACTGGTATGTTTTGTAATGGACTTCAGCCCCTCGAGTAAGAACACGCGTGCTTACGAAAATCTGTTGATGCTTTCAAAACTTTTCGTGAGGCGTACCTCAAACAGACAGACTTGTGAGCATTTGCGAGGTTACTTGTTTGCCGTGAGACATGTTTTTTCATTTGCGAGGTTAGGTAACCATGGTTTTGTGGTTTATAGTTTATTGCTGAAATAAATAAAAGCCATGGTTGAGGAAAACATAACGTTTGATATGTATATACAATGCCTATGAAACAGTAATACTTATAAAATAAAGAACCTAACGATTTTGAGTTGACAAGTTAACAAAACTACAACAACAAATGTAAACTGAAAAATACAAATATTTATGGTTAATGGAAAAAACAAAAAACACAATGCATTAAGGAATGACAATATATGATCTACATATTGTACATAATGGACGTTTCTTTTTGGTTATCCACAAAACGAGTACTTGTTGGAGAACTAATGTTACCGAAAAAACGAGTTCTGTCACAAAAAAGAGTGACATGTAGCCTATAGTAATAGGCAAGGGCCACCCCGCCTTACTTTCGAGTTTGGTGGCTTTTCACAGTACGAGTATTAGTGAAAAAACGAGTACTACTGGAAAACCAGTTCTACTGTTCTGCCACACAAAGGGAGACGCATATAGTAGTAAGCAAGGGGTGGACCTTGGCCCGCCTTACTTCGAGTTGTTTTTTCGTGGGTTTCGCAAAAAAAAAAAAAAGGATTTTATATTACAGACGTATTGGTTTCCATGTGTAATTTCAGTTTTCATGTTAACCTAACAACATCATCTTTTGGCGTCACAGGCACGCGCTGGTGATATATTTCTGCTAACTAACATTTTCTATTAAAAATATCGGTATGGAGAACCATACATGACTTCCATGTTCTAAGATTTATATTTAAAATACTTTTCGAAATGAACTATTTCCATAAAAACTACTTCTTTCTTCAGCCTTAACCACAGTACTGTGATCACTAACGTATACCACCTCACAATAGTGCACTCAATTTTTACTGATGATGGCAGTCGATAGCAATGCAGAAACGTCTGGTTTTATAGAAAACATTGGATCAAGCCCAAACAGCCCAGGAAGGAATTTGAACAACAAATTACTTCTTTGTTGCCGATAACGTAGTACACATGACATAAATAAAAATTATCCCCCAGTTGAAGGGGTTCAACTATCATTTTCATTTATAGAAAATTATCCCCACCCCGTCCAACTAGCCTCTTCATTTATAGATATTTCATATACGTTTCTACAGTGGATTATTATGATCTTCTTATCAGGATATTTTATTTTTCAAAATTAAGTACATTACTCTTGTTAAAACATAAAATGTTGCAGGTAAACTACCCTTTCCCTGTAACCGATCTACACCAAAATTAATAGGCCTTGAAAGCTCTACAACTCGGGCACATATGCAAAAAAATATTTGATTCTGTTTGAATGTGCGCCAGTTATCATTCGTCATAAGAAAAATTACCCTTGTTAAAACATAACATGTTGCAAGTAAACTACCCCTTTCCCTTAACCGATCTTCACCAAAAACCACAGGTCTTGAGTAGTCTACAATTCAGGGCTGTATGCAAAAAAATATTCGATTCTGTTTGAATTTGCGGCTGTTATCGTTCGTCATAGAAAAAATTACCGTTGTTAAAACATAAAGTGTTGCGGGTAAACTACCCCTTTCCCTTAACCGATCTTCACCAAAATCAACAGACCTTGAGTACTTAACAATTCAGGAACGTATGCAAAAAATTATTTGTTTCTCTTTGAAAGTGCGGCAGGTATCATTCGTCATAAGAAAAATTACCCTTGTTAAAACATAAAATGTTGCAGGTAAACTACCCCTTTCTCTTAACCGATCTTCACTAAAAACAGTAGGTCTTGAGAACTCTACAATTCAGGACTGTATGCAAAAAATTATTTGATTCTGTTTGAATTTGCGGCTCTTATCGTTTCCCATAGAAAAAAATCTACAGATAGACAGACAGACACACACACAGACACTTTTCGAATGGAGAACCATACATGACTTCCATGTTCTAAGATTTATATTTAAAATCATATTCGAAATGAAATATTTCCATAGAAACTACTTCTTTCTACTTATTGCTTCAGCCTTAACCACAGTACTGTGGTCACTAACGTATACCACCTCAGGTTTTCGCACTCGATTTTCACTGATGATGGCAGTCTATGGACTGCAGATAAGTCTGGTTTTGCAGAAAACATTGGACTAAAGCTAAACAGCCCGGGAAGGAATTTTAACATAGAATTACTTTGTTGCCGATAACGTAGTACACATATAAAAAATTCTCCCCTCCCCTTTCAACTATAATTTTCATTAATAGAAAATTACCCCCACCCCGTTCACCTAACCTCTTCATTTATAGATATTTCGTCTACATTTCTACAGTGGATTATTATGAGCTTCTTATCAGGATACTTTATTTATCAAAATTAAGTACATTACTCTTGTTAAAACATAAAACGTTGCTGGTAAACTACCCCTTTCTCTTAACCGATATTCACCAAAATCAATAGACCTTCAGTCCACTACAATTCAGGGATGCATCGAAAAAAATTTTTGGTTCTGTTTCAATGTGCGGCAGTTATCGTTCGTCATGAAAAGATTTCTCTTGTTACAACATAAAATGTTGCAGGTAAACTACCCCTTTATCTTAACCAATCTTCACCAGAATCAACAGGCCTTTAGTTCTCTTACAATCAGGAATGTATGCAAAAAATTATTTGAATTTACGACAGTTATCTTTCGTCATAAAAAAAATTAACCCTTGTTAAAACGTAAAATGTTGCCTTGTTGGTAAACTACCCCTTTCCCTTAACCGATCTTCGACAAAATAAACAGACCTTGAGTTCTGTATAATTCAAAAAGGTATGCAAAAGAGTAGTTGATTTTGTTTGAATTTACGGCAGTTATCGTTCGTCATAGAAAAAATTACCCTTTTTAAAACATAAAATGTTGCTGGTAAACTACCCTATTCCCTTAACCGATCTTCACCAAAACAAACATGTCTTGAGAACTCTACAATTCAGGGCTGTATGCAAAACATTATTTGATTCTGTTTGAATTTGCGGCTGTTATCGTTTGCCATAGAAAAAAATCGGTATGGAGAACCATACATAACTTCCATGTTCTAAGATTTATATTTAAAATCATTTTCGAAATGAAATAGTACCATAGAAACTACTTCTTTCTACTTACTGCTTCAGCCTTAACCATAGTACTGTGGTCACTAACGTATACCACCTCACGTTATCGCACTCGATTTTCACTGATGATGGAAGTCGATGGCATTGCCGAAACGTCTGGTTTTGTAGAAAACATTGGACTACGGCCAAACATCCCGGGAAGTAATTTTAACAAAAACTACTTCTTTGTTGCCGATAACGTTGCGCACACACACACACACACACACACACACACACACACACACACACACACACACACACACACACACACACATAGGGCCTATATATATATAATATGCATAAAATTAATGGCTTGTATAAGTTAATGTTTGATCTCCATTAAGTAGTGCTCAAGTTTCCAAAATTTTAATATTATGATGTCTGTAATTAAAACATCAGAGCAGGTTTAGTGTGTATGAGGGTACACCGTGGACAAAAATTTTCAACATTTCCTATTGAGCGTTGCTTAGAGTAAAGCTGCGAATCTACAGTGTACGTTTCACAGAACAAACACGCGGAAAAGAAGGAGCGCTCCGAAGTCACTCATGGACCCTCAGCATCTTGCAGAGGGTTCATTCCCTAAAGACGAAAATTCTGTCTATGAATCGTTCCTCTGTAAACACGTGCAGTTACACTGCCCAGTGTAACACTTTTAACCGGAATATCGTTTAACGAGAGACAAAAAAATTATATATTCCCGATTTTTACTACAATAAAAATTTGTTTTCCGGATAAAACACGAAAACTAATGTAATAAACATGTAATAAATTGTGCTTTATGTCAACAAAGAGGAAACGGGTCATGATAACGATTGAAGAAAAATCGGAGGGAATTAAAAGAATTAAAAAACACGAGATTTTGCGAACTGTGGCAGCCGACGTTGGTGTTGGTGTTCCTACTGTTTCTGATTGGGTCAAGATGAAAAATAACTTTAAAGAGCATGCTTTGAAGATGCCAAACAAGAAAACAATGAAGACGTGTCACAAAACAAGAAAGTACATGAGGCTGTGCTTTTATGGTTCACGAAACAAAGGGACGACGAAGACGATGACATAGCAGAGAGCAGCAGCCATAACACCGATGACGAGACCTTCGATGCCTTGGAGGTAAGAGTTTTTATTTTGGGTTAGGGCATTAAATTAGGCTATATGAAATACGCGTTTTTCTCACGGAGTTTTATTCATATTTTCAGATAGCGTTACGGTTCCTCGAACGATCTGAAGAATCAAAGCCCTCTGACGTTCTGCTAATGAAGCGGTGGCGGGATATTGTTGCAAGAAAGCGATGTGAAAAGAAAAAGCAAAGGAAAATATGAGATTTTTTTTCAAAAAAATAAAACTAGTGTTAAAAAATGACTTTATGTAAATAATTTGATTTTTATTAAAATCTTTTGAAAGTATTGTATATTAACTCCAGTTATTTTACCGCACAATTTAAAAAATGATATCTTAATTATTATCCGAAATTTTGGTTATACGAAACCGCCTTCCTCCCCACTATGTTTCGGTTAACAGAGGTTCTACTGTATATTGTTATATCTAGGAACAAAAGCATATACGATAGTATGATTAAAAGCACGTTGATGTACGGATCCGAAACATGGAGAATAAAGGAACAGGTAAAATGAAAGATAGAAGCTACATAAATGGATGCTTTGAGACGAGCTGCTAGAACTTCAAGGCTAGAGCGAATTCGAAATGAAACGATCAAAGAAGAAATGTGCGTACAAAAGACAATCACCGACTACATTGAAGAAAAAACAACTAATCTGGTACGGACACGTACAAAGAATGGGACATCACCGACTACCAAAGAAAACAATGAAATGGATACTTAGAGAGCTCAGAAAGAAAGGAAGACCCAATAAAACACGGACAGAGGGCATAAGAAGATCAATGATGTTGACAGAGGACTAAACGATGAAAACTGCAACGATAGACAACAATGGAGGTTAGGCATCGGACAACATCGTAGGACGTTTTGACCCCGAATTCAAAGAAAAAAAGTATTCACAGCTTGCTGAACGCCACTTTTTAAATCCTCATACTAATTACAGTTGATGAATAATTTTCTCACAGCTACACAAACAAGTGCGTACCTGAATATTTCTTAATGATTTTCTAGCATTGGAATTTTATGTGCATGTGCTTATATTGTGCTTAGAGTCGATGCTTGCCCTACCCATCGGGTCAGGAATCGTCACTGGGGTTGGCACATATTACTACGGCCCGCAGTCACTTTTGTCGCGGATCTTGGTCGCGCCGAGGTTTTGCATTGGGGCAGACAGTTTTCCCGTTTTGCTCCGCGTTAGCGATTCCGCGCACGTGCGTCTGACCAAATTGCCTTCCACTTGTGCACGTCTCTGCGACGCCGACGCTTACTACAAGTCAAACCGCCTTGACTTGTAGTAAATTTATAACCGCCTTGACTTAGTTTCACGATAAATTTGTAAACGTCAATGACTGTCTAGCGGTCGTTAAAATTTGTCGCTTGGACAGTTAGGCCTATAGTTTTCACTTTGTGTGTGTGTTTTTTGTTAATCTGTCTGACACGTCTGGCCACTGTCATTGTTGTAAGAATTGTAAGAAACAGTTCTAGTACTGAGCCGTTACAAACTACCAGTTCACAATTCACGCTCAATAGCACGTGTGCGTGGGATTCACACACGCACAAACACACAACATCTAACAAATTAAACGATATCAGCACGAATATTGTTCTATTGGCCTACAAAATATACGCATGAACAGTGTACACACGCGCGCGTTTCACTTTAAATATAAATGTACAGTATCGACGAACGGAATCTTCCATTTACACGAATCACACTGGGCGCGCGCGTACATACAAACACACACATGCATTCGCGTCCTATCAAAAGCAAATGGCAACGGTACAAATATTTTTCTGTTGTCGTATGCTATTAACGTGAAGTATGTGCTTGAAATAACTGTTTTTCTTTACATGTACATTAGGGTGTTGGTGGGAGGGTAGTTGAAGGTAGACGTAAGAGAAGCAGTCGGTACATTACAAAGAGAGAGACAGAGACAGAAAGACAGACAGAATTTGTGTTAAAGTTCCACTTACAGTCCCTGGCCAAATTATTACCTGATTTGCAAAAAGCTACATCGGGAATATTGTTACCCATGGTTCAGAAACATGAACACTGAAACACAGACAAAAAGAAGAAAAAGTTTCAGTTACTGTGGAGTAGAACGGAAAAAGTAATTGAGCAGACAGTGGAAACGAGAAAATAATTTTAAAAAGTAAGAGAGGGGTGTAAAAAGGTGCTGTTAGCCCAACTCTTTAAACAAGGAAAACCTGACAGCTCTTGTCAGTGAAATCGGTTTTCCACTTTATTTAGATTACAGATAGCTGATACATAGTGTTAACTAATGTGATATTTCATTAGAGAAATAATTTTTGTATGCCTACGACGTATGTTGGCAACACTGTGAGATTGTTTACATCTTTTGTTAATTATTACGCAACATTGCAGTCAGCTGTGTGTTTCAGTAAAGTTCTTGTGAAGTTGTTTTATTACCAGTTTATGTTTTTAATTGTTATATTTTGGTGTTTCATTGTTTTATAACTTTTTTAAAGTGTTATTTGTATATACTACAGCCTAAATTTGTTTATTTTTTGTTGTATAATAACGTTAAAGTGAAATATTATGGATAACTAATATGGAGAAGGGTAAGATAACAATGTTTAACTTTGTGGTAAGAGGAAAGCAGTGTGTGTGTGTGGTCATAAGAAAATTATTTCTCCACGGGGGGAGAGAAAATTAATGAAAATCATTAAAGAAAACAGGGCTGCCTCTCATACAAGTATCACAAAAGCACTAAATGACTGTTTGAGAAGCAGTATCTGAAAGATGTGTTCGCTGAAGTCTATATGCACTGGCAGTCAAAAGTCAACGACCCGTTAAGAAATCCAAGCTGACTGCAGCTATGACAGAAAGGAGGCTACTAAGTTCCAGGAATTACAGGTTGTACAGGTTGTTTACATATGAAGTCTGTGATAAGGTGAGTAGCAATGTTAGATTAGTTCAAGTAACATTAAGGTAGTTAATATTTGTATAAAAATGTAATAAGCAAACTGTTACAAAAGAAGCCGGTTCGTGAAGCTGACAGCAATATTTGTTTACAGGTGTACTTCAGTGACGAGTGCACATTTCAAGTCCTCAGCGACAAAAGGCATACCGTAAAACGAAAACCTGGTGAAAAAGTTAATGAAGATTGTGTTGTAAATATATTAAACATCCTCCATCAGTGATGATATGGTCAGTGATCAGCTCTGAAGGACTCGGTCAGCTTTGCGTCCTTGAAGAGACATGCGACAGGACCAGTACGCTAGAGTTCTTCAAACAAGACTTATTCCCCAACTAAATCACTGGAGAGTTTCCAAACAGTGAAGAGAAACTATTCATGCAGGATTTAGCTCCCTACCGTATAACATAAGGTGTTAAAACATTTCTTACCCAGAGCGACATACCATTCTTGAGTGGACAGGAAATTCACCAGATCTCAACCCAGTTGAAAACGCGTGGGAGTTTTTAAAAAGAGAAATTTGTAACCAACATATAACTAATAAGATACAACTCATTTCCAGAATAATTGGGCGTTGATGACATCATAATGACAGTTAAAGGAAAAGACTTTAAAGTGCATTAAAAGTAATAGAACCTGACAGCGTTATCAAAGCTAAAGGAGAGACAACAAAATCCTAAACAATTAGACAAATGAAATTTTATGTGTATTTAATATCTAATTTATGTAAAAATAAATATTCTCAATTTGTCACTATTTTTTGTGTAATATTTATAATTAAAATAAAACTTGGAAAAACAAGAATTGCAATTTTTAATTTCATGACATGGTGGGTCCCCGAACGTTGTTGGGCGTCAAAAAATAAACAAATTTATAACTGTATACATGAATGGCACTGTACATAAAATTATAAAACCACAAAACACCAAAAAGTAATGAATTACAAGCATAAACTGGTAATAAAACAACTTTACTGAATCACATAACTGACGGCAATGTTGTGTAATATCTAACAAAGGATGTAAACAATCTCACAGTGTTGCCACATACGTTGTAGGCATAAAAAAATGCCTAATGAAATATCACATTAAGTTAACTTAACGTAGGTTAAGTTAACTCATCTAATTCCGTAATAATAAGGATTTTAACATACACTTACCAAATATGCAGATTCAGACAAATTTTAATGAGTGCAAAGATTCGTTGGGATTATGTAATTAATATAAACTGTAGATCCTACAGGACCTACCTCAGTTTGCCAAGCCTCAAGGACCTTTTGCAAGGTTTTACGTTCAAATATTCTAAGCGGTTGTTCACCTGATTTAGTTGATGTCCAGCCCTCGCATCCGTGTGTTACTATTGGTAAAACTGTCATATATTGGTTAGCTTTAGTTGTTTGCTGAGTACCCCGGAATTGAGCAACTTTTCGTAGGACTAATAACACCGAGTTCCACTTGCTGTACGGAACTTTATTTATTACTACAAGACTTAGCCTGGGTTATACACGATCCTAAATAAGACACTATTTTGTTTTTGAAACAAAAATTATATAGAATACTTTTTAATGGTACAAATACTATGAAATAATATTAAGTATGTGTTCATACCACATCGACCTACGTGGTTTAATTTTTCCATTGATACTTTCTTTAACATTTGTTCACTCCCTTATTATTTCATTTCTTACATTGTGCAGTTGGTTAAGCGACAAGATCTACTCAAACAATTCATTTCAACTTTTGGCAATTTGTATTTATTCATTTTTGTCATCTTCCAACCTGGGGTGCATATGTTGTAATTGGCTGAACAATTGTTCTATATAAATTTACTTTTAATTTTTGATGACCATTGCAAAGCTTTTAGATTTTGTATGGTCATTTTGGGACTTACTTGCATTTAATAAGGGAGTTAAGCAAGGGATCCACTCATTAAGTAAGTAAGGTTATCGGCCACCCATTTTATTATTGCGCTAACTTGTGACGATTTAAAGATTATTTAAATAGCACAAATTAATTTTTTTTGTTCTTATAACAAGTGAGAGTATAATCCACCCCTCTCTGTACCTAGACACCTGTATCAACTTGCAAAAAGGCTAGTACGAACACGGAAAGTACAATGTTATTAAGAGAAAACTAATAATCATTATAATTAAATAAAAGACGTAATAATAATAAAGGAAATACCTAACTCCTAACTAAGAAAAGGTAGGATAATTTATCGTAGTTAATTAATGGACAATTAATAATAATAAAGGAACGAACTACTTTTCTCTCAGCGCGTAAACCGCGCCAGTTTCCGTACTCCCTGCCGCTAAACTAACGCCAGTCGCCGGAGAATCTCTGACATGTAAGCAGTTCGAAAATGTGTCGTGAAGTTAAACTTACGTTTATGTCGCTAAAAAACGATATAACAAGAAGTTAGTGCTTCTCACGTAATTAATCCAATGTAGCGTAAGAGAAACGAAGATAAAAAATAGTAATGTAGTTCAGACGTTGAGAAAATATTCTTAATAAATAAAAAACTTAGCCGACACATCTCTTTATGTAAAGTAAGTGGTAAGATATGTTCCTTACCATGTAAAAGGTAACATCAGTGCTGTTAAAATAAAAAAGAATTAAATGTGAAAAGTGAACACCAACGCCAGCAGAGAAGTTACGACAACTGTACGAACTCCCAGTAGCAGAATCCCAGCGTCATGACCTAGACCACAATTCAGAAACAATCAACTAAATGGAGGATCCTGATGGACAACGAACTACACCCAAGAAGACCTACTGAAGAGGATCATCTCGACCACCAGCCGCAGACTCACGTTAAATTCAGGTGACACTAAACCATAACTTCTGTGCATACATTGTTTTTAACAACCGCAACAAAAAGAACAGTAATGTTTCTTGTAAAGACTTTTTAGATCACATAAATATTAGCATATTAATGTTTGTAATTTCTGTAATGCTATAGTAATAACCTGATGATGTTTAAAGGTAAAGTTAATCTGAAATTACATCAGACTATTCTTCAAATAGTTTGGATGATGTTAAAGTATGTTAGAATATTACAAAGTTAGAACCCGGATCCGTGGTAATCAAAGTAAAACACAGCTGTGTGATTTTGATATACTAAGAGTAAAAATTTAAAGAGTATTTAATGCAGAATCTATAAGAATTTTCTTTTAAAAGTAAAGTAAAAAACAAAAAGATGACCATTAAAGTTATTATGTTTATATCCATAGTTAAAATACAATAATAAAAAAAGATGTTTTCGCTAATATCCAGAGAGTGAATAAATTTATGTAACCTTGGACAAATTCCTGATATATACATTGTCATAATTTGTTGGTAAAATTTTACTAACTACGGCAGCTAGTTTAATTAACAGCAAACAATTAAACTGGTTCCCTATGTTATAATGTCTTAACAGGAGAGACGTTATAAACTATTCAATTAAAGACATAGATCAGCAAGGAACAATATTATATTAGACAACCAAAATATGAGTTTACGCTGACGATGGTGTGATAATAGCCAGATCAAGACAAGGGCTAGTTGGGGTATACAAGAATCTAAATAAAAATCCGCTGGAATGGGACTGAAAGTAAATATCAGCAAAACTAAATACATGCTGATTTCTGAATCAGAAATAAGAAGACATCTGTATAATTTATGCGTAGATGATAATTCCTTTGATGCAGTTAATAAGCTCAGATACCTGGGTAAGATAATAGATAATGAAGGGTCCGTAAACACGACAGTATATGACAGGATGCAAATAGGAAATAGGGCATACTATGCTAACAGTAGACTATTGCGAAGCAAACTCATTAGTCATAACGCAAAAATGAAAATATATGACACTTATCAGTCAGGTTGTTGCTTATGGAGGTGAGACGTGAACGTTAGCAAAAAAGGAAGAACAAGAAACACTGAGAAGGTTTGAAAGAAAGAGTGTACGGCGTGGTTATGGGCCGGTTAAGAGATGACGAATGGACAATAAGAAATAACTAGGAGATAGATGAGCTGTTGAATCATGCAGAAATTGTAAGATTCGTAAAGGCTCAACGAATACAATGGCTAGGTCACCTAGAGCGGATGGATGATCAGCGTATGCCGATGAAAATCCTGAGGGCACAGCTATAGAAAAGCAGAAAGAGGGGCCGACCTAGGATAATATGGTTGGACTATGTGCTGGAAGATGTCAGAAGAACGGATGTGAAGGGTTACGCTGAGGTGGCAACGGATAGGAGACACTGATGAAGATTGGTGTTGGAAGCCACGTCACACGTTTGGCTGTAGTGCTAAAGAAGAAGAAGAAGAAGATGTAAGGTAAAGTGTAAATGTATTTTGGGGTTCGTAGTCGAATTAAGCTTACGCATATAATTAGGTGTACACCGAAAATTGTTGTGTGCGTACTTTGTGTAGTGTAATTGTGTTATGTGGATTTTAATATTTTTAATATATTGACGACTGTGCCATCGTATGATGGTATGAAGAGACTTTCTTAAATATTCTGAGGATGGGACAAGTGTCCCGAAACATGTCAATTGTATAAAGACATTTACTTAAGCCACAGACGGTGAGTTACATAGCGTTTAGTTGATTATAATTAGGTGTATATACCCGTGCTTGTGTGAATGTGGTTTTACAGATTCTGTGGCGGCGCCTCCAGTTTGGCTAAGTAAAGAGATGCACTACCGGGCAGGACAGAGGACAGTGGGCAACTCAACGGTCTGCCATCGCCTTGTGGAATGACCGTGTTGAATGGAACCCCCGATCCGCGAGCTAAAGCTTCCTACGCACGATCCTGTCGGTGTGACACTTCAGTGTGTTCATTTCTATGTGTCACATCGGACTGGAGTCCTACACACGGTCATATCGATGTGCCGTCAGTCGATTGCATCTCACAAAAATAACTTTTTTAACATACAGGTAAATTAAGAGAATTATTGACTTAACGTCATTGTTTTGTATGACGTTGTCAAATAAAAGAATTAATCAAGAAAATAAAAATTTTTAAAAATTAAGCTTGCGAGCTATAAAACCATTTAAATCTCACTGTATTAATATAAAATACCTGTATGTACTCAGTATGAGAGGAAGCAGTAATTAGTTAGTTAGAAGATACTCTAATAAAAAGATAGATTGTAAAGAGTTATTAATATCATATTTAACCCTTTGCTTGTGAGCAGGCGCTGTCCTGTTGATTCCAGACTCGACATGTTTTCCGAGTCTTGTGTAAGTTAGAATAAGATAAAAAAACCTAATGTTAATAATTAAAAATCTGAAGACACAGATAGTCGCTAAAACAACTGATTTAAATTATGTATATTTGTTTAGGGATAGTTTGCATAAACAAAAATGTTAACTTAAATATAGTTAGGAACTATATTCTCGCGCGGTAATTGCCCCACTACCATTTTGCCCAGTACCAGGCGAAGGGAGCAGAATTTCTCTCTCTCGCAATGGTGACTTCGTACAGTATAGACGTAAGAGCTGTGCTCTTAAAATATGTTACCTATACTTTGTTTTACATTAAGATGGTATACCAGAAATAGCTGTTTAAAGCATCTGGATGTGTTAACTAATATAGTTATGTAAATAAACAAGAGATTTAAAGTGTAAAACTCGAAACGTAAAAAAGGTGTAACTCAAGATGACTTCGAACTTCAAGAAATAACAACACTTCCAACGTCATACCTGGAGATGTGAACTATCAGAAGCTATAAACTCTAGTACACACGACAGAATATGCAGATCAGGACATCCGAGAATCTACAAGATCATCGTAGAAAGTTCAACCTGCGAACTTTGGAGCCCTTTACTGACGAAGACCAGACCGAGATGACGACGTAGCTGTTCCTGTTTCCCAAGACGGATACCCCAGGATGAGTCTTCTGCATACCAATTAAAAGGTGACTCGATAGCCTGTCTATCGAGGGTTACTAATATTTGTTACACAACACATCTTGAAAGAGACTTTTCAGAAACGATTAACCTTGTAAAGACTTATAAATTAAATCTAAGAATTTCATGTAACTATTCTAACTTCATACGTTGTAACAGTTTATATGCTAATGTAGAGTAATATAATTCAAGCAATAATACCATTCTTCCAATGGTTGAATAAAAGAAAGTCTTGCAAGCTAATATCATGAATTGATTATGACTAAAAGTTTTAACGAATAAATACCTTAGGTTACCCGGATCCGAGGTATAGCTATATAGAATCAATTTTGATCCCAAAGTTTAAAGAAACCTTTCAAATAACTTAATAATTAGTAATGTCATGGGATCTGTCAGTAAATGTTTTTAAATGTTAAATAAAGAGAAGTCTTCTTGTTACACACATATGAGGAGTGCTTAAATCAATTGTATACCTTGCCATTGTTTCCTTACACAGTTAGTAAGTAATTTGTTATATTAATTATTTGTGATCAATTCTGTTACAACGTAGGCAGCCCATCTAATTAACGGAGTTTAATTGCGATGGGTTCCCTGGATTTGTAACGCGGCGAAAAGACGTTACAAAAGTGCGCCACTCTGCTAAATTTTATAAAGGTGTTTTAAGCATCGTGACGCAAACAAAATTGCGTCACTCTTTTTAAAAAAAAAAAAAAGGAAACAAAGGAAAGGGTTTTATTTGTGTATAGAGTGTCACAAACAAAATTGCATTCACTATGCGTGGATAATTTGTAAGAACAATAACTAAATATATAATATTGATCTATGCACTCAGAAAGTTACTTTAATAACTTTAATGTTCAAAACATATTTAATAGTGTATTAAGTTACGTAAATGATAGTATGTATAAGTGAAATATCCTTAGCTCATACAATGCATATAGCTTTTGCATTCTATAGGCCAGTAGGAACCTGCATTATTCGATATAATTACTTGCATACATGAATTGTGACCAAACATAACAATTTTGGTCAAGCGAACAATCTGTAACAGGTTTGTTTACGACAATCCATGACCTGTTGTTTCCTGAATCATTCTGCACAGTGTATGTCCAACTATATAGCTTACATACACTAGTATGTGTTATAAAAAAAAAAAAAAAAATTAAAAATAACTTTGTTAATAATAAAGTATGTAATGTAGACCAAGGTAATTAAGTAGAAGTTCGTGATTTAAAACTTGTGAACAAAATAAGTCAAAGTGTTGTCAAGCGAAATAATAATAATAAATTTGTTGAATAAGATTGTGCTCCCCTTCTCTCGTTTATAACGGTATAAAGTAGTTGTGTTATTCAGTCGCATTGTGTAGAGAACAATAAGAGTACAACCCCCTTTCTCACTGACACACCAGTTCCTTGTTAACTAAACACAGAGGGTGACCTACATTCCAGAAAACAGCTGATCGGCTATTTAACCTTGAAAAATATGTGTGTGTGATTTCTGTCTCTCCCTTAGAAGAGAAATTGTTCTTTTCTAATTTGTGTAAATTGATTACTTAAGAATTTATTATATATATGTGTAATAAATGTGAACAGTATGGTAGATCAAGTTTTGTTCCCCGTGACGACTATTAAATATTGTAGTGACTTAATAATAAGAAATTAATAATAATAAATAAAGTGTGCTAAATAATTATGGTGATTAGATAGTAAATAATTCTAAGTAAGTTTCTGTAATCTCCCCAAAGTAAATAATAAATAATAAGTGAATAATAATAAGTGATTTAAATACTAGAGCTAAATAAATCCTGATGTAAACTAAATAGTGTGAAGTGTAGAAGCCGTGAATAAAAAGAATAATAATAATAAAGGTCCCGTTACACATTGTAAACACTTCGCAGTGGTGGCCAGTTAGAGAAAATAAAAGCGTGTTCAGTATTGTAGGAATTGTACTAAGCAGCCACGCACCCTTCCAATTGTGAGAAACAGGTGCTAGCCTAAACAATTGAAAACCACCCCTGCGTAATACAATGCATTGTGTAAAGTGTCTCCCCTTCCGCATAGTTTGTTTAAGTATTGTTAAAGAGATAAAAGAGAATTATCTTCGTAAGGTTCCGCTTATCTCAAAACAGTGATCTAGAGTGGAGTATGGGATCCTCTTTAGATTACATTAGAAATAAGTTTATGATATATAATCAAGAAGTGATTATACATGTAACGTAACAGGTCACAACGGCGCCGACTGAAAGGGTAATGATAGGGCAGACAGGTGCCAAAGATCATTAATAAATGCTGAAAGCTAACTTCAGTAGTTAGAGTAAGCTGGTGTCAGTCGGGACGGGATGTTGTGAGTTACGGATAAGTAGGGATCATTCCAATCTAAGGTTTGGAAATTAGTATTAAGATTAAAATGTAAGTTAGTACTTAAGAAGTGAGAAAAAGGGAATTTCACGAAGGCGATCATTTAAATGAACAAGGTCATTTAAAGAGAATTAGAAAAAACAAACTGAGCACTAATAATAAATAATACTAATAATAACAAATAACTTCACACACTGACCCTAATCATACCCCCAAGCCCAATTGTGAGTTAGACTCAAAAAGCTTAACCGTAGCGTGCAAATTAAGCGGTGGAGTATCTGACGATTTAAATAAAAGAATTAATCAAATTTTTAAAAATTAAGCTTGCGAGCTATAAAACCATTTAAATCTCACTGTATTAATATAAAATACCTGTATGTACTCAGTATGAGAGGAAGCAGTAATTAGTTAGTTAGAAGATACTCTAATAAAAAGATAGATTGTAAAGAGTTATTAATATCATATTTAACCCTTTGCTTGTGAGCAGGCGCTGTCCTGTTGATTCCAGACTCGACATGTTTTCCGAGTCTTGTGTAAGTTAGAATAAGATAAAAAAACCTAATGTTAATAATTAAAAATCTGAAGACACAGATAGTCGCTAAAACAACTGATTTAAATTATGTATATTTGTTTAGGGATAGTTTGCATAAATAAAAATGTTAACTTAAATATAGTTAGGAACTATATTCTCGCGCGGTAATTGCCCCACTACCATTTTGCCCAGTACCAGGCGAAGGGAGCAGAATTTCTCTCTCTCGCAATGGTGACTTCGTACAGTATAGACGTAAGAGCTGTGCTCTTAAAATATGTTACCTATACTTTGTTTTACATTAAGATGGTATACCAGAAATAGCTGTTTAAAGCATCTGGATGTGTTAACTAATATAGTTATGTAAATAAACAAGAGATTTAAAGTGTAAAACTCGAAACGTAAAAAAGGTGTAACTCAAGATGACTTCGAACTTCAAGAAATAACAACACTTCCAACGTCATACCTGGAGATGTGAACTATCAGAAGCCATAAACTCTAGTACACACGACAGAATATGCAGATCAGGACATCCGAGAATCTACAAGATCATCGTAGAAAGTTCAACCTGCGAACTTTGGAGCCCTTTACTGACGAAGACCAGACCGAGATGACGACGTAGCTGTTCCTGTTTCCCAAGACGGATACCCCAGGATGAGTCTTCTGCATACCAATTAAAAGGTGACTCGATAGCCTGTCTATCGAGGGTTACTAATATTTGTTACACAACACATCTTGAAAGAGACTTTTCAGAAACGATTAACCTTGTAAAGACTTATAAATTAAATCTAAGAATTTCATGTAACTATTCTAACTTCATACGTTGTAACAGTTTATATGCTAATGTAGAGTAATATAATTCAAGCAATAATACCATTCTTCCAATGGTTGAATAAAAGAAAGTCTTGCAAGCTAATATCATGAATTGATTATGACTAAAAGTTTTAACGAATAAATACCTTAGGTTACCCGGATCCGAGGTATAGCTATATAGAATCAATTTTGATCCCAAAGTTTAAAGAAACCTTTCAAATAACTTAATAATTAGTAATGTCATGGGATCTGTCAGTAAATGTTTTTAAATGTTAAATAAAGAGAAGTCTTCTTGTTACACACATATGAGGAGTGCTTACATCAATTGTATACCTTGCCATTGTTTCCTTACACAGTTAGTAAGTAATTTGTTATATTAATTATTTGTGATCAATTCTGTTACAACGTAGGCAGCCCATCTAATTAACGGAGTTTAATTGCGATGGGTTCCCTGGATTTGTAACGCGGCGAAAAGACGTTACAGTTTACGTTGCGTAAAGATCCGTTTAAGAATAATACTGAAATGAACAGTTATTTTTAAATGGCCAAAACAAGAAGTTTTAACTAACAATGTATTGGTAAAACCAGTCATTATAAATAGCAACAGTTCATTAACTCAACCTGTGTGTTCCGACTGTTTCAAAAAACATTTTAACATTGAAAATGTTTATAAGGACGTGTCGCACATTTGAAAACGACCGCTGGTGCGTGATCGAAAATGGGAACCGGTGAGTTTCCATAGAAACTATTTCTTTGTTGTCAATAACGTAGTACACATATAAAACTTCGCTTATGAATGCGACTACATTTAACTTATAATCTGTACATTGGTAAATGAAGAGTGAATTCATTGATTGGTGAATGAACATAAATATATATATTTTTTAGATTTATTGAAGCATTTTCAATACCCTTCTCTGTGCATTGCATTTGTGCAATGCCTGTAAATTTTTTTAAACGAACAGTTCGTTTTCGTTGTGCAAAAACGACATAAACGCCCACTACTAATCAGAAGGTGATTATGTCGGACAGCGCGTGCGAGGAAAGCTATGCGTGAAGGTCTGACTCCTACATACTGTTATGGCGCTCTAACTGATCGTCGTATGCTACTACAGTGGAACACAAAATACAAGACACCAATGAAATCACTAACAACCAGTTTTGATTATCACAATTAATAATTCGTAATCAACAAGATAGTCTCATACAACAATTCAAGTAAAAGTTCTTCACGCCCATTAATAATGTCAACTATAAACAATTCCGCACAAATTATAACACTTCGCTACAAACACTCGATCCGCGCTAAAGAAAACCGCTCACGTAACTGTCTTGACAACGCCAGACGCTTTTGCTTTTATAGGTCGCGCAGAGGTCCAGTATAGTTTTCCTTCTTACTGCACGCCGGCTTAATGCGTAACTCAAGTGTTCTTGAATACAGTAGAACCTACTTTTGCGCGGCCTTGACTGAGACAACACTGCCACACTGGCGGGGGGGGGGCGTAGAGCATGTTCTGGGCTGTTCGATAGGATTGTCGTTACAATACGATCATTTCTACCCGATGTCATGCCAAACATGTCCACACACCGCATGATGCGATTCCATCATTCTGTCAGTTCACACTTTTGACTTGGATCTACGCGCAGATATAACTCGTGGGCAGCCGCAAATCTGGCATGGTGGGGGAGCTGAGCTGATTGTGGTTCGAATTCTAACGAAGACGTCCGAACATTACATTTCAATTATAAATATATCACTATTGACTCGATAGTAGTGATATATTTATAATCAATGGACACGTCATGGACAACAATTAAAATTACATTAAGGTACTACATGAAAATTGAAATTTTATTATTAAATAGAATAATATATGAAATATTAAAATATGATTACATTAAGGTAATATTTATCATTAAGAAAAATCGTTACAAGAAATAGTTTATACTATAATATAGCAGCACTCGTGCGCTTGGCTGCACGTGCCAACCAACTAAATTTCTTACAAAACCGCCAATATCTCGAAAACGAAAGAGCGGATATTATTGAAACAAAACCCAAAATAAAATTTGGAATTTTCTCTAAATTTTACTCGTTGACACCATATAGCGATCTCTCATAAAACGAAAGTTTGTCGCATCCCGAAAATGTCACTACATGCAAATTAAAAAAGAAACTTTGTGACGTGGAACCGTCTGAAGACCGTGTTTGAAAATTGTTAAAACTATGAATTAAAATTTATGCCAAAAACCATCCTCAAACTTCAAGGTAGACGGTGGTGAAAGAATTTAAAAATCAGATCAGCAGTTCCTGAGGTTATCTCGGGCAATGAAACACAGTCGCCTGCCCGTCTCGCGCTCTCCGCCGCACCGTGCCAGATTTGCGGCTGCCCACGAGTTATATCTGTGCGTAGACGCTTGTACACTTTTGGCGTCAGATGACATCATTTTGTCCTTACACACCGCAATGATGGTGTGTAGGCCGCTTAAGAGAGCCAGCACCACGTACGCTGTTACACAGGAGAGGGCCGACGCTACCCCGACGCTGCTCCACACATACATTATCACGCTCCGTTTAACTTCAGCCAGTCAGTATACTATGGATATTGGGCAATAAAATCAAAGCTCTCCTTCTCTTTCCTACACACACACATACATGCACATCGGCGCTGTTCTGTGTCACTGTTAAATGGACCGGAGATTCAGCAACGACTCTGCAGCTAGGTGAGGCGGTAATGCGCGCGCGCACACACACTTACAAGAAGAAGAAACAAAGTTTCGCGTTCCTTGTAAGCAAAGAAATTAAATTGGGCGAAAGATTTACAGTAGAACCTTTCCTTAGTTTTTTTTTTTACTGCAGAAGTTATTTTTTATCGTTAATCTGAAGTGAACAAGGGGTGGTCTTGGGCAGTGGTGGTAGGAATACCGTTTTACATTTGTCTTCCGACCCTCGTTTACTGGCAGAGAATGCGTCGGAGTCATAGTTTATTGTAGCCGCTACTGGCTAATTACGTTACAGAGATTCTTGAACACAAACACAGACACAGCAAAAGGAATCTTTGAGTAAAAACTAGTCTATTTAAAATCTAGAAAGTTCAACAGCGTGAGCTACCTATGAGTGTACTGCATCTATTTTATAGGAATGTACATTAATTTACCTGTTGCGGTATTTACTAGTCTATAAAGTTTTCAGATTTTTTATTTGACTACAAAGTTAAATGTAAAACGATGGCATTTCAGGGCAGGTATCCTATGAGAACTAAGATAGTCGTGAATAATCAGATTTTGGATCAGGTTAGTCATTTTAATTATCTGAGTTGTAATATCTCATATGGAACTGATATTGATTGGGATAGTAAGCTAACAAAATTTAGACGCATCTGTGGAACGATTCATAGGTACCTGAAAAATAAAACACGGAAGGATACCCGAATGAAATTTTATAAAACTGTGGCTGTCCCTACAGTCCTGAATGCTTGTGAGACGTGTACTCTTGGTAAAAGGGACGTGCAGTGGATTCAGGCACCCGAAAAGAAATTTCTAAGAGGGACGCAAGGTTGTTCTCTCTTGGATCGGGGAAGGAACGAGGATATTAGACGCGATTTAAACACTGTACCCTTGCACCAGGAGATTGAAGTCTACAGAAGGAGATGGTGTGAACACTTGAATCGCATGCCTGATATCCGTCTACCTGTGGCTGCCTTGGGAAGAGCTATCACCCTACTGGGAAAAGAGATGTCGGTAGACCGAGGAGGAGATGGGTTCCGGAACAGGTCTAAGGCCTAGTCCTTGGAATGGTAATGATGATGATGACTACAAAGTTTTCAAAGCTCATGACAAATCATGAATAGATTTATGAGCAATGTAGAGGACGACACACATGGACGCCAAACGGTGGCAGACATATCAGTGAAGCATTTCAACCAAGAAAAGAGGGAGACAGTCGTTTGAATTGGATTACAAATGACAAATGGATTGAGCATTACAGGAAACTAACGCTCCCGAGGAAGCTGCAGAAACATAAGATGGGACACAGGTAATTCACTAATATCTGAAGAACTAGAAGGAGAATTTTCATCCATGAAGAACCGGAAAACAGCTGGAGTGAGTGGGATAAATATTTAAAGTGCTGAAATACTCTGGTACATTATTTAAGTTTAGACTGCTACATTTGCTGGATATATGCTGGAGGAGATGCAGGATCCCGGATGAGTGGAGAGTGGCCGAGGTTATTTCTGAAAGAAAGGTGATAAAACTGTGCCATCAAGGTATAACCTTGATAACTACAACTTACAAGTTATATGGAAAAATTATTAATGAAAAAGTGGTTCTATATCTGTCATTTTACTTCTTGAAGAACAGGCAGGATTTCGTAAGGGTCAATCTTGCATTGATTATGTATTCTCTTTGAAAATATTGGTTAAGAAAAGAATGGAATTGGATTTGGAGACACGCTTAGCCTTCACTGATTACGAGAAAGCCTTTGATAGAGTTAACAGATCCATTCTATGGGACATTGTGTGGAAGACGATACATCCTAAACATTTTCTAGACGTTATGAAGAGCTTATACTACTGTTCAAGAATAGTATTGTCTGCAGGAACTCTCAGAAGAAATCCTAACACATTAACAGACGAGGACTTAAAAGAAGAGATTTACATTAATCAGGGAGTGTGCCAAAGCTGTATATCTGCATTGATGACATAGTTAGAGAGTGGAGAATACGAGTGATCGCGGGAATAAAAATAAATAATTATACATTCGTGAATACAATGCTGTTTGCAGATGATCAAGTTCGTCCAAAACATTGAACGCGAGCTCTAGAGATTGATGTTCCAGTGCAGAAGACAAAAACTATGGCGTTATTGTCAAATACCCCTTGCGAGCTAACATTGTATCATATAATAAGAGTGGTATAGTATATAATAAGAGAGTATATTATTATATGTAACCAGGTGTCAAATTTCTGCTATGTTGGCTGTGACATTACACATAATGTTGATCACAAGTTGTCTAAGTTTTTAGTGAATATGTGGCACATTTCGTCGAATGTTTTCGAGGAAAACAGGGAAAGAGATTCGACTAAAATTTTATAATGTATTGGCTGTGGCAGTGTTATTTTACGGTTCTGAAACTCGGATTCCGGTGACAGAACATCTAAGTAGAGTACAGGCATCGGAGATGAGATTCTTGCGATCTGTTAAAGGCTGCACACGAAAAGATAGATTCTACAATGACTACCTTGTGTTGAACACTTTTAATATCTAATATCGTATCGCAGAAAACAAAGCGAGATGGATTGCTTATCTGAATAGGATGCCAGTTGGCAGGTTGAGGAAGGAAGTTTGCCAATACAAGCCTATTGGACGCCGAAGTATAGGAAGCGTTGATGACATGGATTGCGACGGGAACAGCTGATTTCCATTGAGGAGAGGCGATTGTGACCATGGAGAAGGTTGGAAAGGATTTCCTGAAAGGAAAGAGTAAGATATGAGAAGGTGCTTGGAAGAGTACAAGAGGAAAGGAGATATCATAAACGACAGGAAGAGAAATTAGTTGGGACACCGTGTGCGGCAAAGACGAGGTAATATGATGTTAGAAACACTGGAGGAGCTGCTAAATGAAAAGCGGAATAGAGGACGAGAAGAGACCAGATGATGGACGATGCGTTGTCACGAAATGAAGAGACTAGCCCAGGATTGGAAAGCATGTAAGCAACAGTAGAAAGCATAAGATGATTTTTTAAATTGTTATGTTTCCTTCCCCATTTGCTGGTTTATTTGTTTTTATTTACTGCGTTTTAGGTTCGGCAGCCTGAATACGGGTACCAATTCTTCTTCTTCTTCTTCTTCTTCTTCTTCTTCTTCTTCTTCTTCTTCTTCTTCTTCTTTTCAATGATTAGGTTATATAAACCTGTTTCGGCACCCATCTCATTCTCGAACGACCCACGTCTCTTCTACCAATGGCTTTATAGTTCAGTGCCGCTTTCGGCAATCGATCCTCTTGTCATCCTTTACAGATTATCCCACCATTGCCTTCTGTAAATTTAAATAGTTTCATTTCAATGTTTCATGTCATCAGGGGTCCACATCTTGTGTTTGGCAATCCCGATGTGCCCTAGCTGGATTCTCACTTTGCTTCAACTTGTCTTAGGTGAGATCCCTTCCTTTAGTCTTTGCTGTCTAATCTCTCTTGACTGTCCCTTGTTCTTTTCTGACCCCGACGCTATTATCGTAATCGAGGGCTAGGGTGTCTTCCTTTTTCAATTCTAATTTCTTAATTTTGGGTGGCTTAGGATCTTATAGTTCTCACTGATGCCGATAGGTGAGCACTGAAAATACTAAGAAACGTTCAATATCAGGATAACTGATACAGAGCCACCAAATCCTATCTCAGAAAGAGCAGGGTGAGAGCGAATCTCCTGCGTCCCAAAACAGGGGCCTTTCGGCTAAGTTATAGTAACCCTGACAGAAGAGCCTCCTTCCTCCTGGTAGGGGGTTGTGCAACAGGCCCGTAACCTGTTCATGTAAAACTTTGAAATACTTGTAGTATCCAAAGCAGCCTCGGAGTAAGGTCTGGAAACTGTAGCAGTACGATCCTGGCAAAGAATAAGGACTAAATCTTTTATGGTTTAAAGAATTTATGGCAATTTTTTTTTTAATTGAGATTCAGTAATGGTTGATGTTTTATAAGACATTTATGTACAAATTACAAATTTTAGTACACTAAAATTCATCGCTGGTCTGTTTTAAAGATGCTGTTCAGGGCTTGAATCCTCACGAAGCCTGAACACTTGCAGATAATAAGGTGTCCTTCAGATTACATCGTATTCATAACGCAATAGGTATACAAAGGTCGAATTTCACCTATAACCTCACTGTGTATCACACTCTGCATTGCTGAATACGCTTTGTGTATATAGGAGAAGCACAGGAATAGAGCAATTGCGTGTGTTTATCCGGGTGTAGCGGACACATTGACAGTGTAAATTGTCACTTAATGAGAGACAGAACGAGGATGCAGTAAAGGCACGACACGCGCACGCACCCGCACCCGCACCCACACACACACACACACACACACACACACACACACACTGGACGATTCGTTTGCTGCTGAATATTTACGAGAGTTAGTTGCCGTGTGTTGCTTGGGTCACTCAATTTTACACTCAATTTCCTTGCTGTACCCCCGGGGTGGCGGAGTGGGGGGGGGTCTATCTGTAATGCTAATATAAAACAGCGCACCACCACCACCGTCTCCGCCATTGACATCATGCAAATTTCTCGCGTCCGGTCTTTGGTTACAAATTATTCAAATTCCTTAGTTACTGTTCGCGTGTCGCTTGCCGGTCAGAAAATTGAAACCTGTGTGTTTGTAATCCAGTGAAAACACTGCGTTCGGAAGCTGATATTGAGAAACAGAAGAGTAAAATTAGCCACGTACTTTTGGTATTGTAGTTGTCTACCGGAACCGTAAGACATGTGCGTGGAATTAGTTGCAAGACTGCACGTTACTAGCGTAGCCGGCGAGACCCAGCTAGAGCAACAAATTTACGACACACATTAAATCATATATGAAAACTAATACGCAGCACTACTAAAAATTTAAAATACCAAGCACTAAAATCGTTTTAATAATTACAATTTTAATTAATATTTTTATTAAAGCCTCGGCAGTTTTGGGGTTTTGGGAAAAACGACATTCAGTTGTTGGACTTTACGAGGGTCAGTTGAAAAGTTAGCTGAGCGACATCTATAGCTCAGAACTAAAATCTTTCGTGTGCTGCAAGACGTATATTTTGCGTGAACACCTGTTAATTTTCAGATAGCCTATATCTGTCAATTTATTCACTTTTTACCAGATGTTTGAAATTTTTCTGACACGCGTGTTTTTAAAGTGCACAAAATCAAACATCGTGTTGTGATGAATTCTCTGTTAAAAACCTTTTAGCGCCAATGGAAAATCAAAACGAAATTGTAAATGTGTTAGGAGATGCTGCGCCTTCAGAAACAACGGTAAGTGTTCGTACAAGCACTGAAGACTAACTCAGCAGTGGACGTCCAAAAAGTGCAACAAAAAATGACATTATTGAAAAAATTTCACAGGGTATTGGAAGGCCGCAGATTGAGGAGTGCATCACGTAGCTAAAATTATAGGCATCTCATATGAGCATGTGCATCATACTTTAACTCAAGAACTTGGTGTGAAAAAGCGTTGTACAAGATGGCTGGCGCATCTAGAGTTGTTGCATTTTTTTGGGCGTCCAGTTGTAACCCCTCTTTCAACTTGTAGACTTTATTAAAATTTTTTTTTTTTTTTTTTTTTTTTTTGAAAGAGGGGCCACTGGTTATTTAAAACTAGGCCAGAGCCTAGGGAAGCCAAAACTGCGCTGGGTCCAGTATGACGGGACTTGCAATTAAACTCAGTGTTTAGCAACAATAACAATTTTATTTAGCTATTTCAAATAACATGCAAGTATCCTTTCATCAAATTAAATTACATGCAGACATCAGCATAATAATACCTCCTTACGTGTAGACATCAGCATAATAATACCTCCCAAATATAAATAACTATAACATCAATCAATATGCACACATAATTACACACAAATAAATAGTTACATAAATACACATGGCGGACACATATCGATATGCACACATATATATACTACACACATGTTCACCTGGCAGGCAGCTCAGAAACATTTAACCATGCCACCGAAGAATAGCATCTTCAGTATCAGTGACCTAGATCCCCATCCCAAAATACTGTAAAAGGGTGAAGTACCCAGCCTACATAAACCTTCATAAACCAAACCATTAACCAGTCCAGTGATGACTGCTTGCTACCAAAGAAATTATCACAAAATTTCAAAATTTTAGAAAAGCTCCCCCCAGATAGGACTGCGCCATGGCCAGGTCAACATGGCCGCACGGCCGTACGAAGGTATAACAGAATTTATGAATAGCAGTAAGAATCAATAGTGTACTCATATTAACAACTGCACTAGTAGTACACTGGCTATGGCAGTAGAAGAACTGAATGAAATTTCACTTATATTGAATTGTTACTGAGTTAATATAATTTTTATAAAACATAAAATATGGTTCATGATTGAACCAATAGTGTGCTCATATTAACAATTTAACTAGTAGTACACTGGCTATGGCAGTAAAAGAACTGAATGAAATTTCACTTATATTGAATTGTAGCTGAGTTAAAATAATTTTTATAAAACATATAAAATATGGTTTATGATTGAACCAATAGTGTGCTCATATTAACAATTTAACTAGTAGTACACTGGCTATGGCAGTAAAAGAACTGAATGAAATTTCACTTATATTGAATTGTGGCTGAGTTAAAATAATTTTTATAAAACATATAAAATATCGTTTATGATTGAACCAATAGTGTGCTCGTATTAACAATTTAACTAGTAGTACACTGGCTATGGCAGTAAAAGAACTGAATGAAATTTCACTTATATTGAAATGTTACTGAGTTAATATAATTTTATAAAATATATATATAAAGATCATTTTAATTAAAAAAAAACCTTATAACATCAGCCCCCTAATAAAACACGTTTGAGTTGTTTCTACAGTGTTGGCTTGGCCACAGGCGAGGCCATGCGCACCACCAGATCCAGCAACCTAAAACATGCTATAGACCTGTACTAACGGCACCAGCGGGTGACGTCCACAGGTTACAGCACCACCCCAACCCTTTAAATCTACAAAAAAAACGAAACCCATATAGCTATGAATACCCTTAATCAATGTAAGCATAATTCACCCCCTACAAATCAGTAAACTTAAGTCACACACACTTTTACCCTTAAAGAAATTTTCTCAGCAAAATTCGGTAGCGCATGACCCCGCCCGGGCTCACACTTACTAAGGGGGCATAAGCCTTAATAAAATATACTGACAAAATTTAAAAGCACTTATTGTCTCGCTGGACTTGTGTCCCAACAACTTTAATTGGAGAAGTTCCAGGAAGAGAATACGGTGTTCTACATTGTAGAGGCCAAAATATAGATAAATGGGTTAAATGTCACCTGTGAAATCCGGCACAAAACCTGGTGTATTGTCCATTTCTTCCTCCCGACGGCACAGACGGAGAATTACTCGTGTAATGTCATTGGTGGCAGACGTTCGGCCACCCGCTGGAGTGGATCGAGATCGTCTTAGGTCGGGAACCCTGAACAATTATATATATTGACAATTACTTAATGTTACCCAATTCACGATCCCCCTAATATTCATGACTCCAGCAAAATCACACACTACCACATGCTCAGATTAAAAGAAAATTTGCAATTTTTAAGAAAGCACAGAAGTTACCTTCAGTAGAAAATTTTAGAATTAAAATTACTAGTATTTATGGACAGTTCGTCAACTTAATAAACCCTTATTACAATATCAAGATGAGTTGCAAACTTAAACAGGTTCATAAAACATATACAGTTCATATACCTCTACATTTAGTGCATAAAACATTCTCTTATGCCCCCCTATGATTATAAAGAAATTATTATGATATGATTAGGAAAAATACACAGCTATAATTACTTTATAAATGCTTTAGCTCAGCCAGTGTTAACTTTCAAGGCATGCATACACAGAGTTTAACTCGCACTCGCCACGTGGTGACTTTCGTATTTATATCGCATTGCATCGGCATTACTTTAAGCTAAATAACTATTCTTTTCTTAAATAATAAATAAGTTACTTTTAACAGACTTACCGAAGAGTCGCTTAGTCGATTATCTAGTCATGATGGTTAATAGCAGAGAACAAAATCAACTGATGGCCGCCGGGAGAAATTGGAACTGTTTCGTGTTCGGCTGCCTGACGAATACTGAACTCCGTAGTCACAAGAAAAATATCTCTGTCACTCCCGCCTAGAGCGCGCACGGATCGCGAACGAGGCATGCAGATAACGGCTCATACATCGCTCAAATAATTAAATCACAAACCCCCGCAATGACCGTCCCATAATTAACTAGGAAAATGGCCGAGTATTCCAAAACTCGGCACACAGTGCGACCACGTTTTCAGTGCTCGTACGACCACGTTTAAACTCAAGTGCCTACTTGCAAACCGTTGGTTTTGAAGTCACAGCATCTCCTGGCACATTTACAATTTCGTTTTGAAATTCCATTAGCGCTAAACAGTTTTTAACGAAGAATCACACCACGATGTTTGATTTTGTCCGTTTTTCAAAACACGCATGACACGTCAATTTTAAACAGCCTTTAAACAATGAATAAATTGATAGATAGATTTGGAAATTAACAGGAGTTTGCATAAAATACAATCTTACAGCATTAGGAAAATTTTACTTTTACCGCTAAGCTATAGATGTCGCTCCGCGAACTTTTCAACTGACCCTCGTATGTCTCATATCCATTCCCAAACGACAATGTAATCAGTGATAACGCTGATTACATGCGTAGGAAACTGCTACAGGCGTATAAAAAATGGGGAATAAAGGTAAACGTGAGCAGGACAGAGCATATAATGTTAAGCATAGGAAAGGGCAGAAAAAGCTCGCAGCTGTTGTCATCAACCTAGACCTCAGTACAGCTAGTCCTCTACCTTCGCACATTTCGCTCTTTAGAACATTCAAAATTGATACCCTTTATTCAAGGTTTGCACTACAGCTACGGACTTTCGTACACTGACGCAGGTGTGAGGAAGTGACTACGCATTAAGACAGTGCACAAAATCGTTATTATTCCCGCTACTATGATTTTTTTAAATAAATAATGTTAGTCTATTAATATAAAGAATGCAAAGAGCTGAAGTGATTACTTTTTTATATAATAAAGCTGTGCTGTGGGCTGTGTTACAAGCTCTGTTTATAAACTTTACTAGTGTGTGAAAGTGATCAATTTAACATGTTCGTATATTATGTATTTTTTGTAGTAAGAGTGGCCATGTGATTTAAATTTAAGCGAGAATCATATCCGATTCCCTTACAGTACAGTGTATTACAGTTTATACAACCAACCCTATTAACTTACGTGCACAGTGCGTGTTTTGTAAATAGAGCCTACTGTACGTACCGGACAATACTCTCGCTTTCGGACAATTCCAGTTTCGAACACGTTTTCGGGAACACATTATGTTCGAATGTCGAGAACCTCGTGTACTTGCCATATTTTTAAAAGTGGATGCAACTCATTATATCAGCCCGCTTTCATTATTCTTGATGTAACCAACGTCGGGCGTTGTGAAAACACCTTAACGTGTTACTACGTCGTTATAAATGACTACAATCGGTTAATGTTTTCTGTATAATATGTTACACAATACGGAACATTCTCGTACAGTCGATAGTATCGTTCCACACGCTTCTCGACTAGCCCAGCAGGTGCGTGTTTCTGCCAAGGTCGCGCTCAAGTATCCTCTAGAATGTTCGAGTGCTTGTTAAGGACGCATATTATGAAACCCTGAAGGCTTTATAAATAGCCAACAGCTGCCGCTTGGAAGTCAGTTATAAGTGGCGTTTTATGGAAGTGCGATTCCAAGTATTGTGGCGAAGTGTTTACTGTGTTATTATAATTAGTGTGGAACTCTATTACTTGAGATTATTATTGCGTTTAATTTAAGTTGAATTATTGTACGAGTTGATTACAAATTGTTATTTGTGATTAATTAAAGCTGGTTATTAGTGACTTTATTGGTGCCTGCATTTTGTTTTCCACTGTACCGTACGACGATCAGTGAGACTGTCGTAACAATACGTTTATATAATAATAATAATAATAATAATAATAATAATATGTAAATGTTAGCAGTAATTTATAATAGACTATAGTTTTACTTAAATAGCAACGCTACAATAACTGAAATAATCATTTGCACCATAATTGGAGAAGAGAATGTTTTCAAAAATTAACGTAGGAGTCATTTGTACTTTCCACCACTACTGCCAAGTCTGGCAAAAAATTGCGACAGCTCCATATGCGGCACCCACTTTCCACAAAATTTTACGTACCAAGTTCTTGATACATAAAACGTAATACGCACGCTCATGTGAGATGCCTATGACCTAAGAAATGTCATCAACTCTCAGAGACATCGGTCCTCCAACATCGTGTATGAAGATTTTTAATGATATCTGGGCGCATTGCACTTTTTGAGCGTTCACCGCGGGGATCATCTTCAGTATGTTAAAATTTATACTCGACCGCTCACTTACAAACCGTTGCTCTTGAATCTTCAGTATCTCTTAACACGCTGACCGTTTCGTTGTGGCTTTCCATCGGCGCTAAACCTTTTTTTAACAAAGAATTGGTCCCGTTTTTGTTAAATTGAGTTCCCGGGCTGTTTGGCCGTGGTCCAATGCTAAAATCCATTGCAAACGTTTCGGGCGTACTATCGACGGCCATCTTTAGTGCAAAATTTAAATTTACGCTAACGTAGGGTATTCACGTTAGAGACCACAGTACTGTGGTAATCGCTATGGATTTTGATATAGAAGATGACAGTATGCCATTACCGCAGTACTGTGGTAATCGCTGTGGATTTTAATATAGAAGACCACAGTATGGCATTACCGCAGTACTGTGTTAATCGCTATGGATTTTCATATAGAAGACCACAGTTGCCACTACCGCAGTACTGTGGTAATCGCTATGGATTTTAATATAGAAGACCACAGTATGCCATTACCGCAGTACTATGGTAATCGCTATGGATTTTAATATAGAAGACCACAGTATGCCATTACCGCAGTACTGTGGTAATCGCTACGGATTTTAATATAGAAGACCACAGTATGCCACTACCGCAGTACTGTGGTAATCGCTATGGATTTTGATATAGAAGATGACAGTATGCCATTACCGCAGTACTGTGGTAATCGCTGTGGATTTTAATATAGAAGACCACAGTATGCCATTACCGCAGTACTGTGGTAATCGCTATGGATTTTAATATAGAAGACCACAGTATGCCATTACCGCAGTACTGTGTTAATCGCTATGGATTTTCATACAGAAGACCACAGTATGCCATTACCGCAGTACTGTGGTAATCGCTATGGATTTTAATATAGAAGACCACAGTATGCCACTACCGCAGTACTGTGGTAATCGCTATGGATTTTAATACAGAAGACCACAGTATGCCATTACCGCAGTACTGTGGTAATCGCTATGGATTTTAATATAGAAGATCACAGTGTGCTGTGACGTTACTACAGTATTACTGCAGTAACGTGAACATCCTACGTTAGCGCAAAATCAAATTTTGCGCTGAAGATGGCCGCCGACGGTACGACCGAAACGTTTGCAATGGACTTCAGCACTGGACCACGGCCAAACCGCCCGGGAACTCAATTTAACTACATTGACTCCGGCCCTGCAAACATTCGAAGTAATTTTGTCGCATGTTTTAAAACACACATGACACGTTTATCTTTCAAACAATGAATAAATTGACGTATAAAGTTGGAAATTAACAGGTACTGTTTACACGAAGTATGGATCTTGCAGCGCAACTCTAGTTCCACCGTTCAGCCGTAGGCCTGGACGTCGCTCCGTACTAACCCTCGTGGTGTAGTGGAAATTGGCGTGTTAACGTATGAAAACACCGGATTTGAAAAAAAAAATGTTAGAAAACTAGTGAAGCATGGTATAGTATAGAAAACGAGCAAACAGTATTTCCAAAGTCATTTCCTTACCTGCGAATTGGCTGCCACTACGCGTCTGTGTAAGTGACAGCTAGCGATACAGGTGAGGAAATGACTTATCGAACGTGGGACACTATCACATGGAAGTGAGTGCATTTGGGAATCGTGTTTTTCCTATCTGACCGCCGTCAGCAGAAAATAAATGGCGAGTGGGCAGTCCGGGTGTCGGAACGGTCAATGTACTCGCTTTCAAACTACGGCGCTGCGGGTTCGTATCCACTTCAGGGGTGGATCGACTGTCACTACCCTCGGCGGCGCTCTGATTTTGCCTAGCCTAGACGACGTCATCATCAGGGGAAGTTAAATTCGGTGTAGGCGCAATTCTACACACATGTCGGGCGTCCATTTCCAGCGCTGATTAGAAAGCCGTAGGTATTTCTCACTGGGTACTGCAGTATATTGAGCATGATCTTGGTAAGAAGAGAATTGGAATGGGTTGAAACGGTTCTACTTGAATGTGAGAATCGCAGGTCAATTTTCCTCTTTTCGCGAGGAAAAGCACTTTCAAAATAAGTTTTTTAGCTGCATCCCTTTGTTCACAGTGTCTAACCACTTCCAGTTCCAGTCCTACGCTCTTATCAGATACAGAGCGAACGTTTTCGGGAGCGTCAGCTTGCAATGTAGCGTCTCCCTGCATCCACCAGTTCGTTCCTCTTCTTTATCCAAGGCATGTGTTGTTTAGCGCCTGCTTATTTTCGTTAAAATTCATAGTTTAATTTTACAATAATTGACTTAAAAAATTTTAAACGAGCAGTCGGGAGTTGGCGGCCACACACACACACACACACACACACACACACACACACAAGGACTTGGTACGAACGCGTCGGTCGGCAGACTGGTCGGGCTTGCTGGTATATCTGTCGAACCACCAACACCGACCAACCTCGAGCCTGAGCACGAGCTCACCCCCGTACACATTTGAGCCGGTCTGTACGAACCAAGGTCACGAGCGAGTTGGCCGACGGGCTCGAATGTGAATGGGACACTTCACGTTAAGGTGACGCTTCCAGCTAAAGGCGAAGGCATATAAAGGTGGGAAGTATAATAGTTAAATTGCAGTGACTGCCATCTAAAGATGAGCCGAGAGGTTCCAAAGCGCTCATCGTCAGTTAACGTAGGGTGGTAGTGGTTGCAAGACAACCACTGTAAAAATAATAATCCACTAAATCGAATTATTCTATTAAAGTTTTCATTGGTTAAAAATTATGGCAACTGAGCAAAGACGTTTCTAAGATTTGGGTTAACAAAATGCGACGATCGTCTGTAAATGGGTAAACGGCATAAGCAAAGAACGTTTGTCTTAGTAGTAGTTAGTAAAGACCGTTTGCAAAGCAATCGAATTAATTGACGTTGTAAAAGTTTTAAACGGAGACGGACGTTAAAATTTGGATAAAAAATCTTTTCCTTTTTTTGCACATTATGATAATTCAGTATTTTCTGAAAACTTTGATATACATAATAAGTATATTTAATTTTTATAATGAATTTACCTCAAGATATTTCTTTCCTTATTAGGAACATGTTTCGGGTACCATTGTGTACCCATCCTCAGCCTTCCGGATTTTGTGTCTGGTGAAGTACATGTGTGTTGGCTGGTTGTTATTGTGGCTTCCTGTTGGCTTCTGGTACTTTATTCATGTTTGTGTTCATTAATTGTTTCTTTCGTGATTGAAATTTATTTAATAATTTGGTAATGTGGTTATTTGGAAGTTTGGTTATGTTGTTTGAGTACATGTTAATATTTGTTTAGGTGGTGAATAATTTGATATATATTTATTATTTCGTTAACTGATTGTTGCTTTACATATATATAATAAGTTGCTTTATATTACATAATAAGTAATATTGTGACATTATTATTCAATAAGTTTCTTCTGCAAGTAGTGTAGTGCGTATTTTTTAACAAAGAAAAAACTACTCGATAGATTCCTTCAACACAGCAATGCATTTTTAAAACCAAATATTTATAAATCTAATTTAGCCACACATTTTCTAAATAATAACCACCAATTTCCAACCATTGAAAATATAAAATTATTTAAAAACAAACAAAAAGGCCAAAAAATGAATATTTGGGAAAATCTTAATATTTACAAACACAATAATTTATTAATTAAAGAATAAACTCAAATAAAAACAAAACAAGATGATCTATTAAAAATTATAAATTTATTAAAATAAGTAAAAACAAAAAATATATACAAACATTAAATACTTCCAATATAACCGACAAAACAGCTGCTTAAGTAAATAAACATTAAAACAATCATTAACTAATCGACTTAAATCGATTATCCGTTATTTTACATTAAAAAAGAAACAAACTCGATTTTTCGTTAGTTTTTATATTAACATTTTATATTAGAATTGTTTCGATTGTTATTGATTTACTTACATACCTCTGATGATGCTGATATTTTTGTGTGAAACGTCCGTCAGGTACTGAAACGACAAAACGCAATACACTAATTGCAGAAGAAACTACAGTATATTGATTAATATCACAATATTATATAATTGCTGCAAGAAACTTTGAGTTACGTATATAGAAAATATATAATAAGTGTATATGCTCTTTGTAAACAAGCTAAAAAATTCTTAAAATATTCGTTACAACCACTTTGGAGCAGCTTATAAAAAGGAGCTCCGAAAGTTTTCTCCCGTTCGGAAGCTACAAGATCAATTCTGTATAAAAACTACACGGCTGATGGGAACTATAAAGAGTTTGAAAAAGTTCTAGATTCAAAACCTTATGGGGATTACTTCCAAATCGAGAAATTAGAGTGTGGGGGGTTAACGTGCAGAAAGGAATAGGAGGCGCGGCGGCTGAGACGATTATGTGAAGACATGAGGGGAATAAAATGAGGTACGGCAAAGCCTTGGTGGTAAAAAGGGAAGGTTTACAGATAAAACAATTGACTCATTGCAGAACTACTGTGGACAAGCAATTAGGAGAAATAATAATTATTTAGTATCAGAATAACTGACAAACGTTACATTATAAACTGGCATTATATCAGAATAAACGTTCATCAGAATAATTGATACAAAGCCACCAAATCCTATCTCAGAAAGAGAAGGGTGAGGGCGAATCTCTTGCGCCCCAAAACAGGGGCCTTTCGGCTAAGGTACGGTAACCCTGACATAAGTGTCTCTGGACCTCCTGGTAGGGGCTTGTGCAATAGGCCAGTAACCTGTTCACGTAAAACTTTGAAATATTTGTAATATCCAAAGCAGCCTCGGAGTAGTGTCTGGAAACTGTGGCAGTAGAAGCCCGGCAAAGAATAAGGAACTGAATTTAAAAAAAAAGACAAGACAAAGCACAAGGATTAAATTTTATAAGACAATTGCAATACCCGCATTGATTTATGCGAGTGAGGCGTGGGTCATGACAAAAAAGGAAAGCGGCCAGGTTCAGAGTGCTGAAATGCAGTTTCTTCGAAATACTTTAAATTATACATTGCAAAATAGAATAAGGAATGAAGACATCAGAGCAGAACTCGAAGTAAAGGTCACAAATGAAATTATTTCAAATTACAAAAGACAATGGTGGGGATCATCTGCAAAGGATGACAAAGGATCGATTGCCGAAAGCGGCACTGAACTATAAAGCCACTGGTAGAAGAGACGTGGGTCGTCCGAGGATGAGGTGGGTGCCGGAACAGGTGTATATAACCTTGAAGAGGAGAAGAAGTAGAAGAATAATTATTTAGAAAATATGAAGAGTCACCTTTTTCCACAAAGCTTCAAGTAATGACAATCCGCAACGTATATTGGTGTAAATACAAACAAGCCATTGAAGCAAAACGGACTTATGATCATAAAAACGCACTGGATCCTGCAATAATTAAAGCTATACTTACAAACACTTAGCAGACGCAGAACTCATATAAAAAAGTGCTCACACGGTAAATCCAAAATTGTGAATAAATGAAAGTTTTTAACTCTGTTCTCTGGCCAAAAACAGTTAAAATCAATTTTGTTTGACTGAAGACATTAAACTGTGGAACATTTAATGGAATTGTGACATTTGATAAAAGCAACAGCAGTAGGATTAAGATATTAAACCGTTTAGGAATCAATCCTGGTGGCAGTAATTGTAGGAAAATCCTCCGTAAGATCGATGAAGAGCGTGTGAGAAAAGAGGATAAAGGGTACCAAAGATTGGTGTCAAAAACAGCCAGACAAAAGGGTAGAACGGAGTAAGAAAAGGTTAATGAGGTGAAGAAATGGCTGAAGAACCAAAATATAATGCTGGGATGTTTTAGTATGGAAGTAAATGTCGTAATATTTTAAAAATATTCCTGTGTAATCGTTAATTTGTGATTTGCTGAAAACGCACTTTTTTACCATAGTTTTTAATTCTTGTAGTTTAAGCACGAAATGTTTACCACACTTAAACGCAGGTATTCTGCAGACGCCCGGCCACTTACATGAATGTCGTGTAAAAAATGTCGGTTTTAAAATAATTAAGTTTAAAAAAAAACAGGAAAAAATATTATTTTTTTATTGATGAGCAAATATTTTAAAATTGGTAGGGGACTTTCACAATAACACACAAAACAAAACCACAAAATCAAGTCCCTACTATACTCAAGTCCCTACTGTACTCAAGTCCCTACTATACTCAAGTCCCTACTGTACTCAAGTCCCTACTATACTCAAGTCCCTACTGTACTCAAGTCCCTACTGTACTCAAGTCCCTACTCTACTCAAGTCCCTACTCTACTCAAGTCCCTACTATACTCAAGTCCCTACTGTACTCAAAATTATTAAATACCGGGCTGTTAGGCCGTGGTCGGTTGCTGTATAATCTCGACATTGTCGGCAACGTTTCGTATCCCACCCTCGGGGATCTTCCTCAGGCTGCAAAAAGCGACAGTGTTAAGAAACAGTTACGGCAAGATAGTGGCCGAACGATACCCGACAACGTTTTTGGGTAAAGAGCAACAGGTAGCCGGTTGAGGTATAGTCACAGGTAATGATGGCCGAGGTTATATAGGTAATTATAATATAATTTATTATTTCTGAATAGTAAGATTAAAAAAGAAAAAAACAACGTATTAACAAATGAAAACAAAAATTTTTATTCGTTATGTGGTGTGGTATGTGGTTTATTCCTTTGTGTTATTCAATAAAATCTCGAAAACTTCGCTAGAACCATCCCGCCTTCCGTCTAGTTGGTTACTTTTCCAGTGATCTGCACAAAAGCCGAACATTACTGAAAAAACGGGTATTAGTGGAAATCGAGTTCTACCAAAAAAAAAAGGAGACATACGTAGTAATAGGCCTTACTTCGAGTTGGGTTTTTAAAATGGTTTTCACAAAAATTGAGTATTATTTTATAGGAATATTGGTTTCCACGTGTAATTTTAGTTTGCATGTTAACCTAACAAGGCCAAATCTTTTGGCGTCACACTGGCACAAATAGGAGTTATATTAATGTTAGAAACATTTTTCGTGAAAAAAAATATGAAATGAAACACGATTGAAATCGTCAAAAAACTATTTTATAACATACTCAAATAAATTTTCACGATTTCTATTTACTAACTAAAATTATATGCGATATTTACTACACATCGATACCGATAATCGCGTAATCGAAAATATCAAAAAGAGTGCAGGTAAGATTACTGGGACAGTACGTAATAAAGTATAAAATAATACAATAAAATAATTTATACGAATAAAACAATTCAGCCTTACGTACATTAATCCTATCCCTCGTCAGTGTTACAATTGGAGTTACATTAAATTATGAAAATAACAGTTATTTGAAACAAAAGTAATAACCTTTTAACGAACCGTTTAAAAAGTTTCTTAACCGCAAAGTCACGGACGCGTTTAACAACTCCGCGTCTGCGACAAGTCTCGAACAAAAGGAATCAATCAGAGCGACAACAATGACATTAATTTTTTTCTCTCTGCATTGTTGTAGCGGTGCTCATTGTTGTCGTAATCCACTCGGTACACAATCACTGCTGTTATTTACAAATTCAAGTGCTCGTGCTTATTGTTTCGTTAACCAAATAAGACTTAAGCTGTCTTCATCAGACACGTTCCCTTCAACTGTAAACCAATTGCACTCTGTTCGCTTTGTCTCCACTTCGACCCAGTCCTACTTTTGTTCCTTTCATAGTTTTTCCTTTTTCTTTTACGTGTACGTCTTCGTCCCAGGAAGGGCTGTAAAGTCATGTATGGCATGTTCGAGTTTTCTTTTCTTCTTTCCATATGTATTATGAATTTTCATATAACGTCATCATAACTGTCTTGAATTCTTCTTCTTCCTCTTCCTTACCCCATCCCTCCAAGGCTGGTAACAACAATCCCGCACTCGTTTGCAAGTTGTGATTTGCTGCCATTCTAAATCCTAGACGTTCTTCATTACGATTTCTTGTTTTATTTTATGTTTTTATTTTTTGTCATTCGCCTTTTAATTAATTTCTAGCTGGGAATACCGCATTCCTCGTGTCTCACTATACGTCCAAAGCGAAGCGTCAGTTACGTTTTCCTCCTTACGAATTTCTTGAGAACTTGTAACGCGTCTCTGAAACACGCATCTGTTCGAAACGGTAGTGAGTTTTTGAGCCTCGGGTTTTGACAAAATAAAACTCTTCCGATTTGTTTTTACTTAGGATCTCAGATTACCTAGACTAATTTTTGTAGTAAAGAAATAAAGTCCCGTATAGTAAGCGGAAAAAGGTGTTATTGCTGCTATGAAAATGTGATCAAATCCAGGACACTAAACAAACATCTATTGCTAACCGCATGCAGAAGACATACTCGACCAATAGATGCGAGGCCTGGAGATCGTCTACTGCAGGCGAACAACAGCTTAGAATATTTGACTGTAAAATCTTCGAGCCTTGGCTCACTGAAGAGGGTTCTGAAGAATACGAACGAAATGTGAACTGGGTCAATTAATTCACGGTGCTGACATAGTCCGGTTCATGAAGAATATCTAAGTCACGTCAGATGAATGGATGATAGCAGAATGATTAAAAGAATCGACGACTGGAAATCAATAGGCAGAAGATTCGAGGGAGACCTACAAGAAGATGGATAGATGGGGTAGAGGATGATTTGTGAGAAGCTGGAGAAGGTTGTGTTGTGACAGGACGGAATGGAAGAAAATCAGTGACCCGGCTAAGGCCCACACTGGGTTGTTACGCCAGAAGAAGAAGAAGAAGAAGGAGAAGGAGGAGGAGGAGGAGGAGGAGGAGGAGGAGGAGAAGAAGAAGAAGAAGAAGAAGAAGAAGAAGAAGAAGAAGAAGAAGAAGAAGAAGAAGAAGAGGAAGAGGAAGAGGAAGAGGAAGAGGAGGAAGAAGAAGAAGAAGAAGAAGAAGAAGAAGAAGAAGAAGAAGAAGAAGAAGAAGAAGAAGAAGAAGAAGAAGAAGAAGAAGAAGAAGAAGAAGAAGAAGAAGAAGAAGACAATTCTTCCAATGCAAAATCATACCAACTAAATTAGGAGCAAAGCTCGTTTATCACTTTTTTCAGCAGAAACAACCAAAATTGTCAGATATTTCATAGTACCTTCAGGACGGACTATTTGTTCACGCCAAGGAGAACACACTCTTCAAGATCACCAGAGAAATGTCGACGTACATCAGGAAGTGAATATTATGAGTGTACTTGATAGGATTGCCCAATATCGACTACAACAGTCGGAACATCTTAACCGAACGGATGCCTGTCGCATCCCCGAACAACTATTGAGTAGTACGCCGAAAGGACGAAGAGTGTGAGGCGTCTGAAGAAGCGTTGGAGTGACCAGCTCTTGTCTATCTCGTTGCGACCGGAACAAACCATTTTTTGGTTTAATCCTTGCTGTAGATTATGACAAGGAGAACACGCCGTAATTTGGTTTGTTTTGTTTTTGGGTATGTTCCTGTAGGAGACATAAGCGAGGAGTTTACACCCAGCTTGAGGTTAGTGAAATATTGCATTACCATCCGGTGGAGCAGTAGAAATAGAAGTCAAGGGGTAGATGTGAAGTCAGAATGTACATACGTGCTGCAGACAACAATTATTGGTCTGTACACTGTTCGGAAATGATGAAGCTATTTTGAGCCACGACACGCTATGACTTGTTGGTAATTGACGCAGGTAACCAAGACACCGGAAGTACGTATATAAGTAATGAATGACGACGGAGAGATGAGAATAAACACAAACACACACGTAACCGCTGCACAAACAATGTTCTGTTGTATTTCATCTTGTCAACTGAACAAACAACTAAGTTTATTTTTATTCTTCTTCTGGTCGAGACTAAAAACAAAAAAGAAAAGATAATAAGGGATAATCTGAACGGAAACGCGAAAGGAAGACAAAGAGAAAAGGAGGTGAGGGTCGAGCGAAGTGGAATCAGAAGAGTAACGAGAAGCGACCGGACGGAGGCGGTATCAGAAGAATGCAAACAACAGTTGGGCCGAGTTAATATCACTTGGATAAATACAAAACGTTTTATAATAAATATGGAATAAGTGTGTGTGTGTGTGTGTGTGTGTGTGTGTGTTTTGAAGGGATGGGTGTGGTGCGGTGTATTTGGTTTTCACCGAGTGGAAACAATCGTGAGAGAGAGAGAGAGAGAGAGAGAGAGCGAGTGAGAGAGAGGATGAGAGCGAGAGAGTTGGTAGCTGTATCGACCCGCTGGCCCCTTATCAATCATTCATACCTCTGTGTGTGCTAAACCTCTTTGCACTTCATCCTTCAACTCGGAGCTGTCCGAAACCGTTCTGTGCGCGTTGTATTTTTTTTTTTTCATTGTTATTTACCTCACAACCGGCGGTAAGTAGCTTGCGGAGAGAGCTTTGTACGTTCACAAACACAGGCACGCGCGCGCTGACCCTTCACGTAATTAGGACAGTCTAGTGTAACTGTCCTCCAGGCAGCTCCCTGCTTTCTTATCATTTCTAGGTATCATCAGAAATAATTTATTATTTCGCACAGACGTGATTTTCAGTTTTCATTAAACGATTACATCGTTCTGAAATTATCTTATTTTGTCTGCACTTCATGGGTTAGACAAACCCGCCTGTTCCGGAAACCGTATCTTACGTGAGCGACCGACTCCAATGGGAGTACACTTTTTGGCAGCTCGATCCACTCTTTTATTACCTCTTCTGTCCAAACGCTTGCACCAATTGAATTTATAATCTTTGATTTTTTCCCTCTAAACTGAAAATCTTTAAGTCCTTAAGGATGCCCACATTTCTAAATCGATTGTGCAAAGTGCGGCCATCCATAGTCCGTAAAAATCTCATGTCTGCCGATCTAATCTAACTCTGTTGTTGCTTCGATAGCAGCCAAGATTGGCTGTTGACAGGTCTTGTACAATTGTAACCGTATATCTTTTCTAGTTTTGGTTTTAAGCGTTTGCAGAATCGTCCCGCACATACGTCTAAATCTGTTTAATTCTCACCGTCGTCGTCTGTGTTAAAATGAACTTCACAAACCAAGTATTTAAAGTTTCTAAACCTACTCGATACTTTTCTTGTTTATTTCTATTCTTGATATCACATGTTATTTGCGTTTAAAAGCGATAAGTTTAGTTTTGATACTTAAATCCTTAAATTAATAAGTTTAACAAATATTTTCGAATTTTAAAATACTTAGTTGCAAGTGATCCTCGGTTTCTTGAATAATTAAATCGCCGTCTGCATAAAAAAAGAATGTTAAAAGATCTCCGCAGTTGTATTTCTCACTCAAGAACTAATTTCCATCTGCTTAATCGAAGGCCTATTAAAAACAGCCAGTGAAATACACGATCCTGTCTTAAGACTTTACTAGTTTTTACACTTTCTTTGGTTTGTATTGGCTATCTAAGCAGTTGATGTGTTTATTAATATGCATTTGTATTTATTAAATAATCTGTTTCAATTTACGATTTTCTAAATGCTGCGGAGTGATTTACTGTTTTACAAAACAAACAAATGTATTTTGTTGTAAATTACAACAAATGTATTTCTAACGATTTATGTGACAGTACAATGCGTTGATTGGAACACGTCATGAAGGTAACGAACGTGCGGCAGTACCCAACGCGACCGCTGAGTTAAATCAAAATTAAATTTGAATATTTCTGTACAATTCACTTGCTTAATGTATTAGTCTATCTTGAATAGGGGAAAAGTTTCTCGCAGGCTACTTTTTATGCTTAACGACTGGAAAAAATTAAAATTCGATACGACGTTTTATTTTTTATTTTGTTATGACAAGGATATTATTAAATTTAAATGGCAAGTAGGCCTACATCGTATACGTGAACTGAACTGCATGTGCAAAGAAATTATTGTTATAGAGCAAGTACATCTTGCGTAAGGACAGATTATATTTTAAGACGCACTAAACCGAGTGTGCGATTTTTTTTATTACGTTTTTTACTTTTACCGACTTAATTTTTAGGCAAAATTTGTTTAAAAGGATCGTGGTCAGTTGCGACCCAATCGCATAAAACCCGGTCAGTTGCGACCGAGGTGGAAATTTCAACCCAGTCAGTTGCGATCAATTGCATTTTCATGTTATAATAATACAGAAATTACTATTATAATTCTATTCATTCCCAGACTAACCTAACCTAGCCTAACCTAACCTAACCTAACCTGACCTGAGCTAACTTAACCTAACCTAAACTAGTAAAAATATTGGAAGAAAGAGGTTCCTCATACAAATGCAAAGTTGCAGAATTGATATTTCATCGAAGTTTAGAATAAAAACGTTTCTAAATGACAGATTCGGTTAGTAAGTGAAAGTGCGGGGCGCAATTGACCGCGTAAGAACAGGTACAAACGAAGTTTCGTCGCAA